>OX422224.1:220826079-222026079 GCA_949130495.1 Sambucus nigra
CAAGACCGGAATTGAGAGGTGCGGGGTTGTGTGTAGTTTAAGATTTAGGTATTTGCAGAGAGGTTGTACGGTTTTGGCTACTGGAAGGTAGCGGTTAGTTTGTGTTTGGATGGAGTTTAGTCAGAATGAGACGTATGGTAATATCTGCAGAGAGAGAGAGAAATTGTTTGGATAATGTTGAAAACTTCTGCTGTAGCAACTGTTTTTAACTCAGAAAAATACAGGCAGAAAAGATGGTAAATGGGTATGAAGGTGGAGGGATATGACATGAATGGGGAAAAAGAGCAATGAGGAGTTAGTTAGCTGGAATGGTTTTGGCAAAAGAATGAACAACACAGGTAATGTGGTAAATGGGTATTAACGTGGAGGGATACTTGGTGAACAAAAAAAAAGGAAATCACCACACCATAAGCAAGTATAAGATGGACAAGATTGTATGGAGAAGCAAGATAAATCCAAATCTAGCTTTGATACCATGATAATGAAGAATATATATTGTCAATGAGGAAAGAGATATACAATGTGTTCTTGTATTTCAGGAGGAAAGAGATATACAATGTGTTCTTGTATTTCAGCTGTATATAGCAAATGACAGGAGCTCTGTATTTATAGGAGAGTTTACAGGGAAGTTATGGTGGATAACTAGAGTAGTTATAAGGGTAAGACATTAGGGTAAGCTAAAGTGGTTTAATGTGACAATTAGTGTGCCTGTGGAGACCTTAACAATATATTACGATATTTGCTTTTTCGCATGGCCCACCATTAGGCCATCCACAATGGAACGGAGGAGGACTCGTTTAATTTGACTAACTGAAGAAAAGAACTAGCAAATTGGGTAACGGGCGATGGTAAAAAAGGGTTATCACGCAAAACTGTTACATGTTTTGGATCTCAGCAGCACAACAGTTGTGTAGCTGAAGATTGAAAACTTTTAAAGCTTCAAAGGTGTTTCTTTCCCGAGTTTGAAACGTGCTTCCGTCCCACGTAACTCAGACGCACAAACCTTACCCATCTGAACAGATGGGGCTCATTTATGAATTCGTTACGCGCCCTCTAAAGTTAGAGGATCCTTACCGGATGAACCTTGGTATTTCGCGAAATCACCCCTCTGTGAGTCACCGTCCCATACATTTATAGGTTTGGCTCCCACATTCTGGATGACCTTAAGAACAGGGCATAACAACAGCAAGATAGTATAATTGCGAAGTGATATGCCCTTTACCCTTTATAAGATTATTAAAATCTCATAGCATATCTGAATATATCTATATTTTAAATTTAGCTTAAAATGTCATACACCATTAGGACTAAATTAGTTATATTACAAGCGCGCACGCACACACACAAATATATATATATATATATATATATATATATATATAGCAGAAAAACACCTAACAACTAATTAATTTTAATTCCTATGTTGTAATTGGTCTGCACCATTGGAAATGGACACGTGTGACAAGCATGTTTTTTAATACACACACCTTAACCCCCCACCCCCACAACCACCCTGTGAACCATTTTTCGGTGTTTTGGGTTAAACTGGTTGTGGGTCACGGTTTTATGGTTGGGAAAACGGATGTGGAGGTGGGTAGGATAGAGGGTTTGGATTTGTAATCGGGTTGAAGGTTTCCGGATTTGATGGAGGTCGGTTTTGGACACGGAAGATCGGAGTTTGCGTTTGGTCCGACCGGAGTCGATTTGGGCCTCCAGCGTGGAGGTCGGGAATCGTCGGATTTCAAGCTTGAGTTCGCCGGAAGTTGGTAGGATTTGGCGATTTTGTTGCTGCTCATCAGCGAGTTGGAGGTCTTGGTTATGGAGGGCTATGGCAGGTGGGTCGAGCATCGGGTTGGAGTAGGCGCTGCCAAGTTATGGTAGGGGAGGTCACCAGTTACTGGGTTTTTGGCTCCGGGCAGTGGTTTCGCCGGCAGGTATGCTGGCCGGATTGTTGCCGGTATGGTATTAAATCAGGTGGGGGCAGTGGATATGGGAGCTGGGTTTTGGCATGTGGAAGTTGGGTCGCCACCGGGGCTGCTGTAAATGGCCGGAACAGTAGGTGTGGAGGTTTCTGGCGGATTTAACGCGGAGGGGGGGGGAGGTGTAAAAAAAATATTCGATCGACACACGTATCTGTTGCCGCTGGCGCGGACCAATTACAACATAAAATTAAAATTAATGGATTGTTAGGTGTTTTTTTGTTAAGGTTCATTAAAATGTTCATTTTTTGGGTTCACTTGTGAACTCCTCTCTCTCTATATATATATATAAATATGTCAAGAACACCAACACTCTTGGGAGGTTCACTGACCCACTCTGACATGCACTTGGCAAAGTAACATTCCTTATGCAGGTTAAGCCTCACAAGTTCACGACCCTTATTCTAGTACTTAGTATACCCTGATCACACTACTCTCTTACACTAGTCCAGGCTTTGAGGATTATTGTCAAAGGTTTAGTATAGTGAAAATTAAGAAACAATGCTTCATAGGATTTACAAAATGCAGCTTTAACTATTTTTTCTTCCTAAATATCATACTAGAAATTCAGCTTCTAGTACACTATTGATCACCATATATTTAACGAGATGCTACTTCACATATTCATGACAAGAATAGATACCATAAATTGCAAAAAGGTGAAGAAAATTTTGGACTACATAGAAAGGGAAAATGGCAGCTCCTTGTATTATCCAGTAACTTCAACTATAGCCCAATGAAACACAAAGCATATTTGTAATACTAATTATGGGAAATAATGTTATTTTTGGTCTTCAAGCAGAATGAATCAATAAGAAAATCACACCTTTAAAGTGACTTCATAGAACAAAAGTTTTTTCAATCATAGCCAAACTTCAACAATTTGAAAATTTCATAGCAGGAACTCATTTTTTGCTATAACAATCCAGCCATGGTTATCATTGATGCAAAAGTAATATTTTTTTTAACTTCCATCTCTATAGTTCATCTAAGTTTTTTTTCTTTTTCTTTTAGGCATTAGAACAAACACATGGATAGTTCAAAATGGTCATCAGCAAAAACTCATACAATGGATAACAAAACAGATTTTGGCATAAACATAAAATTTGTAACCCTTTTCCTATTACCTCATACGAAGCTCAAAGTTCATGATAGAGAGCAAAATTTCTAAAATCGCCGTTGCCGGGGATCGAACCCGGGTCACCCGCGTGACAGGCGGGAATACTTACCACTATAATACAACGACGTGATGCCTTAGTTCTTTGTTGTTATGTATCAACTCAATATATTTTAGCCATTGTAATGTAATAATTTGCACCGGGATAGATATTAGGGGCATTCGTAAATAGGTTCTGTTAGGCCTTTTTTACTTATTCTAATATCATCATATTTTCTCCTTCATTATAGTATTTATTCCTAATTTTTTGAAATTTTTTTTCATAATTCTATTCTTTTAAAATCAATCATTCGTAACTTCTTTGAGGAAGTTACAGTTACATAAATGATTGAACTTTTTTTTTAATCTTCAAATGATCATAACTTTTAATTAATATATTCGTTTTTCGTAAAATTACTATTTTTGAAATCTGCTCGACGAGAGCTATCAAACAAGATCCATAAAAGCCTATAAAATTTCAAAGAAAAAAAATTACACAAACAGTAAACTTTACTGTATGCACTAGAAAGAGAAATAGGTTTATATATGTAATATTTTCACCAACAGTAACATTTATTGTGTTAATATTGCACAGTATATATATATATATACACACACACACAGTGGATCCAAACTTTTTTTTAGAAATTATCTTATTTTTAAAAGTCCACGCTATCCAACAACCTTCATCAGAGCTCCGATTTGAGTGGCATGGGGTACCGCTGGCGCGGACCCTAGAAAATAAGAGAATATTGGGCAAATAGGGTTTGGATTCACCGGAACTCCGATTTGGGGTGAGTATGGGTGGCATTAGATTAGGTTTATATTGTAACATTTTCACAAACAGTAATATTTACTGTGTTAATATAACACAATGTGTGTGTGTGTATATATATATATATAATAATGCTCATGTGCGGACTAGTCCGCATTTTAAGAATGCGGACCGACATGTGTCACCTAACGGTGCGCCGAGAAGTTATCGCCTAAATTATAGGCACACTCTCTCTCTTTTCTGCGCTCACCGCCAGGTGACACATGTCCGGTCCGCATTCTTAAAATGCGGACTAGTCCGCACAAGAGCAGGACTGTATATATATATATATATATAATAAGGTAGGAAACTTATGTATGTTATAAGCTTCAAGTATGATGTCATCTTTTTTAGTTTTTTTTGCACTTCCTATTTTGCCCTCAATTCTTTGACTTCCCCATCTTTTTTTCCTTACCAAATTTGCACTTCAATTCAAAATAGAGGGTACTTTAGTCAAAATCACTCCCTCAATTTGTTCACGTCCTCTCATTTCTCACACAAACCTCTCATTCTCCCGTTCTCTCCTCAGCGAGCCCAAAAAAACCCTACCACCTCTTTCTCTCTCTTTCGTCGCTCGCCGCTCTCTCTCTCTCTCACCACGTCTTCTCTTTACACATCAGTGGTTTCGAGTTTTCTTGGTTTTAGATCTAGGTTTTCTTCAAATGGAGGATCCCCTCTTGAAAAAATCATGTACGAAGGTCTTCTAATGTATTTCTTATTTTCATTTTGTGTTTTGGGGGCTTTTATGTTTATTATTTATAATTTTCAGGTATGCTAGAGGTTGAGGTGGAATCAAGAAGTTATGGGTTTTGCATACAAGAAGCTAAGGTTTAATATACTGTTCTTACATGTTCTTAATACATTTATGGGGAGTTTAATACATTTCTCTTTTGAGTAATATATTTACACTAACTCACATGGGGTTGTATAATGTATCATGGGTTTTAATTGATCTTTGTTTGGATGATGCTAACTCAATGAGGAGATGAGCTGTTGTATCATGGGTTTTTATGTTTACAGTGATGGATTCGGCTCTATTAGTGTAAAAAAAAAAACTATTGGGGCTTTGTTATATGAGTTTAATTCTTCTTTTAATGTTTAGATTCTCTTTTCATTTTGTGATTGTAGGCTTATCATTTTGATGAATTTGGTGGTGAATCACTGAGGTATGCTTATACTTTATTTTTTTCTATGTTGTTGGTTGTTTGATTATTGTCTTAACTAAGTGTTTCATTTTTTTTCAGACTTTTTATTTTTACTTAGATGTTATGTGCACTACTTGGACCATTTAGAAAGCATTAACTCAAAATATTCGGTTATTTGAAGATCAAAGTGCTATTGTGCTATTGTGCTATTGTGGAAGCATAATTAACAATCCCTTAAGGATGATTCATATTCGGGGGTTTCTAAGTTAGTAAATGGTCTTTTTTGGGCATTTATTTTCTGAACCTTTTTGTGGTTAAAGTTACAAAAGTTATCATCTTTCGTTTTATTTCATTGTTATGAATAACACAACTACCATATGGCTGGTGCTTTACGTTGGTTTTAGGTTCTCCGAGTACTAAACATATGGTTGGTTATCTATATTGAGGTTCATGTGATTAGCTACGCTCAACTTCATTATAAATGAATGTTTATTGGGAATTTTATTGCAAGATTTAGGTCATGATTTGAGTTCAATACTACACTTGGGGGGTAGGTAATTTTTGGGAATACGAATAACTTTCATATATATTTATATTTGATATAATATTATCTTTCATCAACCTTCCCTTCCCTACGAATGCATATGGTGTCGTCGTTATCTCGATCGAGATTAGTAGGTCAAAATTTAAGCTCTTACTTTACGAACTGAAATATGAATTGTTTGGGTTTTCAGAAACTTTATTTTTAATTGGTACATGTGAATGTCATTCTACCAACTCTATAGCACTTTTATGGCATACTGAGTACATATCCCACTTGCCCTTATTTGATGAAGTCTAAAGACAAGGAATAGGATAGCAAAAAGAGAAACAATGTTGGTTCTACTGTGTTGGTTTTGTGCTTCCTTTTGATCATTGTTGTTAAAAAGTGAGTAATAACACCTCTGATGTAATAATCAATTTTATGTTGTCGTTTGATGTTCATTATTACTAATACTCTATCTCTTTCTCTCCATATATAGACAAAGTTAGCCTATGTGAAAGTCGCTTACCCATTATTCCCTCTTCAGGGCCTGACTAGAGGTCTCCCAGAGGTTGGATGTGAAGATTAGGACGATATTGTCTTCCTCTCCTTGGACGAGTATTGGATGTAAGGTATAGTTTTGGACACATTGCCTATGAAATTCATGTATTTTATTTACCATTTTATTAAATGTGTTTTAATGTTTCCTTCATTCGCTGTTTGTTGTAGTACATAACTGAAGCAGAAACGTCGTAATGTTATCCTGAGTATGAGGTTTTGCCTGGGATATTCTCCTATATCTGTCTTTCTTAAATAATATGGGAAATGTTTAAGACAAGTGGGAGTTTGCTTATATGTTTATCATTAATGTTCTCCTATGACTTTAAACCAAACGAAACATACACTAGGCTTATTATTTTTTTCTATTTTATTTTTACCTTAGAATTTTGTTAGAGTTTAGTTAATTAGAATTTAGTATGCCCCACGTATCCAAGTTAATTTGAATTTAGTACTTTCATCTTATTTTTTGTACATGTGGGGTTTTCTTCATATTTCTTTTAATTAAGGTGACATTAATGTGTCACTTCTTGACATAAGACATTACTGTCGGTAAAACTTAGGTGAGTTCATGTGAGCTCAAGCCTATTATAAGTGAGCATATCTCACTGAATGAGCTCAAGCCTATTGTGCTGATTGTGCAGTTCCTTTCTTTCTTTGTTTTAAAATCTGATATATTGTTATGAATGCAATTTGGTTCAGGTAAAGTTGAGTGTTTGAAAATTGAGGTCAAATTTCACAAACACACTATTTTTTAAATGTTTTGTATTGTGTTTTTTTTTTTATAAAAGTCTGTTTATAATCAAAATTTCAGGAACAATAGTGATGGAGTTATGAAGAGCTCAGTAAGCAAGATGATATATTATCATCATCAGAGAAGAGTATGGTAAAATCATAGCGCCCCATCGCTGGACCCGAACTCCATCATGTAGTGGAGGTTAACGCCGATCCGTTTCATAGCGCCCCATCGCTGGACCTCATCGATGAGGCTCTTGGAGTATGACTCCAACAGTTCCTTCGCCACCATTTTAGCTAAAGTAGAGAGCCAACATTGTTGACTGAAATTTTCAACATTGAAAATATCACAACTGTGAATCATTTGATGGCAGTTCAATGCAGTGAATCAATTTTGAACACTAAAATATAACATTATTTGAACGCAGTGAATCAATTTTAAACACTGAATCGTTTAATGGAAGCCATGCATTTTGGTTGTCTCTCTTTATAATCTTGAGTAGGTTAAATTAATAGTGAGAAATTCTATTGTTGTTGTTCAAACGATGCCTTTCCTTTATTTTTTTATGTGTTACTGGCCTATTTAAAGATCTATTTTTAAAAATTTTAATTTTTTTTAAAACTCTCTTTATAATCTTGAGTAGGTTAAATTCTATTGTTCTTATTTTTCCTTTTCGCAGAATAAACTTTCATCAAGTATATGTGTAATATTTTGAGTAGAAAACAATGTACGGATATGCATAAATAATAGTATTAAGCTCATTGAGATTTTCTTTGTTTCGATCATTAATTCCACATGTCATTTCAAATTGGCCTCTTCAAAGACTCAAATGTTATATATGTTAAAATTACTTTTATTTTATATTATTTATTCGAACTTTAAGTTTAATTCTTATACATTTCTTGATTTATGTTTTGTGATTTTAGATATAAGCTTTAGGTTTATTTGGGGATTCGATTTTGTCAAAGGGAGTACAACTTTTCCTAGAAGATGAGACTCGAAACAAAATTTTGGATTTTTATTTCGGAGTCAAATCTTCTTGACTAATGACTAATTATTTTTATTTCGAACTCCAGCAGCAGGATTGCGGTCCAACTGATGAATAACAGTATCCTCAACCCATGGTTGATTATAGAAGATTGATCACCTCCAGTAGGGGCTACTACTATAGGAGCATGATTGTGGTTGCTACACGGGCTGCTACTATAGAAGCAAAAACCCTCCTTGGTAATTTATTGTTGTGGATTTGGTAATGGTCGTGGCTGCTACATAGGGGCTGCTAAAAAACAAATGGCGCCTCTTTAAATGATATCATCTATGGCTCACTCCTTGAATTTCTACCAAAAAAACAAATGGCGCCTCTCTTTCCATAGATAGTGTCTTAGATTGCATCCAATAGTCAGTTCTGCATATGATCTTTCAACTCGAGACAGGTAAAAATATGGCGCCTCTTTTTCCAAGAAGACATTTGAATTTGTTCTGAGCATGCTCTTTATATCATCTAAAATCTGAGGGATCTTATCAAAGTCACCAATTTGTTCACAATTACCTAACTAGAAAACAGTGAATTTAGAATTATAATTTTTCTTAATGTTTTTCCCTTTTTCCAGGCCGGTTGGAGCTTCAATGATCCTTCTTTCTTCCATATTCGAAAGAGAACTCTCTCTCCTGATTAAACTAATGTCCATATCTAGCTGCAGGTTTAGTGTGGACCTTATGTTTATTTCAAACTTATGATATGTATTATATAAAAGAGGCATGGTATGTGCAGGTTTAGTGATGAAAACTTATCATATGTATTATATAAAAGAGGCATGAAGAGGATTATATAAAAGAGGCATGGTATGTGCAGACTAAACTTATCACAAGTACAATATAGCGCAATGGTTGTTAGGCCTCCCAGCAGCCCATTCGATCCGTTTTCAATGATGGCCATATGGAACCCTCGTCAAGGGAAGTACATATGTGCAAGTGAGTTTTTCCTTATGAAGATTTAAAGAAAAATGTGCAAGTGAGTTTTTCCTTTTTCCTTATGAAGATTTAAAGAAAAATGTGCAAGTGAGTTTTTATTTTACTTTTCATTTCAAATCAGTAAATGAACTACACTAGATACACTTGGTTAGTTCAGCCTCTTGCATTGGTTTGTTTGTAAAAAGGAAGAAACAAAAGCAACCCATGGCTGCCTCTGTTTGATATTTAACAGTGTTTTAGTTCAAGCCTGCTAAAACTTTTTTTTTATTTGTGCATTATTTTCTCCGGCAAAAACCCATGCCTGCTGAAATAGGATGAATACATGAATTAAACTAGATGTTAGTTGCTTATTTGTGCATTATTTTCTCCGGCACACACCCATGTCTATTGCTTATTTGTGCATTAGTTGCTTACCTTTTTTTGACAAGGAAAATTTGACAAATTGGTACTAACTTTGAATCATATTTTGATGTCAGATATCTATCTTAGATGTCTATCTTATGTAAAAGGTTGGATTGTTTCTACATATTTTGGAACGCAAAGTGACTCAGCATTTTGATAAGGAAGACCATGTTTCAGCTTTGGTGACTGAAGAATTCTATACAAAGAAGGAGCATTTTCCAGGATTTGGAAGATCTTTTGTCTTCAATTCAAAGATTTTGCTGAGGGTAGGGTGTGATTTAGAAGCCAAAGACACTATAAGGGGGGCCTTAAAGATTCCAAAGCATGTCAGTGGGGCAGAGCGCACTCTAATAGAAAAGTTGGATTCCTTTGGGGAAACACGCAAAGGCTAGTTTTTTCATCACCAGGAGATTTTAATAAATTTGAAATGAATCATGCTTCAACCCATGGAAGCAAATGTGGTGCATATATGTGGAACTCAATCAAGGACTTATTGGGGTAAGAGACAATTTGGAAATAGGTTTGCATCAATTTGCGTGAAGACCTCAGTATTCATTAGGTGTAGCAGCCCAAGTCCTCGACTCATGAATTCTATTACGGTTGTTTTCATTTTGAGTCGTATATTTACTTTTGTTAGCAAGGCTCTCTTTTGTACTTTATAGACAATGATATTATACATTTTGAGTCGTATCTTTTCTTTTTTGGAACTCAATCAAGGACTCATGAATTCTATTAGTTTTGTTGTTGATGTCCTTATTTCTTATACAGGGCGGATAATCGTATAAATAAAAGAAATTCTGCCCAAATTTTTTAAATTGTTTACGATTATTTATTTTATATAAAAACATTAGATTTAAATTATACATGACTTGATATTTTGAAAAAAAATCTTCGTTCCTTTAGTCAAAGGGCAATACGCTTAATTGTAGGATCTTCAATAGGCGGATGTCAGCTTGCTTACCCCCATATATGAAGAGTTTGCTCCCGTGTTTCGAACACGAGTCCAACTATAGCTTTGGGGAGGGCACTTGCCATCGCACCAAGGCAAAACTTTATGCTTTTAAAATTATCAGCGTGCCTTCAGGCACGGGCATACCCTAGTGTATATATATATATATATATATATATATATATATATATATATATATATATATATATATATATATATACTGGATAAATGGAGTTCGGATCCACCGGAGCTCCGGTTTGGGGTGAGTAGGGTTGGCATTGGGTTAGGTTTATATCTGTAATATTTTTACAAACAGTAACATTTACAGTGTTAATATAACACAATATATATATATATATATATATATATATATATGCTTTTCAAAGGTCCTCGCCAGCAGCACCCCATGCCACCCCTACTCACCCCAAATCGGAGCTCCGGTGGATCCAAACTCATTTATCTAATATTCTTTTAATTTCAAAGGTTCGCGCCATCGGCACCCTATGCCACCCCTACCCACGTCAAATTGTAGCTCTGATGAAGGTCGTTGAAGCTCCGACAATGGAGGTGGGTGGTGGTGGGGATTGAATGCCGCTAGTACGAATCTTTAAAAATGTGATAATTTCGAAAAAAAGAGTTTTGGATCCACCAGATATATATATATTGTGTTATATTAACACAGTAAATGTTACTGTTTGTGAAAATATTACATATATAAACCTAACACAATGCCAAACCTACTCACCCCAAATCGGAGCTCCGGTGGATCCAAACCCCATTTATCCAATATTCTCTTATTTTCTAAGATCCGCGCCAGCGGTACCCCATGCCGCCCCAAATCATAGCTCTGATGAAGGTTGTTGGAGCTCCGACAATGGGGGTGGATGGTAGTGGGGATTGGATGCCACTAGCCGCTTTTTAAGTCCACTTGTGATCCTCTCCCTATATATATATATATATATATATATATATATAGGGAGAGGATCACAAGTGGACTTAAAAAGCGGACTTTTTAATGGCCTTAACAAAAAACACCTAACAACCCATTAATTTTAATTTATTTGTTGTAATTGGTCCGCGCCAACGGCAACGGACATGCGTGTGACCCGAGCCCCCTACCCCCCAACCCCAACCCCACCATGGTAGACCACTAGTTAAAAAAAAATTCGCTGACGCGGACCAATTACAACAAAGGAATTAAAATTAATGGGTTGTTAAGTGTTTTTTGTTAAGGTCCATTAAAAAGTCCGCTTTTTAGGTCCACTTGTGATCCTCTCCCTATATATATATATATATATATATATATATATATATATATATATATATATATATACACTACACAGTAAATGTTACTGTTTGTAAAAATGTTACAGATATAAACATAACCCAATGTCACCCCTACTCACCCCAAATCGGAGCTTCGGTGGATCCAAACCCCATTTATACAATATTCTCTTAATTTCAACATATGACACCACTACCCACCCCAAATCGTAGCTCTCATGAAGGTCGTTGAAGCTCCGACAATGTAGGTGGGTGGTTAAAAATATGGTAATTTAAAAAAAAAGAGGTTTGGATCCACTGTGTGTGTGTGTGTGTGTGTGTATTGTGTAATATTAACACAGTAAATGTTATTTTTTGTGAAAATATTATATATATAAAACCATTTCATAAATATATTAACACAATAAATGTTATTATTTGTAAAAATGTCACAAATATAAAACTATTTCATTTTTCGATTTGTGGTGGGTAGGGCTAGCATGGGTTGGCATTGGCGCGAACCTTTAAAAATAAGAGAATATCGGAACAAAGTAGTTTGGATCCACCAGAGCTCCCGTTTGGGGTGAGTAGGGGTGGCATGGGGTGCCACTAGCGCGGACCTTGAAAAATAAGAGAATATTGAATAAATGAGTATTTGAGCGACTAAATGGGTTATAGTAAAAATAGATGTCTTTTTTTGATATATATATATATATATATATATATATATATCAACACAGTAAATATTAATGTTTGTGAAAATGTCACAGATATAAAATGATTTCAACCCAAAAAATATCATTGTTTGTGAAAATATTGTAGATATAAAACGATTTCGTTTTTGGTGCATATAGTAAAGTTTACTGTCTATGTAGTTTGTTTTCTTTGAAATTTTATAGGGTTCATGGATCTTATTTGATAGATCTTGGCGAGGAGATTTCAAAAATATTAATTTTGCGAAAAATAGATTTGTCAATCAAAAGTTATGATCATTTGAAAATTAAAAATAAAGTTCAACCACTTATGAAACTTCCCCAAGGAAGTTACAAATTGTTAGTTTTAAAAAGGTTATAATTGTAAAAAAAATCCCAAAAGATTAGGAATAGAACCTATTTAATGGTTGAAAAGTCAATAGGACTTATTTTATGAAACTTTAATCATATGGGACTTATATATAATAAATCCTAGATATTACCTTAGATTTAACATTTTTGTGTTGTAACAAGTTCTTTAGTACATCAATTCTAAATATATTTTACTAAGAAATTCAACTCAATGAAATATTTTTTTTAATTATTTGGGATCTACACCATGAATCATATTATTTCATTTTACTCTATTCAGTAAAATATATTTGGTTAAGACACGTAATATTATGTCGATTTTTTACAAATATCATCTAGTCAATTTAGACCTACGTCTACCCCTAGCGATATCATCAATACTTATTAAATCATTTTTTCTTACGAAGGCATTCATAAGTTTATGTTTGACATTTCCAAACCATCCAAGATTATTTTCTCTCAATTTATCTCCTACTGTTATCGCTTCACAAATTTGTTCATTTTTAATTTTATCTTTGGGATTTTACCGAAATTAATCTTAACATCCGTATCTCTGTCACGCTTATTTTCTGTAAGTTTTATTTTTTTGGTTACCTAACACTCTATCTTATATAACATGACATGTCTAATGTCTCTTTTATATCATTTCTCCTTTAACTTTAAAGGTATACGTCAATCACATAATATACCACTAGCACTTCCCCGCTTGACCTAACCTACTTTAATACTATGAGTAACATCATCACTAATATCTCCATTAGTTTCTATAATCGAGCATAAATAACAAAAATGATCATTTTTAGGTATCTTTTAACCTCAAGTTTTACCACATTCTCGTATTATTTCTGAAATTGCACTCCACATAATCAGTTTTAGTTCTACTTATTTTAAACTCTCTTGTTTCTAGAGTATCTCTCCAAAATTTCAATTTAGCATTAATCATTGCCTTAGTTTCATCTACTAAAATAATATCATCTGCAAATTACATACACCACGACACCTCATCTTATATATGTCCGGTCAAGTCATCCATAACAAGATCAAAGAAATAAGGACTTAGTGATGAATCTTAGTGCAAATCTATAGTAATTGAAAAATTACTACTTTTTCCAGTTGTTGTTCTTACAATAGTCACGACCCTATCATATATATCCTTAATAACATCAATAATCTCGAAAGTAATTTTTATATGTTTCCTTAAAGCTTCACTCTTAATTAGGTTTATTGACTCATCACTTTTAATACATTTGACGTCATTACAATATTTTTTATGTCCTTAAGTTTAGCTGTAATACCCCAGATTTTTGAAGGGTTAATTTAAGATTAATAAATTGTAAATTGTGAAAATAGTTAATGGTTATAACTTGAAATTGGTAATTTTGCTAAAATGTGAAATTCAAATGTTGTCGGACTTATAAAAATATGGAATCATGTAAATATGTCAATTTCGACTTAATTATTACTAATATAATTTTTTATTTAGTGGGGTTATAAAAGTATTTTGAGAATTCAATTTAAACCATTTTGATGAAAATAAAACGTTGATTCTATGAGATGAATATCTCTAATTCATGATGACAATTTGCCAGAAATTTTGATGTCACTTCAAATGCATGATATTTTATTTGTACTTTGAATCAGACATAAATATAAGAAAAGTTATGGATCTTAGCTTTTTAATGAGATTTAAATTAAGTCATTTGGATTTCTGTGGAGAGCATAATAGTCGTTTTAGTAAAAGGTATTTAATATGTCAAAATATTAGATTTGTGCAAATTTGTGATTTTTAAGAATTCTAATGGAATAAGGACTCTTATATTTTTACCTATTTAAAGAGAGCTACGGGGAGGACTTATTCAAACTCATATTAATATATTTTTCAGAGACTTTCTCTCCCAAAATACCTCACATCTTCCATAAAAACCCTAACTTCCATTAAAGAAGATTTTCAAGTTTATTTTTGAAGAAGGACCCTTGTTTTCTCAAGATCATCAGAAACTTTGTTCGTCAACTTTTCAAGATCAACGGATTTTATATAGGACAACTTTGATCAGGCGTGAATATCTCTATTGTTCCCCTTAAGTATTGTATGTTTTAAATATTTCCTAAATCTTAATTAATTATATTTTCTTAAAATTAATTAGGAAGATTAATTAGGAAAAGTGAAAGTAAATTCGAGACTGTTTTTATTCAATCTAAAAATATGATTTCAGACTTGAAATAATCGCATGTTTAGATTAGTGTTTTGGATTACAGTAGATTTGTGGGACGAATTGCATGTTAGAATTAAAATATGAACTTAAAATAACGTTTTGACATGTAAATAATGATTTTGCATGTGCATGTGTAGAATGAAAATTATTGTTATGTAAGATTGTTAATATGCATATTTGATTCGTATTATTGTAATTCCTCGTCATTTTGAGAGCTTATTTATGAATATTAGATAAGATTTTAGTAATAATTAATCGGGATGTTTTATTTTAAATAAAAATATTTTTATTGATATTATATTTAAAAAAAATTATTTTAGTTTGAAATCTAATCAAACATTTAAATTTAAATTCAAATGGTTATTGGACATTTATTAATACTTTAAATATGTAAATTGGACAATTTTAAATTATAGGGCAATATAGTAATATGTGTTAGCTTAGGCTCCAATCTAGGATTTGAGAGAGGGGATACATAAGGAATATTATGGTTGATTGTAAGGAAAGTAAGATGAAGAAAAGAGGCCAAAAATGAAATTGAAAGAGGCAAAAACGAGAAGAATAAAAATAATTAGTTTGAAGTGTTTTAGATTTTCTTTTTGAGTTCGTATGAGATATGAGAAAAACTTAAAACACATACCTAGCTCAATTTTTCATGTAGAATCCAAATCTGAAGTCGGATCGGCGATTCGGATAATCTTTGGATCTAATTTTGCAATTGTGGATTTTGACTCTCTTGAGGTAGTTTCGTTCTTCCGTTGTTAATTTAGTGTGCCGCACCTATTTAGCATTGATTGTATATTTTTTTTTTATTTTTTTTTTAGAGAATAGGGATGGGATCCCCACACATATTATTAAAATTAGAACAGAAAATCACTGTCCAGAAATTTACAAGATTATAGGAGGAATTAAAACCATAAATGAGGCTTTTTATAGATAAAGCCCTTACGAGAATACCAATAAAACAATAAAACAATATAAAATAGATTGGCATCTAGCACTAAAGAAACTATACAATAAATTAAGCATGAACATCTTTAATTCTTAAAGTAGGAAGACCCCATTTATCCACTTTGATAGCTCCTCTGAGTTGACTTGAAAATGATCCAATATCAAGGGACCACTTGGAACATTGAGAATTACTTCCCAAATTAGCTAAAATATCAGCTGGCTGGTTACCTTCTCGCAAGACATGAACAAAAGTTAAGTTGAAATCTGAAGATAATGCCTGGATATCTTCAACTATATCTCTGATTCTCCATGGACATTGCAGACCTTTGTTGAGCACATCAACCAATATTTTTGAATCTGATTCAACAATCAATTCATAATCCTTTAAATCTTGATAATATCTTAAACCTTCCAAAATAGCCATTGCCTCTGCTTCAATATTGGTTTTAAAACCAAAGAAATGGAAGAAAGCCCATATCATGTCTCCCTTAGCATTTCTCAAAATCCCACCTCCACCACTATTGCCTGGATTACCTATAAAACTCCCATCTGTATTGAGCTTTAACACCTGATCATGAGGAGGTTTCCATCGAACAAAAGTATATTCCTTTTGGATTTTGACATCTTCCAAATGGTATATTGAAAAGTTACTAGGGGATTGAGGTAACAGATGAAATATGGATTTACAATGAGCTTCTGTTGTCAATAGAAGACTAATCAAATTAGGAGCTACACCATTATACTTGCTTGTATTTCTTTGGCACCACAAAGACCAACAAATGATAATTGGCATCATCTTTTGACATTGCCCTGCAAAAGAGTTAGGAGCTGCTATCCACCATTGAAGACATCTGCTTCTAATATCAGTTCTATTATTAGCAATCCCAAAAATTCTTCCAAAATGGAGCCACATATTGTCAGCTATATCTCCAGAAATAAACACATGATCATAGGATTCGATTTGAGAAGATGCACAACATTGACATTTTGATGGACCACACCACCCTATAGAGTATAGCTTTTCATCCAAAGGCAATAATTGCTGCAATAATTTCCATATAAAAATGGACAATTTTAAAGGAATAAACCTCTGCCACGAAAAAATAGCAGACCATGAAACTATAGATTTGGATCTCGTCATCTCCCAAGCAGATTTTAAATTAAAATTCCCATCCATTGAATCAGTCCAAATGAGCTCATCCTCTTTATCTCCATCAGATATATGAGTTCCCATAATTGTGAAACTAATATCTAAAGGAAATAAAGCAGAAAGTTTACGCAAATCCCATTTCTTATCTACTGTCCACAGATCTTTAACTTTAATCTGAGATTCTTCATAAGCATAATTGGATAGGGAACCTATCGAGCACCAATTATCCCACAGAGCACTACAATTACCATCTCCTAACCTCCATAACATGTTTTCTTCAGATTTAGATCTAACAAGACACATTCTTCTCCAATTATGAGAGCCTACTCTACCATTTGCTGCACAAGGATGAACTTTTCTACAATACTTAGCTAACATAAAATCTTTCCAAAGGGACTTTTTACTTCTAAATTTCCACCATAATTTGATGGAGAAGCTTTGGCTTATATCCCATAGACTTCTAATCCCCACCCCTCCTTCATGAACAGGTTTGGAGATATCACTCCATTTGCACCAATGATGCCTCCTTTCCCCCATATTTGAGCTCCAAAAGAAATTGGCAAACATACTTTCAATAGACCTTATGATTTTTCTAGTTGGCATCAAAGCTGAAAGAGTATACACAGTAAAGGAGGCTAGCACATGCTTAATCAGAACTAGTTTGGCTCCGGCAGATAACAATTTAGCCTTCCAACTAGAAATCTTGTACCTGATCTTTGAAAGAATAGTCTCAAAAAATATGTTTCTTTTCCTACCTGAGTAGATTGGGCACCCCAAATAAGTAATGGGAACATGTTTCAAAGTAAAACCAGCAATGTCTACAATCTTCTTCTTATTAGCTGGATTAATTTTATTGGACACAATAAGGGAGCTCTTATTCTTATTCACCTTTTGACCTGAGACCTGCTCATATTTTTCAATCACTAATAACACTTTCTTAATGGATTTCATATCACCTGAAGAGAATATAATGATATCATCAGCAAAGGATAGATGATATATTTGAGGGCCTCCAATAGGGATCTTGAATTGTTTAAAAGAAGATTGAGCATTAAGGCCATTTAAGTTTAAAGATAGAGCCTCTGCCATTATGACAAATAGACCAGGAGATAGAGGATCACCCTGTTTAAGCCCTCTTTCAGACTTAAAGAAGCCTTTCTGGTTACCATTTATGAGAATTGAGAACCAATTATTAGATATAACTCTCCAAACCATGTCAATCCATCTCTCAGAGAAGCCAAATTTCCTCATCACCTTGATAAGAAACAACCAAGACACTCTATCATATGCTTTAGCCATATCCAACTTCATAGCTACATTGCCTCCATAGTTTTTAAAATTGATCATGTGGAACATTTCTTGAGCCAAAAGAATATTTTCTGTAATATCTCTCCCTTTTATAAAACCACTCTGATTAGGAGAAATAATGTCAGGAAGTATTTTACTCAATCTGCAGGCCATCACTTTAGTGAAAATTTTGTTGAAAAAATTACAGAGACTGATAGGCCTTATATCTTGAAAAGTTTGGGGATTTTGAACCTTTGGTATAATAGCTATTAGAGTGGAAGAAACAATTTTAGGGATCTCCATACCTGAAAAGAAACCTTGAACAGCTTTGATAATATCCTTGCCTATGATATGCCAACAATGCTTAAAAAAGTGACCTGAAAAGCCATCCATACCTGCTGCACTGTCTTTATTAAGATAAAAAACAGCTGACCTGATTTTCATCTTCATCTGGATACTCAGCTAATAGGATGGTTTGATCCTCTGAGATGAGGTTGGGGATGCAATTGAGAAAACTATCAGCATTCACATATTCCTCTTTATCTCCAAAAGCAGCCTTAAAGAAATTAATTGCTTCATTACAAATAGCTTCCTCTTCTTCAATCCAATTTCCAGAGTCATTTTTAATTTTGTGAAGAATCATCCTTTTTCTACTAGCCTTAACTGAGTTGTGGAAGAATCTAGTATTTTTGTCCCCCTCTTCAAGCCATTTATCCCTAGACTTTTGTCTCCAGAAAGCCTCTTCCAAAGCACTTTTCTTGGTATATTCAGCTTCTTCTCTAGCCCAAGTCTCTCTATTCTCCTCACTAGGATCAATTGCATAGGCTATCTCAGCTGCAAGAACTTTATCTTCTGCATCTTTAACTGATTGAAATATATCCCCATAGGTATCTTTACTCCATCTTGACAGATGAGTTTTAAGATTTTTGAGATTAAGGGCCACTGCATAAATTGGATTAGAAGATAAATTAGAATCCCAATTCCTTTGAACAACCTCCATAAAAGAAGTCTTCTTTGTCCAAAAGTTTATAAATTTAAAGGGCTTTCTAATATAATCTGTTGAAGATTTCATCTCAATTAAAAGAGGTGCATGGTCTGATGCAGATCTGTTCAGGTGGGATACTTTGATCTTAAATCCCAATTCCAAAAGGTCTACATTAGCTACCAATTTATCCAGCCTACTCCATATTCTAGCATCCCCATCCCTTTTGTTGAACCATATATAGGCAGATCCAGAATACCCCATATCTTCTAAATGATTAGAAGCAAAGAATTCTAAAAATTCCAAAGAAGATGCTGCATCAATTGGATTGCCCCTTGCTTTCTCCCAAGAATAAGCCACTGTGTTAAAATCCCCACACACCATCCAAGGCTCATTGATGTTTAAATCAGTGAGATGTTTCCACAATTCCCTTCTATCAATTTTTGAACATTTAGCATATACTGCACTACAATAAATTGGCTTTGCCCCTGCTGACATACACAAGATACTGTTAGAGCTTGATCCATACTAGCAACCACTGAAAATTGGAGATCATCTTTAGCAAATAACCATATCTTGCTATTAGTATTAGTTTGGGATAGTTGAAATCCCAGTCTAACCATATAGCTTGATATAACTTCTGCCCCTTGCTTTGGTTCTAAGATAGCCAGCACTGAGATTTTATGAATCTTAATCAGTCTTTTCATTCTCCTCATTGCACTTTTCTTGACAATTCCTCTAATATTCCAAACTAAAAAACTTATCATTGAGACATTGCATCAAAATTAGCTTTTGAGTTGGATCTTAGATTCATAGTATGGTTACCTCCCCTTTGAAGAATTCTAGTAGGTGCATAGAGACTGATCTGCAGTTTGATTCCTTATCTGGCATTCCTTCATTTATTTTATTCTGAAACTTCTTGAAATGTTTACTTTTCTTCCTCACTTCAATTAATCCTTCTACATCATTCCCTTCATTAGATTTATAATCTACTTGATTAACATCTCCATCCAATTCCCCTTCTTCTCTAATCTCAGATTCCTCACAATGAATAGGCTTGTCAACAGTAATAGTCTTATCTGCATATATTTTGATGTTTTCATCCCTTGTCCTCATTTCCTTCTGCACTACTGCTAATACTGGATCTTGATTAAGTTCTTTATTCATACTCATATCAGCCTCTGCCTCCTTATCTTGATTTTTTGGAATATCCTTTGGAACTGGTGGTATCTCTTCTACTGCCTCAGATGGTTTCTTGAAATTCCTGATGACCCATTCTTTTGTGGCTTCCTTCACTTTAGAGACTGCTTCTGGTTGCTTTTTCTTCAAAATTACATTGGCTTCATTTCTTTTTACCCCATCCTTTTCTATAAATAAGCATTCTTCTTTTTTATGGCCTTTCTTTAAACAAAATTGACAGTACTCAGGTATACCCTCATATTCAATATATTGCCAATACCCCGTGCCTTTATCAGTGTTTCCAATCCAAACCCTAGATGGATGCTCTTTGCATAGATCAATTTCTACACAAATCCTTGCTAAACTAGGTCTGGAGAGAGATGCAGTGGCAAGATCTAGTTTTAAAGGAGTACCTACGACATTAGCAATAGAAAATATACTCTCTTTATTATATAGATGAATGGGAAGAATAGGCAAGTTAATCCATATAGGGGCAATAGTAGATTCCACATCAGGATGGAAGTCAGGAGACCATTTGAAAACACGCATAGGGTATCTATGAATGAACCATGTTTCCCTAAGCCAAACTCTATGGAAATCTTCTTCATGAAATAAACGTATGAGGATATGCTTTTGATCTATCAACCCTATATTAACAGCAGCTTTCAATCCCAGAGATGAAAAAACTTTACGTATATCATTGATCGCAGGCCTGCCATGGGAGAATTTCCCAACAAGGGAGTACTTGAAAGGAGCTGCTAACTTCTTTATGTCTTCATCAGTGAAAAATATAGCCGGTTCTCCTTTGAAATTGCTAACTTCCTTCAAAGAAATTGAGGATTGCGTATGATTACCTACTACAGCTGCAAAGGATTTAGAAGGATTGATAAGGTTTTGGGAGAGATTAGGAGGGGGAGGAAGGATGACTGCCTCCACGTTGGAGGCATCATGAGCAGCCATGCAACCCTATGTCGCCTAGCTAGAGAGAGAGAGAGTTTGAAATGTGTTGAGTCAAAATTAATGATTGTATAGTTATATCCATGTTATGTGCTGCATTTATATGTATTATATGCTCGTATACTATATTCATTATTGAACCCATTTTGTATGTGTTATTTTTATGCCTTGTAATTTGGGGTAACGAAACTAGTTGATTTTACGAGCATGTTGCATTATAGATATTGGGTAGGATACATGTACACCTAATTTATGAAAATTGAATCTAGAATTTATTTGAATTTAGAGAATGATGTTATGATGATTATTATTGAAGAATTCATAGGCATTCCTTAGCCAAACCACCCGTTGAACGAGGTGTACTATCGACTACGATTTTGTTTATTATCCAAAGAGTATGCCATGGACCCTGGTTGGCGAGTATGCCGAGTGTTATTATAGTGGTGATGCCAAGATTTTATGGCAGTGATGTCCGGTTATGATGAACAGTGTGCCCGAGTTACGTTATTTATTTTTGGAGGCTATTAGAGTGTTCCAAGAATAATTGACCAGATAGTAGACGGTAGTCCATACCGTACTGTGAAAAGTGTGGCGAAAATTTTGATATGGGGTCTTAGGTTGTGTAGTTCTCACAGTGAGATCCTAAGTTATGATTATATTATTGGTATTTAGTTTGAGTGTTCATATTGCATACACTTTTGTATACGATGCACGCACACATGAGTATGTGTAGTTACACTTAGAGCATTTATACGAACTACTGAGTTTTTTGCTCACCTCCATAGTTTGTTGTATTTCAGGTTTGATGCGAGATAATAGTTATGGCATCGTTGGGATTAGAATCGTCGTTAGAGGCTCTGGATATTTATTTTCAAAATTTAATTGTATCGCTTTATTTATTGTAAATTATTTTGTAAAAGGACATTTGAGATTTAATAAAATTGAGATATATTATTCAGTCGATTTATTATTTATGCTTTCATAAAACTATTTAAGCCGTTAAAAAATGTTTATGTTAATGTTAATTTCTTTAATAAGTCTTTAATTTATTCATAGTTTTAGTAGCACCTCTCGGGGTGTTACAAAGTGGTATCAGAGCATAGGTTATTCGTATTCTCGGGCTTGGGGTTATTAGTTCGTTATGTTTCCCCTTGAGAGAGATTTTATCTATGTTCTACCATATTTGGGTGATGTTGAACCTTATGTTTGAATATAATGGAAAACAAATTTGGGTGAATATCGAGGACGAAATTCGTTTTGTAGGGGGAAAGAATGTAATACTCCGTCATTTTGAGGGCATATTTATGAATATTATATAAGGTTTTAATAACAATTGATTGGGATGTTTTGTTTTATATAAAAATATTTTTATTGATATTATATTTAACAATAATTTATTTTCGTTTGAAATCGAATCAAACATTTAAATTTAAATTTAAATAGTTGTTGGACATTTTATAATGGTTTAAATATGTAAACTGGACAATTTTAAATTAAAGGGCAATATAGTAATATGTGTTGGCTTAGGCTCCAAGCTAGGATTTGAGAGAGGGGATATATAAGGAATATTATGGCTAATTATAAGGAAAGGAAGATGAAAAAGAGAGGCCAAAAATAAAATTTAAAGAGACAAAAGTGAGAGGAATCGCAAGAATTAGTTTGGAGCGTTTCAGATCTTCTTTTTGAGTGCTTTCAAACTTTATTTAATGATATATATCGAAATTAGTTTGATCGTAGATATGTTGATGACTAAGTAAATTTGTGATATTCCATCTATAAGAAGTCCAAGAAATCATAGAAAGAAACACTAAGGATAGTTTTTCGGCACTTTGGGAAGCCCATTTACTCGTAGAGTCGAGATTGTTTTCAGATTAGGGATTTTAATATGTAGACCCTTTAAAAATTTCTTTAATTCATAAAATTCCATTTTATTTTATCGTGTCTAAATAGGCTTCTCCAACACCATCACAATTACATACCCCTAAATAGGGGTAGAAGTGGTATGAGTTTTTACCGTACCGTAGTATTTTGGTCTGAAAAAAATTGTTTTGGTTTTATATTTTTGAATACCGAAAATCGGATGTACCGAAACCGAAATTATCGCAAAAAAATTGGTTGATTTTAATTTTTAAATATTGAAAACTGGCTTACCGAATTTACTATAACGATTTAACATACCAAATTTATTGAATTTATCGTGCCAAAATTATTGCATATTACTGTACCAATTTACTAATATTAAAAAACCATAAATATCTAACAAAAGATGTGCTACACACACACACACACACACACACACAGAGAGACTCGTGTACATACCAAGTATACATATCGATTTTTTTTAAATAGTAAAAAAAATTATTTTTCGACTGAATTTTTTATATGATGTTTAAATATTGGGTAATTTACTATCTGGGGTACATTTATTTACGCTATTTTATTCCTGGGGTACGCTCGTTTTCATTATTATTGGATGGGTGTTATTTTAACGCCTAACCTTAACATCCGTCAACCAGCTGTACCTTAAGACCCAATTACCAACATTACCCTTGATCATAATGACGCATGTACCCTTTATACAAATCAAAACACTAATTTCTCTTTGGGGGTTTTATCTCTCACGATCGCATCCACAATTTGATCAGTTTTCAAGCATCAACATTTTTCCATGCTTCAAACCTTCAACATCGCATCAACATTTTGATCATTTTCAAAGCTTCACTTTCGGTAATGCCTCTCAATACTAATTTAGTTTTTTATTTTAGTTCGAAGATCATTTGTTATGTTATTTGTTTTTAAAGGGTTTTGTTCTTTATCAATTTTTCTAGGGGTTTGTAGTTTATCTTTTGATTTTTCTTCTGTCATGAATAAAGTAAAACTTGTTTGTCTAGGGTTTCATTTTTTAACAATTATTTTACCGCATGCTTTGTCTTTATTAGGTTTGATAAATGACTTTGCGTGGGAATATAAATTTAGTAGAATGGTGGTCTTTATTAGTTTTGCTAAATGGCTTTACTGTAGGCCAGTTCTTGGTTTAAATGGATCACTTCTAAAAGGAAAGTATGGTCGTGCAATTTTATCCATTGTTTCATTAAATGGGAACAATGGTTTGTTTCCCATTGCCATATATATATTTGTAGAAATGAAATCTATGACACATGAAGTAGATTCTTGAGAATTTTGCAACCTCATCTGATTAAACATAAATTGCCATTGACTTTAATGTCTGACAGACATGAAGGGCTTATTGAAGCAGTTGCAGAGTTGTTCCCTCATGATAATCACAGGTATTGTTTCAGGCATATGCAAGGTTCTAAAAAACGCAGGGCGTGATCGAGGCGTGGAGGTCAAGCTTTAAGCCTTAGAAGCCTAGGCGAGTTTAAGCGTAAAAAGGCGTGAAAAAGCGTTTAGACCTTCTTAATATATTTTAATATTTTTAAAACATAACAAGGCTATTAAAATACTAAAATTGTACATATCATAAAAATATGTCTGAATATATGAAAATTAATATACTATTTGATTATTTTGGATGAGATAATGGTCTGGTTAGTTTAAAAATTCTTTAAAAGGCAATATCGTTTCACTAAAGCATTGTTGTTTTTAGAAAAAAAAATGCGCCTTAAGGGTTTTACTAAGAATAAGGCGTAAAAAACTTAAGGCGAGGCGTTTCGCCTAAGCCTTAAGCCTAGGCGAGTTTTTTAGAACAGTGGGCACATGTATAAAAACTTTAAAAATGCAAGATATAAGGGTCTACAGGTAAAGGCTTTAAGTTGGGGTGCAACAAGGGCTTTATAGGAAGGAAAGTCATGAAAAGTATATGGATCAAATGTTTAAAGATTGCATGGGAGCAAAATTATGTCTAGACAATGAGGAGAAGGCTACATGGGCAAGATCATTCTTTGATACAATAATTAAGTGTGCGCATATCACCAATAATTTATCAGAGTCTTTTAATAAAATGCTTTTGAGTTTAAGGAAACTACCAATTCTAAAGATTATTGAAAAGTATCAAATGCTTGTCATGTCATTATTGTACACAAGGAGAACCAAAGCGGAGGAGATGATTCCAAGTGGGCTTGTACCAAGAGTAGAGAAGCATTTGGATGACTTGAAGAAGAAATACAATCAGTATATTATAACTGGTTCAACAGAGTTCTTACATGTGGCAACAAATAGTTATAATCAAAGCTGGACACTTAATATTCAAACATAAGAATGCAGTTGTTTTGAGTGGCAGATAAGTGGTATCCCCTGTGTTCATGCTATTGGGGTTATCATGCCAAGAAGAGAGTCATAGAACAAGTAAGTAATACTTATCTTGACATATTTTATATAGTTGATAATACTTTTCTTATGTTCATATGTTTTATGCACATGTATTGCAGTCAAATGTTTGATGTAGCTATATATAGAGAAACTTATTCATCTTATGTTCATCCCATGGAAGACCATTGATAGTGGCCCAAGTTAAGTGTAGATAATGCACCTCAATTCATATTGCAATCCTATGTTTGAATCATATTAATGTTTGTTGTTCATGTCCTTTCAGACACAACATGTCAATCCTCCCGATTTAACAAGAGGTCTTGGGAGGCTAAGGGTTAAGAGGATAAGAGACCCTGATGAACCAGCGACACCAAAGAATAAGAAGAAAAAATGCAGTAGGTGTGGGGAGTTAGGCCATAACAAAGCTAATTGCCAGGGGAAATCATCAAAAACTGGTAATAAAACACAAGCTACTGGGGGACTAAGAACTATGGAGGGATCAAACAACCAGCTAATTATTCCATTAATGCCAGTTCCAAGAACAAAAGAAGGTGGCATGAAGATCAAAGGGAAGAAAATAATAAGAAATGTTGATACAACAACCACACCTTCTACACCAAGAAATATGGATATAACAACAAATATTACTCAAGGTTGTACTCAGTAGGTTCATTAGTTTGTGTTTAACTTTGTGTTTTTGGACAAGTTACTTATCTTTGTGTTTTGGGAAGTCAAGGTTGAATCATAACTTTGTGTTTTGGGAAAACAATTGCAAAGTTAAGTTATGAATGCAGTAATGTTTGATGTCAACAAATGCAGAGTGAATTTCATAGAATATTAGAACATTTCATTGCACAACACAGATTACAAAGACATTTCATGCACAACACACATTTCATACTTTGAATTTATTTTTAAAGCCATCACAAAGATCATCTAAAATAACTTCTACTTTAACCCTCATATTTACTTTCCTATCTTCATCAGATTTCCTAATTGCATCTGTTAACCACTCAAAATCCCCATATGTCAAACACTTGGGAAATTTTTTGCCATAACTTCTTTCTTTCTTTGAAGTCCAGACTTTCCTTGTTCCCTGACATCTATTTGGGCATGTTGTCCCTTTCCATGGACAATTTTTAACTCTTCAACAGCAACATGAGGCCATTACACTGATCAAAAGTACATTTGTTGTAAACCCATGGACAGTCAATTACAATACGATAATTTTGACCACACATTTGACATACATGTTGCTCTTATGTTTCTTATTCATCTATGTTGCTACCCATTTTTATTTTGTAAGAATTTTATTTGGATGTTAACTGCTGCTGGTTGGTGAAAAAATGGAGATGCTGTAACAATATATGAAGAAGAATTTAGTGTGTAATAAACTCGTGTTTGAATTTTATTTGGAAATAGCCGTTGAACCATCTTGTTAATAATGCACGTTTGAAAATAAAGGGTAATGTTGATAATTGGATCTTAAGGTACAGCTGGCAAACAAAAGTTAAGGCTATGCATTAAAATAACACTCATCCAACAATAATGAAAACTAGCGTATCCCAGGAACAAAATACCGTAAACAAATGTACACCAGACAGTAAATGACCCTTAAATATTTCAAGGGACCCATATAAAAAAATCAGCTCAAAATAAATTTCGTAACTTTAAAAAAAATCGGTCAAACTTGCGTAGCTTTTAAAGCACTTTCAAAGCTGCAAAAATTTGATCGATTTTTTTTTAAAATAGCAAAAAAAGTTATCTCGAGTTGATTTTTTTTATGTGTATCCATTAAAATATTTAAATACTACACAAAAAACTCAACTCAAAAGTAATTTTTGTAATATTTAAAAAAAAATGGTTTGCGACAATAAGTATGTATATTTGGTATGTATGATAGCTGCTCTCTCTCTCTCTCTCTCTCCATATATATATATATATATATATTACTAATTTATCAGCCCCCTTCATTTTAATCTCATTTTGGCCATTCATTGTCTTAATATAAAAGCTAGCAAACCCTAGCAGCTCCAAAATCCAAACATAACATCATAAGCAATAAGGAGCAAACACACGCGCACAACAAGGTATTCTCCCCCTCCCCCTCTGTATCCCTTTCCATCCTACTTTCTCTTCGATTTTATCTTAGGTCATCTTCCACACATACGCACACATTTAGACATGCACTTACCACACACGCGCACACATGCATAATTTTAGTCCGATATACTCAGATGTGGTCTCTGTCATATCCCACAAATAACATTTATAAGGGTATAATAGTATGAGAAATTTCAGTAAGGGATGTATAAGTGTGTGTGTGTATGTATCTTTGTCCTTGATTTATTATATATTTGTGTGTGTGTGTGTTTATATCTTTGTTCATGCCTCTTAAGTGTGTGAAGTAACCACATAGAAAATCATGGCAGTAACCATAGAGAAAATCCTTCACGGGGTAAGCAAAAAGTTTATGAAGTTTATTTGGTATGTTTTTCATTTAACCTTCCTTCACATGTGGTTTCTTATTTTTATTTCCTAAAACTGTAAATAGTATTATTTTTATAGAGTTGTTTTTATGTTCCTAAAATTGTTTAAAAGTATTACTTTTAGTTTCCAATACAACCTAAGGTCAGTATTCCTTTTATATTTAGTAATTAATTATATTTACTCAAAATTAGTATGGGTCTGATTTCAATATTAGTACAAGTGAGTTGCTAATTTGATTAATTTGTAACAGACTAAATATAAAATGTATTATAGCCTATTTTAGGTGTAAATACTGGTTATAAGTTTTATTGTATGTTTTAGTGGTGTTATGTATGTTTAATATATTATGCCATCACAACAATTAAAGTTTGTAAATATTATTATATTCTACCATTATCAGCAACTATAGTGTTCAAAAACGTTATTATCAAAAAATATTATTTATAGGTTTCAAAAGATGTTTTGGTGCAAATTTGATGTTATTTTTTTTTACCGTTTTAGTGTTGTTTTGGAGCTTTTTTAATGTTATTTTCAAGGCTTTCTAGTTTGTTATATGCAAATTTAAGGATTGAATTTCTAAATTTTTTTAATATTATTTTTTCTTTTCTATTGATTTATAGCTGGAAATATTTTAGGCAAGCGAGAATAATGAAGAGATAGAATTGATAAAAAAAAAACTAGAGTGACGTGTTATATTCTATTTTAGTTTTCATGATGTTATTTTATTTGACCATTACAAGAAACGATTTCGGATGATTGTAACTTTTAATTTGGAGTTTTATTTGATGTGTATGGATATGGTGGACACGATTAATTATGCCAATTAGTTTATGCTTTGTGCTCATACTATTTTTTAGTGCAATTTATATTCGATTCAATTTTTAGCAAATGTATTTAATCGAATTATACGAGTTAAAAATTTTGTACCGAAACTTATACCAAATTTATCGGAATCATAATACCGAAACTTGTATTGAATGCATAAAGCCGACTTCTAATTTTGGTATTTATTTGAAAAAAATACAAAAAAGATCAAAATTACCAAAACAAAAGAAAAATGAATTACCGAAAATACCGAAATACCGGCCCCGATTTTGTTTTCTTTTTTGTTTTTGTATACTACTCGATAAATTCGGTACAAATGGTTTTACCATCCAGATTATAGTTTTGGTATTTGTAAGGACTCCTTACCGACCAAACTGTACCACTTCTATCCCTATCCCTAAATGATGAAGTGTTTAAGCATGTTAAATGGACGTATTTAATTGATAATCCTAAAAAGACCCTATAAGACCATTTCTAAAAAGTATACAAAATATATGTTAACCATTTTTCATAATTTTGTTTGCCAATTTCATCTTTCAAACCACTTGCCGAAATTCTAATTATATAATTAGAACACAAATGGATTGTACTAAGCTGGGATGGGAAACCACTCAAATGCAAGTCAATCGAAGTGTGAAGCTAACTAATAAGTGAAACTTTAAGTGCCTTTTAATGAACATGTTATCACAGCCATCGGATATGGACGTTAATAGGCATAGTCAAAGTGTTGCAAGTCATATTCCTTATTGCGAAACTTTAACCATCTTCCCCATCAACATTCTTACACCTTCAAATGAACCTTCAACATTTATTGTTTGTTAAATACATTTATTTATTTTCTCTTAATTGACAATGTATAAGGAAGATATGGTCTATAGATGGTCTAAGAAAGTGAAATCATATCTTTGAACCAAGTTTGAGAGTTTGCCTCTCAACGGTAACTACCCAAATAAGAATTAATTAACCTAGTATGTGAAAAAGGAAGATTAATTTATTATTGCAAAAGGGTAAAATAATACTAACTTTATGTGATAAAAATGTTTTACTTAGTTTAGAATCTAAATTTTATCTTCTTTAGTATAAGACATTGATTCTAAAAATGATAAAAAGTAAAGCAAATCAAAAGACCGGATGTACGAGTAAAAAACCCACTAACAAAATAAACCTAAGGCCAAATTGAGTAACAAATGCACTATGGTAGAGTTTTACAATAGGAAACTGTTAGACACTTATAAAACTTTCACTAGAAACACTTTCACACTATACTGTTTGAAGAAAGCACTGATAGTTGAAGCATGCTACACAATCACCTCTGATTTTGGTCCGCGACCAATGTCTTCAAATACTATTGGCCGAAAAAGTCTTCTTTAAAGTTGAATTAACTTTTTGTTCGATGTTTGGAACCTTCAAGCAACCAAAAATTCTAAACCTATGATGTATGAGGGAAGCCTATTAGATGATTTGGTGTTACGAAGTGTAATAGTGCTCCAAATCTCATAAAATATTTTTCAAGACTTAGTAGAAAAAACATATACTAATGAACAAAAGTTTTAGTGAAAAAATATTTGAAAACAAATGATGAATATACAAATTTTCTCTAAATTTTTCTCAAAATGAAATATCAAAACTTTGTCTTGAACAAAAAAGAGGAGGGAAAAATATGCTCTCAAATTTAGATTGGGTTTGATTTTAAAATAAAAAAATCTCTCTCTCTCTCTCGGTCTGAAAGAGTGTTTGACACATAATTATATATCCATAAGTGAAGGAATATTTAGGAGGCTTGTAGATTAGATGTCATGCACTCAAGGTCTCTAGTAGTCAACTTTAGGTTCGGCTTAGTCGAAATATTATCCTTGAAACACTTCCCACTGAGATCTTTTTAAAAGATACTAAAAAAATGTTTTTTGTGCACTTTACAATAGCTTTATTGGAAGCTTTGTTGTAGTGAAGAAAAATATAGATGCTGTAAACTTGAGGTGAAGTTAGGTCATGTAAAGTGTCAAGATTTTGCAGAAAGGACTTGGTACCAACAAAACCTATTCCCTGCAGCAAAGAATACATTTACTACGGTGAGCGGGTTGTGCTGATGTCCAAGGATTTTGTCTAGTTTTTACTTCCCAAGTTTGAAAATTATTTTGGCAAAAAATCTAAGTATGTTTGTTCTCAACTTAGAACACTCATACTTAAAATACACCGAAAATATGCAATTTCTAAGAAAATAGTTTTCCAATATGAAGAGTATATTTTCATAGTGTATTTGACAATTTATCCAAAAAATAAAATGTTAATTTTAACTATGGAGGAGAATCTAAGTCCGCTAAGTCAAATATACCTTTCTCCAAGTGTTGTACTTGAGGTTTTACATGAATGACCTTAGTTAAAGTTGATGAAGCTTTCTCGGGACCTCTTGGACAATGACTAAAAAAATTAGCAAGCAATTTAGACAATCTAGTCCTATGGGACATTTACATATACTCTAACAATCTCTTCATTTTTTGAATTCCGAGACATAATATAAAATGAAAATTACAAGAAAATGAAGGACATCTACAATTTTATGACTCAAGTGGCCAAGGGCAAATAAAAAATAAAAAATTATATTTGTTACAATTAAAGAACGTAGCAAGATACTCAACCACCTTCAAATATCAAAAGAGATTCTTGTTAAAATTATTTTCTCGTCACACACTAGCACATTCATCAAAATACCAAAGAGTAATAAAAGGAGAAGGGAAGAATGATAAATATTATCATATGGATATAGCAATAAGAACATGTGATGATCATATTTATTTAAAAATAACTCCCCCTTAATTATACAATTTTTCTTAGAAAACATGATCTAAAAAAACAAACACTCTGACAACATAATATGCTTTGAAAAATATGCTTTCCCTATCTACAAACTTCTCCCCCTTTTTTGTTACAAAATGCGATTAAGGAAAGAACCAAGTACATAATAAGATAAAGTAACTAAGCATTTTGAAATAGTAAAACATGCTAATTAATGAACAAAATAGATAATGAATCACATAAACATTGAATATCAGAATGAAGTCTAGGAAATGTGTAACATGTGAATAATAGGCCCAAGAACAATCAATTTAACTGCACATGGAGACATAAAATATATCATGCAAAATATATACTAAATAAGTACGCTAAAACCTAGTAATCATTTCATAAAGTTAAAAGTTATGAGGATTACAAGAAATGAAATCAACAAAACCCAAATCTAAAGCTCTTAAACAAATAACCAAAACCCCATAGCCAAAAAAATCACTTCTTCTTCATCATCAACTTCATAACAAACATATCCATAACACTTATATGAGCCTCCTTCCAGGCATCCCCAACATTATTCATATGGGTGTTGATGGTGTGAAATAGTTATTCATAGAGAGAAGAACTTGTCGAACTCATGGAGGAATAGACTTTCCTTGATTCCTCAAAGACGAGAAACAAGCTTGAACGGATATGAGTAGATAATGGAGGAACAGTATTATCCAAAGAGTGAGCAAAAATCGAGTCCAAGATCAATTCACTTAAACATATACCATAACCCTTACCAATAGCATAAAACAAGTGTGCATAGTCAAAAGAGACATTGTGAGGGTGTCAGGTGAGTAAAAGGCATGCCGATATAACCATATTAAAAATGTAAAAATCCTTGTCAATATATGCTTGAGGAAAAGTTTTACCAGTCCAAGATTAATAATGTTAGTCACTCAAAAATCTAATCACCACTTGATTAGACGGTATCCCATCATTACACTTGTTTGGATAGGGGGTCTTCATCTTCCAAGAGGTGATAGTGGTATCTTTATCCACTCAATAGATATCTTCATAACAACTCCCCTAACCTTAGCCAAGAGAAATCTCATACCAATTTTTTTTCACTATAATTAGAGTAACCCGGTATGGTCTGAGAACAAACTCCTTTCCACTTTCTCGATTCCAAAAGTTGAGGAACTCTTGTCTTAGAAAGGGAATCCAAATAGACCTCTCCCAAATCACGAAATGATTAGAGAAAAGTTTGTTGAAACTGGAACGAGCGGTGGAGGTAGTCGAGTCACGTGGACGAGACTTTATATCCATGAAAATAGCCTGAAAATCACACACACCAATACAACAAAGCACATAAATCCTATGATAAAAGGAATATCAAAAGATAAACTAAGGATCTTATACTAAAAATATGAGAAAGAGTCTCATGAATGGCAAAAGGACAACATTCATCAACTCACATACAAGACAAAAGAGTATACAAACCCCCAAAAGAATACATCAAAGCTATATACATGAAAAATCTACTCTAAGAGAATCATTCTTATCTCAAGACAAGTAAACTTATCAATTATAGGAAAAAAAATCATCAGCAACTTAATCAATTAGCTAACACCAAAACCTAATCTAGAAAGAGAACAAATCAATAAATCTAGGAAGAACGAACTTAACAAGATGATGATTAAACTCTAAATAGCGGATAAGAACTCTTAAAAATAACTTCCAAGGTAATGACTTGGGAAGAACGTATGGAGGTTCAAGTGAAAAGGGTTTGAGAGGTAAAATAGGGCAAAAATTTTCAGAAAATGATCTGGCCAAATTTTAAATTACCCAGAGCCTAAGTTAGAGCGGCAAAGATCTTCGTTGGCCTTGGCTATCACTGCAGCAAAGTACCAATGACGCTATGTCGTGACACTAACCATGAAAATATATGAGTGCAGAGAAAAACATATTTAAATATACTCAATGATATTCTAAAGTTAAAAGAAGTTACAATTTATTCCTAGTAAAAAAAATCAATATTACAATGATCAAAGAAGCTTTCAAAATATCATATTAAGGTTCTTGGTTATATCAAAATACTCTACACAAAGAATGATTTATAATTCAAAGTCCTGATATCAAATTAAAGACATAAAAGGGAAAGTGTTTCAAACATATAACTTCGTGATAGAAAAGTGAAAATATGAGCATTAACCAATAAAATCAAGATTGAAGATCAATGTTAGAACTCACTTTTATAAATTTTGGCTTTATGCAACAAACAAAAAGCCTCATTTTCCCTTGAAAAAGATATAATTTTCAACTAATACCTTTTTCTTACTCATATAATGATTTATAATTAAAACCTTTTATGCGCCATATCGTTTATTTTACTCAATTTTTGGTAGATAGAAATCTTTGAGACATCGCTTTTTAAAGAAATTTTGCAAGTGGTATCTTTTGTTCAAACATTACAAAGGTTGGTGAACTCTTGCCAATAAAAGGTAGTTCTCTCAATCCTAAAGTTGCATCCCTAACCACGTCATCACTCATAATTTTGAAATATATTTCTTTTCTTTTCAACTACAACCATGATTGTAAGGCTCTAAAACGTGATTATGAATGTTAATTATATGATTAAGTATAAGTTATAAGTTGGTGAGGAGTGTTAACCATGTTGATTATCATATTTGGGGGATGCATACTCATGTGATATATGTGTTGGTTGCATTAGATGTTAATCGAGCTTCTGATCAGGGATAACTTGTTTAGATCATATAATTAGTTATGTGATTAAATACATCATGAAAATATGTTTTTCATACATCATTATGATTATAAAATTAAATCAAGGTGTTGGCCCGAAATTGGCGATGTCAAGTCGCCAAATGTGAAAGTTTTGAGATTTTCGGTAAATTGCTACTCTTCAGTTCGAGCCCAAATTAGGCGTATTAGTTTTATGATTTGGGGAAACCACAAAATATCAAAGTTGTAGATATATTAGTTAAGTTTATAACATAAAAAATGGTTCATCAAATGGACATTCGAGTGAGAAGATATTGTCTTTTTACGAACCTAGAGTAAAGTGGTCATTTAACTTTAAATGATATTTTGTCTTATATGTTGCCACGTGTTATATTGTGATTGGTTGGAATGGTAGGCTTGTTATGCCAACTTAAACACCTTAAAATGACCCCCTTATTCATCCAATTCAACCATGAGTAATATTTTGCCTAAGGAGAGAGAAAATGAGGAAGTTAAGGAAGAAATCCTTCGAAAAATTACCATAAATCGAGGAATTCTTGTAAGGTAATTATCTCTTTATTAAAGTTGGTCACATGGATGAGTTCTACCCTTGATATATTTTTGTTTATGATTTGGATTAATATTTAAATGATAGCCATTTTGCCAAATTGATTTAAACTAAGGATGACTTAAGATCATACGTGAGGACTTGTGCTAGGATCGTAAATGCTAACTTCAAAGTCCCATTTTTGACTTTCCTTCTCGTGAAGATTTTTGATGTATTAAATTCATATATATGATGTGTATATATACTAAAACATGTTTAGTATATGTTTCCATGATTGATACCCTAGGTACAGGTGATATATGCTTAAAAAGGTTAAGTTATGCTTTAATATTCTCTTACGACCTAGTTGTGTTAAAAGTGTTATAAATCTTGGAATACTTATTGAAATTAAATGATTCCAATTGAATAGTATAATAGACTCATACATGTATAATATATACGAAAATTATAAAAAACTACCAAGAATTGAATCTTGGGTGATAGTTTGAAGTTCAGGTATAAAATCTGCCCCAAAAGTGTAAGTGCGCACATCCGGTGTTCGATGCTTTGCTTGACTTAGTAAATGAACTCTAAAATTTATGAAACATCAATTTTATATTATTAAATAGGTTTAATATATGTTTCCATGATTTATAACCGAGTAGGACGTTATATATGCTTGAAAAATGTTAAGTTATGCTTTGATGGTCTACTCAGACCTAGATGTGTTAAAAGTGGCATAAATCATTGAATACTTGTTGAAATCAAGAAATTCCAATTGGAAATATTAGAGAACATATATGAGTATGATATACTTGACGGGGAGAATAAAATACCTTCTGGTTTAGCCTGGGGGTTGTGTTTAAGTTTAAGTTTTGTTGTTATTTTTCTCTAGAAATGATTTGGAAAAGGTTGTAATAAAACAGGCATAACTTTGTCTAGAGAATTCGTAATTTAATTCCGTAAATTGTGTTAGAACCCTAATGAATAAGGTGCAATAGAAATGTGAAGTACCATATTAATTAATTTTCAGTTATGTTAGATTGACCATTTGATGTGATGTGTTACTAAGTTTAATGTGATTTGGTGTATTCAAATACTAATGTTGTTGAATTGTTAGGTGGGGAAGCGACTAACACTACCATACCAAGGAAATAATTTTGGTATTAATCTTATTACCAAATTCAAGGTGAGTGACCTGTCCTATGAAATATAGATGCTTATATGTTCATATGGAAATGTGTAGTTAAACTCATGTGTTAAGATGCTTATGGGAGTGATGTTGTATTTATGAAACATATGCATATGATTAAGAATGTTATGTGATGTTATATAATCTTATGGACTGTGGAGGGTCCCTTATCTAATGTTAAGGACTGTGGTGGTTCCTACGGGATGTGGCGGTCCCGTTAATCCAACTTAAAGATTTGTTGTACTAGGGCCTAATTATGGGATGTGGTATCCCCATTAACTGGGAGTTAATTGGACTGACGGGTCTAGGCTTGTGAGAGTTACATAATTCATGTTGAATAATGACATTAGAAAATAAAAATTGTTATTCAAATTGGTTATATATATGTGATGTATATGTGGAATATGGTCATTCACTAAGCTTGCGTTGCTTACACTCCTATAATGTTTTGTTTCAGGTATGCCTACCGTTTGGAGTTCACTGCCAAGTTAGGACGTTAAATGGGAGAGTGGAGGATAAATAACGTGGGTTGAATATCAAGAAGCTTTTTGGGTAAATGTTAAACAAAGGAACTTATGTAAGTAAATTTGTTTGGTACTTTTAAGTCGTGCATAAAGGTAGATATGTTTTCATCCAAACATGCCTTTGAAAAAAAAATCTTGTGCTATTTTTCAAAAGATTTCAAGTACCATATTGTCTAATGGGGATTTATCTCTAAATAAAAGGTTGATTTTAAGATAACTAAGTCGGGGCGCGACAACTTGGTATCAGAGCATGGTTATTAGGTTCTGGATAGGGTGTGAGGGTCTAGATTGGCATTGGACGTAGAAACTGTTTTGAGTCATAAGTATTCAGTTTCAAGGGATACAATTAAATATGTTGGATTCCTGAGGTGTGGACACGAAGGATTTGTTATTAAGTTTTAAATTATTTTTGTTGACTAACATCTGTGAGTTATACACATATTTTGTTGATATGAAATGCAAGGATCTTGCAGGAAAGGAAATAAGATGTTAAGGTTTATTCGAGGATGACTGCGAATACAGGTATTTTAATATGAAGCATTACATTGTTTTATATGTTGTATGAACAAATGTGTCATTAAAGGAAACAATTTTAAAGACACAATGTGGTATACAAAAATATAAAGTATTGGAGGTGATCTCTTCCTATATTGGTATATGTAGATTTAAGTCATGTTATGTATATCATTATGAATGGGTGCGCTCCTCATCTGTATAGGAGAGTGATGTACGAGAACACATATTCCATTAAAGGATGGGAAGTGAAAAGAATTGTGGTTATATAATTATGATGAGACTTAAATTGTTGGAGTGTGAAAAAAAATGAAGATTCACATAGTAAAGGTTAAATGAGAAGGTTAGTAGTAGTATGTTTATATTTAACATGAGAAAAGGTATATAATTCAATAACTAGTCGATATATCACAAATGATTTGAATATGGGTTCATAGTGAATTATGATAAGCAGAATAAAAGAGTAATAAGAGTTGAGATGTACGTCTTTAATAATATGAGTACATGTAGTGGATATTACTCTTGTGATGTTTTGAAAAGATTATATGAATAGTAAATTTGAGATAAGGTGTTAAAGAGTTGGAAGTTAAAAATATTGAGGAGTCCTTTTAAGAATATGTGTTATGGATGAGTATGGGAAAGATGTTAGTCAGGTTGAAATAATTACAATTGAGTTGGATGAATATTGAGTTGTATTTGTCATTGTGCGTATGTGTTACCACTAACAGTACGTTATATGATTAATATGATTAACATTACACGGAGTCGCCAAGAAATATGTGTAAGGAGATTGTGCTATGTGAGATACCATAATGTAGTATATTAAGGTATTTGTGCCGGTTATTTGAAAGAGATACAACATATAATAATTAGATAAGTATTATGGGGTTGGTAAGTATGGTTAAAGTTTCAAGTGGTGATGTTATGTCTAACATCCATATTATGAGACGGGTAAAATGAGTATGTTAATGATGTTGTGTAAGACTATCATATTAATAAGGATTGGGGTAAGATTATGCCAAGTTGTTGTGTTGGATAAATGACTTGTTAAGGTTATTGTATGTTTAGTTAAAGAACAATAAAACAATACTGAAAAAAAAGAATATAGTGAGATGTTATATTGGCTTTATAGTGCATGACTGCACAATATACATGAACGTGATTATGGAATACTGGTTAAAAGTAAACATTGGGTGGATGATTGTTCATTACCGATATATGGAAAGTAGGTTAGCTATGTTTAGATTAAGGAGTGTAATAACGCTATTTAACATACTCTAAAACTTCAGAGATGATACAGATAGTAGTCCAAGCAAACACATGAATTTGGTATTGAGTGGAAGATGAGAAGATCTCATATAATAAGTTAGTATTGTAATATGATGTTTATCAATTGAAGTATTGAATGGAAGTTGGAGGGATGAACTAAAATAAGTTAGTCTTGTATTAGAATATATATTATTTTAAATGTTAAATGATGATACGAATGAACTATGGGAATGAAGTGATAAACGTAAAGAATGATGTTTGGTTTATTAAGAATGTTCACTCATTGTTAATATAAAAGGATACAACTAATAATCTATTATGTGTGAATTTTTGACATACGTATATAAAGGTATGACATAATATATGAGTTGGGAATTGACTTTTATTGGTAAGAAATCACTAGACGATTATCCTTACATATGAATGATAAAGACGCTTATGTTTGCATCTTGCTTTATCTATTGTATCTTAATAAACCACTATCATCATTAGATTCTGGTTTAGCTATTATTACTCCAGTGGGGAGGATTGGTTTTTATTGATAGGGTGCGTAGGGAGTGTATGGTGTGAATAAGTGAAAAGGAGTTATTGGTTGACTTACTAACTTTCAGTATACATGACTTTGATGTGATATTGGGTATGGATTGGTTGTCCTCATATGATGTATGTTTAGATTGCTTTAGAATGGAGGTAGTGTTTCGATTACCGGGTTAACTTGGAATTAAATTTATTGGGGAACGGAATGTCACCTGCGTATTATTTTACAGACCTTGTGAGAGAAACAATTATATGCTAAATTTTCTAAATGTGAATTTTGGTTATACTAAAGTAGTAATTTGGGGCATGTTATTTCTGTTGATGGTAATTATGTTGCTTGAAAAGAAGATGGATGGAATTTATAAAGGATTATGACTACACAATACATCACCATTCGGGTAAGGCTAATGTTGTTGATGATGCTCTGAGTACAAAATCTCTAGGCAGAGTATTTTATATTTACTATGCTCAGGTTAACTTGCTGCGAGAGTTAACTTTAGTAAGGAATAAGTTAACGTTAAATGAGTCTTGTGGAATAATAGTGCATTTAAATGTTAGACCTATGCTAATAGACTGGATATGACCCTCTTAAGCAGAACATATAGAAGTGGGAGAAAATTAAAGACAATATGAAAAAGGGTAAAGCAAATGAATTTTCTATTAGTAATGATGACATTGTTATGTATGATAACCGTTGTGGGTACAAAATGTGCCTAATTTAAGGAGAACGATTTTAAAGGAGGCCCATTGTTCTTTATATGCTATGCACCCAGGAAACACATAAATTTATAGAAATTTGAAACAATGTTATTGGTGGCCGGGAATGAAACACAACATTGTAGATTTTATTGCTAGATGTCTAGTTTGCCAACAAGTAAAGGTGGATCATAAGAAGCCTAGTGGTTCACTAAAATCCTTACCTATTCCTGAGTGGAAACAGGAGCATGTTACTACCGATTTTGTTATAGATTTACCAAAATCATCCTGAGGGTTTGATTCTATTTGGATTATCGTTGCTAGTTTAACTAAGTCTGCACGTTTCCTTGCTGTTAAAGCTATTTATTCCATGGATAGATATACCAAAATATATGTGGATGAGATAATTAGATTATATGGTACACCTGTTTCTATTATCTCTTACCGAAATCCTAAATTTACTTCACACTTTTAGCCTAGTTTACAACAAGTTTTGGGGACTAAATTGAAATTTAGTACAACTTTTCATCCTCGGACTGATGGGCAGTCAGAGAGAATGATCCAAACACTCGAAGACATGTTAAAAATTTATGTATTAGAGTTTAAGGGAAGATGGGATGAATACTTCTCACTAATAGAGTTGCTTATAATAATAGTTATCAGTTGAGTATTAAAATGGCTCCTTATGAAGCCTTGTATGGGAGAAAGTGTAGGATCCCAGTGTGTTGGACCAAAGTAGGAGAATGGAAAACTACTTGGTCTAGAAATTGTGCAACTAACTATTGAGAAGAGAAATCTTACTCAAAATCACTTGAAGGAGGTGCACAGTAGACAAAACGGTTATGCAGACAACAAAAGAAAGGAATTAAAATTTGAGGAAGGTGATCAAGTATTCCTACATGTTTATCCTTGGAGAATGGTTATGAGATTAAGAACAAGAGAAAATTATTGTCACAACCCAAACCCAATATCCATACTAATCATCTATTATTAGAAATTAAATCATAATCTTGAGCCCATTGGAAATATAATTCATCTATCCATATTTTACTACATAATGTGCATAATAAACATAATTGTTGATGCAAAAAACTGGACCGAATCCCATTTTTATGATCACAGATAAATAGATAAAAGCAATCCAATCAAGCACATGAGAGACAAAGATTTTTTAAAGTGGTTCGGCTATAAGGAAAAGCCTACGTCCACTGTTATTTTATTCCCAGGGGTTTACAATAGCACAATGTGATAGAGAGAGGGAGAAAAAGGGTGTATCTTGTGTATGGTCTCTCATCATTGTCGGATCTCCTGGATCTCCTTTTGGCTAAGGGAATACATGTATTTATAGTGATGGGAGATAAAGAGATTCATTGTATGTAGACATTTATACATTATGTCTACATTCAACGAATCTAATTGTTAAATTGCTTGGTATGCTATGTGTTGTCATCTACAGTATAAATGTACATTAATGCTCATTAAATGCATAGTTATCCTTTGATCTTCATGGTTGGTATGGCGATCAACTCTCCTCGGGTGCCGACCAACTCTCCTCGGGTGCCGACTAATTCTCCTCGAGTACTGACTAACTTTCCTCGGGTGCCGACTAACACTCCTCGGGTGCCGACCAACTCTCCTCGGATGCTGACCAACTCTCCTCGGGTGTCGAATATTGCCACGTAGGATGACATGTGTCCTTTTATGATTGGTCCTCGTAGATGGAGAATTTTTGCATTAACAGAAGCCCCCAATGCTCCATGCTTGATGGTTTACTTGAAAGGATGGAGTATTTATTCTGCGGTGTTGCTCGGTGCTCGTGAAATTCTTGATCTACCTTCTTGATTTGTTCAACATAAAGTGCATTATCTCCTGGACGACATATGATGCAGGCTGATCGATGGTTGCTAATCTTTCTTTTGAGGAACTCCGTGTGCTTTGTATCACCCCTGGGAATTTGGATGCAACCATGCCATAGTATGCAGCTTGTATCTTGTCATAATCTTCAAGTATGTTGATTGGTTTGCTATATGACCAACTGCCTCCTGTGCCGAGCCACTGAGTGCTAACTTCACGTGCTTGATTCTTCTGATTTATGATCCTCTGAATACTTTATCGAGTAACATACTAGCTTTTGAACCCAACTCTTCAATCTGATTAGTACCAAGCTAGTGGTGGACTTTGAAACATTTTCATACAACTTCTTCTTCAATATTGGTCGGGATAGTAGTAGTAAAGATCTCAGTGCTGTAGATGCTAAATTTGACTTCTGAACTTCAATGGTATGTGCATAATAACTCCTGAATATGCCTCCTGAACTTCTGAATGCACCTCCTGAACTTCTGAATGCGCCTCCGTGTGAGTTTGTGAAGTTGAATTTGGTGCTCGACTGCATGATGTTATAAGAATGTGCCACCAAATGAACAAATATATCTGTAATAGAAGCCCCCAAATGAACAAATACTTTATCGAGCACCTCTTAGATCGACCATCCGTGATGAATATCAGGATGCTCAAAGATCTTAACTTCATAAATTCTCCTCTTGCTTTAAATGATCCACCTGCTGGCGAGGAACCTGTTTCAAAAGCAGAGGGGAAGAAACCAGAATGGGAATATTGATGTGATAAATTTGTATTTCATTCCTGATGTATTTTGTTTTTGATTTTAATGAAAGACTTTCATTTTTGTTCGCAATCTTAATTGCTATTGTCTTGTAAAATACTTTACATCTGTGCATATATATCTGTTAAAAAGATAATAATATTGTGTTGTTTATCGATCAACTTATTGTCGACTAGTTTGAATTTGTGGTAACCATTTGATAAAAAATGATGTTTTGTTTGTCGACCAACTTAGTAAAAAAGTTACGAGTATCAAAAATGTTGCTCGATCACTTTCTCGTTTTCATAAAATGTTTCCGACCAACCAAGGTCGGTAAATTTTCCTTTTCGACCAACTACAGTTAGTGGGTTTTATCCCCGACCAGCCATAGTTAGTGGATTTTTCCTCTACGAGCAACTTTGGCGCTTTCTGGAATAATCTTATCTCCCGACCAACATAAGTTGGCATTTTCGAGAATATATGTACTTCCTAACCAACATAAGTTGGCATTTTTAGGAATATTTTGTTTCCTAACCAAACAGGTTGGCATTTTTAGGAATATTTTGTTTCCTAACCAAACAGGTTGGCATTTTTAGGAATATTTTGTTTCCTAGCCAAACAGGTTGGCATTTTTAGGAATATTTTGTTTCCTAGCCAAACAGGTTGGCATTTTTAGGAATATTTTGTTTCCTAGCCAAACAGGTTGGCATTTTTAGGAATATTTTGTTTCCTAACCAACCGAGGTTGGAATTTTTAGGAATATTTTATTTCTTAGCCAAACAGGTTGGCATTTTTAGGAATATTTTGTTTCCTAACCAACCGAGGTTGGCATTTTTAGGAATATTTTGTTTCCTAACCAACCGAGGTTGGCATTTTTAGGAATATTTTTGCTAAGTAGTCTGAGCTTTGCCGAGTTTTTCCGAGTAGTGTGTAGCACTAGTATTCCCCGAAAATTTTTCAATAAAAGGAGCAGGTGTAACAGCTTCACTTCCAAACGCCAGCATATATGGTGATTCTCCAGTTGCTGCTCGGGGAGTACTACGATAAGCCCACAGTACTGACTGTAACTCATTGATCCAGTTTGCTTTTGCGTCACTTAGTCTTTTTTTTAATCCATTTAACAGTGTTCTGTTCGTCACTTTAGTCTGTCCGTTGCTTTGAGGATGTCCTGGTGCTGAGTGGATCTTTAATATATTGGACTGATGGCAATAGGCAGCGAACTCCTCGTTGTCAAATTGTGTTCCATGGTCTGTGATGAAGGCATGAGGAAGACCATATCGACAGATGATATTCTTCCAGATAAATTGGTACACCTTGTCGTACGTCATATCAATGAGAGGCTCCGCTTCTACCCACTTAGTAAAATAATCCACTGCGACGACGAGGTATTTGAACCTTCCCCTGGTCGTTGGCAGTGGCCCGACCAGATCTACTCCCCATATGGAAAATGGCTAAGGGGAAGTGATGGGTGCCAACAATGTTTGTGGAGTTCTTCGGATGGAGGAAAAGCGCTGGCACTTGTCACATTTCTTGGCATAGGCTATACAATCAGCTCTCATCGTTGGCCAGTAGTATCCCTGCGTCATCATCCTTTGCAAAAGCGTCTGACCTGCTACATGGGCTCCACAAGACCCTTCATGGACCTCTTCAATCAAATCTTTCACCTCGGTGGGATGCACACATCTTTGCAAACCTGCCATAATTCCTCGTCTATATAGAATGCCGTTAATTAATACATACCGAGCAGCTTTAAACTTCAATTTTTTGGCTGCGAGCTTATCAATTGGTAATTCTCCCTCCTCAATGTATGCCCTGATGGGATCCATCCAATATGGTCCTAAATCAAGGGTAATAAAATTCATCGTCAGATCTTCATCTATACTCCGACCAACTAAAACTTCAATTGGGATTGTTCTTCGTAGCTCGGTACGAGTAGCTGATGCTAATCGAGCTAAGGCGTCTACTCTCGCATTCTCCATTCTTAGTATTCTGACCAGCTCAATAGCAACAAATTCTGATACCAACTCCATCACCTTTGTATGATACCTAATCATTGATTCTCCTTTGGCTGCATATATTCCCAACATTTGACTTACGATCAATTGAGAATCACTGAAGACAATAACCTGCTGCGCCTCCATAATTTTTGCCAAATTAAGACCTGCAATCATGGGCTCATACTCAACCTCATTATTGGAAGCTTTGAATTGGAATCGTAGGGCGTATTCCATGTCGACCTCGTCCGGGCTGTTCAAAACGATCCCTGCCCCACAGCTTGTTGTGCAAGATGAGCGATCTACATATAGCCTCCATATAGGTAACTCGTCTTCAAATTTCTGATCTGATAGAGTTCCTCGGTGAAATATTTGTTGCCTCCTTTCATCCTCTCCTGATATTTCTTGCTCCTCGTCGATCATCTTTTCTTTCCCTTTTACCAACCGGAGTTGGTCTGAGCTCGAAATTGATGATCCTGTAACATCCACTCGCCCTTTTACCAACCGGAGTTGGTCTGAGCTTGTGTCTGTTGATTCTGTAACATCCACAGGTTGATCAGCGAGCAACTTTTGCTCCTCGGGGGTATCAGGATAGGTGAACTTTGCTATAAAATTTACTACAGCCTGCCCTTTTAACGATGATCTGGGTTCATAAACTATATCATATTCACCGAGCTCTATTGCCCAATACATCAATCTTCCTGATTTTTTTGGTTTATGAAGGGCTTGCCTCAACGGCATATCAGTATATACTACTATGGTATGAGCCTAGAAGTATGGCCTCATTCTCCTACTTGCCTCAATCAACGCCAATGCCAATTTTTCCAGTCTCGGATATCTGATTTCTTCTCCTCGAAAGGCCTTACTCGTGTAATAAATTGGGTTTTGCACTCCATTCTCCACTCTGATCAACGCCGAGCTAACTGCATTCTCCGATACTGCTAGATACAAGTACAATTTTTTCCATCACCGGCCTGGACAACAGTGGAGGTGCTCCCAGGTTTTTCTTCAAGTCTTGAAAGGCCTTCTCACATTCATCATTCCACTCAAAAGTATTTCGGAGTGTTGTGAAGAATGGGAGACATCTATCAGTTGCTCGCGATACAAATCTGTTGAGTGCTGCTACTCGTCCTGTGAGACTATGTACTTCTTTCTTCGTCGTTGGATATCTCAGCCCTAATAGGGCTTTGATCTTTTCAAGATTTTCTTCAATGCCTCGTTGATTGACAATGTACCCGAGAAACATGACTTCTCGAACTCCAAATATGCACTTCGTCGGGTTCAGCTTCATTTGATATTTATCTCGTTGATCAAAGGTCTGGCCTAAGTCAACTAGATGATTGACAGCTTTCTTGCTCTTTGTCAGCATATCGTCAACATAGACTTCCATATTGCAACTGATTTGTTCAGCAAAGACCTTGTTCATCAGCCGCTGATATGTCGCACCTGCATTTTTCAAACCAAAAGGCATAATATTATAACAATAAGTTCCCCTAGGGGTAGCGAAAGAAGTACTCTCCCTGTCTTCAGGTTTCATTTTAATCTGGTTGTAACCAGAATAAGCATCCATGAAGCTCAGCAGCTCATGTCCCGAGGTAGCATCGACTAGTTGATCAATTCGGGGCAGCGGAAAGTGATCCTTTGGGCATGCTTTATTGAGGTCGGTGAAGTCTACACACATCCTCCACTTGTTATTCTTCTTTTTTACCATCACCACATCTGCTAACCAGTCTGGATATTTAACGTCTTCGATAAAGTAAGCTTTCTGGAGCTTCTCGACCTCCTCTTGTATAGCTTGATTCTTCTCGGGACTGAATACTCTTCTTCTCTGCTTCATTGGTTTGATCTCCTTATTCATGTTGAGCTCGTGACATAAGAAATTTGGGTCTATTCTGGGCATATCTTTATGACTCCATGCGAAAGTTTTCTTTCTGCTTCTTAGGAAAGTTATCAATTCCTATTTTAATGAGGTATCCAACGACGAACCTATTTGAGTAGTTCGTTCAGGGTGCTCATCGTCCAGAATGATATTTTCAGTAGCTTCCACCACTTGACCCTTCACGAGTTGCGACTCATCTCTAGGATCCAATGTTTTAATTTCTGCACCTTCATCCACTTAATAAGCAGTAGTCTTTTTTCTCGACTCCTCCAGCTCGTCTTGCTCGGCAGATGAATAATAACATTCCCGAGCTACTTTTTTATCACCTTTCACAACTCCTACTCCAAAATTTGTTGGAAATTTTAGGCACTGATGTACTGTAGATGGCACTGCCTCGAACTTCTTCAATCCTACTCTTAACTCGATTAAGTCAAGTATGAAGCTCTATGCCCAGGATTGGGGCATGTATGAAATGAATCTGATGGTGCCAATTGAATTGTTGTTTGCAGTCTTGCTGCTGTGTTGTGTGCAGTCTAGCTGCGTTGTTTTTGTTCGGTATTGACCTTTTAAGGTCTTTATGTGTTGTTGATGAGCATCCAAGAATTGTACTGGGCAGATAATTTTTCTTGAGCACCTGTTGAGGCTGAATCATATAAAAATTACGATTAGAATAATTATTCAGCCGACCAATATATAGTGTGCATTGGCTTCAATATTGGACAATTTAAATTTCCAGATAAAAATATGAGAGATAACAATCAAAATATCTCGTGTTCTCATAAAAATATGATGTACATAAACGTGTATCCATAAAAATATTTAACGGACTTGTGATTATGAAATTTTCGTTTATTCATATTTGAAATAAAAATCGATCCACTAATTTAATAAAATCGTGATTTGCAATATTTTGCAGATTAGATAAATAAAAAATTGGACAACTAATTTATGTTTATAATCATAAAAAGCATGAATGAATCAAAATATGTATGTATGTATGTACAACATATAATTGATTATTCATATATTGATAAAATTGATCGTATCAACACAATTACATAATATAATTATTTGTGCAGAGAACATAGTTTTCTTGAAGAGAGAGAAAATGGGTCTGATTCAATTCATGTTAATATCGGAATGGAAAATACATAATCGTTCTTAATGCTTATCCATATCCTAACATATTTGTTCAGAAAATCTTCAAGTGGATCCATAGATGCAAGGATTTGTATAATATTTATGAGTCTAAAATTCACCAGATCCCCAAATTGAAATCGATCACACAGTTAGTGCATATAAAAATTATGACTAAATTAAAAGATTTTCAAATGAATCAAATTTGTATATACTCATATGAAAGAGATTTATGAATATAGAGAAATTATTTTATCTCCTTAAAGAAGAAATAATATAATATGTACACAAATTTCTCAAACTTTGTGATTATGAAATGTACATTTATCCAGATTTGTAAAATTAGATTCAACAATTTGTGAATATAAAATCATGATTGAATTAAAAGATGTATGCACAATATATAATTTATTTGATCTATAAGTTTATGGATATAAACATATGAGAATCATGATTTGAACAAAAATATAATGGGAATTTGAATAGTCATCAAAGATCTTTCACAAATTATTTCAAAATCAACAAAGAAAATTATCAAATCTTATCATCATCGTATATATTGGTATATTTAATCATTTAAAATATTTATTCCATGATATAAAATTGAAACTTGAGAATCAAGAAAAAAGTTATGATTTATGAAATCCACTATTTTTCAGATTTCTAAATAAGAATTAATCTAACAGTTATGATTTTAAAATCATGATATGCAATATTTTGCAAATAAAAATTGGACAATTAATTTATGTATATAAACATAAAAATCATGATTGAATCAACAGATGTATGTATAATATATAATTTATTATACATATAGAAAATAAAAACTTAGCTTTTGATGGAGAACAATGCTTGTAACACGTTCTCACAGACGGCGCCAATCTGTTCATGCAAAAAACTGGACCGAATCCCATTTTTATGATCACAGATAAATAGATAAAAGCAATCCAATTAAGCACATGAGAGACAAAGATTTTTTAAAGTGGTTCGGCTATAAGGAAAAGCCTACGTCCACTGTTATTTTATTCCCAGGGGTTTATAATAGCACAATGTGATAGAGAGAGGGAGAAAAAGGGTGTATCTTGTGTATGGTCTCTCATCGTTGTCGGATATCCTGGATCTCCTTTTGGCTAAGGGAATACATGTATTTATAGTGATGGGAGATAAAGAGATTCATTGTATGTAGACATTTATACATTATGTCTACATTCAACGAATCTAATTGTTGAATTGCTTGGTATGCTATGTGTTGTCATCTACAGTATAAATGTACATTAATGCTCATTAAATGCATAGTTATCCTTTGATCTTCCTGGTTGGTATGCCGATCAACTCTCCTCGGGTGCCGACTAACTCTCCTCGGGGGCCGACCAACTCTCCTCGGGTGCCGACTAATTCTCCTCAGGTACTGACTAACTCTCCTCGGGTGCCGACTAACACTCCTCGGGTGTAGACCAACTCTCCTCGGATGCTGACCAACTCTCCTCGGGTGTCGAATATTGTCACGTAGGATGACATGTGTCCTTTTCTGATTGGTCCTCGTAGATGGAGAATTTTTGCGTTAACAATAATATTATTCTTGTACCATAACGAAATCAATATCAGAGTCATAATTAAGCGGACATACAATACTATGATTAAATATTACAATCATCAACTCAATCCATGCTAACTAAATATATACAATGTGTGAGTATATTAAAACATTCAGTGTGACAATGATAAAATCCCCATATTTAAACCCCAGCTCTCTCCAACGGTGCAACTCTCAAAGTTACCGGTCATATGGTATCCTAACTGGCAGCGTACAAACTTGAAATTGTTAAAATATAAACCGTAAGCATTAAGCTTAGTGATGTACTCCTTCCCTGAAATAAAATAACAGTTCTATATCAAATTTGTGGATATTAATCCAACCACTCCTGCCATACAAAGAATTAACAGTTATATATATCAAATATGTGGATATTAAATCCAATCAATCCTGCCCGTTGGCAATAACAAATCCTGGATCATAAGGCCCAAATAATTCTGCCCATTGGCAATGATAATTCTGCCCATCGACAATAGTATGTCTGCCCATTGGCAATAGTAATTCTGCCTAATGGCAATTAGAAGTCTGCCCATTGGCAATAGCAATTTTGCCCATTTGCAATATTAAGTCTGCCCATTGGCAATAAGAAGTCTTCCCATTGGCAATAGTAATTCTGCCCATTGGCAATAATAAGTCTGCCCATTGGCAATAACAAATCCTGGAACATAAGTTCCAACAAATCATTGGATCTTTGTCCAATTCCAATCCTGGATCATAAGACCCAAAAAAATCCTAGATATTTTAATATCCAAGCAAATCCTGAATACCGAAGTATCCAAACAAATCCGCTCTTAGAGCTATATTCATATTTATATATGAAACAAATCATAAGTACACTCACCTTGGTAATTTAATAAGCTTTCCTTTTCCTTTGTTCGGCACTTGTTCAACTGGTTCTTATTCCCTTCCTATCATTCTTAAAATATTAGTATCATCATAATAATATCAATAATCCAAGGAATATCTCAAACATAACTTAATTCATAAGTATCATATGATTCTATTCAAATCATTTATCACAAGTGAAGTTCCATCCAAAATCATGTTAATATATTTAACATATCCAAATCATAGACCAAATATACATTCATTTATTGTTGGTAATTTAATCCTTATCATATTAGGATTCCAATACAAAAGACGGTGCGTCATTTCAAGTTTCCTAGAGCGAGACAGGCCCATTGCTTTACTACCTCGCAAATCTGCCCTATAGGCTCCTCTATCATTCAGTCATTTTCCAAGAATTTTCATAATTTTTATACATCATAAATTTCTATGACATTTCACCCAACATCAGTAAACATATTTAACAATATAAAATTAAAGTTTCATAATTTTTAAGGTTCATTTGCTATGTCAAGTAAAACATCGAACACATGGCGGGCATACTTTCACCCTTAGGGCAAATTTCATACCCTAACTTCAAACTCTCACCAAAGACTCATTTCTTGGTATTTTCACACGAGTTTAGTATGTCACACAAATATGAGTCCATGTTAATCTCCAATTGGAATCAATCAATTTCAGTAATCATACAAAAAGATATGGAATTTTGAATAAACAAGGTTACTAAACAAAGTAATTTGAGGGTTTACACATTCAACTTTGTTTAAACTTGAATATATCCATACATATGCACGAAAGCATGAAAGGTGAATAAAAAATCAAGGATTTCTATTATATAAATCATAAATACAAGAAAAATAACAAGATTCATGTGTGTAATTACCTTAGGGGCTTTTACGTAATTTTCTATGAATTTTTCTGAATGTTTCTCCTCACTTTCTTCTTCCTAACCCTCACAATTGTTTTTCCTCAACCTAAAGCTCTCCCAAACTGAGTTTGCTGAATAAAGGAGGATATCTCAAGGGTTTAAGTCGGCCAAACCAATCTCCACCTCCAACCAATCAATTTAAGACACTTATTGGGCATAAAGGACAAATTAACACTTAAATGAATGGACATATTTGCCCTTCGTTAGTAATTTCGGTATAACTTCTTACTCAGACCTCCGTTTCATACACCGTTTGTTGTGTTACAACCCTAACTCACCTGTCTACAAATATCTTACCTCAAGTCAATTATTACGTTATAAAGGTCAAAACTAGCCTTAAACATGAACATTCCTATCGAAAACTTCAAAATCTCACATTCATAACTAATTCATTTTTCATGCTTTATGAAGCTAGGATTAGACTAAATATAATGACTTAACATTATATATACTAATAACATATTATCCATATCACATAAGCTAATCATGATTTAAACATAATTTATCATAATTATATTCGGGTTGTCACAATTAAGTCCTAGGTATGTTGGCCCTTAGGAAACATTGAAACGAGTTGGAAGCGTAGCTTATAAATTGCCTTTCCTATAAGAATTGTTTAGAATATACTATGTTTTTCATGTATCAATGTTATGTAAGTATGTGCCCGATCCTTCACCTGTGTTTATTTGACTTGACCTATGTGGAGGAACCAATCACTAAATTTAAATTGAAAAAATAGGTGTTATGTAATAAAAACTATTCCGTTAGTTAAGGTAATGTGAAAAAGTCAAAATGTGGAGTATGCCACCTGGAAAAGAGAGAATAACATGAAGGTGAAATATCCTTATCTGCTTGGTAAGTTCTTATGCGTTAAATTTCGAGGACGAAATTTTTATAAGAGGGGTAGAATTGTAAGGCCCTAAAACGTGATTATGAATGTTAATTATGTGATTAAGTATAGTTATAAGTTGGTGAGGGGTGTTAAACATGTTAATTATCATATTTGGGGGATGCATACTCATATGATATATGTGTTGGTTGCACTAAATGTTAATCGAGTTTCTGATCGGGGATAACTTGTTTAGATCATATAATTAGTTATGTGATTAAGTACATCATGAAAATATGTTTTTCATACATTATTATGATTATAAAATTAAATCAAGGTGTTAGCCCGAAATTGGCGATGTTAGGTCGCCAAATGTGAAAGTTTTGAGATTTTCGGTAAATTGCTACTTTCTATTCGGGCCCAAATTAGGCGTACTTGTTTTATGATTTGGGGAAAACACAAAATATCAAAGTTGTATATATATTAGTTAAGTTTATAGCATAACAAATGGTGCATCAAACGGACATTCGAGTGAGAAGATATTGTCATTTTACGAACCTAGGGTAAAGTGGTCATTTAACTTTAAATGATATTTTGTCTTATATGGTGCCACGTGTTATATTGTGATTGGTTGGAATAGTAGGATTGTTAGTCCGACTTAAACCCCTTAAAATGACCCCCTTCTTCATCCAATTCAGCCATGAGTAATATTTTGCCTAAGGAGAGAGAAAATGAGGAAGTTAAGGAAGAAATCCTTCGAAAAATTACCATAAATCGAGGAATTATGGTAAGGTAATTATCTCTTTATTAAAGTTGGTCACATGGATGAGTTCTACCCTTGATATATTTTTGTTTATGATTTGGATTAATATTTAAATGATAGCCATTTTGCCAAATTGAGTTAAACTAAGGATGGCTTAAGATCATACGTGAGGACTTGTGCTAGGATCGTGAATGCGAATTTTTGACTTTCCTTCTCGTGAAGATTTTTGATGTAATAAATTCATATATATTATGTGTATATATACTAAAACATGTTTAGTATATGTTTCCATGATTGATACCCTAGGTACAGATGACATGTGCTTAAAAAGGTTAAGTTATGCTTTAATGTTTTCTTCCTACCTAGTTGTGTTAAAAGTATTATAAATCATGGAATACTTATTGAAATTAAATGATTACAATTTGAGAGTACAATAGACTCATATATGTATACTATATCCAAAAATTATGTAAAAATACCAAGAAATTAATCTTGGGTGATAGTTTGAAGTTCAGGTATAAAATCTGCCCTAAAAGTGTAAGTGCGCACACTAGGTATTCGATGTTTTGCTTGACTTAGAAAATGGACTCTAAAAATTATGCAACGTCAATTTTATATTATTCAATATGTTTAATATATGTTTCCATGATTTATAACCGAGTAGGACGTTATATATGCTTGAAAAATGTTAAGTTATGCTTTGATGGTCTACTCAGACCTAGATGTGTTAAAAGTGGTATAAATCATTGAATACTTGTTGAAATCAAGAAATTCCAATTGGAAATATTTGAGAACATATATGAGTATGATATAATTGATGGGTAAAATAAAATACCTTATGTTTTGGCTTGGGGGTTGTGTTTAAGTTGAAGTTTTGTTGTTATTTTTCTCCAGAAGTGATTTGGAAAAGGTTATAATAAAACATGCATAACTTTGTCTAGAGAATTCGTAATTTAATTCCATAAATTGTGTTAGAACCCTAATGAATAATGTGGCATAGAAATGTTAAGTATCATATTCAATTAATTTTTAGTTATGTTAGATTGACCATTTGATGTGATGTGTTACTAAGTTTAATGTGATTTGGTGTATTCAAATACTAATGATGTTGAATTATTAGGTGGGGAAGCGACTAACACTACCATAACAAGGAAATAGTTTTGGGATTAATCTTAGTACCAAATTCAAGGTGAGTGACCTGTCCTATGAAATATAGATGCTTATATGTTCATATGGAAATGTGTAGTTAAACTCATGTGTTAAGCTGCTTATGGGAGTGATGTTGTATTTATGAAACATATGCATATGATTAAGAATGTTATGTGATGTTATATAATGTTATGGACTGTGGAGGGTCCCTTATCTAATGTTAAGGACTGTGGTGGGTCCTACGGGATGTGGTGGTCCCGTTAATCCAACTTAAAAGTTTGTTGTACTCGAGCCTAATTATGGGATGTGGTATCCCCATTAACTGGGAGTTAATTGGACTGGCGGATCCAGGCTTGCGAGAGTTACACAATTCCTGTTGGGTTATGACATTAGAAAATAAAAATTGTTATTCAAATTGGTTATATATATGTGATGTATGTGTGGAATATGATCATTCACTAAGCTTGCGTTGCTTACACTCCTATAATGGTATGTTTCAGGTATGCCTATCGTTTGGAGTTCACTGCCCAGTTAGGACGTTAAATGGGAGAGTGGATGATAAATAATTTGGGTTGAATATCAAAAAGCTTTTTGGGTAAATGTTAAACAAAGGAACTTATGTAAGTAAATTTTTTTGGTACTTTTAAGTCGTGCATAAAGGTAGATATGTTTTCATCCAAACATGCCTTTGAAAAAAAAATCTTGTGTTATTTTTCAAAAGATTTCAAGTACCATATTGTCTAATGGGGATTTATCTCTAAATAAAAGGTTGATTTTAAGTTAACTAAGTCGGGGCACGACAATGATGGTAAAATATCTCATACACAGAGGATTTAAAATAACACACTTTTACAAAGCATTATATAAAACTTTCAATTTTCGGTAGAAGTAGAAAACAAATCCCTTCATTATATTTTGCATTGAAATTCCTCAAGTTATTATGTTATGTAATGTGAATGAGTTATTACAAATACTCTAAAATAGAAAGACTAATTTACCAAGACATTTCAATCTATGATATTCCAAACTTGGAGTACATATATCATAAATAAAACCAGTTGTACAATAACTAAGCATGTAGGTTTAAATGAAGCATACAGACAAACATAAAAGACCAATATTGTACAACGAAAAAAGAAATCTTTTGGTATAAATAACATAAATAATATCATTTAAAGAATAAAAAATAGAATCAGGAGTAACATGTATATTAAAGAACTGAACACTCTAAAGCACCTAAAAGGATAATCCTAACTCTACCTAGTAGAGGATGAAGAGTTCGCTCTATCACAATTTCTTAAGGCTTCTCCTTGGCTCTAGCAATGACATATCTCTCAATCCATCTTGGATTAATAGTTGAAGGTTCAGATTTAAAAACCTTATTTAGAGGACCAACCTTCATTATCTTTCCCTTAAGAACCTTTTAAGGGGCTTCCTATTTCTTCTTACCCTTTTTATCAACGTCCTAGCGCTTTTAAAAATTCCCATGCTTAAAGGGGATTGAAGCAAAATGAAAAACTCTCTAAGATGACCTATCTTATGGAAATGAGTACATTTTTAGGGTTCTGGCTTTGTGGGATTAATGGAGAACTTGATTAATTATCTTTTCAACTTAAAGTAAAAATATTTCAAGTGTCCTTCCTCGTTACAATGGTAACACAAGAGCTTCACCTTACTCTAGTTCTTCTCGGATATGTCACTAAAATAAGATTCACCAAGGGTAGATGGTAAAAAGGAATTGGATTTAAGAATGGTTTAGTTAAAAGGAGAACTTTCACTATCTACAAGACCTAGACCACGTTTATATTTGGAAGATTTTTTGGGTCTAAGAAGCATCCTATCCAAGTTATGAGACCTATCCTCCAAATCAAACTTTAGAGTCGGGCTTTAACATATGAGTTTCATGGATGCCTACTCCGAATAACATCAGATACCATTGTTTAGACCAGATCAGAAGAATACTTCATTCATTGTCACTTTAGGACTTTACTGTTACAAAGTAATTCCCTTAAATCAAAATAATGCTGGAGAAACTTATCAATGCGTCGTCATCAAGATATTTAAGAAACAGATTGGGGTAACTTTGGAAGTTTACATAGGCGATATACTTATCAAAAGCAAACATGCAGCCGACCACATTAAGGACTTGCCAAAAACGTTCAAGATCCTCAGGGAATACAAGATGAAATTAAACACCTCCAAGTGTGTCTTCAAAGTTAGCTCTAATAAGTTCCTGGTTTATTTGGTGACACTGTATTAAGCCAAGCACATAAATTCACTTTTTACCAAATTTGATCTTATTTAAGTTAAAATGAACATGCAACGGTGATGTGAAGCCAAATTCCAAAATAAAATATAAAGAAGAAGAAATAGATAAAAAAATCCTTTCTGTAAAAACCTTTAATCCATCACTGTATTAGAATTGACAAACACATACGATTTACAAACTACTTGCAGATTCACTAAGTATAACTCGGAGATGTATTCAAATCTTTAACAAAAAATGGTAAAGTCTAGCACCGCCTAGAATAAGAAGCTCTTGCCTCAGTATCCATCGATCAACCTTATAAATCTCAATTTCATTCTTCTTCAGCAGTAGAGCCTCGACTCCATAGATCAGCAATAAAGAATTTCTCTACAAGGGTTTTCGAACTTTGATTGTGTTCTTCTTGATTTGGAAAAGTGTATCTAAAAAATTCAAGGGGTTTGGATGAAAAAATAGAGTTGGATAAAAAAAAATAACTCTAAAATGGCTTCATGAAAAGTTTAATCCCACATCTCTATTTACAGAGAAAGTTGTTACAAAGAGATTGGGATTAAAGATTACAAAAGATTTTTTTTAAAAACAAAAACATGTGTATTCATTCGAACGAGCACCACCTCGCTCGAATGATGTACCTTATCTCGTTCGAATGGTTTTTGACGAAACTTCAAACGACATTCTCAAGCGTACCCAAAAGGAGACATTCCAGATCTCATTTAAATGAATGAATCTCATTTTAATAACCGTATGCAATTTGTTTGAACGACATGCCAATCTCGTTCTAACGAGTTAGCAAGTTTTTCAAAAATGCTTTAAAAATCATTTCAAAACATTTTGAAAACTTTAAAATCAAACTCTTTCAAATTACTTTTGATATTTATAGCTTTACCAAATCATGTCATAACTCATCTCGAGTAAAGTTATGACGAACGATTTTCAATCTTGCAAATGTTAATAACATTTCTTCTCTTCGAAGACTTTAAGAAAGGCCACGAAGGTGCAGTGGAGTATGATAGTATAATCCAAATAAATATAGAATGAGCAATTATAAAATTTTCTCGTAGAAATCTCCCCCTTTGGCTATTCCGGTACAAAACACAAGTCGAAGCCAAACTTGACCTCTAAGACAAATACAATTAATGTCCTACAAATAAAGAAATGAAAATGCATAAATGTATAAGACTTAAATTGAAAGTCTTCATCTCGTGTGCTCAATGAAATCATCATCAAGGCAGAGTGACCTACACATATAAGATGAAAGAAATACCTGACACGTACAAGTTTAGAAAAATAAATAAACTCCCCCTTAATTTGTCATCCCCCTTTTTTTTGTCCATAATAGACAAAGAGTAAGAAACTAATCATGCAATGTTAGCATCACATGATTCCAAATGAAATAACATCAAAATGATAATTAATTAAGCATTAGCGATAAATTTCAAAGAGCGAAAAGCAGAATATTGGAACATGAAGTTTAAAAGTTTTCAAAAGTAAAATTTATAGGTATTAAAAAGTATATATAGGAACAAATACATCACGGCATGGAATAACACTAAAATATACGAATCATGAAAGAAGAATGCAATTATGTGAACATTCTTTGTGGGCAAATCAAGATAGGCATTCCTAACATAGGTGCACGAAGTCAATGAGATACTTCTAAAGAAATAACTCAATTTCAACCTAGGTGTAAAAGTGTTGAACAAGATGAAATTAACTAAACTTATGCAATATGCCATGAATTTAAATGTTTCTCAAATCAATAATGCTAAAATATTTAATGCTTTTTAAGAGAGTCCCCTGTGTAAACCTATTGATTTTCAACTTTATGATACCCTCAAAATCTCACATATTTAAGATTTTACTCTCCATATTTTTGAAGATATCATAATTCTCATATGTAGTAAAGCATCAATGAAGAAAGGGCATTAGCACTTTTATTTTTGTGTGTCGTTAATATTTTAGGCTCTCTTTGACAAATGGGGTAGCTTTTAACGCAAAGAGAATTTTGTTGTTTCGTAGTCCCTTTCCATTAGTTAACATATAACAAATTTTTTGGGAAGCGGAATTTGGGTAATGGTTCTTACAAGCACAACTTATCTCTAGTACATTTGGTTCGTTATTAAACACTATTGAGATGAGAACACCGTATTCGACACATGATAAGCAAGTACAATGTTCAAAAAATTCATGCACGTGTGCAATAAAGGTTATAAAGAGTCTAGCATGAAGAAAATAATCATCCAAGAACAACTAAATGCTAGCTACGTATTATTAAGCACACGAAAGAAATGAAGCCATGTCTCAAAACATCATGAAAAAGTCACATTAATGGATGGAATGCAGGGGTGATTCAAATATCTTAAATGACCATTCATATATGGTGAAAAATGAAAATACAAAACTCTTTTTTACTTTTTCAAAAATAAAATCTTTTTGGAAATTTTCAAACTTTTTCTTAAAAATCGAAAATCTTTTTGTATTTTTGAGATTTTAAAAAATAAATACATATATAAAAATAAAATACAATTTAAATACAATCTAATAATAGGGATAAAAATTATGAATATGATAGTCACCCTACACTAGATTCAAGTCATAATCTCAATTATTAGTCTAAGAGGAGTTCTCAAAAGGCATACACATCCTTTGAAATTCCTCGATCGAACTTTGAGAAGTTTTGACTAAAAATTGCACTTTCTCTCAAGAGAGATCAAAATATTTATGGTCGTGTGTGTGAGCATGAGTGGAAACATGTGTGGTAGCGTGTGCGAGAACATGTGTGGGAGCATACTAGGGAACACGCTTGTGAGAAACTCTCCCTAGCTTAAAATAAAACTCCCTCAGGTGACCTCATTATTTGCAATGGGAACAAACATATACAGACTTAGGTTTATCTTGATCAAAATTACTAGGACACTCTTTCCTTGGTGAGTTAGTTCGATGCCCATAAGGATCCATCGCAAACTCGGGAATCATTTTAGTTACATCATAGGAAGTGGATGACCGTCGTAACATATTCCTTGCCTCTTATTAAAACCTAACACGGGACCAAGGAACATCTTTTTAACCTTCTTAGACGTGTCCTCTAAAGTGATCATAACCTTCGGTCACATTCAAGATCTTTATCGAGTTGGGAAACATGGGCTTTAAGTTTTTTGCATGTTTCTAATGCAGCTTAAAGATCTCTTGTAAGACTAGCCACAATGTTGGTCCTATAGTCAATTGATCACATAAAGAAACTTTTAAATTCTCGAGTTATCTCACTGAAGCCTCACTCTCTCTCAAAACTTTCACCTCCTTCTCAGAACCAAACACCCTAAAATTTAAACTTCTATTTTGTTGTTTGGTCAAAGAATCTTTGTAAAGTTCATTATAGGCTCATTGAAGTCCACCTTCTCCCTCACTCATGTTCTCCTCATCACTCTCACTCTCTCTAAAATGGTTTGACAAATTATCGAGGCTATCACATTTAGAAATGTCCTCATTAGCATGGGACGAACTCTAATTACTAACTTGACTGGCCATGAACACAAGACAAGGTCCATGTGGTGATTCATCCCTGGAATCCACCAACTCGACATCTCTATCATAAGAGTGGATTTTTATACATCTTTATCTTTCCCCGTCTCTTTAGCTTAATAGAACAGTCATAGGCTTTATGTCCTTTTCCCGCACAATAAAAAAATTTCACATCATCCTCAAAACTATTCTTTCCCTCATTTCCACTTTATTTTTTCTAAACTTTTGTTTTCTTTAGATAAATATTCTTTGTTAAATTTGAGAAATTTTTTGAAATCTTTTGCAAATATGGAAAGATCATCAACCCAAAGTCAAACTCAGAGTCAGCGTAAAAACCCTTTTTCTTTTTCTTTTTAGACTGGGATTTCAAAGCAATCTATATTTCCTGTTTCTTTTTAGTTTTGGTAAACTTATCTATCTCATAAATTTGAAGGTCTGATATGAGTTCTTTTAACCTAAGTGTATCTAAAATTCCCAAGGAATGAAGGACCGTGGCGTTAGGGATAAAACGGGATGGTAGGGATCTTAAAATCTTTTTCACAATGTGTGTACTATAATTGACTATATCAGATAATCTAGCACAAAACTTATTAAAAGTTTAAGATACCAAATTAGTCATATTTCAAACTGTGTGGTGAAATTTTTTAGCTTAAAAGATTTGCTTGTGAGTGAGTTGGAGAGTATACCATGCCTTCTTAGATGTCGTCTACATCCTGATACGGTGAAATTCATCAGGGTTGACGGCTCCAGAAATCGCACTTAGGCCGCGGGAGTTAAAATTACTCCATTTAAAATTATCCTCTGTCCAAGCAGTGACAAGTGATCGAGCGGTAAAAGTGTGTTCGTGTGAGGACACAATCGTTGTGTGTTTCGCCGCCGCGATGCAAAAACGTAAGCTACAACTACACTTGACAAGCAAGCACAGCGGTAAGTCGGGTATCGTAAGAAATCCACAGGGAGTGATTAAATTTTAGATGTTAATTGTTTAATTACTTCAGGAATAAAAGTGTAAAAGGTGATAGGTTGAAAATAAAGAAAAGGGAAAAATTAAGAAGTTAAGTCTAAACTAGAATTAATAAAGCGAGAGTCGGGATCGCGTCCCCACCATGGGCTAAACAACTAATAATTAGAATTTTGGTTCGAAAACATTTAATCGAACATTTTTAATTAATCATAAACATCACACAATAAGGACTTTAACCCAAAGTTGCGAGATTAAACATTTAATAAAAAATGGTCACACGCGGATTAAATTCGGATTGTCGCTATAAACACTAAAGTTGCGTGACAAATAAAGTTAAACGCATAACAATCCAACTTTAATACACGCGGTTTCAATTAAACGTAATTTTACACAAAACCTAACTTTCGTAGCTCAACGCCCATTATTGGCGGAAACGCAATCCCAACCCGTTATCTACGGACAATACATAAATGAAACTACTTTACACTAATTAAACTAATTAAAACAACTAATTAATGAACAAAACTAATAATCAAAGCAAGTAAATGAACAATACATCAAGAAAACTAAGCTAGAAGACAATGAATAGGAATAAACAATACTTACAAACAAAGGGGTAAACACCCAAAATGGGGGAGAAGGGCAAAGCTCCCAAACAAACCTTTGAAAAACTGATTTCTAACCCTAACTTTCGTCTAAAAATCCTCTCCCAACTTAATACAATGTTTCTTTATATATACCCAACCAAAAATCAACTTAAAAATGAAGATTTTCGGACTTTTACTGTAGCCGAATCGATTCGGTAAAGGACCGAATCGATTTGGAAACCGAATCGATTCGGTTTTGGGCCGAATCGATTCGCAGGCAACAGGCCAGAATCTGCAGCTTTGTCCTGTTTTACGGAAAATGCCGCCATTTCTTCGTTACAGCTCAGAATGAGGTACGGTCGGAGGCTACGCGAAGATAACTCAGAGGACTACAACATCCAAGAAGACATTAGGCTAAAAAACCAAAATATGAAATGACTAAAATGCCCTTGAATGTGACCTTGAGTGTACTTTTACAGTAAAAACCATCCTAAAAATGCCATAACTCCATCGATAAAACTCGAAATCATGCACCGTCGGCGGCCACGCGAAGAGAAATCAAAGGGCTTCAACTTTCGTGAAGAGCTCGGGATTCAAACCCGAATGATGGAATTACTAAAATGCCCCCGAAGCTACAAAAGTCGACGAAACATTTCCGGAAAGCGTCCGAACTTCATACTAAGCATCCAAATACCTACAAAAGCCCAATTAAACCCTGCAAAACATGTTAACATAGAAATCCGAGGTTGTGTGGTTAACGAGCATAAGTATAGGGATTAATATACCCAAGGGGGCTAATAAGGCGTAGGTTAACGGGTGAAATACGCAATATTTGCGTCGTATCAACAAGTTTAAGAGTTTTGACATTTTGGCTAGTCACGGTGGGTCGTATCAACCCCTTTCACAAATAAACCAAACTCTCTCATAAACTGTGTGGTGAAATTTTTTAGCTTAAAAGATTTACTTGTGAGTGAGTTGGAGAGTATACCATGCCTCCTTAGATGTCGTCTACATCCTGATACGGTGAAATTCATCAGGGTTGACGGCTCCAGAAATCGCACTTAGGCCGCGGGAGTTAAAATTATCCTCTGTCCAAGCAGTGACAAGTTTAAGACTTTTGACATTTTGGCTAGTCACGGTGGGTCGTATCAACCCCTTTCACAAATAAACCAAACTTTCTCATAAATCGAATTCAGTGTCGGCCTCATTCGAGCTTTTCAATGTTCATAATTTAGCCCACTAAAAATAGGTAGCCTATTATACAAATTATCCATATAAAAACAAATTTAAATATCACATAATAAATTAGTGTAACCAACTTTGATAGTAAATTAAAAAAATTGGTATCCTAAAAAAGTCAAAAATAAATTAGGATCAGACGATAATTTAGAGCAACCCACTCTGATACTAATTTGAGAAAGCACCCGCAAGGGATATACGTAATTACTTGTATATTAGGACAAAAACATAAATTCACTTTTTACCAAATTTTATCTTATTTAAAATAAAGTGAACATGTAACGGTGATGCGAAGCTAAATTTTAAACCAAAATAGAAAGAAGAAGAAATATAGGGAAAATCCCTTTCGGTCAAAACTTTTAATTCAACACTTTATCATGATTCAAGATGACTTACAGACTACTTAGCGATCCACTAAGTATAACGAGAAGATGTATTTAATTCTTTAACAAAAATGGTATAGTCCAGCACTAACCACAACAAAAAACTCTTGCCTTAGTATCCACCAATCAGCCTCAGGAATCTCAATCCCTTTCTTCTTTAGCAGCATAGCCTCGATTCCATAATTCAGTAGTAAAAAAAATATATATACTAGGTCTTCACTACACCAAATCCTGCGAATGGTCACACCCCGTGGGTCGCGGACTTGGGATGTGACCATTTTGGTCGCGGACTTGGGCCGTGACCCACTTAATATTTAGCGTGACCATATTGATTACCACACTAAATTATTGATGCTCTAGAAGTGGTCACGGACCAAATCCCTGACCACTGTGGGTCACGGACTTGGGCCGTGACCAGGTCGTGACCATCTTGGCGCCAAACTTGCGCCAAAATTCCCTCCAAGATTGGTCGCGAAGGGGTCACGACCGAAGTTTGTGACCCATGGAATGACAAAGAAGATAGTACACACATTGAGGGTCACGACTTAGGGTCGTGACCATTTTTAGGTGTGGGTCATGGCTATGGGCCGTGACCATACCTCATTCAAGCACTAGGGTTGATGAAAAAGGGTCGCGCATCACAGATTGAGGGTCACGACTATGGGCCGTGACCATTTCTTAGTATGGGTCATGGCTATGGGCCGTTACTATACCTCAATCAAGCATGGAAAAGGGTCATTCATGGTGGTTCACGGCTCTAGGCCGTGACCAGGTCTGAAGAACCCAACTCTACGTTACCTTCATTTTAAGGGTCTCGCGTATGGGGTCACGGCTATTGGTCGTGACAAGTTCTAGGTCTTAAAAAAAGAAAAGACTCGCCCCACTGCTTCTTATTTCATTTGTTTCATTTGGAGTAAGGCCGCAGCTTCTCAGTGCGATTTTGAGTTGGATTTCGGTTGGTTTGCAAGGGTTAGGAGATTTCAGTTGGTTTGCATTTGGATTAACCCTGGTATGTATTGATTCATTTTGATTTCATTTGGATTTTATGATTTCTATCTAAAGCCCTAATTTCGGTGTATGTATGTGTAGATTTACGTTTGTATGTGTGTGTGTATGTATAGATTTATGTTTATATGTATATGTGTGTGTGTGTGTGTGTGTGTATAGATTTATGTGTATATGTATGTTTATGTGTGTAACCATGAACAAATAAATTATTTTTTTGTCAATAAACCCTATATTGTATGTGTGTGTATGTATAAATTGCATGTGTGTGTGTGTATGTATAGATTGTATGTGTGTATGTATAGATTTATGTCAAAAAATATTAGGGTTTAGTAAACCCTAAATAGTATGCGGTGGAGACGGGTGGAGATCGGGTTGGGGGGTAGAAGCAACAAATAGTCCCTTAAGAATTCTGTAAATGTTAATTTTGTTCTTGGTCTTGGTATTTTCAATTTGGTTTTAAATTTGTCCGTGTGAAAAAAAAGGAATAGATATTTACCTGGTTTAATTAGATTGGTGTTGGTTATATTATGATATACCTGTCATGACATTTTATATTATTATTGAAATTGAATAAGTATTGGATTTTGAAATGTAATCAAAATCAATTGTAATCTTCTCAATATGTGTGCATCTTATTTTTTCTGAGTAGTAATCCTTATATACGTGAAAAAACTATCAATGAGGATTAACGAATTTCAGTTCAAACAAGTTTACCATGAGTCAAGTTGGGGTAGTGAGTGATGCAAGAAAATCACACCACACACATAGAAATGAAAAGCCAACTGGTCCTAAACCATGTGATAAGTTCCTTATAAATTTGATTAGAAGCTTACAAATCGAATCTAATGACAGTGTACTAAACTAATTAAATATACCAAGTTGCATATCCATATAAATATAGCTCAAGACCAAGAGCATAATGTAAAAGTTCAGAGAATTTTTCATTCCTCGACAAAATATATCTCAAAACTATCCAAGAAAAGCAGTACATAAGCCATCGTATTAAATTATTATATATTTCTAAAGCCATTACATTATTACACATTATTATATATCTCTAAAGACATTACATTGTTAGAAGTTTGGTGTCAATGAGATTTGGTACTTCGTTCGGACGAGCCTTTTGACTTTGTTCGAACGACCAGACATGTAATTTGGGATAATAGGTGTTGGTTGATTCAATGGCTGATGGAATGAAGTTGATGGAAGGTGCGTTTAAGACTGTTATAAAGGTATTCTTAGATTGGAGTTTGGGATATCAGGTATATTAAAGAGCATGGTTGGCCATCTTGAACAATCTTTGAGATGCCTCCTAAGGATTACACCGATATGGAAAATCTAATTGATAGTCTTCAGGTATATATTCTCATTTGTACATTTATACATGGACACACTTTTATAATTGATTGCTATTTGCACACTTAATTTCTGGAATTTTAGATTTTGATTGGATATATTCTCAATTGATTCTGATTTTATTTCCTCTTTCTTTAACAAATTTATCACATAAATGTCTCTTCTTCAAAATAGTTCCCAAGATACTACAATTTTTTTAATGTTGTTTCAAGTTCACACTTTCTAGAGCTATATCAAGAAGTTAGGTGTGTGTGCCCCTTTTGAATAAGCTCTAGTTTTCTTCCTTTGGTTTTGAATTTGTTTTTTTGGTTCTACCATTTTTTTAATTGAACATAATTGTTTGCATAAAATTCATTATTTTTTCACTGTCATAGGATACATTGATGTTGGGGTCGAACTACTATCAAACATAATCTGAAATTGCATCGCTGCTGGCATAGAGAAGGTTCTGAGTAGCGTTAGGTGTAACAAAATATCCAGGTAATGGATAGACCTATGATGAACTTTATTTTAAGGTTAAATATGCATTGACTCAATTTTTTTATTATTTTGGGTCTGGATCCTATTTATGTCTAAATCCCGTAATTTTAATTCTTTTGTTCCCCCTATAGCTTGGGTATTGTTGGCGCATTTGTTTCTTGTCACTTCGAGGGGGGGGGGGGGGGGGCAGTACATAACTTTTGAACAAATAATAGTTAGGGTGAACACTAGAAAAAGAAGGCATTATCCAATGGATTGCCACTTTCTAGGTTTAAGGCGTGTCAATTTCTCTGCAATGGTTCACATTAAACTAATTGGTAACCATTTGTTTATTAGCTTAAAGATATTCTTGATTAGTCCGGGATGAATATGAGAGATGTGAAAATGGGAATAAAAATTAGTCATGGTTCAAAAGTTATTCTTGGGTTTGTAATTTGTGACCGCTCATCTTATTCACTTGTTGCGCTTGACCAATGTGACTCGTAGGAACCGATCGCGTAGTCACGGGCTCCCAGTTTGAGTATACGATGCAAATTTCTACAAAATTAGACTTGAGCATAAAAACACCCCAATCGAAGGGTGAAAACGTAAAAAAGCCATAAAACGGTCCGTTGAGAGTCACGAACACCTCGTACGGGACTAATGTAACTCATAGGAACCGACCGTGTAGTCACGGGGCTCCCAGTTAGAGTGTACGATGTAAATTTGTAAAAAATTAGACTTGAGCATAAAAACATGCCATCGAAGGGTGAAAATGTAAAACAACCTTAAAATGGTCCCGTAAGAGTCATGGACCCCTCTCACGGGACCAATGTGACTCGTAGGAACCGATTGCGTAGTCATGGGGCTCCCGGTTTGAGTGTACGACGTAAATTTGTAAAAAAATAGACTTAAGCATAAAAAATGCCATCGAAGGGTCAAAACATAAAACAACCTTAAAACGGTCCCGTAAGAGTCATGAACACCTCGCACGGGACCAATGTGACTCGTAGGAACCGATCGCGTAGTCACGGGGCTCTCGGGTTGAGTGTACAACGTAAATTTGCAAAAAAATAAACTTAAGCATAAAAATATGCCATCAAAGGGTGAAAACATAAAACAACCTTAAAACGATTCGGTAAGAGTCACGAACACCTCGCACGGGACCAATGTAACTCATAGGAACCGACCGCATAGTCACGAGGCTCCCGATTGGAGTGTACGACGTAAATTTGAAAAAAATTAGACTTAAAGCATAAAAACACGCCATCAAAGGGTGAAAACATAAAATAAACACAAAATGGTCCCGTAAGAGTCACGAACACCTCGCACGGGACCAATGTGACTCGTAGGAATCGACCGCGTAGTCACGGGGCTCCCGATTTGAGTGTACGACAAAATTTTGATAAAAATTAGATTTAAGCATAAAAATATGCCATCGAAGGGTGAAAATGTAAAACAGCCTTTAAACGGCCTCGTAAGAGTTACGAACCCCTCGCATGGGACCAATGTGACTCGTAGGAATCGACCGTGTAGTCACGGGGCTCCCGATTTGAGAATACGACGTAAATTTGTAAAAAATTAGACTTAAGCATAAAAACATGTCATCAAAGGGTGAAAACGTAAAACAGCCTTAAAACGGTCCCGTAAGAGTCACAAACACCTCGTACGGGACCAATGTAACTCGTAGGAACCTATCGCGTTGTCGCGGGGCTCCCGGTTGGAGTGTACGATGTAAATTTACAAAAAGTTAGACTTAAGCATAAAAACATGCCATCGAAGGGTGAAAACATGAAACAGACATAAAACGGTTCGGTAAGAGTCACGAACACCTCGCACAGGACTAATGTAACTCATAGAAACCGACCGCGTAGTCACGGGGCTTCTGGTTAGAGTGTACGACATAAATTTGCAAAAAAATTAGACTTGAGCATAAAAACATGCCATCGAAGGGTGAAAACGTACAATAAGAAAAAAATGGTCCCGTAAGAGTCACGAACACCTCGCACGGGACCAATGTGACTCGTAGGAACCGACCACGTAGTAATGGGGCTTTCGGGTTAAGTGTACGATGCAAATTTGCAAAAGATTAGACTTGAGCATAAAAACCTGCCATCAAAGGGTGAAAACCTAAAATAGCCACTAAACGATCTGGTAAGAGTCATGAACACCTCGTACGGGACCAATGTGACTTGTAGGAACCGACGACGTAGTCACGGGGCTCCCGGTTTGAGTGTACGACGTAAATTTTCAAAAAGTTAGACTTGCATGCCATCGAAGGGTGAAAACATAAAACAACCTTAAAACGGTCCCGTAAGAGTCACGAACACCTCGCACGGGACCAATGTAACTCGTAGGAATCGACCGCGTAGTCACGGCGCTCCCGGTTGGAGTGTACGACGTAAATTTGCAAAAAATTAGACTTAAGCATAAAAACATGCCATCGAAGGGTGAAAACATAAAACAACCACAAAACGATCCCGTAAGAGTCATAAACACCTCGCACGGGACCAGTGTGAATAGTAGAAACCGAACGGGTAGTCACAGGGATCCTGATTTTAGTGTACGGCGTAAATTTGCAAAAAGTTAGACCAAAAACATGACATCGAAGGGTGAAAATGCAAAACGAACACAAAACAGTCCCGTAAGAGTCACGAACATCTCGTACGGGACCAATGTGAGTCGTAGAAACCGATCGCGTATCACACAGCACACCGAGGAGACAAATCTACAAAATATCTAGAAAGAAGGGCTATTATCACAAATGAAGTCTCATTTTTCAAGGGCCATTAAGGAGGAGGATCCCTCAAAGAAATTCATAGCTCCAAGGTTCAAAATATACGATGGGAAAACTGATCCCATAGATTATATTCGCCAGTATAAGCAAGCCATGACTTTATGGAATCACGACGATGATTTTTTGTGTTGCGTATTTCCATCCAGCTTAGGAGATATCGCTCATAAATGGTTTGAGAGGCAGCCCCACAGGTTGGTTAGGAGCTTCAAGACCCTAGTTGAGGCCTTCACAGCTCACTTCATAATTATTAGCTCACATCCAAAGAGGATGGATTCTCTACTAACGATGAGGAAAAAACCATAGGAGACCTTACCGGAGTATGCTAAGCACTACTGGAAAAAATTCAACGACGTGAAAGATTTCTCTGAGTAGGTAACTGTAGCATATTTTAAGATTGGCTTCCCCAACCTCTATGCTACACTAGTCCCTTACTAAGAAGGAAGCAGACACTAATGACGACCTCATATCATGCATTAAAAAGTATGCCAAAGTGGAAGATGTGGTTAATATCAGCCAAGCAGAAAATGGACGTGCTAAGGCGAACAAAAGTAACGACAAGGAGGACACCCCAAAAAGGGGGAACAAGAAGAAAAATGGAGGAGTCAATAATGGGGGAAGAGCAGACAAATCCAAAGCGTTTTAAGCCATCAACACATTTTTTAATGAAATAATTTACAAAATCCTGGGGAAGATCAAGGACCATAGTTCCTTAAGTGGCTGAAGAAGATACGAGGAGATCCGACTAAGAGGAATAACACACTTTGGTGTGCCTTTCATAAGGAAAACGGGCACAAGATAGAAAATTACAAAGCTCTAAAATCTCATCTATAGGAGTTAGCCCTGGCAGGGCATCTGAACGAGTACATAGAGAAGAAAGTTGATCAGGTCGTCACCAACGGTGATAAAAAAACTAGATAACGTACTGGACTATGAAGCAGGACACGAGTTTGCCATTACACATGGGTTGTTCGACTTCAAGATGATCCAGGGCAATGCAGTTTGAGTGGAACTTAAGAAGGTCACAACAGTAATGGAGGCCTTCTCGATAGATCCCCTCAAAAGGCAAGCTGGTAAGTGCAGGCGACCTAAAGAGATGGATTATAATAAACACATAGTGTTTACAGAATATGATTTGGTCAAGATTAGATCCCCACACCATAGTGCCCTATTATTAACTCTCAAGTTGCAAATTGGGACGTGGATATGCTACTAGTGGATTAAGGAAGTTCTTCGAAAGTAATGTACTTGGATCCTTTTCACAAGCTCAAATTAAAGATGTCAGATTTGAAGGAAGGGACTGTTCCTCTGGTCGGCTTCACAGGAAAGATGACCATGCCATTGGGTAAGGTAGTCCTGCTAGTTAGGGCAAAAAATATTTCAAAACTCATCGAATTTTTGGTGGTCGACATTGACTCACCTTACCACCCTATCCTTGGCTGAGGGTGGATACACACCATGAGGGTAGTTCCCTCAATTTACCACCATAAACTCAATTGTATCACATATAGGGGCATAATGGAGATCAGAGGCAACCAAGCTATTGCTCAGAAGTGCTACATTGTCGTCATCAGGCCCAAATAGGAGAAGAAGAAAGAAAATAAGGCCATCCCTGAAACGCCCCAGGACGAAGCCACTCCCTCCAAGTAGAAACTAAAGCATTGCCAGCCAGGGGTGGAAGAGACGAGAATCCACCTCACAAACAAAGTGGTGGAAAAGTTGAAATAAGAATTTTTTGATGCAAGCTGAATAGAGAGGAAGTTTTTAATCGGCACCAATTTGTTCGACAACGAAAGGAATGAGTTGATCACTTTTCTAGAAAAAAGTCCAGACATTTTCGTATGGAAGCCATAGACATGCCAATGATTGATCGCAGAGTCACTTTCCATCACCTCCATGTAGATCCAGTATTTTAGCTGATCGTACACAAGGCTCGCCACACTGCCCCAGAGAAGGCAAAGGCAGCGAAAAAGGAGGTAGGTAAACTTCTGGAGGCAAGATCCATAAAAGAAGTTCAATTTTCAAAATGGCTCTCAAATTTAATGGCAGTCCGAAAGAGTAATGGCAGATGGAGAGTCTGTATAGACTTCACCGACCTCAACAGGGCTTGCCCCAAATATAACTTTCCTCTCCCAAAGATAGACCAGTTTAAAGACGCCACGACAACCCAGGAGCAAATGAGTTTTCTAGATGCTTACTCGGGGTACCATAAAATTCCGCTGTTCATCCCTAACCAAGATAAAACCTCCTTTATCACCTCATTGGGCTTGTAGTGTTATAAGGTTTTGCTTTTTGACCTTAAGAATACTGGAGCCACATACCAGAGATTGGTCACCACGATGTTCAAGCAACAAATAAGAGAGACGATGGTAGAAGTCTCTAGGGATGAGATGTCTGCCAACTCATCCTCGTCCTCTGAGGAATACAGTCCCCCACCCGTTTAAGCTATTTCACCAGCTAATTCCTTTGGCGAGGCTCTGAGATTTCCCTCGTCTCGTGCTGTTGTGTCAGATTTGGTCAAAACTTCACATAGCCATCAAGCTCTCTTTGCTCAATCCTTTGAAGATCCCAATATGATTGTAGTTTCCCCCATACGTTTGGTCCACTGTCGTCCATGACTGAGGGATAATTTCATGAGAGATTCCTAAGTGGGGCCCCAGTCATTGAGGTCCCGACCGAAGACAATGATGATAAGGTCGAGGAACCACTGATTGTTCTCATGTCTAAACCTTTACTTCCGTAATCACTGAGGACGACCTTCTAGTTTGGAGGCATGCCTATGGGGTAAAGCTCGATGTGAAGATGAGAGTCCCTGATGAGGACGAGAGGGCTTACGATGGCCGACATGGAAAAATTTCCATCTACGACCAAATGTTGAGGGTCAAATTTTGTCTCGCCATCGACCCTTTAGTACGAGCTATTCTAGCCTGCTTGGGACTTACGACTGACTAGATGGAACCAAATTCTTGGAGGATCATTCTCAGCTTCACAACCCTCTGAAAATCTACATATACGGATAATTCCTCATCTGACCTTTTCAAGGCTTGTTATAATGTGTTTATCACAAAGGCACAACCGTCTTATTACGACCTAGGGTCTAGGAGACCCGAAAGAAAATTCTTCATGTCAACCATACCACCAACCATTTCTGGAAGTCAAGGTACTTTTTTATATCCGGGGTTGGGAGTTCTCAACCGACGACAAGCGTGCTGAGGACGAGCTTGGAGTTCCTCACCATTGGGCTAATCCTTTAATGTTTGCAAAATTAGACCCCTACTTTAATATAGTCGATAAGAAAAAAGTTAAATTATTAAGGAGTCATGGGGAAAAGGGGAATCTTCCTGAATTTGAGGATGTGATGACCCCTCAAAACCTTGAAACATCTGGCTTGGGAATTGCCCCCTTAAATGAGTTGTGTAAGTTTCTCTTCACTTTGTTATTATTTTTTAACCTTTTCCTTGTCTTTAATGTTTTACTAACCATTGTTCTTTTCTCCTTTTTAGATCATCCCCTAAACACTTCAAATGATGCTTGCAATATAAATGCTCCGAGTTTGCAAGCTACTTTTAGGAAGAAGGGGAGTAAGCAACCCCCAAAGAAACATAACTTCTAATGGGCCGACCCAAGCCGAGGCTGGGCAAAAAAGGAAGGAACTTATTGACAAGGGTGACACTTCCCATCAATGTGGGACGAGACAGAGAATAAATCCCTCAGATTCTGCTTTATCTTCATCGGCCTTTGACTCATTTGAGGTCATTTGGGCAGAAAATATAGCCCAGCTTAAGGCTAACTCGTCCTTTCTTATCCATTCATTGTCAAGGGATAAGGAGGTTGCTCTTACATTTCCTTTCGAGATCGACTATCAATTCTTGGGGAAGATGGACCTCCCAAAGGTCTACAACTTTAGGATTCATTAGCTGGCATATGTAACTCCAAACTGACTTCACACTTATAAACTTCCTTTTTTTTGTCTTGTCTCATATACTGACATCCATTTTCTTGCGCTTTCTTATAGTCGATGTGTGCCTTTGCCTCGACCACCAAATGGATGGATTGGAAGTATCCCCAGATCTAAGACATCGAGAGAACACCCAGGGCCGAGGAAGATATAAAGGGGAAGCTGAAGTCCCAGAAGGACGGCCACAAGAAGGTCATTGATGGCTTAAAAAAGGAGTACACTGATGCTCTCAATGCTCTGGCCAAATAGAAGGATGACGCCATCACCACCATGTCGTCCAAGCACACCATCGATCTAGCTATAATCTCTTAAAAACCCAAAGACGAGGCCATTAAAGCTCTGATTTCCCACTTGGCTTATGCAGATGATATTATTATTTTTGCTAATGGGAACAAGAAATCTTTGCTTGCTATATCTAAATTGCTTAAAACCTATGAAAATACCTCTGGTCAGTCTATCAACATAGCTAAAAGCTCTATTTATATTGATAAAAATCTCTCTCCGTCTATTAGAACGAAGATGGAAACCATTTCTGGTATATCTATCAAAACATTGCCCATGAAGTATTTAGGTTGCAACATTAATAAAGGTAGAATTAAACTGTCTCAATTTTCTGATCTTATGAATTCTATTAGAGAGAAGCTAAATTCTTGGTCGTCCAAGCTTATTTCTCAAGCTGGTAGGGCTACTCTTATTAGAAGTGTTCTTTTATCTATCCCTATCCACATCATTTCTGTTATTTGCCCCCCTAAAACTATTATTAAAAGATTGCATAATATTTTTTCTAAATTTTATTGGGGAGGTGTTAATAAAGAAAAACCTTACCAATGGGCTAAATGGTATGACATGTGTTTTCCGTTTGAAGAAGGTGGGTTAAACTTTAGAAAAATGGAAGATATTATTAATGCTTCTAGCATGAAATTGTATTGGAAATTTTTATTTGATAAAGGTATTTGGGCTTCTTTCATGCGTCATAAATATAAGGACATTACGGTTTTGAAGTTAGGTTCTTCCACTATTAAAAGAATAAAATCTATCTCTAGTTTAGCGGATGATTACATTGATTCTGAAAATCAAATATGGCTTCCTTCATACTCTGGTGAGTTCTCTTTGAAAGAAGCTTTTCAAATATGTAGGAATAATAACCCAATCTCTCTCACTTGGAAAACTAATTGGACTATAGAATGTCCCACAAAAATTTCTAATTTCATTTGGAAGTTATTGAATCATTTTGTTCCTTTTGAGACTGAAATCCAAAAAATTGGTATAAGACTTGCTCCGGTTTGCAGGGAATGTTTAGCTAATGATGATAGCGATTCTCATGTGTTGTTAAATTGTAAGTTAGCTAAAAATGTTTGGAAATATTTTTGTCACCTTTTTAATGTTATTCCTAACAATCTTTCTTGTAGGGCTATGATTTTATCTTGGTGGATGACTAAAAATAACAAAGACTTTCTTAAAATTCTTTATGCCATTATTCCTAAAATTATATTTTGGGAATTATGGAAAGCAAGGAATAGATTGGTTTTTGAAAACTCCAAGTCTTCTGATAATTTTATAATAAATCAAATAATTTTTTTAGCTTCTTCCGTTCTTCAAAATCTAAAAATCTATGACCTTCCTAATTCGTTAGATATTCATATCATTAACCAATTCCAAGTTAAAATAAGCCCTAAAGTTGTTCATCTTATCAAATGCATTTGGTCTAATCCCCCTAGTGGGGTTTTTAAATTAAATATTGATGGAGCCTCTAAAGGTAACCCGGGTAATAGTGGTATTGGAGGGGTGATTAGAGATTCGGATGGTAACTTCATTGTTGGGTTTGAAAGGGCTATAGGAGTTCAAACATCTTTCTTTGCTGAAAGTTTGGCATTGGTTGAAGGTATGAAATTGGTTTCTCAGTTAAAGATTCAAAAAGTAATAGTGGAATCGGATTGCAAGCTATTAATAGATGTGATATTGAAAAAAGCTAAACCTCCATGGCAAGCTAGAAAGCTTCTTCAAGACTACAAATGCTCTGATGCAGTTACTTATAATCATATATGGAGACAATCAAACTCAGTTGCTGACCATCTAGCTTCAAGGGCTTCTCTTTTCAACACGAATTTTTTATATTGGGATTATTCCTCTCTCCCGAGGTTGGTTAAAGGTTTACTTAAGCTGGATAGTCTGCATACTCCTCAAATAAGGCATAGAATTCTAAAGTTGTAAATGGGGATAAGATAAATCTCCATATTTATTTCAAGTTCTCTCTATGTAATGGGGTTAATATAAAATCCCATATTTACTGCATTCCATCTAGAGTATTGGGCCCAACCTCTAGATTTTAAATTTGCTTGGGTTTGTAAGCTTCGGAGAGGCTTTTTCTCCTTTTATATTAATAATATGTGTGGGGGTTCCGTCCCTCTTTGTTAAAAAAAAAAAAAAAAAAAAGAGGCCATTAAAGCTTACAAATCCTCTGATGAGTTTGGTGACTTCGGTTGCCAATACCTCAAAAGCGGTATTAGGATGGCCTGCCAATGGTTAATTCTCTAACATCCTGAGGTTGTATTATCCATCAGGACATATCTTGAGGCCCCCGACCTGGAGGATCCTCTTTTTCAGGTAGTTTTGGTTGAAGTTGAAGCAACTGCTGAGGCTAAGGCCGAGGTTCCCATTAAAGAGACTACTGTTGTGGAGGTGATAGCTGGAACAGGTGTTGTGGAGTCATTTACCATCAATGAGCCGACTGTGTAGGGTGGTCGCATTTGACCCATACCCTTATTCTTGTATTTTACATGAACATTTCCTCGTCTTGTAATATTATGTGTATCTTGAATGAACATCATATTTTGTTTAATGGAAGTTTCGTCTCTTATTCATGCTTTTCATTTCCTTTTTCTCTGAGTCTGTGTGATTTTTAATGGAAATGTCACATGGCAAGGATAATCAAACTAATGATTTTTAACTTAGACCACCAGAAATTAATGATGTTAATTTCATGTCTAGTCTCATCCTTAGGTGAGAGATAAATAACCATATAAATAATTTCAAATTTAGAGACCCCCAAATTAATGATGTTAATCTCAAGTCTACTCTCATCCTTAGCCGAGAGATAAATAACCAAACTAATGATTTCAAATTTAGAAATCACCAAATTAATGATGTTATTCTCAAGTCTACTCTCGTCTTGTTTCGAGAGATAAATAATCAAACTAATGATTTTTAACTTAGAATCCACCAAATCAAAGATGTAAATCTCAAGTTTACTCTCGTCCTCATTCAAGAGATATATAGTTAAATTAATGATTTTAAATTGAGTTTGTATTTTTCACCACCTTAGTGATGTTATCAAACACTTCCCCTCTCTCGGTGTTATTGAGAACCCATGGACGAGACGAGTCTCTCATGGTTTCTCGTATCACTGAGAGCCAGCCAGTGCTAATTCACCAAACGAATGATGTTTCTTAGCTTAAGACACTGCAAACCATGCATTTAGACAACTCGTACAAGAAAGATATGAGAGAATTCTTGAAAATATTTTCATTAATCATTTAAAAAAATTCAAATACAGAGAGAAAATTACATAAACTGAACTGTATACATAAGATTACTGGGTTTTCAGGTGGTCGCCATTCCATGGATTAGAGAATGTCTCTCCCTTTAAATTCTCCAATCGATATATCCCTAGGATGACTTCTTCAGCGGCCGTGTAGGGGCCATGCCAATTTGGGTGTAACTTGTTTGGCTTCTGCCAAACCTTCTTCAGAACTAGTCCCAACCGCTATCGACCTAGCCCTTTTGTTGTAGAACATGGTTGTTCTCTGTTGGTATGTTGCTTGCCTTAACTCAACATCTTCCCTTGTATCTTCTAACGATCTAAATCTGACCTTCTCTCTTTATTATTCATCTTTAGGTTGTAGGTCTGGACTTTGTGGATGGGCAGGCCAAGTTCGGTAAGTATCACAGCTTCAGAGCCATAGGCTAGCATAAAGGGGGTATCCTTTGTCGGCATACTCTTTGTCATCCTTTAAGCCCACTGGATAGCATGTACCTCTTCTGTCCATAATCCTTTAGCATCTTCTATCTTCTTCTAGATATCATCCAGGATTATTTTGTTTGTGACCTCTGTCTATCCATTTGGTTGGGGTCGGCCTGGCACCAAGTAGAACTGCTGAATGTCGACCTTCCACAGTAAGCCTCCAGGGACTTATTTTTTAACTGATTTCTATTATTTGAGATCAAAGTATGAGGCATGCCATATCTGAAAATGATATTCCTCCAAATGAATTTGAATCTCTTCATCTCTGTAATGAAGACCATGGACTTAGCCTCCACCTATTTGGAGAAGTATTATATCCCCACAATTAGATATCTATAGTAGCATGCGTCTCTAGGCAGAGGTCCCACCAAGTCAATCACCCAAATTACAAAGGGCCAAGGGCTGTGATGGACGACAAATATTGATGGGGATGATCGGGGATACAGGTGTGTCTTTGGCATTTATTACATTTTTTTACAGAGTCAGTCCCATCCGTAGCATGGGTCAGCCACCAGTAGCCCTCTATTACTATTCGTTTTGCTAAAGACCTTCCCCAATATGACTAGAGTATGATCCCTCATGTGCATCTTTCAAAACATACTCTATCTATGAGGGGTGTAGGCATCATACTAATAGGAGCAGAAAGCCCTTTTTATATAGGGCATCTCTTATGATAGTGAATTTTTCTGTTCTGTATCTTAATTTCTTTCTGTCAGCCTTTGATTCACGTAACTTTTTGTCTCTAATATACTTGATAAGAGGGTCCATCCAAGAAGATCCAAGATTTAAATTCAAATAAAACTGAAGTTTCCCGTCGTTTTCCTTAATGTTCAGTCCATGCTATAACTCAACTAAGACGACTCTCCTGATTTTTATTCGATGAGTAGATGTTAATCTCGCTAATGTGTTAACTCGGCTATTTTGAAGATGAGGGACTCTTTTTTACTTTCACCTCTCTGAATTACGTCAATAACTTTTTTACCTTGACCAAGTATTTGACCATCTTCTCGTCTTTTGCCTCATAAATTCTTAAAATCTGGTTCACCACCAACTGGGAGTCACTATGAACTGCAACGTGGCCGACATTCGATACTTTGGCCAGGGATAAGCCTTACAGCAGAGCTTCGTACTCATTATCAAAGGCTTTAAAGATGAACCTCAACGCGTACTCAATGTCAGTCCCGTTTAGACCTGATAGTATGAACCCTGCCCCACTGTCGCTTTCACACGAGTAGCCATCCACAAATGGACTCCAGACTGGACTGTTTGCCATGAAAGGCCCTTCACCTATTGCGCTATTTCTGAATAAAATATATTTTTTCGTAAGGTCGGCTCACACACCATTGGCTATGGTTCGACCCACTGTTTCTTTTATTGGCAAACTACCACCTCATCTTCTTTCGTATTGATTTCTACCCAAGTGAATTCAGCCACAGAGTTAGCCAACGCTTTCCCTTTAATTGTTATTTTCGACTGGTATATGATGTCAAACTCACCGAGCTTAATTGACCAAGCCATCAACCTACCCAATTTCTCGAGTTTATATATGACTTGCCTCAAAGGAGTATCGGTGCGCACCACCATAATGCGGGCTAAAAAATAAGGCTTCATCTTTCTTGAATCATGTATCAAGGAATACGCTAACTTAACCATCTTTGAATATTTCAGCTCGGACCCCTAAATATCCATACTATTAAAGTAGACCGGCTTCTACACCCCTTCGTTATCTCGGATAATGGATATGATAATTGCAGATTTTGACACTTCTAAATATAAAAATAGTTGTTCTCCTTGAATGGGCCAAGACAAAAGCACCGGAGGACCCAGATAAGCCTTAAGCTCTTAAAATGCTCTTTCACACTCTTCATTCCACTGAAACTCTTTTCTTAAAATTCTGAAAAAGGGAAGATATTTTTCTGTGGCCCTTGAGATGTATCTGTTGAGTGCAGTGACCCTCCCTGTTAGCCTCTGCACTTCTTTTGGTCTTTTAAGTCTTCATTTCAATTAGCGTTTTGATCTTTTTTAGGTTTACCTCTATACCCCTCTGGTTGACGATGAAGTTGAAAAAATTTCCTACACCCACACCGAATACACACTTGGCAGGGTTTAGCTCCATTTGATAAAGATCCATCATATCAAAGGTCCTCTCAAGGTTTTCCATATGGTCCTCGGCCTTGAGGCTCTTCGTCAGCATATCGTCCATATACACCTTCATAGTCTTGTCAATTTTCTCTTCAAACATCTATTGACTAACATGTGGTAGGTTGCCCCTGCATTTTTAAGGACGAAAGTCATGACCTTGTAGCAGTAGGTTTCTTTATCGGTGATAAAGTAAGTCTTCTTTGAGTCGGCCTCATCCATAAATATTTGATTGTATCTAGAGTACGTGTCCATGAAACTCATCAATTCATGCCCTATTGTAGCATCAACCATCTAATCTATACGAGGTAGATAAAATTTGCCTTTAGGATAAGCTTTGTTTAGATCAGTGAAGTCGATGTATATATTCCACTTTTCGTTAGCCTTAGAGACTATCACCACATTGGACAACCACTCTTGATAGTGCTCCTCTCTGATGAACTCTGTTGATTGGAGTTTATTAACCTCCTCTTGGATGACCCCATACTTTTCTCTTGCGTAGGATCTCCTCCTTTATTTAACCGGATCTACCTTGTCGTTAATATTCAACTTGTGGAAAGTGACCTTTGGGTCTATTCCTGGCATATCTTTATGGCTCCATGCAAACATGCTTTGCATCTTCTTTAGAAGCTCTATCAGTTTCTTCTTCACCTCTTTTTTAGCAAATATCCGATTTGGACGGTTTTTTCTAACTCGTCCTCATTAAAGACGATGAATTATACCTCCTCTGCGGCTTTGCCTTTCTTTAAATTCCTCTCGTCCCTAGGGTCGAGAGTATTAATGTTGAATGATGTGGTGAGTTTTTTATGGGCTTCCCTTTGTTGGGCCGAGCTGAAATAATATTCCATGGCCTCCACTTGATCACCCTGGACTTCCCTTACTCCATTAGGAGTGGGGAATTTTATCATCGGGTGTACAGTAGAGGGCACTGCTTCAGATTTTTTGAGAACTACACGACCGAGGATGATGTTATAGGCTGAAAATACATTTTCGTCCATTACAAAAAGTTGACCTTCTTTTTTAGGCACCTCAGCCAGGTGCCCATGCAAACATCCATTTCATATACTCCCAGTTGATGCACTTTCTCTCCACTATGCCCTGTCAACGGTTGGTGGTATGGAATCAGTCTCTTCTTGTTGAGCTTTAACGCTTTGAAAAATTCCCAAAACATGATGTCGCCTGATCTTCCACCATCCACCTAAATTCTAGAAGCATCATACCCATTGTGGCCATCCCTGATCCTCGCGAAACAACGGCCATCCCCTTATCCTCTTTTCCTCCCATAGATAGAGAGAGAGAAAGGGTATGGTGAGAGGATCTTGGTCCCGCACATCCCTCTCGGTAGCGCTTCGACCATCGTCGGCAATGTGTGAGGTGAAAAATGTAGAGAGATGGAGTTGCCAGTCTATTTTACTCAAAACAGACAAAAGAAGGTGGAGCCATCCCGGAGGACATCCTCAAAGACATATTGATACATATGAAACCAAAAATGATTCGAGTAGTTCAGAAGTTAAGTTACGGAATGGGAAGGTGTTAGGCACCCATTCCGCCCTTATGGTCTCTTATGGATTATTGTTATTTTGCTCTATTTCGCCATGATATGTGTGCATGTGTTTATGTAGTGGAGATAGGAATCATCGACTTGTATCATGGAAGAGATAAAGCGAGTCATCCATAGGAATGTTCTTAAAAGTAATATTAGAAAATATGATTTACGTGATTATCCTTGCGTTGATCGTTAAAATGGAACGATAACGCGTATGAAATAATACGCCACTAAGAACAAATATATGTATATATACATATATAGAATCTAATATAATTAAGTTAAAGAATGAGAAAAAAAAAGAAAAATTGGAAAAAGTAGGACTCGAGTCTCAGGTTTTACCCCGAGACGCCTACGTAGCCTATAGACGCATCAAAGTCCACGTAGTTCGCATGCAAAATAAGGGGTGGGGTTTATCTAATAAATCCAATCAGGGACTTCTCTTATGTGTGTGTGCGTGTAAAAAGGTGTTTTAGTTGTGAGAAAATGTGAGAATTCGTGTTGGAATTTATGAGCAACCCCTCTTTTTCTTTTCTTTTTTGGTTTTTATTTACATGAAAAATAAGAGATGTGAAATAATGCTAAAATAAAAAAAAAGTGTATTAGGATATGTGAGATGGGGAGAAAAAGTGCTAAGTAATAAAATAAGTTAATGCGAATTTAGGAGAATTTGAGAAAGCTGGACCTTCTTGAAGATCTTGAGCTTGATCTTGAATGTTGGAGAGTATCCCTTGCACTTGGATGATGATGAAGGGTAGTTAATTCACCAAGTTTGATGAAGAAAATGATGAAAAGTGAGGGTTGGAAAGGGATTCGGATGTAGAAATCACGTTGACTTCGAGGGAGGTTTTCTAAGTTCACTGAGAGTGATGGATCTCAAATCTTGGGCTTTTTTGCAATGAGGTCAGACCCTCCTTTTTATAGGCCCAGGTTCTTGCCAGTCAGTATAAGTCTGGTCCTGCCAATCGGCAGGTACCTTTAAGCACACCGTCGATAGGCAGGATTTTGAACCTACTGTTTGGCAGTCTCGTTCAGGTTCCCTTGGAAAAATAGTCCTAAAATGCAATCCATTGATCCGAATCGTGCACGGGGTATACCATTGGAAAGGTACTTCAGAGTCTTTTGATAGTCCTTTGGACTGCTCCTGGGTTCGGGATCTTTTTTTGGGTCAAATGTGGCTCGAAAATGCTCGTCGGTCCTTTGGACGGGGGATCGTCGAACGCAAACGGATCGTTCGTCCGCATGGTAATTCAGAATCATGAACGAGGCAGACCATTGAAAATGTTATGAGACGTACTTTGACATTCCAAAGAGTTTGACCCAATTTGGGGAGTTGACTTTGGTCAACCATGGCCTAGAAGCGTTCGATGACCTTTCGGAGTAAAACGGATCGTTCGTCCGTACCGTAAGTCAGAATTGGGCCTGGAGCGGACCGTTGGAAAGGGATTTCAGCGCCCTTTGAAGATTCATTCAGTCTCGATCGATCTGAAGAGTTGAATTTTGTCAAACGGAGCTCGAGAGTACCCGATGGACTCTTGATCAAGTTTCGGGGGAAATTGGGTCGTTCATCCGCACCGTAAGTCAGAATCATGCACGGGGTAGACCGTTGGAAAGGGCTTTCAATTCCCTTTGAATATTTATTCAGTCTCGGTCGAGCTGAAGATTTTGACTTTTGGTCAAATGGAGCCTGGGAGGGCCCGATGGCCTTTAGGTCAGTACTTAAGGTATGACCTAATTTCGTAGTGATGTAAGGGGGTGCTAGGGACCTAAGGAGAGATTAGGGGGTGCTAGAATGGGGTGTCTACAGAGTCCTTAGACTGGTGAGTTTGAAACAAACGATAGACGTCAAATAGACACCGCATGATGCCTTTGAAAGAGGTCGATTATGCAGTCCTAAAGAAATAAGGATGACCAATTCAGAGGGTCGAGGTCGATTTTGAGGACCTAAGGAATGAGGATGACAGATTCAGAGGGTTGAGGACGATTATGAGGACCTAAGGAGCATATTGGGGATGTTTCAAAGGAAGTGTCAACCAAAGATTTGAGGTCGATTCCGAGGACCTAAAGCAATGTTGGGGATGATCAATTCTACGGGTCGAAGCCAATTCTGAGGGCTTAGGTTGTGATGACCAATTTTGCGAGTTAAAGCCAATATTGTGGGCTTAAGTTGTGATGACCAATTCTGTAGGTCGAAGCCAATTCTGAGGACTTAAATTATGGTGACCAATTATGCGGGTCGAAGCCAATTCCGAGGGCTTAAATTGAGATGACCAATTTTATGGGTCGAAGCCAATTTCGAGGGATTAAATTGAGATGGCCAATTCTGTGGGTCAAAGCCAATTCTGATGGCTTAAATTGAGATGACCAATTCTGTGGGTCGAAACCAATTCTAAGGTCTTAAATTGAGATGATCAATTCTGCGGGTCGAAGCCAATTCTGAGGGCTTAAATTGAGATGTTCTCGGGTAACTCTTCCTGGAAAATTACCTCATGATTTTTATTTGAGCTGGGGATCTGATTGCTGGAGAAACTTTTATATCTTCCAGAGACTTTGCGGGGAATAGCTGTGAATTCCATTGGGGAAGCGATTAGATGATCCCTGGTTTTGGAAGTTTTGCTCGGGGAAAGTTGAGACCTTTCTTGTAATGATTTTTTAGGGTCCCATTGGGGGATAGAAGATAACCTAAAGTTTGGGATACTTTAGGGGTCCTCTGGGGACGTTACCGGGGAGAGATCTACTTGGATTTTGAGGGTTCCACTAGGGAATTAGGGGTTCAGCTTGAGGGAATGTGAGAAAAAATAGATCTTCTTAGTGAAAATGTTCTACATCTTTCCCGAGATTTTTAGGAATTTTCTGAGGAATTTTCAGGGTTTTCTGGTATTTTCTGTGAGTTTTTTACAAAAATTTAAGGGGGGTGCCGGTCGGCATGGCTTGGAGGGTGCCATTCGGCAGTGGTACGGACTTTTGGACTACCTCGATAAGGTGTAAGGTCAGTTCCGATCGATAGGTGGGGGTGTAGTGTTGATCGGCATGACCCTTGGCTTCCTATAAAAGGGGGCGAGTTCCCCTTATTTTTCACAGCTTCTTACCTTCTCTCTCTCTGCGATTTTCTTCTGCGAATCATCCTAACATTCCGCAACCTAAAAAATGGCCGCTTTTGTGAGCACTGCGACACATAGGGAGTGGTTTACTAATGATGACTGGGCGAATGTGGAGTGGAGGGCCAGGACGCTTCTTGTGTTGGGGAGTGAGAACTCTTTTGATGCGTTTGAGCCGATCGCGGATGTGCGGACTTTACTGCGAGAGCCGTCGCATCATCGCTCTTCTAGGGTGGTGAACCCTGGTGGTTATGTAAGTACATAATGACTTTTGGCATTCTCTTTTTGTGATTTCCTTTTTTTCTTGGATTTTGACAAGGTTTTTCTTTGACAGTCTGATGTTTCTTTATCGACTACGCGTGCCCGCGGGACGACGGGGCTTAAGGATGTCTGGGAGAACCTTCCACTTATGGTACGTTAGGTAGTATCATCAGCAGGCTTTGGGAGGCTGGCTTCTGTGCTGTATGAGATGCCTCGTTCGACGACGGTCTTATGTGCTCTGGGGGAGAGGTGGTGGGACACTACCCACACCTTCCATTTTGTCTTTGAGGAGATGACTGTGACTCCCATATATGTTCAACAGCTACTGGGGTTGTATTGTGATGGAGAGCAGATAGAGGTGGATCGCTCTTTACGGGTGAGTCCGGAGGCAGTGCAGGCGGTGCTAGGTGATGGGGGGAGGATAGTATCTGGGGACTCTATCCGTTTGTCGCTGATAAGGGATGTTTTGTTGAGTAGGGTGATTGATGTGGAGGACGAACTATAGGTGAGGCAAAAGGCCTGGTTGTTTATTTTACTGGTGTTTGGGGGATTTCGGGTGGCGTCGAGCTGCAACGTTGTCCACTTGTGGTTTTTGCCATACTTGAGGATGTTTTCAAACATCCCTCTCTATGATTGGGGGAGCTTGACTTTGGCGACCCTTTATTTTTCTTTGGATGAATTTAGCCGGTGCTGCCGACAGACTTTTACTGGAGCCACATATCTTCTTGAGGTATTCTTTAGTTTGCTCATTTTCTTTTCATGCATTCGCATTTTCCTTGTGCGTCTTTTTTTTATCGTGAATTCTTGTCTTTGGCAGGCGTGGTTCTATGAGTTGATTGGGTGTAATACCCAGATGATTTATTTGAAGGACGAGACCGTCAGGGATATTTTCTGATTGTATCAATGGCAGAAGGCCAATCGGCAGTCGAGGAAGTCTCTTTCTCTGTAGGCGGTGTGTCGGGTCTTGAATGGACCAACCAGTGATAGGGTAAGATATTTTCCCTCTTCAGTCTTGGTCTTTGTGTGGTTTGATTCCATATTGACTTATATGTTCTGGGGATTTTTCAAGTGACCTTTTACCCTTGGGGAACAGCTGTTCACGACACGGGGTCGACTGGGGTGAATGCACATAAGAGGCGTTTACTGGCGCATGAGTTTGACCAATCCTAGTATCTCGAGGAGAGGTGGTCAAACAGATTGCTGAGGAGGAGGTGGTGGTGCCACTTGCGAGGCCCCCTATGTCTATGAGGCGAGAGAGGATGTTGTCAGAGGACGCGAGGATTGCGACGATGATAGGCAAGTCTTATTTGTTGTACACCGACACGGCTGCGTCGTATGATTATATAGACTTCGTGATGAGTTGGATGATGGAGCCTAGCATATATGATGCGCTGCCTTTCCCTCATGAAGGTTCGAGTCAGCCAGTGGGGTCTTCCCACAGTGGTGGTGGTCCGTCGACATCTGCAGCGGCGGAGACTTCAGAGGTTCCCTTTGTGTGGGTGCATACCCCTTCCTACAACATTCGGCGGGCTGATGGAGGGATGGTGACTATGTTTCATCGTTCTCATGAGATAGGCCCGGAGGAGTTGGGCTTGACAGAAGAGGTCCCTTATCCTGTGTTATACCTTTCTGTTCTTCTCCTTTTTCTTTCTTTTGGTCTTCTTTATTTGATACTGATCCTGACTTTTCTTACAGCAAGTCCGGGTGTGCACCACTTGGCTGAGGGACATTAGGTTTTGAATATCTTCGGCGACAGCCCATATTTGGGATGAGGTTCCTGTTCCTTCTTGCTTGGTGTTGTCTACCTCATTCGTGGAGGATTCTGGTTCAGGTATCAGTGGTGCGTCATCTTGTTGCAGGAGAAAGAGAGCGCGTCGTAGGGATGGAAGCTCTTAGAGAGAGAGGATGGGGGTTCGGGCTGAGTCCCGTTGTTTTTCTTTATTTCCTGCAAAATTGATGTAACATAGAAAAATATCTATACAATGCAATGGAGTTTTTTTATTATCTTTTGTTAGTAATGAAAGAATGAATGCGTATGCGCTTTTTACTTTGCTGTTGATACCGTAAAAAGAAATATTTTTGGGATTTAAAGAAAAGTTTTATTCAAAATGAGATTATATAAAGATGGAAGGGGATTTTGAAATGCCGTTGAGAATATCAATTTTTTTTATTGAGTTTTCTGATTTTGACAAAAAGGAAAAAAGGAAGATTTCTAAAACAGGAGGTTATCGATCGACAAGCCTCTTATCCTACCTATCGGCAGGTCAGTCCAGTCTAATCAATCAAGGTTGTGATTGGTACCCTCTTCAGCTTTTGGTACCTTGTGGGGCATGGTTCCCTCCAATTTCTGCAAGGGTTGTGTCTTTTGTGAGGGTTTTCAAGTATTAAAAGGGGTAAGGGGTGTAGTATTTTTCATGACACCTTCACATTCTTACCTTCTTATTCTGTGAGATGTCTCTCCCTGGTAGTGTTGAGTTTGCCAACTACCTCGAGACTTTAGCGGCGATGTGCTCCTACAACGTCGACTACGATGCTTTCAACATACGTCGAGTCTCTTTATGGCGTAATCGGCCCATGTAGTGGAACATGCTGATGGTGGCGGTTCAATTTTGGTACCCCGAAGACCTTGTATTCCGCTTTGGCTTGGAAGAAGTTTGTTCGAATTATGAGGAATTTTCTGCCATGTTGGGGGTAAACCCTAGTGTGGTGGCTACTATGCCTGAGTTTTCTCGATCTCCTCGGGAGATATTGGTTGGACTTCTCCACGTCTCGCCCGCGGTGGGTAGACCTTTGGTTATTGGAGGAATGATTTCCCTTTCGGTGGTGCGACGGTCTGTGCATTTGCAGGAGGTTGGTGATGCTGGATATGCCGGAGCTATCGTTCTGGGATTAGTTTTGAAATTGCTACTGGTGACTGGGGAACTGTTGGTGGACCCACAACTTACATTCATTACTTCATGGATGTCATACCATCGCAATCCTACGGCATTCATACTAGTGGAGACTTTGAATGGCCTGGATGCCTGACGAGATGGTCGTTCTGACTTTCTGAGGGGTAGCCTTATGTTACTGTTCATGTGGTTGTCCGAAAGATTTTGCTTGGTGACTCCTCTGAAATATCCTTTATCGGCTGTGCCCAACTTCTTCTCGCGCCATTTCATCAGTATTGGCCTGGGTATAGAGCTGGGAGAACTGGTTTGTGGAGCATAGGGCTCTAAGTCTGCACTGGTCAGTGCCTTGGTGGGGACAGTTGCTGGCTATTCTGGAGCTGGGGGAATAACCGTACGTTCGACTGGTTGGTCTCAGATAGACCTCTTTCTATTTTCCTTGCCGACTTCTGTGCCAATTTGTCTAGGAGCAGGTTGTTCCACCTCGAACACTAGATTTTTTTCTAGTAGAAGATCTGAGAGAGCCTTTGCGCATGCGGCTTAGCTCTTTGTGGGAGAGTCGGTGTCCGTCGACCCATCCTTCTCAGTATATTGGGAGAGTCTGGCACATCCCTGGGGATTATATGAAGTGGTTGTGGAGAAGAGTAGTTAGCAAGATGTTGGTAGTGGAGACTGGACAAAGGTGGTTTTTTTATTCGATACCATGGAGGGAGGTGGTGTGGTTTTTTCGAGCCTGGTTCGAGCTTATCAGTCTATGGAGTGTCTGTGGTCCTCTATTCAGGCAGGGGAAGCTTGAGGACCCCATAATATAGATGATGATGGAGAAGGATCCTCTGGTAGATATGGATAGGACTCTTGGGGAGTTTATTTTGTAATGGGGAATAACTTTGGAAGTTTATTTAGCTTTCAGGAAGGTAGGGGGAGGGGAGTTACTCGTCCCTTTTCTTATATAATTGTACAGTAATTTCTTATTAGTGAAATAAATAAGTTTTTGATCATACAGCTATGCCTTTTGATGAATTTTGCATTTATCTATATCGATCGCTAAGGCAGGCATAATCCTTTTGTTTAAGTATATGTTAGAGTGAACTGTCATTCTTGGAGATAAGAAAAGAATAGTTTTTTATGAAAAAGAAAGGGTCGTGCTCATGTAAGATGTATGAGCTGCCTACATACCTCTGGGGGGTTTTTGAAATGCTTTAATTTTTCTAAAGGCAAATGGTTTTTATAGAGGATCAGGCCCACGTAGTTCTGGGTAGAGGGGAATGAATATTTTTTTTAGAATATAAGGGAGATGAGAAGAGTCGTAACGCGCCGAGATTTCGAACTAGGGGTAAAATTTCTTGAGACGGTCCAGGTTAACTGGACGATCCATCAATTCTCCATCAAGGTCGGTGAGCATGGCGATATCTCCTGATAAGATATTTTTTACAATGTAGGGGCCACTCCAATTGGTATTGAACTTCCCTTTGGGGTCCCAAATGGGTTCTATAATTTCCTTAAGGGCTAAGTCCCCTTATCGAACACCGTGGTCCTTGACTCTCTTATTGAATGAATGCGCTATTCGGCGATGGTACCCTTGTATGTGATACAACGCTTTTAGTCTCCTTTCATCTAAGAGTGACAGCTCATTGAGATCGCTTTGATGCCAGTTCTCTTCACTGACTTGGCTTTCAATCATGACGCGAAGTGAAGGGATTTCTAGCTCAAGGGGTAGGACTGCTTCCATACCGTAGACTAGAGAGTTAGGGGTATCTGCAGCAAAAGTTTGGATCGAGGTTGAGTAGCCCCATAGGGCGTAAGGGATTCGGTCGGCCCAATTTCGACAGCTTTTGATCATCTTATTGATGATGTCTTTGAGGTTTTTGATGGTGGCTTCGACTGCACCATTGGACTGAGGTCAGTAGGGAGAAGATTTGTGTCTCTGAATCCCATACTCGTTGACCACTTCTGTGACTTCTGCCTCGAAGTGCAACCCATTATCTAACACTAGATTGTGTGGGACCCCATATCGCTTTGACCCATTTGGTGAAGTAATCAATGGAAACTAGGAGGAATTCATGTCCATTGGAAGCCTTGGGTGTAACCTTCCCTATGATGTCGATGCCCCAGGTGGAGAACGTCCAGGGAGAAGTCATGTTGTATAATTTTTACAGAGGTAGGTGTTAAAGGTTGGAAAACTATTAGCATTTGAGGCATCTTCGGACATAGGCAGTGCAATCCTGGACCATGGTGGTCCAGTAGTAGCCTTGTCAGATGATCTTCTTAGCAAGCATGTGACCATTCATGTGGGGACCACATTCCCCATTGTGGATCTTCTATATTATCTCTTCAATGTCAGCCTCCGCGATGTAGTGTAGATGGGTTCTATCAAATTTTCTTTTGAACAGTGCTTTATGACAGATGATGTACTAGGCATCCAGCCTTCGAATGGTTGCTCAGTCTTTCTTGTTGGAACCTTCGGGATACCTACCATGCTTGAGCAGGTGCCTAATATCATAGTACCATCAATTGGATAGCTCGAGATTTTCTTTGGTGATAAGCTCAATGTGGTAGAAGTAGGTTAGTTTATCTTGATTTTGAACTAGGAAGGGGGCCATTATTATTCCTTCGAGCATGTCGACCATGGAGGCTAAGGTATCAAGGGCATCGGCTAGGTTATTTTTTGCTCGAGGTAGGTAGTGGAAAGTGATATCTTAGAATTAGGAGGCTAGTTCTTCTAAGTGGGCATGGAAGGGTTGGAGTTTCTCATCCTTGACTTTCCATTTTCTGAGCACCTGACCAATGATGAGGGAAGAATCCCCGTAGATATCTAGGCATTGAATACCTTTCTTGAGATTAACCTTGAGGCCTACAGTACACGCCTCGTATTCAGTCATGTTATTGGTGCAGGGGAAATCCAGTTTTATAGCGATGGGAGTGGGAGTCATCCGGGGCGATCAAAAGTATCCCAATGCCATATCCCTTTTTACTGGTAGCACCGTCAAAGAACATCGTCCATCGAAGGTCATCTTGAGCAGTACAAAGGATTTTTTCATCTGGGAATTCGGAGATCCAAACATTAGCTTCTTCCATGGGGTAGTCGGGGAGGTAGTCAGAGATGACTCTTCCTTTCATGTCTTTTTGCATAACGTACACGATATCAATCCCAGCTAGGAGAATCAACCATCGGCCCATTTGGCTGGATAAGGCGAGTTTCTCAAGCAGGTACTTGATGGAGTCCATTTGGGATACAAGTTTGATGGAGAAGGCGAGCATGTAATGTCGTAACTTTTAGGTTACCCAAACAAGCGCGACACATGCCTTTTCTAAAGCAGTGTAGTTGACTTCATATTCGATCAATTTGTGACTGGCGTAATAGATGGCTCTTTCTTTGCTGGATTCTTTAAGGTATTAGGCTAGCAAAGTCCCGACTGCAGTGTCAGTTATGGTTAGGTATAGGAGTAAGGGGAGACCAGGCTGTGGTGGCATGAGTATGGGTCAGATATTGTTTGATTCTATTAAAGGCTTCTTGATAGGCCTCATTCCAAACCTTGGTTGAATCCTTTTAGAGGAGTTTGAAAATAGGTTCACACATGGAGGTTAGTTGGCTGATGAACTGGCTAATATATTGTAATTTTCAAAGGAATCCACGGACTTCTTTCTCCATTTGGGGAGGTGGCATCTCAAGTATGGCTTTCAATTTGGCAGGATTTGCTTCTATCCCCTTCTCACTGACCATGAATCCCAAGAGTTTCCCCTTGGTAATGCCTAAGACACATTTATGTGGATTGAGTCTTATCTGATGTTGTCGCAGTCGTTCGAAGAACTTACGGAGGGTGGGAACATGACCTTATCCAGTTTTAGATTTGATAATCATATCATCCATATAGACCTTAACTTCTTTATGAATTATATCGTACAGGATGGTTATGGCAGCCCTCTGGTAGGTAGCCCCAGCATTCTTGAGACCAAATGGCATAACAGTGTAGCAAAAGGTTCCTTACGGTGTGATGAAGGCGGTTTTTTCTTGGTGATCTGGGTGCATTTTGATTTGGTTGTATCTGGCAAACCCCTCGATGAATGACTTGAGATCATGACTGACTGTGTTGTCCACGATCATGTCGATATTGGGTAACAGATAATCATCCTTTGGAGAGGTTTTGTTCAAGTCCCGGTAGTCTACACATATCTGAACTTTCCCTCCTGATTTCGGCATAGGCACTATATTGGCTAGCCATGTGGGATATTCGATCACACGAATGAAGCCTATGTTCAACTGTTTGACCACTTCTTCTTTGACTTTGAGCGACCATTCGGTGCGGAGCTTTCTCAACTTTTTTTTAATCGACTTGTAATCTGGAAGAGTGGGGATCTCATATTGAGTTATTTCAGGATCAATGCCGGGCATATCGTCATAGTACTATGCGAATATATCCACGAATTCCTTCAGTAATTCTTCGAGTTGTGCGTGCTCATGCTCGTCAAGGGTATCCCCTATCCTAATCTCGCTCAGTTGGCTACTAGAACCGAGTTTAACAATAACAGTTTCTTCTCCATTAACTTGAACGCAGTTATGTTGTTTGTTATTAACCTAATTTAGATCAGTTAAGAATTGTTCATTTGCAAAATCACCATCATCAAAAGTTTGATTAGAATCTAAATAAATAATGTAAGGCAGAACAAGATACTCAAAATCTTCATTTATTTCATTCATAGGAAAAACAACATTAAGAACCTCATCAAAGGAGGTCTCGATTAAATTAGAGCAAGGATAGACAACAGAAGAAGAGACAGGGTAAATATTGGGATTAAGTGGGATTTCAACAGGTAGAACTGACGTAGCATGCCAGTTGAGGAGAGGTGTATCAGCAAATTTAATCAGGTGAGATGGATCCAACGATGTAGTACTTGAATGAACCATGTAAAGTGTCAGCCCCAGTGTCTGTAAGTTAAATGAATCCTTGGAGTCACTTACCTCGAAATCTTTGATATCTTTGATGATTAATTGTACATGGTGTTGGGAACTTTCGGCCCATGGGTAGCTGTCTTGTAAAAATATCTCCATTCTAGGCTTTATCTTCTTGTCTGTATGGTCATACCATTGTTCTGGAAAGCCGCAAAAGGGGAAGTCTTCGCCCTTTTTAATGAATCTTCCATTCAAGGAGTCACCTGGGATAGTCTGGATGCAGTTTAATCTTCTCTTTGGTCAAGATTGGCGGATCATTCTGAGCTCTTATTCTGATGATTGATACCCCAAACCACAAGGAGGGAATTTTTTTTTCAGTACAATGGGCTCAATTATTCCTTGTTGTCTTTGTCCCAGCCCTAGTCTGGGCATGAAGTGCATTTTTTTGAACATTTAAATCACATTGATGTGGCCATGAGGGTTGTATTCTGGACAAACCCTTTCATCACGGGATTTCCAACGTCACAAAGCGGTCATGATTCTATTTGGGTGATTGTCGATCGTTTGACCAAGTCGACACATTTCTTACCGGTGCGTATAGACTATAACACTGCTCGTTATGCTCGGTTATTTATTGCGGAGGTTGTTAGACTCCATGGGGTGCCCATTAATATAGTCTCCGATCGAGACAAAATTTTTGTTTCCCATTTTTAGAGAAGTTTTCAAGAAGCTATGGGAACCTAATTGAAGTTGCGTACCTCCTATCACCCTCAAACAGATGGGTAGACGGAAAGAGTCAACCAAATGTTGGAAGATATGCTAATAATATGAGTGCTTGATTTCAAAGGAGGTTGGGAACAATACCTTCCCTTGGTCGAATTTGCTTATAATAATTCGTACCATTTCACTATCGGAATGACACCCTATGAAGCATTGTATGGACGATCGTGTAGATCACCTACTTGTTGGTTGGAGGTAGGAGATAATAAATTTCTTGGACCTGAAATGATCCGAGATACTTCTTCAAAGATTGAACTTATTTGCAATTGCATCCTAATTGCTCAAGATCGTCAGAAGAGTTATGCTGATGCGAATAGAAGGCATGTGGATTTGGAGGTTGGAGATCAAGTTTTGGTACGAGTATCGCCAATGAAGGGTATAAAGTGATTTGGGAAGAAATGAAAACTTGCGCCGCGTTACGTAGGACCTTTTTCCATTATTGCTAGGGTAGGCCCTGTCGCGTATCAACTTGCATTACCGGAGAACTTGTAACAGATTCATGATGTGTTTCATGTTTCATCCTTGAAAAAGTACAAGAGGTGTGAATGAGCTCACTGGCATATTCCTTTGGATGATATCGAATTGCAACCTGATATATCATACGAGGAACAACCATTTGCAATCTTAGATCACGGGGAGCGTAGGCTAAGATCTCGAGTGGTACCCTTGGTTCAGGTCCAATGGGGCCATCACAATAACGAGGAGTCAACATGGGAGCATGAGGATGATATGCGAGAAAAGTATCCACATCTCTTTTTGCAAGGTATGCCTAATTTTGAGGGCAAAATTCCCTTATAAGGGGGGGGAGTATGTAATAACCCTTACTTTTGAGCAATTGATTTTATATTAATTTGCCATGAGAGGTAATTATATAAAATATTGAATTATGAAGTAAATATTATTTCAAGTGAGTTAAAAGATAATATTTAATAGATTTTTGCATATTTACTGTTATGTGAATGTAAATGGCATTATGTTGCGATTCAAGGTGTCGTTGTGCTTTAAACGACATTTATGGTTTAAATGAAGTTGGAACTTAAAATGATTTATATTATTCCGAATGCAAATTTAGAGGGCGTGGTTAGTCCTGAAATGGTCAAGATAGTCAAAATAAGTGCCATATTGTATTTTTAGGTTCCTGGCACTTTTGACAGGTTATAACTTAATTATGTAGTTACGAGTCATTTTAAGGGTGTATTAATAATTAAAAGATGGAAACAAATTCTAAGGTGTGTTTAAAGTCTTCCAACCCTTTTTGTTTCTCCCTTACACATTCCAAACCCTAAAGAGAAAGAGAGAGAAATAGAAGTGTGGAGAAAAGAGAGGAAAAAGGGAAGAAAATTGAAGATTTGGGCTTTGGATTTGTTGCTACTGAAAGGAAATCCAAGACTACAACCCTAAGGCAAGTTTTTAGTTGCAAATATATGATTTCATGTGGATAAATTGTATTGATAGTTGTGTATTTGAAAGATTTGAGCAAATGTTAGGTTTTAATATATATATATTGATGTTTAACCCTTAGATCTTGTTGTGTATATGATTTAAATTGGTTATGTGGGTTTGTTGAGGTGTAGAAATGTGGTAGTTCTGTTGTAGGTTGATGATAATGAAAGATATGTAAGAATAAGGAGAGTAGTTTTTGGGTCTTAGCATTGTATAAGAAGAGAGATTCTTGGGTCTGCTAAGCGCGGTCGACCGCAGTCCCAGGACCGGTCGATCGGGCCTTTGGGGGAGAGCCTACTGCTTTCCCACATAAGTATAAATTTTGAGCGTGGTCGACCGGTCCTTCTGAAATGAGCTTTCTACATTTCTTCCTAGGCTAAATCCTTGAGACGCAGTCGACTGCGGTCCCATGACCAGTCGACCGGTCCCCTATTTTTCACTCTTGAAATCCTATTTCTTTCTAGCTTATTTCTTTTAAGATAGGGAATTTGGAACCTTCTTAATTGAAGTAAAACTAGAGTATTAAAGTCTAGCTATGGTGTATTTAGAAACCTAAGTTAGAATGAGAGTTGGGGTTTAAGTTGGGGATAATTTGGTTAGGTAATTTAGAGGGAGATAAATGATTCTCTTATAGAATGAAATAGTTTAGACCTAGGGAGGATTAGAATGAGTTAATGTGGATTTATAGGATTGGAGGGAAGAATATCATTTCATAATGGGTTATAGAAGGTATGTTATTCATGGATATTTGTATTGAGAGATAATTATACATTGAGACTTAATGAAGATATTAAACGCTTATGGCTCCAGATATATTGAAATGCATACTTGATAAAGTAAATAAATTATGAATGAGAATTTGTATATACACACCTCTCAAAATTCTATCATAGGGGAAGTTACGCATATGAGGTGAAGTCCCCTAGCTAGTGAATGCAGGGTGAATATAGTCCTCACCCATATGACCGGTTATTATATATTTTGTGATTATTGTGCGGAGTGAGGTAATTTCAGGTGTGGTTATCACGCACTGTCGCAGGTATATGGCCACTTCTTGATGTCACGCGATATAGGATGCCCAGGTTGTCTTGTGTGATAGGCCCTGGAAGATGATAGCTTTTTATGGGCGCGTCCAGTGGGGAAACTCGAAAGGACGGTCTTAGAATCGTTATATGTTGTGTAATATAACTATTCTCGTTAAAGTGGAATCTTATTGATTATACGACACTTTATGAAATAAATTGCCTTGAATAAATTTCCTAATGAGCTAAGGAAAGGTGAAATGAAATTGTGTAAAACTGAAACGAAATCTAAATAAGTACGATATTATTCATATTCTCTAGAAAAAATTAAATTGTGATCATTGTCATTATAATTGCATTAGGTTGAGTAGTTAGATTGTTTATCTTTATTCTTGATGATCGTAATTAGCTCATTTACGATAATTAAGTTGCCCATACTGTCATATATTTTATTCGCATGACGATCATATCAAAACGGGCCCTGACCCGTTTATATCTCTTTATTTTGCATGAATCTTATATACAATCAGGTGCTCCGCCGCAAGGACACTCGTATTGACTTTTCCATCCCAGTGTCTTGGAGCTGTAATACCTTGCAGATGTTACAGGATATTTTGATATAGATGTTTCCAACTTTTGTATTCTAGTTATGATCGGTTACACGTTCGGGCGTGTTGCCCATGTTTTGTACTTATATTATATCATGTGATATTGTATTGTAATACTCGGTGTAACTCAATTTGTATATGTTTGTTAACCGATAGCTTGTTCGGTTCTTTTGTTGAATATGGTTGCTGATTCATTTCTATCCTTACGTTTATCCACTTCCTTTTCAATTGGATTGTTTAAATGTTTTTCATTAACTTACAAAATAAATGTTTGACAATCCATTTTTCTAAAATATTGTGTGGTTATCTCGTATACTTATTATATTATTGAGATGCTAAGAATGGTCCATCTATGATTCCTGTTATTATTTGAGTATCGGGCTGGCCACCTCTTATTTTAATAAACGGGGTTGTCACATAAAAACCCTAAACTATTTCTGATTTGATTGTTTGTCGTATCAAATTCCATAAGATGACTATTTGTTGTTTTTCCTTAAATATACACAATTTTTAATATGACACACAGTTTGAGTAGCCTCAATCCAAAAGTCTTTAAGTAAATTATTAGCGTGAAGTATGACATAAGCTATTTATGGTATAGTTTGGTTCTTTCTTTCTGCTATACTATATTGTTGAGGGGTTTTGGATGCATTAAATTTGTGCTGCTACCCATTTTCTATGAAGTATTCTACAATACCCGTGTCTTTAAATTATCCACCATTGTCACTATGAATCCTAGTTACTTATATGTCTGACACATTTTCAATTCGTAAAAGAATTTTTAAATTTTTTTGAAAAGTGTCTGATTTTTCTTTCATGAAAGTCACCTAAGTAAATTGAGTAAAATCATCGTCAATAACAAGAATGTAAGAATTACCACACATACTAGTAGTCCTAGAGGGACCCATTAAATTTATGTGAAGTAATTCTAAAGGTTGAGAGGTTAACACATCTGTTACATTCTTGTGAGGGGATTTTTGCATCTCACCAACTTGACATGGTCCACAAATAGAGTGTTTCACTTTGGGAATTTTAGGTAGACCACTAACAAGTTGTTGACTAATTAACATAGACAAGTTATCATAATTAATGTGTCCTAGTTTTTCATGCCACAAGTCTAAGTCATTTTACCTAGAGGACAAACAGTTTTCAACATATTTGTTTTGAATAAAGGAATAACACTTATCGGGCATTCTTTCACCACAAAGAATAATTTTACCCTCTAAATTAATAATTTTGCACTCAAATTTAGAAAAATTCACGGCGTGGTCTATTTTGCAAAATTAACTAGTATTAAGCACGTTGAATTTAAGTCCCTCAACAAGTAAAACCTCATCAAAGTTAGGGAGCTCATCAACTTTGATTGTTCCTTTGATTATGATTCGAGATATTTTACCATCTTCAAAAGTCACATTTCCATTAATAAAAGCTTTTAAAGAGGGAAATTTATATTTGTCCCCGACCATATGCATAAGACAAGACGAATATAAGTACCACTGAGAGTTTTAAAGCTAGCATTTAATGCTGACACAACAACATTACATCTCAATTGGCATCTTCAATCATTTTTCCTAATCCAAATTGCCTTAGTTTTAAAAAAGCAGTTTCAGTATTTAAAGGCAGTGGCTTAGTACGTGTGCATTTCTTAACATATTTGATCTTTATGGGTACCTTAGGTCTATTAGCATTCCTACCTTTTCTATTTAAGTTTAAAATTTTATAACAAAATTTCTCCAAATAACCAGTTTGATAGAAGAAATCACAATGATACAGCTGCCTATTAACAGGTTTGGCTTTAAAAGGTATTCTGGGTCTATTAGCATTGACACCGATTCTGTTTAAATTTAAACATTTAAAATGGAATTTTTCTAAATGGCCAGTTTTGAGACAAAAATTACAATGATAAATCTCCCTAGCAAGACAGTTAGGTTGAATCTGAGGTTGATTTTTCACGTGTTGATTAGGCATATGAATAATGGATGATTCTGGACAATCTTCAACGGAGTTAACAAAGATTATTTCAGAAAAAAACTTTGTCATTAAAACTAAATCTTTCCATGTCCATAGAGCCTTTCGAGAATAAGCCACGTGTTTAACCAAAAGGCTAGAATTGACGTAAGAATTAATTTTATTTTAAAGTTTCTTTTAATTCAGATCGAGATTCTTCAAAATCGTTTAGAACAGCCTTATGCTTAACTTTTAACAATAAATTATTTTTAGTTAATTTTGAAACATTTTTCTCAAGTAAAAGATTATCAGATTCAAGCTCTGATAAAGGAACTTTTTGGTATATTTTTTCGTCGTTGCTTAAAAAGCTCCTCTAGTCAAAACCTCAATTACCTATAAAATATAACAATCTAAAGTGTAGAGTGGTAAGTGTCAATCCATATTAAGGGGGTAAGCTAGAGACAAACTCAATTGTAATTCAATTTTATTTTATTTTTGGGATTTTTTACTTTTTCTATTTTTTTTAGCTTTTCAAATATTAAAACAATTTTTGGGTGAGAAGAAGTGAAATAACACTAAACTAAAATGAGAGATGAAAACAACTAACTAAAAAGTGACTAAAATGAAAAACAAAGTCTAACACTATAATAAGAGATAAAGTGAGGTAAATAATAGTGAGAGCAATCAAAGAGTGGGACTACACTGCAAATATTAGCTATTCTAACTAATTAATTTAATTATTTGAATTTTTCCAAATTAATATCAAAATTACAAATCAACTCTCGTTGCAAGTGTAATTTTAATAGTAATCTTTTAGAAAACTACAATTCTAGAAAATAGATCTACACTCCTTTTAATTAATCACCCGCTAGGATCGATTCATCAAAATTTATGTAAATCTAAAAAATGAATTTTAGAGTTGAAATTCAAGTAATAATACCACACTTAAGAAACCCTTATCTCTAGTTCAAATCTAAAATGAGTATTATAATTTAGAATGTCGATTTTCTCCTGAAAATTATTTACCCTCTCCCGAGGCATAAATTTAAGGGCGAGGGATTAAAATTAACATTCAAAGGGAATTTTCAATTAATCAAACTAATTAAATCAAAATAACATCAAATAATTGAAAGGGGATTTAGCCTAACATGATATTAAACATGATAATCAAATAAACTAGGCAATTAAAATAAAAGTGTAGAGAAAGCGAACAAATCTTCAACAAGTCTTCTTGAAATTGGCATTTTGAACTCTTTCTTCTTCCATACAATTCAATGACTCACAATTAAATCTCACCAAATCTCTAAAAAAAATAAAAACTATTTACAAAATAATTTCCTAATTTAATTTCTAATCTAACCTATCTCTCTAATTTTCTCTAGAATTTTCTCTCTCTATTTACATGATCCTAGATAATAATGGATGAATTCAACTACATCAATCTATTATGAAATAATTGCTAAAATGCAAAAAATCATTATAGATGGGTGGGGTGGAATTCATCCTAGAGATAAATTTCACTACACATCTCTATATTTAGATATTTTCTAAAAATGAAAATATAACCTATAGAGGAGTGTAGAGAAATTTATCACACAAGGTTTAAAAACTAAATTAGAGATCCTTTTTTTTAAATGTCCCAAGTCTTCAATTTATATGGTACACGTGGAGCTAGGGGTAAAAATGGATAATTGGGATGAGTGTGCATGTGAATGGTGAGAGGAGCATGGGGTGTGTGCACATGAGGTTTGAGAGGTGTGAGCTCACAAAAATCTGATTTGAGTGAGGGCAATTTTGGGATAAAAGAAGGTGTAAGTGGGAAGTGGTTGTTTGGGGGTATTTTTGAAAATGGGGTTAAGTTGGTTTAAAAGACATATGGGTTATTAGTTTTGTTTTATTTTGGACTTTGGCTTTAGGTTGGTTTTGAACAGGTGGAACGATTTTGTCTTAGAAGGAATCGGTTGTTGGCGTGAAATGGGTCTTTGGGGTTGAATGGATATGGATTGGGCCAATGATTGAATCGGGTTTATGACAGGTTAAGGGAGTTGGTAAATTCGACTCGGGAGTTGGATCCAATGCTGGCAGTTTAAGGGGCGGGTCAGGGCAGCGGCAGGTTCGTTGAAAATGGGATGGCCACGGGTTTCGGAGGTCCGAATTGGTGGTTGTCAACATCTCGGGTTGCTTCGAGTCGGGGGTTGTCGGCGGTTTAGGATCGGGGTATGGGTGCGGGCGCTGGGGTTGTGGTGGTGTTCGTGTTATACCCGATTTCAGTTTGTGGTTGGGGAGGTGACGAAAATGGATTGTGGGGCTTTGGGTCTGAGGGTGAGAGAGAGAGAGAGAGGAATTAATGGTGGGTTTATGTTAATGGGAATTTTTGGTTGGTTTAATGGAGATGGTGAGAGATGAGAGAGAAAATGGGTGTGGAGATGATGATGAATAGTGATGGAGGTGGTGTGATTGGGTGTGTATGTGTTTATGGAAGGTTAAGGTGAGGGTGTGGGTGAGATTGGGTGTAGGTGAGTGTATGGGTTTGGGGTGTGTGTGGGGGTTAGAGTTTTGTATGTACGTGTGTGTATGGAAGTAGGGTGTGTGTGAGTTAGTTTGTGACCCTTTAAAAAAATATAGACTAACTGACTAAAAAAAACTAAAAAAATTAATAATTAAAATCTAAAAAATAAAATCCTAGTCTTTACATAAAATAAAGACTCAAAATAAAAAAGAAACTAAAAAGAAATAAAAATAAAAATAAAAATCTATTAAACTAAAAACTAAAATCCTAAATAAATATAAAATCTAATAAAACTAAAAAATAAATGAAATCCTAAAAAAATCTAATCCTAATAAAAACTAAAAACTAATAAAAATAAAGATAAAGTAAAAATATACTAATAAAAATAAAATAGAAAAAATAGAAAACAAAACTTAAAAATTCTAAATAAATCTAAAATAAAACCTAAAAATAAAACGACTCTAACTAAAAATCTAAAAAAAAAGGCACAAACTAAACACACACGGGGTTCGAGGTAGGTTTAGGCTCGGTTTAGGCTCGGGTAAGGTTACGGAAATGGGGAATTAGCTCTATTTGACTGCAAATTGCCTCGAAATAATTCTTTTAACACCCCAACTGCAATCAAGCCTGCACATTGAACATTGACGCGCATAAGACCATTATTGTCGAGAATTAGCAACTAAAATACGTCTATTGGGGGTATAAAATGTACACTTTTGGGTGCTTATCACACCATCCCCAAACAGACCATTGCTAGTCCTCTAGCAATAAGATATATATAGAGAGAAAGATAAGAAACCAAAAGTATACCACTTTCGTGGGCACTTGCGATTGCACTTAGCATGTACAACAAGCCTTTAAACCTATAGGTTTCCCTACAGGACGAGTTGTGTATTGTGAGGGTTTGCAGGGAATATACCCAAAAAAAATTATTTAAAATAATTTATTGAAAGGCAATCAATCTCTTATTAGACATAGAATGATCACACAATCCATCATGAGAGAAATAATTTCATAAATACAAGCTAGAATGTGTAAAAAGTTTAGCTAAGTAAATGCACAAGGCATATCCTTCCTAGAACTCAACGTGTGTAGTGTGAATCAGTCAAAACGTGTCGAGTATCACAAGAGTAATTCCTAGATTACCTTTTCGGAATCAACGCTTCAACTTCAAATCTCACGGATCTCTCTCTCTCAAATGAACTCTCGAGATTAGGGCTAGTGTATCGTTCTTGTGTGTGAGGAGATTAGTAAATGTAAGCAAGTTCAAACGTCTCACACACATATAAGAAAGAACGTACATTTTGAAAGAAAGGTGATCTCATGAAAGAATGCTAATCATTATAGTGACAATGTTGAGTTATTCACCACGTTGACTATCATTTGCCCGAACACCTAGGGGAATATATGAATGTTTATGGGTGAGGGAGAAATGAAATGGGATATGTGGGATGAGGTGAGGTAGAATATAATGGAATGGTGATGTATAAATGATGGATGAGTGTGCGATGCGAGAAAAGAGTGTTCTATACATGAAGAACAAATGTCTTTATTACAACAAAATAAACTACAAACTCTTTCTTTTCTTTTCGATTTTTTTTCCTATTTTTTCTTTTTTTTTTCTATTTTTCTATTTCTTTTTCTTTTTCTCTTTTTTTATACTCTCAACACTGAAGACATTTAACATTTAGAAAAACACTTTTTTTTTTCTTGAAAATGAAAGATGATATGGAGATGATATATGGAAGATGTGAGAAATATGTGGGAATACAGTAAGGTAATGGGTGAAATAAATGAGAAATGGTATGAAAAAGGGGTGAGTGTATGGATGCAAGTTTGGTGATCGGGAAAACTTCAAGACACGTGTTTCTTACAACTCGAAAAAGATGTCGTTCTTAGTGACAGCCAAAAATTGAAGAATAATGATATCATACAACAATTAAGTACGGACCCAAAAGAAGTTGAATTAACTTGTGACTCAGAGATTGCGTAAAACACTCTTAAAGATTGAAAGGCACGAATATCACAAGCTAAAGTCTCTACTTGTGATCCTTAAGGTTCTCTTGTGAATTTTAATACTCTTCAACTCTAAACCGCAGTGACGTGATAAGTGTGCAATTCTGTTGAGTCTAGAAATTCATGGTGCAACATACCTTGTTGCGTATTACATAAGCTATAGAAAAATAAATAATTACTCTAGCTTGATTCCTAGACTTAAAAGATGGATGATAGAAAATTCAAATCAATGAGTGAGATGAAAGAAACTCCACGAAAATTTTAAAAATCACGTTTAAAAATAAAAAAAAAATCAAAAGAGTTACGATTTCGATAAAATTCCCCATCCCCAAACAAAAAGAAACATCGTCATCGATGTTAAGTAAAAAGATTTTTTTTAAAATTGAGAGCAGAAGGTAGGAAAGAAATTACCATAATCAACCGCTAATAAAGTGGACAGATGAAGCCAAGAAGAAACCTGAATGAGTGATAAGAAAAAAAAGTGTACAAGTATACAAAGCATGGTATAGAATTGGGTGATGTGGAACACCACCCCGAAACAGAATGAGACTTACACAAGAAACAACGGGCTGCCTCCCGGTAACACTAAGTTTAATGTCTTCAGCCAGATCGATGGAATCTCACCCTAAAGATAAGATCTATGAAAGCGCGGGGCAACAGAAAAATGGGTGATGATAATCACCCCCAAACAAGACAGAAGCGTCAGTCTTATTGGATAATTTGACAAATGTGAGGGTGAAGAAAACACCGATCACAGCCTCATTTTTTTTTTGTGGTTTTTGAATAATTTGAAAAAGAAAGGGAATATTTTTGGGATTTTTAAAGAGTGAAAGGTAGAAAATGTTTTTGGATTTTTTGGAAGAAAATAGAGGAAATAAAAATATTTTTGAATTTTTAAAATTTTTTTCACAAGGAAAGAAAATATTTTTGGATTTTTTGGAGAAAACCAAGGAAAAAAAATATTTTTGGAAGAAAATAGTTGGAAAAAATATTTTTGGATTTTAAAAATTTTTGTTTTTTCAAAAGGAAAGAAAATATTTTTGGATTTTTCTAAAAAAAAATAAAGGAAGAAAATGTTTTTGAATTTTTTTTTTTGGAGAAAACCAAAGAAAAAAATATTTTTTGATTTTGTTTGGAAGAAAAGAGTGGGAAAAATAAGTGGACTCTTTGAATGGACAAACTAACTAAAATTCGACTACCAAAAAATTAATTGGACACACACAAATTAAGAAGAAATCCTAACGAGCACAAAGCCAATTTTTATCTCAAAATTTAGTGAAAGGGTAGTCAAATATTAATTAAGTCCGCGGGCGATAAAAAATCAAGAAAATATCTTTGTGATCATCGTTGCAAAAATATTCTCCTATTGGGATACCTAATCGATTAATTTTAAATTTAGTGATGGCTAGGGTAACACACAATTGGTAAGCGAGTGAGTCGGGTGATGTAATCCCTTCTCGTGAGTAACCGGGTGTAGGTCTTAGTCAATTAATTCATCACACCATTCAAAAATAACTGCGAGAATAAAATCAAGTAAGAGCACACAAAGCACTAACAGGAGAGGCACGAGGGTGTAAGAGATGTACCTCCCACGGTTTTTACACCATGGGGTGCCAAAAAATTTGAGTCAACAGGGTGGAGATTACGCCTATCTCAGTCGGCCCCAGGAGTCCTATCGACCCAAGGTAGAGAGGCTTCTAAATCCTTGCCTTGGACGCCTTCTCTCTACCTTCTACGGTTTCTCTATCACTCTTTCTTCGATTATTACAATTTTTAAAATGAAAAATAAAATAAAGCTGTCTCTATGCACCGCAATACAAGCAATGATAAAATAAACCTAATACAATCCTTTTAAAATAAAGAAAAATGGTAATAAAATGCAACAAAATATAGGAAATAAATGAACTACAAAATTGAATCCGCTCCGAGTGCTTCACGCTCCCAAGAATGGCAACGACGCCATTTGATAACTTTTCGGTTTATTTTTTGGTAACTTTTCGATTTATTTTTCGATTTGTGCAGGGGCTGGACGGAGGTTTGCAGGTGGGTTAGTGGTGATGTCGGGTTATACTCGATTTTGGTTTGTGGTTGGGGAGGTGATGAAAATGGATTGTGGGGCTTTGGGTATGAGGGTGAGAGAGAGAGAGAGGGATGAATTAATGGTGGGTTTATGTTAATGGGAATTTTTGGTTGGTTTAATGGATATGGTGAGAGATGAGAGAGAAAATGGGTGTGGAGATGATGATGAATAGTGATGGAGGTGGTGTGATTGGGTGTGTATGGAAGGTTAAGGTGAGGGTGTGGGTGAGATTGGGTGTAGGTGAGCGTATGGGTTTGGGGTATGTGTGGGGGTTAGAGTTTTGTGTATGAGTGTGTATGGAAGTAGGGTGTATGTGTGTGTTAGTTTGTGACACTTTAAAAAAGGAAAATGCTTTGTGTCCCAAACAACTCCCCCAAATAGCATTAAGTGTTATACCTGGGGTATGGGTCCCGCCAGTGCACAACTCATTAATGCTATTTGGTGGAGATTTGGGGGATTTGTTTGGTACCCATAGCACCACTCTTTAAAAAAATATAGACTAACTAACTAACTAAAAAAAACTAACAAAATTAAAAATTAAAATCTAAAAAATAAAATCCTAATCTCTATATAAAATAAAGACTCAAAATAAAAAAGAAACTAAAAATAAATAAAAATAAAAATCTATTAAACTAAAAACTAAAATCCTAAATAAATATAAAATCTAATCAAACTAAAAAATAAATGAAATCCTAAAAAAAATCTAATCGTAATAAAAACTAAAAACTAAAAACTAATAAAAATAAAGATAAAATAAAAATAAAATAGAAAAATAGAAAACAAAACTTAAAAATTCTAAATAAATCTAAAATAAAACCTAAAAATAAAATGACTCTAACTAAAAATCTTAAAAAAATATAAAAAGGCACAAACTCAACACACACGGGGTTTGGGGTTCGGGGTCGGTTTAGGCTCGGGTAAGGTTACGAGAATGGGGAATTTGCTCCATTTGACTGTAAATTGTCTCGAAATAATGCTTTTGACACCGCAACTGCAATCAAGCTTGCACATTGAACATTTACGCACGTAAGACCATTATTGTCGAGAATTAACAACTAAAATACGTCTAATCGGTATATAAAATGTACACTTTTGGGTGCTTATCAAGCTCTTCCATTCGTATAACTGATTCATCAGAAATTCGGTGAATTTGATTATTTAAAACATTAATTTTAGACAAATTCCATCATTGAAAGCATTTGAATAAAACATTCCTTGACAAATTCAAAGTCCTCAACAATTTTATCCAATTCTTGGGGTACTTGTAATCTTTCGATAATAGTCAACGAAAAAGGTGAGAAAGGAAATTCAATCTGAAGAGATAACTCATCATCACTCAAATATTGAATTTCAAAAGAGATATGATCATTCTCAATAAAATGATCTTCTAAAAATATTTGAGGCGAAGAACAAATCTCAACCTCATTTTCTTTTTTCAAAAAAGAAATTATTTCATTGCAAATGGATACTAAATCCGTTTCTTCATCAATTTCGTTCTCCATTTTGCATTGGGTTAAGAGAATAATATTTTTTTTTCTAAAGTAGGCATCCATGGTCCAAAAAACTCAGATTCCTCATTTATTTCAAAATATGATTCCTTTTCTAAAGTCTCAAGAGAAAAATCATTGATTCTTTCAAATAATGCATCTAAATCATGTTCCCAATAATGTTTTTCCTCCTGATAATAGCTATTAATATATTCATTTTTTTATTTTGTAAGAATGCTCTAAATGAATTCGGTGGTTTTGCAACTTCACCAAAAAGAATAATTTGAGAACTATTATCGTAACTTTCAAAATTCTTAGTATAACAATTTTGAGAATTATTTTCTCAATAGCTCGGAGATCTGTTATCATAATAGTTTTCAACTATATAATTGTAAGAAATTTGAGGTTTTTTTCATGAGAATAATTTTTGAAAGTCCTCACATTCTTTGTTTGCTTTTGTAAATACTCACCAAAAGTGATTTGACAATTTTTATTTTATCCCTAGGTAAGTATTCACCAAAATTCATAGGTTTTGGGAGACTTTTAGAATTATTTGAACGACAAAAATTTGAACCATTACTATTACCAAGAATACCAGAGTAAAACATTCTTATCGGAAATGATTTGGCGATGAAAATTCCCGAAAGCGGTGTGCAATCAAGAATTCTACATTTCTTAGTGCTCAAATGTGAACGAGTACAAAATAAATTAAAAGAAAAAGAAAAATATAAAATATATACAAAATCAATAAAATTATAAAACAAAACATTCCTCGAGAATGACACCATTTTACTTTGCATGGTAAATCGAGAGGTCGTGCAACGACATGTAATAACCCTCGCTTTTAGGAGGCTAATTTTATATTAATTTACAGCATAAGGTAATTATATAAAATGTTGGGAACTGGAGTAATATTAATTTATGAGTTAAAAGTTAATATTTACTGGATTGATGTATATTTACTGTATGTGAAAGTAAATATCATCAGGTTGCATGTTTTATAGTGTCATGTATTTTAAATGACATTATGGTTTAAAGGAAATTGGAACTAGAAATAATTGATAAAATTATCGGATGCCAGTTTAGAGGGTGTAGTTGGTCTCGGAAGGTGCGAGACAGTCAAAATAAGTGCCATATTGCATTTTTGGGTTTCGGACACTTTTACCTGGTTTTAACTTAAACGCGTCTTGGGAGTCATTTTAATGTGGTATTAACCACTTAAGTTGGAGACTTTAGACTTAAGCCACGATTTTAAGTCTTGCCCCTTATTTCATTTCTCATTTGTGTGTGTTACCTTAGAGAGAAAAAGAGAGAAAGAGAGGAAGAGAAAAATGGAGAAAAGAAGAGAGATTGGAATATTGAAGATTGGGATTGCTTCTACCCAAAAGAAATCTGAGATATCAACCCTAAGGCAAGTTTTCTACTTGCTAATATGTGATTTAAGATGAATAATTTGTGTGATATTTATGTTTTGGCATTTGGGTATAAAAAATGGAGATTTTGGTATTTAAACCTAGATTTTGGTTTTGATGATGATATTATGGGTTTTAATGGTTAAAAACCATGTAGGATAATCTTTGGGTAGATAAATATTGTTAGTTGTGTATAAAATGGAAGAGATTTGAGTTTGGGAAAATTAGGGTTCATAACCCTTCGTAGCCATTCTTGGCAATTTCTCCAGGCCGAATCGATTCGGCCCTCAGGGCGAATCGGTTCGCTAAGGGCCAGTTTCCAAGTCTTCTTGGACCGAATCGATTCGGTCCTAAGCCGAATCAATTCGGCAGTTGCAGAATCCCAGGTCTTCATGTCCGAATCGATTCACTTTTTGGGCGAATCGATTAGCCAGGGTGAATCGATTCGGCCCTAGGGAGAATCGATTCGATTTTCTGCTGTTTTTGAATTAATTTTTATAACTCAATTCCAATTCTTTTCTTTAAATCTAGGGCCTAGGAACCTTCTTAAATGAAGTAAACTTAGAGTCCTAGAGGGTGAGATGAGTTAGTTGTCTACCCTACATTAAGAATGGGTTATGTGGGGACTTTTCTGGGGTTATGCCTATTGATGATAGGGCATTCTTTTCTTCTAGTTAATCACTATAAAACTAGGAGATGTAGTGTTATGTTTGGGAGACTTTAGAAGCTCAATTGAGCTATGTTAACCTTGATGGTTTATAATAACACCATAAAAGTGTTGGGAGAATAAATTAAAAGTTCATTCATTCCTTTGAAGGATGATAGTCTTGGGGTTTTAAAAATAACACCCTAAAATATTTGGAGTTAATGAAGAGTTTATTTACTCCTTTGAGGTTGTAGTAACAATATAATTTATCGTATGGCTCCGGATAATAAGGTGAATTATTTACAATAATGTAAATAAGTATGGTTTCAAATAAAACAAAACATACACATAAATGGAAATGAAATGGTTATGGTAATGATGATGGTAAATGATAATTTACTTAATCATGAATTTGGTAAATGATAATTTACTTGATTTTGAAAATGGTAAATAAAATGGATTGAACACACCTCTTTAAATGACATCATAAGGGAAGTTCGCGCGTGAGGTGAAGCCCCCTGACTAATGAATGCAGGGTGGATATAGTGCTAGGCCATGTGAGCGTTTGTTGATATATATTTTCTGTGATGGGTAGGAGATTCCGGGTGTGGTCTTGACTATCCCGCAGGCACATGGCCGCTTCCCGACGTATTGCGTTATAGGTGCCCAGGTTGTCTTATGATAGGCCCTGGAAGATGATGGTCATTTAGGGGCGCGCACAGTGGGGAAACCCGGACGGGCGGTCTTAGAATCGTTATATGTATATAAATATAACTATTCATTATCAAGTGGGACTTGATGGATTATATGCCATAAAGAGCATAATGAAGTTCCACAAAGAGCACATATAAATGCCACAAAGAACATTTGAAAATGATTATTTTCCTAATAAGGAAAGAATTTTACAAAAAGTAAAATTGAGATAAAAAAATGCCATAAAGAGCATAAGATTGTGATTATATATATATTTCCTATTAAGGAAAGGATATATGAAATAAATGGGTGCGCATGATGAAGTTTTAGATTAATGTTATTCATTTTATTTTCCTGCTTAGATTATGTTTTAAATTGTATAGGTAGCTTCTTATTTCTCTTTCATTATGATTTATCATTCATAACTGTCATACTTTTTATTCATCTGGTAGTCATATAGAACCGGGCCCTGACCCGTTCATATTTTTTGTTGTGCTTGCATTTTGTATCCGCTCAGGTACTCCGCCGTAAGGATGCCTGATTTGAATTCCGATCCTGGTGTCTTTGGCGAGCCGTGATGCTTTACGGGTGTTACGGGGCATTTGGCAATAGACGTTGTCATCCTTGCACTCTAGTCAGGATCAGGTTTTTTTACTCGGGCGAGAGGCCTAAGCTTTTGTAATTGATTAATGTAATGTATTATGTAATTTAATGACTTGTTTTACATTGTTGTATGAGTCTGTGACCGACTGCATATTTGGTCCTTTATGGTACATTCGTGGGTATATAATATAATTTCATTTGGATTTCCATTTTCTCTTATTGGGTTGTTAAGTTGTTTTCTTTAATTAACTTTAAAAATCAAAATTTTTGGCAAATAAGGAGTGGTTATCCCGTATACTTCTTATTTTGTTGTGATGCTGAGAATGATTCCATCCATGATTCCGTTATTTTGGAGTATCGGTCTGGCCACCCCCTATTTCGGATGGCGGGTTGTCACGGGACATTGTCATTGTTTGGTTTACCGCCACAATAGAAAAAATCTAAACTTTAACTACACTTATTTTATAAGTATAGTGATCGAACCCACAGAGTACATTGTTAGAGTTCAACTGATTTTTTACTTTACAAATAGAAGTGTAAAATATGATCTTTGGTTTCAAAATATTTTATACTACCATTAATCTAGACAAGTATTTAAACTAAATTAATTTTCAAGAATAAAACTATAGATTGAGAATTATATCCCTCACCATGGACTACTTATCATAAATGGTTACATGAAAAGAAAAGTACTTTAAGATTAATACCCACTTGGACAATTAATAAAACATAGAGTTGTTGCCCCCTAAATTTTCATAAAAGCTTAAGTTGAGTTTGGCATCAATAATACTCCATGAATCACACAATAAAGGTCACAAACATGGCGCATACATGATATGTTCTATTAAGGTTCCTAGGTTCAAAACCAAGAATGACCAACTTATCAAAACTAGCCTAAACATCACCATAACAAATCAACTAAAAAATCCATGGTGAGTTCAAAAATCTCAACCTAATTTAATTATATAGAAAACATGTTAAAGCATGGAATGAAATAAAGAAATAAAGAAAGTAGTAAATAGGTGAAACCAACTAATTAACAAAGCATTAAAACTAATTGAGAAAGCTTACATAAATGAGGAAGAAGATGAATAGTAACTTATAAAACAAACCCTTGGAGAGAGAATGGAGAAACTAATCTAACCTTAAATATCTTATTTATAATGCCTAACAAAGAAAAACCCAACTCACTATATGTAGTAAGTTAATTAAACAAAAGAAAAGAAATAAAAATGGAACAAATATCTGAAATTTGGCGGAGTCGATCGATCAAGCCGGGGAGTCGATCAATTGAGGGTAGAGGTCAATGGATCGACCTATGAAAAGTCAATCTCCCAACCCACAGGTCTTCGCAAATATAGGGAAGTCGATAGATCGATGGGGGTCGATCGATCAATGATCTATTTGAAAATACCCTCATTTAGTTTGGCAAAATTTTGCGACAAACTATTTTTTTTTACACTTCCTCACCTTCGTGCACTTAACACGTGACTAAAAATATTTTTTATTACTTTTAAAACCAAAACATTTATTTTTAAAACCTATTTTGAATTATTGGTTTAATATCTTAATTATTTTGTAACTATAGATTTTATAAGTATTTGAACCTAAATAATTTTTATATTATACTTTTAATGGTTTTATTATTTTTTAGAATTTATAAATATTTTTTATATTTTTTTTTGGATTTTAAAATGTTAAATTCTACATTTGAATAAAAAATTAATTTTTGAATTAAAAAAAATCTTGAAAGTAAAACGTCAGCGTTTTGAACTCGTTGGGGTCGTTTTATATTGATCCTATTTTACTGGTTTTAGCTAATGGGTGTTGAGCATTCATCCCACGCAGTTTCTCCAGGCATGAGCTGCCATGAGTTATCTGCATATCGAATGTTTGTCTGGGGCTTATTAACCATTCTGCCCTCATTTTTTGAGTTGGCTTATTATGCATGTAACCTTGATGATTGTTATTTTCTGTATTTCCATTTATTCCCTTTGAACTGCTTGGCCTTATACCCTTTTATTTTTGGCTATCTAGAATTGGTTTTGTCTAAGTGCGTGCACTTTTTCAAAGTTGATTTGTACATTTTCTTAAAATTCAAATGATCATCACAACCAATATTAACAGATTCAGTCCTAAGGGATGATTGATTACATAAGTCAGTTTCATTATCCCAATTCGAGTTACAATCATAAAAAGTTTTAGAAACAGTTGTAGTAATGTGTTTGTGTTCATGGGTTCTAATAGGTAAAGAGTTGTTATCAATAGGTAACACATAATTGTCTACAATAAGATCACAATCTTCAGATAAAGTAGATAACTTATCAAACTCATTTTTAGCTCATTAACACATATAGAATGGACATAAAATTATTGTAACCTTCACTACTGCCGCTATCCGAACTATCATCACACGCTTTAGATATATGGGCCTTATTCGAATATTTCCATTTTATTTTTGAAAAATATTTATTAGCATAATGACCAAATTCATTACTTTTCTTACATTGAATATAACTAATATCTTTATTAGTGTCATATTTTTTAAAGGTTTTTTTTCATATTATTTTTCATGAAGCCTGTTTGTATAACTGGGTTGGCTTCTCCAGAAGAAAATTTGTTCCTATACTTAACAAATTTCTTAAAGTGTTTGGATAAAAGGGTAATTTCATTATCAAATGACTCAAGGGAGACATAAGAGTCATCTAAATTAAATATAGAAGATACAACCAAAAGACTCTTTACATTAGATTTAAAAACTAAAGATGGTTGTGTAGTGTGTGTATGTACTTTGCCTCTTTGATTTTTCTTTAAGGCAACCTGCAATTCAATTGTTTTGAGTTTACTACACAACAGTTGAGGTCTCATAGTACGATCATCCCTTTCATTTATAGCATTAATTTTTAAATCAAAACTAGTAGGTAAAGACCTAATTATCTTAGCACAGATTTCAAACTCAGCATACACTGTTCCATTAGAATGCAATTGATTAATTACGTCTTGCAGTCTAAGATAGAAAACATTAAACTTTTCATCGCCCTTCATGAACATTGTGTCACATAAGAATACTAAAAGTTATGATTTGGTCTTTTTAATTCTAGTGCCATCTTCAATGGTAGACATTATAATGTCCCAAGCTGACTTTGATATAGTGCAGGCTAAGATTCGTTTAAACTCAGACTCACCCATAGCTTGAAAAATAGCATTTATGCCTTTTTTATTATATTATTAATTTTATTTCTCCCCTTTTGTCCATTCAAAAAAGGGGTTTTCTTGCAAAAACTTGATCAACCCTTTCACCAGTAGGTTTTATAGGTATAGTAAAATCTGTTTCAACCATGTTCCATACCTCATCTCCTAGATGTTGGATGTGTGTAGCCATCCTTACTTTCCAGTAAGCAAAGTTAGCAGGGCGGATGTACAGAACTACCATTATGGTCTTCCATTTAAAAATAGGTTTTAAAAGAGTTCAGGATCTTAAAGAGTAAATAAAACTTTAAGGTTAAAAACTCTTTTAACTCTTTGGTAAAGCCCTTTTTTAAGTTTCAAAATTTGAAGAGCCACAGACACACAAAAATTCTTACTGGTTAGTGTGATGTTCTTTATAACAATTTTTTTTTGAATTACAATGGGACGAGGAGAAGTACTAAATATACATTTTTTCTCACTAGGAAACCACCTAATTGAAAACCTTAGCTGCCTTAGTTTTAGGACCATAAACACCCCCAATTCCACAATAACAAATGCCAAAGTATAAATTACAGATTACAATGTGTAAATGAAATAGTCTAACCAATACAAACAATATACTCAGGCTTAAACTACACAACCCTAGAACTATTGAATTTCACTAAACACAACATGCTAGTGAAAACTTAGGAACCACACACTCAGAGCTTCATACTTAAAACCAAAGTACCAGTGAAGATGAACCAAAGGAAATTTTAGTATAAGTTTTGGCTTAATCAAAACAATGAAGATTATAAATGCTAAATCATTAGATGAATTAAAGTCCTTCTTTAGTAGTTTAAAATAAATAGAGATGAAGGAACCTAAAGAATATCAGTTTCATGTAAAAGCCAAGTTAAGAACAATAATGAGGATACTATGGAAAAAATTTACACAAGAACTGGAATAAAATAACCCAAGTCCAGTTTTAAATATTTAATAGTTTAGACAGGAATAGGTTTAAATAACCAGATCTAGTGAAACATGCAAATAGTTTAGCAGTTATAAAACATATATATATAGATCTGGTAAAAAATAAAAGTAATAACAAGTTTCAGGGTTTCAAAAAGTTTTTAACTTCGCTACCACTCAGTTTAGGGTAGATTTAATATGCATAGGACCAAATTTGCTCAAACCAGTTTTTACACCAAAAAATAGTATAAAATTTGTTTAGGGTTTAAAAATAGATATGTTTGGACTTAAATAAGAAATATTAGTTAAATTGCACAAAGTAAGCAGCTTGGTTTAGATCTAGACGTCTGAGTTATAATTTAAAACACGTAAAGTCTAAAAACCTGTATAGACTAGATATTACACACACACACGCCCCCCCCCCCCCCCCGCGCACACACACACACATATATATATATAAGGTTATATAAATATGAATGTATAAAACTATATATAGAGTAAAATAGGTCCGAAAATAATGCATACGGATCATTCACCAAAATAAAATGCCAAGGCAGAAAAAAAATCTCCACACGAGATATAGAGACAATCAACTCAGCAAGCCATAAACACCACTTCAAACCCCTAAAAACTCAGCTACAAAGATCTAAGGTACCAAAATTTACCAAGACATAATTGGTTTAATAAGTCTCAGACCCAAAACATATCCATAAACACATAACTTGACGGAGTATATCTTGAACTGTAAATAGTGTTTAGATGTATGGTTGAGGAAGAAATCTCTCAAAATTTTATTGAACACTTAAGAATTTTAGAGAGAGAAAGAAAGAAGAAATTTCGGAAGCATGATATTTAGTTTTAGAAATAAAAATTCTGATTTAAAACAACAACACAAGCCTCATATTTATAGGCTCGAAGGAAAGGCATTCCATTTTAAAAAGCTTTGGGAGGAAATTCGAAATTTTTTTGGCTCCTATTTGTACTTTCCCCCCGTTCAATCCAAACCCTCTATCATTTGCCATTTTTTAATTGGTTATGGTTCCTTTTTCCGCCCTTTACACACCTTCCATTATGAAAACGGAATTCCTATTTTTCGATTGGTATGAAATCAAATTAGGGTACTTTATTAATTCCTCAAAGTAAAATCATTTTTTTTGATTGACCTTTAAAATTTTCAACTTCTAGTGTATAGTTAGTTATAAGTTAAAATTTTTAGTTATACAAAATTGTTTGTTTTATTTTTCTTCTTGATTATTATCTAGTGTAATTGGTTTAAGTTTATGTTATTATTTTTTTGTTATGCTTGGTTCTAATATGTTTTGTAGAATCTTTTCACTCGTGTTATTTGGAGATCGCTCCATTTTGGGTAATATCTTTCGCTTTCTCTTTTTTCTTGTATTTTTACTTCACATTGAGGACACTACAATGTTTAAATTAGGGGTGTGGTTTATTATTCCCAGTCATTTGTATTTTCTTTGATTGGATCATATGTTCTTCTTAAGAATGCTTTTGTTGAAAAAGTTAAAAAATGTTTTGTTTATTTTTTCCCCTTTGTTGGGCCTTTTTTCCTTATTTTTGATGATTAATTAAATAATTTTCCTACCTAATTGCTAATCAATGATGCGTGGCTATTTCTTTCATGTTATTAGACTTTAGTCCTCAAATTATCGATACTGAGAATAAATGCATGAATTGAAACTTTGACCCCATGAGCACATGCATATTTCTTGTAAAATGATTTAGTAACAATTATAACTTGGTGATTTTTTTGTTTCTTTATGTACAGTAAAATCGAGCTGGATTTGTGATTTTTTTTCGTTTATGAGTATTATATACATTATTCCTTCCTCCATGAAAAAAGTTAAAGGTGTCGGTAATCTTATTTATTTTTCTTTGATAATTCATTAATTGAGTTTATTACTAAATTTTTTAGTTGAGCATGATTTTCAACGTTGTTTGGACTCTAGAATTGCGTAAAACTTAAGAAAGGATAATAGTTCATCTTTGTTATTTAACCCATTTTGACCTTGACCTTGCCCTACATATTTTTCTATTCAATCCCTTTGAGCCTATATATTAATCTTTCGTTTCATTACCCAAATTCCCATAACCAACTCCACATTGGAGTTTTAAACCATATATAAACCTTCCATACTTTTGTATGGAATTGTACTTGATTTAAAGATGTTTTTATCTTGTAGTTGCAATTAAGTATATGAGTGGGCTTTTATTCTCGTGAAAAGAAAGAAAAAAAAAAGGAAAAAAATGTGAAAAAGAAAAGAAAAGAAAAAGAAGAAAAATAAAGGGATTGAAAAAATTATAAATCTCGGGTTTATATTATTAGAGAAAATAAAGTTAGTCATACTCCAATTTTATATCCATTGATTATTATGGAATTTATATTCCAAATTTGAAATTGCTCGTGATTTTCTGTTATTCTGACTATTCTTCCTGAACACTTTTAATCTGTAAATGTACCATTCCTTTCATAACCTTAAACCCGAACCTATATTACAACCCTTAAAAGTCCTTTGTGATCCTAAGGTGAATGTGATTCAAAAGTCTAAATAGTTGCGATAATCTGTTACAGTACGTTTCACCTCAATTAATGAATAATATCCATTCATTGAGATTATAATTTTTCATTTTATATATAGAATTCTTCATTAATGACATGTGTGTGGCCTTTCTTCCTTTTACACTTACTCTTTATGCATGCATATCCTGTGTCTTACACCCTACTTTTACTGGTTTTATTTATTAAGTGTAATACTCGGAGATGATTGAGTGAAAGCATGCTTTAATTGTTATCCAGGTTATAGTATTTTTGACCGAATCATAGCCTTTTCATGTGCCGCACACAATTTACATTTAAGGTTTTAATTCTATGAATTTATTCTTTTAATGTTGATAATTTTGGATTGTTGAGAAATATTGTCTTTTGCTTTGTTAATAATTTATTGAAATCCTTACTATTGTTGAGCTTGGCATATTAGATATTTGGTCATGTTTTTAGGAAGCTTGATGTTTTTGGGTTTCATCTATGAAAACCGTCACGAGACAAAAATCGTCCACTAGGGTAACCTAGGGGTTTAATGTCTTGTTGCATTCGCTAAATGAAATTGTTCACCCAAAAAAGTGCCATTTATCCTTTTTACTTATTTATTTTTTTCTTCTCTCTTTCGGGTTAGTGCTCTTTTTTGTTTCATCACTAGATACTAGCAATGTGTAAGTTATGAGGTGTGATTAGTCACAAATATTACATATCAATGACCCTTATTCTTGTGCATTCTAGCACATTTGTGCATATTAATTTTTATATTTAAGATCTTGTACTAGTTAACCTGTCTTATATATATATATATCAAGGTTTATTTGAGATTTTGTAGGTGTTGAAATGCTTAGCAGAGCAATTGATTGCGTTTTGAGAAAGTTTCATCACAAGATACAACTTTAAGGGGATTTTGGTATTTTAAAACTTCATCTCCTAGTTGGTGAAAGTCCATGGGAGTGCAGTTCTTTGAGTTAGATTCATGTGGTCTTTGACCGCACGTCGTTTTGAGTTCGAACGATGAAGTTATGTTTGATTCCGTGAAGTGCAACATTTCCTCTTTTGAAGCAAAATGTGGGCTGAAAACAGAGCGTCGATTGATCAACCTCCCTTATATTTGTGATGACGTATAGGTCGATCGATAAACCTCTATCCTCGATCGATTTTGTAAAGATATCAAAGACAGTGGGTTGGGTTTTGATCGATTGATCGGTCGGCTCCCTGGCTCGATCCATCGACTCCACTAGATTTCAGATATTTTTTCCATTTTGATTTCTTTACGTTTGTTTAATCAACTTACAATATATATTGATTTGGATTTTTCTTTGTTAGGTATTTGAAATATGATATTTTAGCTTAGTTTCTCTCCATTCTCCCTCCTAGAGTTTGTATTGTGAGTTACTATTCATCTTCTTCCTCATCTATTTAAGCTTTCTTAGTTAGTTACTTTCATTTAATTATTTCTTTATTTCTTTTATTCCATAATTTAACATGCTTTCTAGCTAATTAAATTAGGTTGAAATTATTGGACTCACCATGAATTGTTTAGTTGCTTTGCTATGGTGATGGTTTAGGCTAGTTTTGATAGGTTAGTTATTCTTGATTTTTCACCTTGTAACCTTAATGTAGTATATAATATATGCTCCATGTTTGCAACCTTTCATGTGTGATTCAGGGAGTATTGTTGATACCAAACTCAAATTAAGCTTTTCTGAGAATTTAGGGGACGATAACTCTATGTTTTATTAATTGTCCCAATGGGTATTAATCTCAAAAATACTTTTCTTTCCAAGTAACCATTTATGCTAAATAGTACGTAGTGAGGGATATAATTCTCAATATATAGTTTTATTCTTGTCAATTAATTTAATTTCAATACTTATCTGGATTAATGGTAATATAAGACCTTTTGAAACCACATATCATATTTTGCACTTTTATTTGTGAAGTAATAAATCAATTAAATTCTAACAACTTTATTTGTGGATTCGATACCCGAATTCGCACTCGTGACTATAATTATAAAACAATTGTAGTTAATGTTTAGTTTTTTTGTATTCTGGCGGTAACCCAAACAATAACGGTGTCCTTACAAGACCACTCGGATTACCATGGGAATCATGGTATTTCCAACCTTTGAACTCAACTTTTAATGGGGGCAAAGTTTGACTCTAAAATGGTAGGTTATGAGGAGAGAAATTGTTGTCTGGGGGGGTGGAGGTGGGGGTGGTATGATATAAAGACGTGGGTTTGAGAAATGATGGAAATGTTATGATATTTGTAGTTAAGACAGGGAAGTGAATTTTCAGTATAGAGAAATTTTTAGGACAAAATATATAATAAAACATTTGCATCACCCAAGGGTATAATAAAAATGTTAACAAGTAATTTTCCACGTTACTTTCAAATTAAAATGCATGTGAAAATTTACAGATTCCAAGTATAGTTATAGTTAAGTTTTGCCTTGCTATTCTTTATTATAAAAGTGTTTTTCTTTAGAATTGTCTTGATTTTCAAAAAGTTTCACTAATGCGAAAGCAATATTAAATTGGATGCGCTATGTCGCTAGTCCCATGAAAAACAAAATCCCCTTAAATGTCTAATGACCAAATCTTTCTCATTTAACTATTTATTCGAATGACATTTTCCATAGACAATATTTATATTGGTTACTACGGATAACATTTGTTCATCTAAATCCGGTGAACTAATGAGGAAATAAACCTTTGTTAAATTTAAAGGAGGAGGAGAACATCATAATGGATTAAATGATGGGATTTAGCCTACCAATGTGGTTAGTGTATTCTCTAGTGGTGAATAAGAAGTACATTTCGTCTCTCTTGCAAATCTAGAGCTAATTACAAACTTCCAACAGAGATATGGAAAAAAAGTAGAACTAGTGGTAGGCTAAACTAGGTTACAAGTACCAGTTTGGGGTTTTTGTCGAGTTTTTTTTACCAATTAACCCCGTTTACTAAGTACATAGTGAAATACGTCTTTCAACCTTTTTTTTTCTGCAATGGGTCCTATGAAAATGCTCCAATAGGTCTTATTTGTAAATAGGTAGTGAATATTCATAATATGTATAAATAGGACCTATTGAGGAAATTTTGTTTTGTTATGACCAATTAGGAAATGTTTTGTGTAATTAGGTCTTAATGTTAAGATCCTTTTTTCCCTTGGTGGATATAAAATAGTTCCATCCTTGATCAGACAAAATGAAAAGTATTTGGCTATTACAAAGGCCAACTCATTTATATTAGTCTTAGCCTTTTCAAACAACTATGCTTCCTTTATGTCGAAACCAAAATAACAATTATGCTTCCCGTGAGAGAACTTGCGGAAGGATGGCCAAAAACGTAAACCCACAATAATGGAAAATACAAAAATAGTGAGGTATAAAATAGTGATAGAAAAATGAACACAAAACAAGACAACATTTACATGGTTCACCCCCCCCCCCCCCCCCCAAATGGGGCTATGTCCATAGGCGATGATGATCCGTACCACTATAATGAAGAAGATTAAAAATAAAGAATGTTTTGGTTCTTCTAACACAATAATCTCTCTTCTCACAATAAAATCAACTTACCCAAATTGGAAGAGTCATAAAACACTTTGAAGAAATTTCTCACAAAATAGTATATGGTTTACCTCTTAGGAAAAAATCACACCCCAAAAGTGAGCATTGAATACCTTTTTTTTTATTTTTTAAGAAATTGGTTTTTGAGTCTGTCAGACAACCGCTTGACCATTCTCAGCCATTTGACCAGGTGAGAAATGATCCTCTACCGCTAGTATAGACGAGAGAGCCCATACAAAGCTGTTAATCACGCTCTGATCAAGCGGCCATTATTCATACGCCTGACTTGGTTTCCTGTCTCCTTAGAAATCAAGGATACAGAGGTACGAGCCTATAGAACAGATCCTATTCAAGTAAGGTCGTGAGCATTGAATACCCTTATTCAAATTTGAACACAATACTCCTTTACTCTCTAAATATAAACTTTGATGTACTCTTTCCCTCCACCCTTACACAATTTTCACCCTCTCTAGTATATCTCTTAATAAAACTTTCACTCTTTGATCTACCCGTTTCTCTCTTTCTCTTGGATGATCCTCCATGCTGAATTATTCTCTGTCTATATAGATAAGGAGAGACTATACTATTCTATATTATATGTATAGTGGAGGGATGGTCGAGGGTCCATTTAAAAGATAATGAATATGGTGACAAGAACATTAGATATGTGATGGAAGAAAGGATGATGGTGGTAGGGTTGCATATTATTTGCAAATCAACAATCTCCTCCTTGGCGAGATATGCAAGGGCATAACTCCATCGGAATGCGAGTAACACTGAAAATATATGCAACTATCATTGTCGCCCCAAAAAAACTTGAGTGAAGAACTTCAGTAAAATTAGAGGCCTCCTCAAATATAACTCTAGGACTATTCTTCAACCTATACATGTCTTGCTCAGCCACAATAATTCCCTAACCATATCCATCAAACCCACTATACTCCATAACACTCTCATAATCCCTTGGTTCGATATCACACCTAGCAAGATCCGCCAACCACCCCCTAACCACTGGTTGATAATTGAAATTCATCTTCCCCCACTAGTGGAGAATTGGATGTCCATGATTTACCTTGCATCTCTAACATGACTCACTACTTGCCTCCCACGCATATTAATGGAACTCAAATGTACTATCATATTTCCATTAATACTACAGTAAGGCAACGCTATGCCCGTACTCATGCGTCTAACTCCCTTTAGATACTACTGCAATTTTGTTTTTTTTATCAAAGAAGATTTCACTATTCTAGAACGTTGTATAGTCCCCTCAAAACTCGAATGGGAGTAAAGATCGCCAATCTTCCAAAATTTTTCAAGCCATGCTTATCTCCATCTTTGCCTAGACCAAAATGTGAAATCCTGCTCGCTGAAGAATCCCACATAATAGCTCCACTTGTTAATACATTACCTTAGAGAAAAGATAAATTTCTCACTTTTGTGCCCGTGAAAACCACATCATGACACTAAAAGCTCCCACATTTGTTATAATTTTGTAACCATTGGAGTCTAGCACACCCACTGATATAAGGTTCACCTAAAGACTTAGAACATGTTCCACACCACATAGGGTTCTCGCCAACCCATCATATGTCTTGACTTTGATTGATCCAATTCCCAAAATTTTGAAGGCACTCTCTTTGGCCATCAAAATAGAACTAAATTTCAGCTCTTTGTAGGAAGAGGAAGAATACCTATTAGGACACATATAAATTCAACAACCAAAATAATTAACCCAAAAGTCACTAAATGATTTACCAATTTGGGTTGCCATGGGAACAAAAATTGTTGTCATTTGAATCACTAATTGACGCAACCACTGTTGCTGCATCTTAAAAATTATATTTTCCTTTTCCATTATTCTCTTTTAGTTTGGGACAGTGCATGATGGTGTGCCCAAATGCGTCATAATATTAACTGAGTCTTTGTCTTCTTCATCCATAATTAACCCCAAGTTTAATAATTACGAGAAAATCTTATTAAAATCGTTGCGAAGGTCTTACAATGAAGTACCTTCTTTTATGTTGAAAAGTTAGAAATGAAGAATGCCTTGGTTCTTCCCAGATAATGATTTCTCTTCTCACAATAAAACACACTCACCCAAATAGGAATACTTATAAAACACTCTGAAGAATTTTTTTCAGAAAATAGTATATGGTTTCTCTCCTGGAAAAAAATTACACCCTTATATTGAAGAATATTACAAATGAAGAACGTTTTGGTTCTTCCCACATAATAATCTCTCTTCTCACAATAAAACCCACTCGCTCAAATTTGATGACTCAAAAACCTCCTAAAGAAATTTTCCACAAAATAGTGTGTGGTTTCTCTCTTAGGAAAGAATTACACCTCAAAAGCAAACTTTAAAACCCCTTATTTAAAATTGAACATAATAGATTTTTTTCCACTATCTAAATCCAATATACGTATCTAAATATAAACTATGATGCACTTTTTGGTGGAAATCCTCCACCTCTGCACAATATGCACCATGTATAGTCTATCTCTCCTATTTTAAATTGCACATAATAGATTTTTTACACTATCTAAACCCAATATACCTATCTAAATATAGACTATGATGCACTCTTGGTGGAGGGGGAAATCCTTCCAACCTTACACAATATGCACCATCTCTAGTCTATCTCTCCTATTTTAAATTTCACACAATAGATTTTTTAAACTATCTAAAACCAATGTACCTATTTGTAATACCCCATAATTTTAATGACTTTTAAAATGAGATAAATTAAAAGTTAATAGGCCAAATTAATGGGATTAATTGGAATTAATTATGTGAGAAAAATTAATTGGGATTAATCCGGATTGAATATTACTAGAGATTAAGGTAATATATAATTTTGAATATATGATTTTGAATACTACTTAGTGATATAAAAGTAATGTGTGAATATAATAATTATTGTCGGGAGCTACAAATACGACAATAATGGAAATTAAGTCGGGACGTGCTTATGAGTCGTGTCAGGACTAAAGTTGGGAAATAAAATGAGATTTATTTTTAAGTCATTCAGATGACCATTTTGAGTGTGCATGGTGCATATTGTGGTCGAAATAGGCAGAAAAATATACCTGGGTGGTTTGATTTGGGTCTCGAGTCAATTGGAAGATGAAAGGACACCCCGAAGGGGTATTTTAGTCATTTTTCTTGGGAGATGAATAGTACTTATGGTTTTTATCTTTTGGCTAACGTTAGAGACTTGTTATATATGTGAGTTTATATTGTACATAAGGTTCATTTCATTTAAACACAAAGTGAGGTCTTTAGAGGGAGAGTGAAAAGACTTGGAGAGAAAGTGAAAGGTTATCTAGAGTAGATGAAGAGTTGATTGGAAAGGAAGATCCACCTAGGGAAAACTAAGGGGACAACCACCATCTCTATACCTTGCACCACCATCGGATAGTAGCCGGAAAAAGGAAGAGGAGGTGACAAACACTTGTCTTCTCTAAAGGTTCAAACCTACACATAAAGCAAGTGTAATTCTTGCTCTATTTTAGTGCTTATATTATCCATGTTAGAATAGGATTTTCTTTTGGATTGATGAACTTATGAATTTGGGATTAAAATGATTGATAAATCAAGTTAACTGGATAGGCAAATACATGTAGTTGGAGATTTATACATGTAGAGTCTATGAACATGAAAATGGATAGATTTTACATGTAGAGGATATATATATATATATATATATGTTTATTCAAGATATGAAAATTATTATAGGTATTGCTTGTAAATGAATCCTACTCATGTTGAATATGGAAATTTGATGATTTAGATATATAATGATAGTTCTAAATTCTGGGTTTTTAAGAGGTATAAAAATGGAAAAATTAGATAAATTAGAAGTTTATGGATTTAATTGGTTTGATGATGATACCTTTATGAACATATGGATTTGATGTTGCTCTTATGTGAAAATCACCCTTGAGCATGTTAGAACAATGTTAGAATTTTGGAATTCTGGGTAGAATATAATCCATGACGGTTTGGGTGTAAGAACATGAAGAAAAACGCAGAAAACTGAGGTTAAAGATGAAGTGGAATGACGTTGATCTCGTTCGAACGAGACATGCTGTCGTTCGAATGAGATGCCATCTCATTTGAACGGGAATTCTGGGTTTCTGACGAGATTCCAAAAATTCTGTTTTAGCCCAAAAAAGATTGGAGAAATGTATTTTAGCACACAATAGGTTCTGGATAATTTTAGTACATTAACAAGGAGCGAGGGACTTTGGTTAATGTTGGAAAATTATATGGAATTGAGGAATAAAATTATGTGAGAGATATCTACCTAATAATAATACGATTGAAAGATGAATAATCGTCATGGTCAAGTACGAGTTAATATTAAAATGACTATATATAAAAAAAAATATATGCACTAAAATATTAATATACGTATAAAATTTACAAAGGGGACACACACACACACACACTCACACACAGAGACACAAATAAGAAAAAATATATGCAAATAAGTAAGTATGATTGCAAAATAAAGAAAATATTTTTGTGAGTTAATTTTTTTCAACTTTTTAACAGCCGCACGTCCGGCGCGCACAATCTCCGTAAATTCAAGCACGTTGAACCTACAAAAAAATGTTAGGACCAAGCATACGAAAAAAAACAAAGAAAAAATTTACTAATTACACTAAAAGCTATACTTAACTAAATAAAAACAAAAACCTTAACTATGTAAAACCTAAATTTCAATTATTCACTTAACTATATAATAAGAGTTGAAATTTCTGAGGGTCCGCCCAAACAACAATTTGACTTTGAGGAAAAATTGGCAGTACCTTAATTGAGTGCATACCTTTCAAAAAATCATAATTCTGTTTGAACAACGAAAGGTATGAGTACGAAGAAAGATAAGAACCATCATCCAGTAAAAGTTTTGTGGGGATGATGGGGGGTTTGGATTGAACGGGCGATAAAAACACATGGGATCCAAGAAAAAAATAGAATTTCCTCCCAAAAGATTTTCAAAAAGCATGGAGGGAGGGGCACATAACAAAGAGGAACCCATCAAAGCGAGAAACTCAAGCAAGTATTCCTCGTTGGTGAATGAATTGAGCGTTTCAAAACTTCTAACCGACTCATGGGAATGTTGTAATGGTTGAATAGCGGTGAATGGAAACGGGGATGAAATGAATTCAAAATGAAGGGATGACTCATCATCACTCGATAGTTGAATTCCAAAGGAAAAATATTCATTTTCAATGCAATGTTCTTCCAAAATCGTTTGAGGTGAGACACAAGTGTTCAACTCATCTTTGTTCTTCACGGAAGAAACCATCTCATTGCAAAGTGCGTCAATCTCCATATTTTCACCATTTTCATTCTTCATTGCCTTGGGCTAAACGCAAAATGGTTTGTTCCAAAGTAGGCATCGTCAACTCAAGAACCCCAAATTCCTCATTTGGTTCAAAGCATTCGTCATCTTCCGAAGTTTCAAGAGAAGAACCATCGTTGGTTTTAAATAGTAAATCCAAATCATGCTCCCAATAATGATTTTCCTCCCGATAAAAGTTGTCAAATTTTTCCCTTTTTTGATTTTGTAACACCGCACCAAACGAATTCGGTCTCTTCGAAACTTCTCCAAATAGACTAATTTGAGAAATATTATCGTAACTTTCAAGCTTATTAGTATAACAACTTTGAAAGTTATTGTCATAATAGTTCAGAGAACTACTATCGCAATAGCTTTCAACTTCGTTATTGTAATAAGTTTGAGGCATTTTGTCATTAGAATAAGTTTCAGAAATTCCCAAATCGTTATTTTGATTTTGTAAATACTCGTCAAAAGTAATCTTGCGATTTTCATTCTTCTCAACATGCAAGTATTCACCGAAAATTATAGGCTTAGATGGACTTTGAAAATAATTCTTAAGACAAACTCCCGAACCTAAATCATTACAACGACTGAAACCATTAGTGTAAGATATACTTACCCAAAATGGTTCCTCGATGGATGCTTAACAGTGTGGTGTACAGGCGTGAATTCGACGTTTCTTAGCCCTCAGATGGTCAAGTCTGCAAAACTCGTTAAAACAAAAAATACAAATAGAAAGAAAAAATAGTAGGAAATATTAAGTAAATAAAATTCTAGCAAAAAATAGTCCCCGGCAACAGCGCCATTTTGATAGCCGGCGTAAACTGTGTGTAAAATATGTCGTTGGGCATTTACGCCTCTACACAAACAAATACCTAGACTTGGCACACTAACTACGGAGTGCAACGACAAGTAAGGATCGAATCCACAGAGACTAGTTGTTAGACTTCTATTAATTTAATACTTCACGAATAAAAGTGTAAAAGATTATATGTGAGCAAATAATTAAACTAGGCTTGTATTTAAACTTAGATTAATAAAACGAGTAATACTATAGGCTGAGAGTCGTCTCACATGGGCTAAATAGCATAAATGGTTACATGAACATAAAAGCACTAACAAGATTAATCACATTTGGACAATTAATTCAACCTAGAGTTGTCGCCCTCTAAATTGTCATAAAAGATTAATTTGAGTTCGGTGTCAACGAATATTCCTCGTTAAATCTCCTAAGTGTCATACAAAGAACAATTAACTCATTAAAACTACCCCAGACTCATCATACCATAACAAAGAAACTAATTAACCCATGTGAGTTTAACAATCTCAACCTATAGTAAATTACCTACAAAGCATGTTAAATGACATTAATTAAATGGAACCAGGTAAATTAAAGCAAGGAAGTAAGTTACAAAGCAAAAAATACACAAAATAAAGAAATAAACTAACAATGGAAGTTTGGATAAATTGAGAAGACAATGAATAGTGATCTTATAAACCAAAGTGTGTGACCGGTCACACCCTAGGAGAGATCTTATAAACCAAAGACAATGAATAGTGATCACACCCAAATGAATAGATCTTATAAACCAAAGATAATGAATAGTGATCACACCCAAATGAATAGTGATCGGTCACACACTTATCCAAACCAAATGAATAGTGACCGGTCACACATTCCTTGGTTTAAATTGAGAAGACTTTGGGCTACGCACATACCTAAGATAATGAATAGTGATCACACCCAAATGACCGATCACACCCTAGGAGAGAGATAAGCAAAACCTAAAATCCCTTCCAAAACCTTCTTCCCTAACCTAAGCTCTCAAATACAATATGAAGAAGATGAAAAATAGATTATATCATATATGTCCTCCAAAAACACAAAACACCGACTTATGTAATAAGTGAAAAAATAAATAAAGATAAAAGAAAAGAAAATGGTTTATCCTAAAAATTAAGAAGGAGCTCCTCGGGAAAATGGTCATAACATGTTCGTTAGGAATTGAATTGACGAACCGTCGGAGGCCACACGAAGCTGACTCGAAGAGATACAACTTACGTGAAGAGTTCGGGCACGAAATTCAAACCCTAAAATGACTAAAATACCCCTGAAGTTGCGTACTACATTAAAAACTTCCCGAAAAGCACCAATTGCACCGTTAAGCATTCCAATACCTACAAAATCTCAATTATACCTCGTAAAGCATTTAAACATACATAATAGAGGTTGTCTGGTTAACGAGCATAAATACGGGAATTAACTAACACAATTGTGCTAGAATGCTTAAAGATAACGGGTGTAAATAAACAATATTAGTGACTAATATATATATATATATATATATATATATGGGTACTTGGGATTACATGAGTGATAACTACATAATAAATATACGACGATAATCGTGATTAACAAGTACGGGTTGTATTCGAGAAATACGACGGGTACTTGGGGTAGGATGAAATCCTAATATGATAGTGGTCGAGTGCGTACCAAATTTTATATAGGTCGATGTGTATACCTATTGATTGTGGATTTGTGTGTATGACATACCTAGCCTACTTGCTATCGATGGGAGGTTTGCGCGTAGAGGACAGTCATATCCTGATGAGCCTTATGAGGGATTTTTGACTTGTTACCTCGGGACATAGAACATAGGGATTGAGCACCACTTTTATGAATAAGGGTGTGACCGGTCATTTGGGTGCGTAGGTATGTACGTAGCCCAAAGTCTTAGGACTATGTTCACCTCCAATGTGTGTATTTTGATATTTAAGGTTTGAGGAATACACCAAACCAGAAGTCCTTTATACAGTGATAAGATGTACCCCGGCATGATAGCAGAGTATGTGTGAAACGCAGTTGAGCCTCGGGGTGAAGTATTGTATATATATAACAGAATGAATGTGTATATATACTTGTGATAGTTTTTACTGTGTGAATTAAGTAGACATGAAAGATAATAAAATCTGAAATAAATTAAGTAAGTGATTAGTTAATTATATTGAATTGAAAAAGGGCTTATCCATGTTAAAGAGAAATTGGATATATATGTATTACCAGTATTGCAAGAGAAATACGTGGGAAAGATATGGGCTATGGTTAGTTGGCACTAATATGAACTAGTTAGCATGGGAATAGTAACTAGTATAGTTTTGAAGTACGTTAGGTGGCACTCTAGATGAGAGGTGAGAATCTCAAGAGAGAGTCCGATAATCTAATATGTATATAATAATGGTTGAATATAGCTCAGGTGCTAGCATTACCTGCTATTCCAGTAGCTCCAGCACAACAGGGACAATATGGGCGTGTGTATAACGTCCATCAGGCGTGGTTCAGCAGCCATTTCCCGCGATTGAGGGTATATTTTCTATCTATGGGGTTATCGAGCATATTTTATTTAATACGAGGGCCTCACATTCATTTATATCCACTAGATTTTCATGGGCCACATGATTACTAGACATGGCCAATGACACTGTTACTTATGTAGACTCACCGATGGGTAGTGGGACGCATATTTTCTTTATATGTCGTAGTTTGAGTGTAGAGATTGGGAGTCTGATTTTATCGATGGATTTACTTGTATTGGACATGTCCGAGTATGACGTGATTATCGACATGGATTGTCTTGTTGCATATAGGGCCATGATTGACTGTTATAGTCGGTGTATTATTTTTTCTATTTTGGGACAGTATATGTTCCTAGTGGAGATTACTCATTCTGAGGGAGGGTGGTCTACACATTTATATTATATGGAGGAGGATACCTATACGGGAGTAGTGATATCCCTTTATTTGATACCGATAGTTTGTGAGTTTGCGGATGTATTCCAGAAGATACCGGGGTTACCTCCTAGAAGGGAGATAGAGTTTATGATTGATTTAGCACCAGTCACTCGGCCTATTGCTCGTGCGCCTTACTGTATGGCTCTAGAAGAGATGAGGGAGCTAAGAGATCATATAGAGTAGTTATTGGGTCAGGGGTTTATCCAAAGGAGTACATTGCCTTGAGGTGCCCTTGTATTATTTGTAAAGAAACGAGATGGTTCTTTACGGCTGTTCGTGGATTATCGGAAGCTTAATAAAGTCACTATACGAAATAAGTATCCATTGCCTAGGATCAATGAATTGTTTGATTAGCTGAGAGGAGCAACCTACTTCTCAAAGATAGATTTGAGGTCTGGTTATCATCAGTTGCGTATTATGATGTTTCAAAGACTACCTTCTTAACCAGATATGGATCATTTGAGTTTCGAGTTATGTCATTTGGGGTGAATAATGCACCGAAGTATTCATAGACTTGATGAATAGAGTGTTCAGAGAGTTCTTAGACTAGTTTGTCATTGTTTTCATAGATGATATCCTGATTTATTCTCAGATTGTCGAGGAGCGTGTCGAGCATTTGTGGCGGGTCTTACAGACACTACGTGAGCATCAGCTGTATGCAAAATACGAGAAGTGTGGATTTTGGCTTCGGGAAGTACAATTTCTTGGGCATATTGTGTCTGAAATGGGAATATCTGTGGATCCTAGTAAGGTATCAGCGGTGAGAGAGTGGGGACAGGCACCGACAGAGGTGTGTAGTTTCTTAGGATTGGTCGGTTATTACAGACGTTTTATCTAGGGTTTCTCAAAGATAGCGGGGTCATTGATTAACCTAACCTGTAAGGGCATACGATTTACATGGGATGATGTGTGTCAATTGGCATTCGATGAGATGAAATATAAGTTGACTTTAGCACCCGTATTAGCACTGCCCAAGCCAGGAGTGGAGTACTTGGTTTACACTAACGCGTCATTATAAGGGCTTGGTGGCATCACTACAAGAAAAAAGCCTTTTTATGACGTTTTTAAGTGTCATAAAGCGCATTTTATGACGCTTTATTTTTTTTTTAATAAAAAGCGTCATAAGTTTGGGTGTCATAATTGAGACCTATAAAAAGTGTCATATTAGGTAACGGTTATATATGATTTTTTTTTCAAAAGTGTCATATATGCTACAAAAAATTGTCATAATATACTCTATAAGATGTCATATTTGATTTAAAAAGCGTCATGATGAACTGTTTTCAAAATTTTAAAAAGGTCATATAAAAAGTTTCATCACATGAGGACTTAATATAAACGGTCATAAATTAAACATATAATAAAAAAATTAATAACCAATATTAATGTCATAGTTGACAAATAAATCTAAACACAAACCAAAATTCATAGATTCATTTATTCGACATTCAATGTTACAATTGATACATTATAAATTATAACATTTAGCCAAGAAATACAACAACACTCCCACCAACATTTTTTTGTCTCACGTCAAACAAAACTACATGAAATCAAATAGAGCTAACACATCAACCAAACTAAATTGTCTATCAAAATTAAGTGTTCCTCTGTAGTAATAATCGCTTCATAATTTTAAGCAACAATGCGTCGAAGTCCTCTTCCCACACCTTTCACATGCCTCCAAGTAGATGCCCCTACATAAGTTTAAAACATCATATATAAATCTCTAGTGCAATGTAAAACACAACATATGAATTCCAATATTTCTAAGTATTAAGTCGTGTATAATTTAAGTCGAAAAGATTTTTTGCAACACAAATAATTGTAAACAATTTTCAAAAAATTGGGCAGAAAATGCATGTATATTCGCTTTCTGGTATGTTTATTAGTTGTCTTAATTTTTCTTCCACCAATACCCAATTTCAAATTCGTGTCTATTTGACTTAATAAATTTAGAACACTTATTAATTTCAGAAAATTTCGACAGAGTTTCCTTTGTTTACTCGTGAAATCCAACCTATTTTAACATTAAAATAAACTCAACAACAACAAAAGCCACAACTAAACCAACAATAAATCCCTTCCACCGATTCAACATATATAAGATAAAAAAATTAAGTCCATTAACATAAAGTTTCAACGAACTCATGTTCGAGTTTTATAAAAAATATAATAATAATCTCACACTGCCCGCACAGCCTAACAATAATCTTACATTAGTCCCTTGTGAGTTGTGCGTCCCTTTTTCGGGTCGTTATGTTCTTATTTTGCATTTTCACGCTTTAACCCCAACTCTAAAGTTTTATACTTAGAAATTTAAAATTTAAAACTACATGTAAATCCACGAGTCTCACAACTACACGAGTTGTTTGTACAAGTTACTCTAATCATGTATGAGCTGTGTTTACCTCTTTCCGTAATGTTTTATTATTATTTTGTATTTTTGTCCATAAAGCCCAATTTTCAAGTTTTAAGACTTAAAATTTCCAAATTTTGATCAAATCTCAAACCCATGAGTCACATGACTATTGGGGTTGTTTCCATAACTTTCTTTGATCCTGTGTGAAGTATTTATGCCTCTTTTCGTAACGTTTTGTCTTATTATGAGGTTGAGAGTCGATGCAAAATCAAGATATAAACTTTGTTCTCCGTAAATCAGGAATCTTAATGTTTTCTTAATGTTGTGATATGCTTGTATGTACATATACATGTATCTATAGACTCACTGAATGTGCGATCGATTTTTGTTGTATGTTAGTCACGTGATGTAAACTTATGGTAGATCGATCGGTGTTGGGCTATGTGATCATGGTTTTGATAGCGAGGGTGCTTGAGATTTGTGATGAGGAGTTTTAGTAATTATCTTATAATTTATATAATAGGAAAGGATGAAAGGTAAATTTGACTTAGAGGCTTAATTTCACCGTTTGTTTAAGCATGGTAAAAATGAAAAGACTCTATAAATGAAAACCTTATCAAAACCTTTTTGTGGGGAAACTGTGCCTTTATAATATATGCAATATATATTTTGATTGCATTTTACTTATGAACTAGTTCTCACCTTGATCGTTGGATCACTCGCACTCAGTTCGCGGATGTCCTGTAGGAATTTGTGGCGTGCTCACTGATCTTTTGCACCCTGCTCCATTTCGTACCTTCGTGAACACATGGGTATTAGTAAAGTCAATTAAAAGGTTACATGCATGGCACATAATTGTTAAGTCTAATTGATCAATAATGAATGAGATACTCAAGTCAATAAAATTAGTGACAAGTGCTAAAGTCTAACATCCCACATATTAGACGTGCAAAAGTCTAAAAGACCTACATATAAATAAAAGAATCCTAATCTAAAAATACATGCATAAAGATAATTCAAATAAAATAATAATAATAATAGTGATCCGCAATTATGATCCGTATTAATCAAATTAGCATTCTATTCTCCCAAATTTGAGTCCCAAATCGATTTCGTTCAAATCAAATCCATTGTAACCAAATCGCAAGTTATAGGACTTCATGACTGTTATGACTACACTTAGTGAGCTCAATTCACTTGTCTAGGCAATATGTTATGGAAACTTCTCATATTGCATCCTTGTTACAATTTATTCATGACACATGTTTTAAAACTACTTATATCTCCATACATTAACTAAAAGCAGTTTCACTCAGTTTTGGATGGCGGAAAAAACTTAATTCGCTGAAGTTTAGAGGATTTGATAGTGAAAAGAATTGATCCTTTTGCGCTTATTGGTTTAGTTTGTTGGTTTATGAACATTTGATAATCTTATGTTAATTGGTTTGAAAGTTGTCATAACACCCATACGTATCCCCATCCACCCAATAAGGCCCTAAACCAAGAGGATATGCATTATTTCATAACAAAAAGAGTTGAAAAGATAATTGCAGGCCAACCAAGTCCGCACGCCCAGGGCCTTGGCTAGGAAAGCTTTGGCCATTGGGTCTGGCTCTTCTTCCATCAAAGATATTAAAATCATGTAACCTCCAAAGAAATTTTTACTCCCAAGGTCATCGCGTGTGGATGAAAGACATACCTTGTTCATCATATCCGTCATTACCAATAATTCATATTCCTGTGGTGCCATAACATCACACTCGTATGTCGTGTCTTCCCATAAACTCTGGAAACGATAAGATTAAAGTGGTCTGCCAAGCTACCCCTTAGGTTTATTTCAACGTTAGAGGAGCTGGCCAAGCAATTCACTATTTTGAACTAAAATCTTGTATGCTGCTATGAACTAGTATGTTTTGAGCATACTACTGTTTTTAAGACTTCTTGACTGTTGAACCAACAATGTTTTGGCATAATCCACCTACTAAGTGTGAATACTGTCTTTCTTTTTAGGGTGAAATTACTGCCCAGATAGTCTTTGCAATAACTCATCTTCATTCCTCAATTTGTCTTCAAATTTAATACCAAAGGCCATCTTCTTAATCATCTCTTCTACATGGATAATAAAATGGTCAGCCCTTATAGGAATATCCCCCAAAAAACTAAGGTTTCTAGCCTTCCATATCTCCTAAAAAAATGATAAAAGGGACATTAGATTACAGGAAACTAACTAATATAATTGACTCTGGATAAAATGGTAAGAGGAAAATTAGATTGCAGCCCTAATGATGATCCATCGGGGGTGGTTTGTTTTTGGCTCTAGCTATTTTCTTTGCCTTGAGTAAACGTTTCACTTGATTTAAATGATTAGGAATATTAAGAGTTTAATAAAATAATATCTCATTTTTATTACCGATATGAGTATGAATGATGCATATTTTGTTTACTTTGGAGAAATATTGACACATTTTCTTTAATGGTATAGGTTAATTATTTGGCCCGAATAATTTATTTTCTTTTTCAGCTGTTTGTGATAGTTTAAAGGTTTATAGCCTTCCATATATCCCGAGTTTTCCATTTTTTAGATGTCATAATTCCTGAGTTTAAACATGCCCTGCTACTGTAATTTTTTGGATTGGAATGGATGACCATTACTGATCATAATTAAATACAACCTTGCCTTAATGAGATTACTATGGACCATTACCGGTATTTTGTGTGCCTTAACGAGATTACTACTTACCATTACTAATCATAATTGAAGACAACCCTGCCTTAATGAGACTGCTACTAGCCATTGCTAGTTTTTTTTGTGCCAGACGATTGCGTCCTTGATTAGAAAAAACCCTGCCTTAATGAGATTGCTCATATTCTTTGAATAATTGTCCCTAATACATGGGGGTCTGATAAAATTGACGCTCATGTGATCTGTTTCACTGTCTAGTATCGTTATAGAATTGTTAGACACAAGAAGTAGGTTTGATTGGACAATAAAGACACTGATTTGTCTAATAATTCTATAACGTACACATGTAAGGGGGATATGAATGAATTTATTAGCATAAGCAATAATAGAGTTGAAAATAAAAGTGCTTACTCGGCCAGATCTTGTATTTAAGCTACGTACGCAGCTGATGCAATCACATGGTAACAAGAACAGGTTACTGCCAGTGTCAAGTGCCACCAAGAACCAAAAACTCGGTGTTCCCATTCTCACGTTTGCATAATGCAAACTGAAAATTCCCAAGGAAAAAAGGCAAAATTTGTAAACGGGCTTTGGATGCTCAAAATCCTTTACAGATAAATTTTATGTAAGGACACAAATTTACAATTGAGTTATTTGTAGTTTTGGATCAATTTCGGACAAAAATATTTGAGTCATAGGATAGAGTTCAAGTTTATCCATTCAAGTCTATGACGTGTTTGTTGAAGACGTAGCGGCTAAGATATTAAAGATTCATCAAATGCCGTGTGTGTTGTGCCTCGTTTCTACGTCATCAACATGGTTCCATTGCTCCTAAGGTATGAATGCATTTTAATATATATATATATAGGAGCTTGGAACATTATTTATTGGGTGTATTTTAGAAATTTATTTTGGGTGTTAGTATTTTTTTGTTAAACTTTTTTTGAATTCATAGTTTTAAATATTTTGTTCTCGGACACCTTTCAGTAGAAAAATCATATCAAATCCAAAAAAAATCAGAATGACACAAAACTGGCGGCCATGCGTTAGTATCGAAATTATCTAAAACCATGGCCTAAGATCTCATTATATAGGTCACTCGAACGACCTCGTTCGAATGAAAAGTCATTCGAACGAGTTTTCAAGCGAATTTTTTTTTCCTTTCTGTCTCTTCGTTAGAAGTCTCGTTCGAACGAGATTTCTAACGAAAAAACAGCGGGAACAGTTTTAAGCCAATTTTTTCCACTTTTCCACTACTTTACCCCACTTCCTTTTTGACATACTTCTTAAGTGCGGGAACTAATTTTTTGAAGACAACTTTTTCACATTCTAAGAGTCTTTTGAGAGCAAAACTTTTAAGAAAAAGTTCCATGTTTTGTGTTTGATTTTTATGGATTAAACTCATCAAAAATTACATACATACCCATTTATTTAGTTTATTCCAAGTACCTATTGATATATCATTTCTTGGAGACTTTTGGCACATGGTTTTCTCTACACCAACAAGAAGAGAGTTTGGGTTCTTCTCTACCCCAAAAAAGGAGAAAAGTTTATTGCAGTGTTCTCACTCGAAGAAAGGCTTCGCGTGTGGGTTGATGGTGACCATAGCCCCATCGATGGAGTTCGAGACTGTGGAGGAGTCCACGGTTATACACTAGGCGGAGGCTGAAGACCGAAGGAGCGCGTCAAGGCTTGGACGGACTCAAGTCAGTTTGTGTAAGTCCTCTTGTGTCGAGTCTTTGTAAAAACTACCATACTTAGTGAATTCGTGGCTACGACCGTCCGAGGTTTTTTCCATTTGGGTTTTCCTCGTACATCCGGCGTAGTGCGATTGATATTTATTTCATCTTGCTATATCACCTAGATGCATGCTTAGGAATAAAAGATAAAATTAGTTCAAAATCAAAATCTATTTAATTTGGTGAAAATTTAATGTTTGGGTATGTTCAATTTAATTCAAGTGCAAAATTATTTTATCTTGATAGCATGCAAGTTTAACTTGAATTGGATTAATGTGTGTTTAAGTCTAAATGAAAATTGTGTGTGTAGTTTAATTTCACTTTTCGTTTAGTTTTAATTTTTTCATAAGTTGGTTTGTTCTCTTTAAGAAAAGAAAATTTTAAATAACTTTTAAAAAATTAAAATTTGAACCATTTCATTATATTTGAATTTAAAAATTGGGGGCTTCCGCACTTTCAAATTGGTATCAGAGCCAAAGCGATAAATTATTTCGTTAAAGATCTTTTAAATAATTTTTGGCTAAAATGGAATTTTCCCCATTTTCAAAATTTCCTATTTTCGATGGTTCAAACTACGCGTATTGGAAAGCGCGAATGAAATCGGCACTAAAATCTATCGATGAGAGAGTTTGGATGTCTGTTGTTAACGGGTGGTCCCCACCTACTCATTTAGTAGATAATGAGCGTGTTCCCAAACCCACCGATAGATGGAGTGAGGGTGAATTTAAACTTTCTAACTTTAATTCCCGAGGTTTAAATGCCTTATTTAGCGCTGTCACACCAGATGAATTCCGATGCATTATGACGTGTGAGACCGCTAAAGAAGCGTGGGATATTTTGCAACTCACTCATGAAGGTACTAGTGTCGTTAAAGCTTCGAAACTTCAAAACCTCACCACTCAATTTGAAACTATCAAAATGAATGAAAAAGAAACTTTTGATGAATTTTATGCTAGACTTTTTGATATTGTTAATTCATCTTTTAACTTGGGAGAGAAAATACCCGACAGCCGAGTTGTAAAGAAAATTTTAAGGTCCCTTCCCGATAGATTTATTCCAAAAGTGACCGTTTTAAATTCTTTACCAACTTTAGCCTCTACGAAATTGGAAGAGCTTGTAGGTGATTTACAAACCTATGAACTAGACATGTTCCCCTCTAAAACTGAAAAGAAAATTGAAAAGGGCATTGCTTTAAAAGCCCGAAAAGAGGTCAAACAAGTATTAGAGAGCGAGAGTGATAGTGATTCGGAAGACATGGCTTTGTTTGCTCGTAAATTTAGAAAATTTCTTAAATTTAACAAAGATAAATTTAAAAATGATTTTAAGAAATTTGAAACTTCTAAGTATGACAAAGTCGAGAAGATCCCTAAACCCATTAATGAAAATTTAAATAGGGACGAGTCAAATAGGTGTTTTGGTTGTGAGGGTTATGGCCATAGGGTTTTTGAGTGCCCCACTAAACTAAGGAAAGAGGGTAAGCGACCCATTTCATATAATGCGACCCTTAGTGATAGTGATAAGGAAGAGGGACCCGATTCCCCCACTAAGCCCAACTTTGTGGCTTTTATGGCTAGTCATGTGAGTGATAGTGAGAACTCGTCGATTGATGAAACTTTAACACATGATACTTCCGAGGTCAAAGTTTTTGATTCCCTTGTTTTTTATGATAGTGAGAGTGGAGAAGAAAGAGAGAGTGAAAATGAAGAAGAGGTTAATGTGAGTGAACTTCAAAATGATTTTCAAGAACTTTATAAAGAATCTATTAAATTGAAAAGAGCTAGTTTAAAAGAACGTGTCAAGGTCGTTGATAATAGCATGTTGGCTGAAGACCTTAGGAGACGAGAGAAAGCTCTTCTAGAGAAGCTTGAACATATAGAAGGCGAGAGAGATAGCCTTAGGGGTTTAATGGAATCCTTGAAAAAGGAGCTTCTTGCTTTTGAAGAGCGAAATGTTTTATTAGAGTCTAACATTTTAGAATTGCAAATTAAATTAAAAGACTCTAGTAATGTCAAATTTGATTTGGAGTGTCGTTCGGAAAAATTAGATAAAATATTAGGAACGGTCCAAATTAAAAATGACACTTGTGGTTTAGGCTTCAATACTTGTAATGAATTTACTCATAACTCCAAAACCAATGTTTTAGGAGAATCTACTAGGAAAGTCTTTAGAGATCACTCCTTAGGTAAATCTTTTCGACATGTTTTTACTTGTACACATTGTGGTCGAAAAGGTCATCTTAGAAAATTTTGTTTTGATCTTAAACGTATTCCTAGAAAATCCCAACGTAAAGCAACCAAGGTAGTTAAAATTACTACACCCCAAGATAGTCATTCTTCATTAATTTGGGTTAGGAAATCCGACTTGGTTGCCTTGCAAAATGGGATTTTTGATTCTCATTTACTTTCACATGCTTCCTCCCTTGCTAAATCTAAAATATGAATGTGTTAGTGTTTGCATACTTTAGCTTTTGTACTTCATGCTATATTCACATGCTAAATGTATGCTTGTTTAATCATTTTCTAGTCTATGCTCCATGCTTATCACATGCTAGAATTATGATTTTTGTTTATCTTTTGTATTATATTTCCTTCATTTTGTTTGCATTAATTGAAAAATACAAAAAGATTTATGTTTATCGTTTGGATTTTATCTCTTGGTAATTTAAGCTTAATAAAAAAATTCAAATGATTTTTCTTTGACTTTTGAGTATATATTATTTATTTTGGTTAAAAATTTCAAAAACTCAAAAAGATTTTATTTTGTGTGTAGTTTAGTTTGACACACTTTATGTGGCATACACTTGTGTTTGAATCCCTCCTTTAACGCTCCCACGTGGCTAGAACTTTTGGTTTAGATTGTCAATCCTTAAAATGTTCTTTACCATATTTTTTATGGAGAAGTTGAATTTTGTGTTGGTCAAATGGATTCTATTTTTATTTGCCTTTATTCACACATGCACGAGCTCTTTTGAAATTTTAACTTCATATGTATATTTGAGCTATGTGAGGTGTTCTCCTACCAATCTTGTCATCTATATATTTGTGACTTAGGAGGACTAGTGCATGTCAAAATCCGTTGCATGTGAGATTTGTGTGAAAAATGAAAACATGATAAATAAAAATGTGCACGGGGAAGGGATCCGAAAGGACTAAGTGATCCTTTGCGATTGTAAGCCACCGTTTTGAATGGACCTAAAAGAAATACGTGGTCCAAAGGCCTAAAAACAGAAAATACGACATTAACAAGAAAAATAATTTGCCAAGGCCTATGTTTGATTGATATATTCATTAAAATTTAATATAAATGCATATTGAGGGAGATTGGATGGTATATCAACGGTTTGCACAATGTCCGTTTATCCTAGTTGCGTATTTCATGTCATGACTCTATTGGTTTGTAGAATCATCAATATGCTAGGCTTGTATGCATTGTGTATGTTTGTTTATTGAGTTCAATTTATATTGTCACATGAGGTTATATTCAAATGTGATGAAGTTTCCAATCAATTGAGAACTCCGTGAACATGTTTTAAGTGATTGGGTCTAAATTTAATCGTTACTAGTTCACACCCCAACACTTCCATTTCCATATGACACATTTTTTCCATACGAGTGTGAAAGACTCCTATTATATTTAGTGTGTGTCATTTGTGTGTTTATATCTATATATGTGTACTTGAGTCTCTTTGATATATATTATGTATACATATATTTGATATTTTTGTTTAGTCTTTGCTTTGATTTCTAATCCATATATGCTTTAATTCATACTTGGTATCCATCTTATTGCATTCTTTGTTGATATCACGTGCTTAATAATTTATATATCATATTGGTATCATTTTATTGCATCCTAGTTGGTATCCGATGTTATTGTTTGGATTAGTTGAGCTTTTGTTGCCCATATGCTTTAACGTTCTCATCACTATATGAACAATTACATGTTTTAGCTTGTTATCCCATTCTTTTATCCCTTGCTTAGTTTTAAGGGTTTATATGCTTTATTTGTGGTATATAAGTTACTGCTTTGATTCTTTAGCCTTTGTCTATTCCTGAACAAAAAGGGGGAGAATGATAGGGGGAGAAATGGTATCTAATCCTATTATTATCGTATCTTAGTTTGGGGGAGATTTATCTTAGGGGGAGACGTCTTTCTAAGTAGGTCATTTGTTTGATAAAGGGGAGAATTAATTTAGGGGGATTAATTATTTAATTGCATTTAATATTTTGATATTCCCTATGCGTTTGATAGTTTGCTTAAGTGTGCAAGAATACTTTTAAATGGCAACATTCAACATCGGCAAAGATATTGATCCTTGGGTTGTTTGCGTCAAGCATTGTATTTTTATTTCGGGTGGGACATTGTTTTTGAGTCTAGTGAGCTTGACGGCCCTTTAGGATTTTTATTTAGTTTTTGTCCCGAAATAGCCAAAGGGGGAGATTTGTAAGGACACAAATTTCCAATTGAGTCCTTTGTAGTTTTGGCTCAATTCCGGACAAAAACATTTGAGTCATAGGATAGAGTTCAAGTTTATCCATTCAAGCCTATGACGTGTTTGTTGAAGACGTAGCGGCCAAGATATTAAAGATTCATCAAATGTCGTGTGTGTTGTGCCTCGTTTCTACGTCATCAACATGGTTCCATTGCTCCTAAGGTATGAATGCATTTTAATATATATATATAGGAGATTGTAACATTATTTATTGGGTGTATTTTAGAAATTTATTTTGGGTGTTAGTATTTTTTTGTTAAACTTTTTTTGAATTCATAGTTCTAAATATTTTGTTCTCAGACACCTTTCAGTAGAAAAATCATATCAAATCCAAAAAAAATCAGAATGACACGAAATTGGCGGCCACGCGTTCGTATCGAAATTATCTAGAACCATGGCCTAAGATCTCATTAGATAGATCGTTCGAAAGACCTCGTTCGAACAAGTTTTCAAGCGAATTTTTTTTTTCCTTTCTGTCTCTTCGTTAGAAGTCTCGTTCGAACGAGATTTCTAATGAAAAAACAGCGGGAACAGTTTTAAGCCAGTTTTTTTCACTTTTCCACTACTTTACCCCACTTCCTTTTTGACATACTTCTTAAGTGAGGGAACTAACTTTTTGAAGACAACTTTTTCACATTCTAAGAGTCTTTTGAGAGCAAAACTTTTAAGAAAAAGTTCCATGTTTTGTGTTTGATTTTTATGGATTAAACTCATCAAAAATTACATACACGCCCATTTATTTAGTTTATTCCAAGTACCTATTGATATATCATTGCTTGGAGACTTTTGGCACCTGGTTTTCTCTACACCAATAAGAAGAGAGTTTGGGTTCTTCTCTACCCCCAAAAAGGAGAAAAGTTTATTGTGGTGTTCTCACTCGAAGAAAGGCTTCGCGTGTGGGTTGACGGTGACCATAGCCCCATTGATGGAGTTCGAGACTGTGGAGGAGTCCACGGTTATACACCAGGCGGAGGTTGAAGACCGAAGGAGCGCGTCAAAGCTTGGACGGACTCAAGTCAGTTTGTGTAAGTCCTCTTGTCTCGAGTCTTTGTAAAAACTACCATACTTAGTGAATTCGTGGCTAGGGCCATCCGAGGTTTTTCCCATTTGGGTTTTCCTCGTACATCCGGCGTATTGCGATTGATATTTATTTTATCTTGCTATATCACCTAGATGTAATACCCCGCATTTTCGTGTTATTTATTTTTGGGGATTAATTGAATTATGTGTATTAACTAGAAATTAATCCGGATAAAAATATTAACGAGATGTGAGTTTGTATTTGATTATAATGTGTATATTTGGCAATATATGAATATTGGAAATATCGAAATTGTCGCGAGATTGAAATACGGCAATTTGGGAAACTTTGTTGAGACGCGCGTGACAGTCGCGTCATGAATATATTTATTGGAATTAAAAAGTGAATTTTATTTTTATCACCCGTATGGTCATTTTGAGTGCCCCAACGCGTCCGGAAGGGTCAAAATAGTCAGAAAACACTAGTCGGGGGTTAAGTTTGGGTCCCGGGGCATTATTGGGCCATACCGGTAACTTATAGGGGCATTTTGGTAATTTCAAAAATCTGGGAATTAAAACCCACGAAAATAAGAGATAAAAATCTGACTCTTTCCTTACCCACTAAACCCACTACTTACACTAAGGGACTTAATGGGCTACGGGAGAAGTTAAGAAATAGTTTTTTCTCCGGATTTATTTATATCATATGATGGTTATTCTATTATTTTCGTTATGGTGAATGGTGATATTATTCTTGCTTTAAATCTTTTACTGCATGTTAATCAGACTTTAATTAAAATTTGACAACTTACTTTTTAAATACTAGGCGGTTAGTAATAATAAAATGTTTCGACAGTGATGCTATTAACTGAACCAACTTGGTATTTTGATTTAATTTAATAAAGGAGTAGCTACCCGGTATTTAATTAGTCAGGGTGTCACAGGTGGTATCAGAGCATCAGGTTCTAGTGTCCTTTAGGATCTGAACGGCTTATTATGTTTCCGATGAGCTTTCTTTGATATAGAGCCCTATATTTTAGGAATGTTGTATTCTTTTGTTTATGCTACGTTCTTCAGCTATTTTAAGTTTATAACTGCGAACTTATAGACTTTATTCTTATTTCAGAATGCCTCCACGACGTGCACCACGGGTTCCCAGGAATGCAACGCCAGAACCACAGCCCGCACCAGTCCAGGGCACGATGAATGCCGCTGAGGTTGCAGCTATAGTAGCCCAAGCGGTAAATGCTGCATTAGCCGTAGTTCAGCAGGCACCACCTCAGGCGCCAGTTACCGCGCCAGTTCAGCCATATGCATTCCCGTCTGCCTGGGAACGTGTACGTGATGCTTTTCAGAAAGCACATCCACCGGAGTTTGCTGGCAGTTCTGATGTTGTTGTTTCGAGTCAGTGGAGAAAGGATATACAGAGACACTTGAGGATGTATGAGTGCACTGACGTTCAGAGGCAGGTACTGGTTACTTTTAAGCTAGTAGGATCTGCACTACAGTGGTGGGAGTCTATTACCACCGCAGAGGAGAGAGATACTCTCACGATTCAGGAGTTCTGGATGCAGATCGACCGCAAGTACTTTCCGTCTGCGGTTCACACAAAAATGAGGAGGAAGTTGATGAACCTTCGACAGGAGGGTAAGACCGTGGCCGAATATGAGGCCGAGTTCACGAATCTGTTGAATATCGTTCCGGATGAGATACCGACAGAAAAGAAGAAGATTGAGAAATTCACCGACGGGTTGACATGGAGGATCCGTCAGCATCTGTTAGGGAACCTTTCGTTGGCCACTTATTCTGATGTGGTTAACGCTGAATTGCTCCATTGCCAGGACCACCGCTTTCACTTGACAGAGGGGAAGCGATCAGGAGAGTCCAGCCATCAGGGCAGGACAGGGGGAAATGGTGCCAGCGGGGCACAGTCAGCTCAGGGTCAGTATAGGCAGAGTGATCAGGGTTTCCAGCAGGGGGATCATAAGAGGTTCCGATCAGGGGGTTTCAGGAACGGTCAGGGAGGATTCCGGAATGGCCAGCAGGGTCATAACGGCCATCAGGGCCAGCAGGGTCAAAATGGTCAACATCAGCAGTTTCACCAGGGCCAGCAAGGCCAGGGCAGAAATGGTAACGGCCACCAGGGCCGAGGGCAGCAGGGACAGCGAGGGGAAAACTTTCCGGGGAAGTGTTTCATTTGTGGTAAGATTGGCCACAAACGTCAGGATTGCCCTGATAAGGGCAGGGCCCCGCAGCAGCAGCAGGGTGCTCGACATGAGCCATAGAGGCCACTTTTTCCACCTGCTCTTCTAGCTCCAGCCCAGGTTCCAGCACTACCAGCCATTCCAGCAGTTCCTGTGCAGCAGGGGCAGTTACAGTATGGACGTGTCTATAATGTCCACCAGGTAGCAGCGCCACAGGCACCACCCGCGATTGAGGTTATGTTTCCTATCCATGGTACTATGGGTCGGGTTTTGTTTGATACGGGGGCAACGCATTGTTTTATAGCTACACATTTTGTGAAAGCCTTAGGGTTGTTAGCTACGGCAGAGAGAACAGTAACGTGTGTAGACTCACCATTGGGGAGTGGGTCACTTATTTTCTTTATATGTCGGGGAGTGGGGGTAGAGATTGGTAGTCTGGTATTACCTGCAGATATGTTGGTATTAGATATGCATGTTCACGATGTGATTATCGGTATGGATTGGCTCGCTGATTATAGAGCCATGATTGATTGCTTCGGTGGGAGCATCGTTTTTGCCATTCCGGGGCAAGAGATGTTTGTAGTGGCGATGCCTCGCCCAGAGGGAGGTTCGATCGCTCATTTGTACTACTTAGAGGAGGATACCTCTAAGGAGGTTGTGATTCCTTTAGATTCGATCCCAGTTGTCAGGGAGTATTCCGATGTGTTTCAGGAGATACCAGGCTTACCCCCCAGTCGAGAGATAGACTTTGTTATAGACTTATTACCGGATATGAGACCTATAGCACGCGCACCGTACCGTATGGCTCCAGCTGAGATGAGGGAGTTACGGGATCAGATTGAGCAGTTGTTGGGTCAGGGGTTTATTCGGAGGAGTACTTCACCGTGGGGTGCCCCTGTATTGTTCGTGAAGAAGAGAGATAGTTCACTGAGATTATGTGTGGACTACCGAGAGTTGAATAAGGTCACGATACGGAATAAGTATCCGTTGCCTCGAATCGATGACCTATTCGACCAGTTGAGAGGAGCTTCTTGCTTCTCAAAGATTGACTTGCGATCTGGATACCATCAGTTACGTATCAGGGAGGAGGACGTCTCAAAGACTGCGTTCTTATCGAGATATGGTTCTTACGAGTTTCGGGTTATGCCATTTGGTTTGACCAACGCTCCAGCAGCGTTTATGGACTTGATGAATAGGGTGTTCAGGGATTTCCTAGATCAGTTTGTCATTGTCTTCATCGATGATATTTTGGTTTACTCCCAGACAGAGGAGGAGCACGCCGAGCATTTGAGGCAAGTTTTGCAGACGCTACGTCAGAACGAGCTGTATGCAAAATATGAGAAGTGCGGGTTTTGGCTGAAGGAGGTTGAGTTTTTGGGGCATATTATTTCCGACCGGGGAATATCTGTTGATCTGGGGAAGGTATCCGCGGTGAGTGAGTGGGGACAGCCCACGACACCGACAGAAATTCGAAGTTTCTTGGGCTTAGCAGGATACTAAGGAGGTTTATTCGGGGTTTCTCCACGAAAGCAGGTCCGTTGACACACCTGACTCGTAAGAATGTGCCATTCATCTGGAGTGATGCCTGTCAGTTGGCATTTGATGAGTTGAAGGATAAGTTGACCTCAGCACATGTGTTAGCATTGTCGAGACCGGTAGTTGAGTACCTTGTTTACACCGATGCATCCTTACAAGGACTTGGAGGTGTACTGCAGCAGGAGAGTCAGGCCATAGCTTATGCTTCCCGTAAGCTTAAGCCTCACGAGAAGAATTACCCTACCCATGACTTGGAGTTAGCGACAGTGGTATTTGCCTTTCGTATTTGGAGACATTACCTTTTGGGAGAGAAGTTTCGATTGTTCACGGATCACAAGTCCCTACAGTACCTATTTACGCAGAAGGAGTTGAATATGCGGCAACGGCGGTGGCTTGAATTCGTGAAATATTATCAGTTCGATATCCAGTATCACCCGGGGAAGGCTAACGTGGTGGCAGACGCGTTGAGCCGTAGGCCAGTAAATGAGGTGGCAGGGGTGTGGAAGGCCAAGTGGAAGGAGTTGGGACACCAGGATGCAGTGGCCCGATCATTCATGTCTGTGATGACCGTTACACCGCAAATTGTCACGAAGGTGGTAAAGGCACAGGCAAAAGATTCGTTCTGTCAGGAGCAGATAGTTCGATTACTAGCAGAGGGAGCCGAGTCCTATACCGTTAGCTCAGACGGGGGATTACGCTTCAATGGGAGATTGGTAGTTCCGGAAGGGGAAGAATTGCTGCACGAGGTGATGGCAGAGTCGCACGGCTCACGGTTCCCGATACATCCCGGAGGGGACAAAATGTATCAAGACATGAGGCGACAATATTGGTGGAGCGGAATGAAGAGAGATATTGCCGTGTTTGTTTCAAAATGCGCCACTTGTCAGCTAGTTAAAGTGGATCATCAGAGACCGGCAGAACTTCTACAGCCATTGGAGGTCCCGATGTGGATGTGGGAGAGCATATCCATGGATTTTATCACGGGGTTGCCTACGTCACAGAGAGGTCACGACTCTATTTGGGTAATTGTGGACAGGTTGTCCAAAGTTGCTCATTTTCTACCCGTAAGGACAGACTACATAGCGGGACAGTATGCCCAGCTCTTCATTTCAGAGATAGTGAGACTTCACGGTGTGCCCCTAAATATCGTGTCTGACCGAGACAAGATATTTGTTTCACGGTTTTGGGAGAGTTTTTAGGAGGCCATGGGCACGGAGTTGCGGTTGAGTACGGCGTACCACCCGCAGACCGATGGGCAGACCGAGCGTACAAATCAGATGTTGAAAGACATGCTACGTATGTGCACCATTGATTTTGAGGGTGGATTGGAGCAGTATCTTCCACTGGTGGAATTTGCTTACAATAATTCCTACCAGTTCACTATTGGCATGGCTCCATTTGAGGCGTTGTACGGTAGACCTTGTCGTTCCCCAGCATGCTGGTTGGAGGTGGGGGACAACAAACTACTTGGGCCGGAAGTGATTCAGGATACTTCGGCAAGGATTGAATTGATACGGAGCCGCATTCGGGTAGCTCAGGATCGGCAGAAGAGCTATGCTGATGCGAAGAGATTCTTCAGGGAATTTGCAGTAGGGGATCAGGTTTTGCTCAGAGTATCTCCGATGAAGGGGATCATGCGTTTCGGGAAGAAAGGGAAGTTGGCACCGAGATATGTGGGACCATTCCCTATTATTGAGCGGATTGGGCCGGTTGCGTATAGACTTGGGTTACCGGAGCATTTGCATCGGATTCATGATGTGTTTCATATTTCCTCGCTTAGGAAATATCTTAGAGACGATTTGGCTCATTCTCACATTGCTTTGGAGGACATCGATCTCCAGCCGGATAGCTCCTACGAGGAGGGGCCGATTGCTATTTTGGACCGAAGTGAGCGAAAACTGCGGTCAAAGATTGTTCCGTTAGTGCGTATTCAGTGGCGACATCATAATGTCGAGGAGTCCACATGGGAGCGCGAGGATGAGATGCGCGAACGTTATCCAGAGTTATTCTTATCAAGTACTTTCTAGTTCCGAATTTCGGGACGAAATTCAGTTATTAGGGGGGAAGTATGTAATACCCCGCATTTTCGTGTTATTTATTTTTGGGGATTAATTGAATTATGTGTATTAATTAGAAATTAATCCGGATAAAAATATTAACGAGATGTGAGTTAGTATTTGATTATAATGTGTATATTTGGCAATATATGAATATTGGAAATATCGAAATTGTCGCGAGATTGAAATACGACAATTTGGGAAACTTTGTTGAGACGCGCGTGACAGTCGCGTCAGGAATATATTTATTGGAATTAAAAAGTGAATTTTATTTTTATCACCCGTATGGTCATTTTGAGTGCGCCAACGCGTCCGGAAGGGTCGAAATAGTCAGAAAACACTAGTCGGGGGTTAAGTTTGGGTCTCGGGGCATTATTGGGCCATACCGGTAACTTATAGGGGCATTTTGGTAATTTCGAAAATCTGGGAATTAAAACCCACGAAAATAAGAGATAAAAATCTGACTCTTTCCTTACCCACTAAACCCACTACTTACACTAAGGGACTTAATGGGCTACGGGAGAAGTTAAGAAATAGTCTTAACTTGCCAAAACCCAACCACACCTCCATTGTCATCATCCTTAGAGAAACTTGTAGAGAGAGAGAGAGAGAAGAGAATTCTGCAGAAAGAGAGAGGGAGAACAACTCAGCCTTCAAGATTCAACATCAAATTCAGAGAAAGATTAAGGCAAGTGGTTTAATGTCAATTAATTCAATGCTATGTTTTCCATGTTTAGGAATTTTCGAAATTGATCTTGGAAGATGATATAGACCCATGAATTTGAAGTTAAAAGCTATAAATTATGTTAGGGATTGCATGTAGTAACATTCTGGACGAATTATGTGTTCAAAACAGAACCACTGATGATCTAAAAATGGATTTTAGGAGAAGTTTATTGATGTTCTTGAAAGAAGAAGAAATCTGGAAATTTTTAAGAAGTTTTGATCTAAACAAAGCCTTGAATGATGAATTATTGGTTTTAGAACGTTAATACTGTTGTAGGATGATAGTATGATGATGTTATAACCTTGTCTTAGAGTTTCATGCTTGTAAATGATGTTTGGGGACGAATTGAAAACTGCAAAACTAAGCAGTCCGTAGCCATACCTGGTGCGTTCGATCGATCGATGTTCATCAGTCGATCGATCGACCACCATCGATCGATCGAAGGTCAAGGTCGATCGATCGACCTTCCCAGAATGAGTAAAGTTTTTCCTATTTAAATTTTAATGGTGGTAACCCTTGGAAAATATTATTGGAGACCTTATGAATACCCTTAAACTTAAGGAAGACCAGTAGGCATGATTATGAAACTTGGACCTTAATTAGAATCCAATTTGAGGAATTATTCTAAATTAATGAAATTCGATAACTGAGATAATATTTGGGTTAATAGTGTAAATTGGAATAATTTGATGAAATGAGGTTTGGGGCAGGAGTAAGGACCTTAGGAATAAAGATGTTATACGTGGGAATAATAGGAGCTTAATAATCTATTTTAGATAGGTTTTAAGTATAAGGAACTACGACGTGAGACGTGTCGACAGCTTAACTTTTATATTATCGGGAGACGTAAAATATACAAATTTGGAATAATGGTATAAGGATATAGAGTATACCTTTATTAATACTGAACTATCTAAGATGTGTGAATGCTTAGTATATGATTTTTATATGTATGACATACCTACCATACTTGCTATCAAGGGAGGTTACGTTCGCATAGGGCCTTCTTATCCTTGTGTTGCCCGGATTTAGATTGGTACCTCGAGGACATAGTTCAAGAGAACGACTTATTTGTGAGTTAATAAGCCAGCTGACTGTGGAGCGTAGGTATGTACGTGACCATGGATATGTTGAATTATGTTCGCCTCCATTTTTGTGTGTGGTGCTTATTCCCACAATTCCTGAGAGATTCGGAATTTGTGATCCTTATGTACGTGATGTACCGGGATGGATAGCAGAGTATGTGTGCACCGTAGCTTAGCCTTTGGGTGCTTGTATTGTATATTTATGATGTGAATAATATACGGTTAAATGAAAAGTAAACTGCTATGTTAAATTGTGGGTATAGTAATTTTAACATATGAAAAGATAAAAGGGAACAAATATCAATAAAGGGTTTTGTTAATAATTGTGAATCCGATAATTAAAGTAGAACTCTCTATTTAAATTGCTAAGGTTGGAAATTAAACGTGAACCGAGTAGAAGTGTTAGAAACTCTTTGGAATCAGATAGTTATGAGAAAACACATGAATGGGAGTAGGAACGTTACCAGTGCACAGTTAGACGAGAGGTGAGTATTTCATGCGAGAGCACGTCCTAACATGTATCTTGCATTCATTGTTTTAATTATTGTTAAAGCACTTGCTGTTTTTAAAATACTCTCCACATTCGGGCTCTGACCCGTTTGCTTTCAAATCTATCTTTTTGTAAAAACCATTTTAGGTGCCCAGCCACAAGGACACCACGCTTAGGATCCTCATACAGGTGACGAGCTGTAGCTGTTTGTGGAAGTTACAGGGATTTGCTTTTAGACGCTTCTATCATTTGGATTCCATGTTCAGTATTCCTCAGTTGTAGGGCATGTTGCCCAAATTCTATTTAGAGACATTTCCATTTCAGTTTTTCAGACTTTGGCATGTATTATTTCAGTATTCAGTATTTCATTATTTATTCAGTTGTGGGATTTGTTGTGAGGAGTTTTTCCTGTGGATTTATTTATATCATGTGATGGTTATTCTATTATGTTCGTTATGGTGAATGGTGATATTATTCTTGCTTTAAATCTTTTACTTCATGTTAATCAGACTTTAATTAAAATTTGATAACTTACTTTTTAAATACTAGGTGGTTAGTAATAATAAAATGTTTCGACACTGATGCTATTAACTGAGCCAACTTGGTATTTTAATTTAATTTAATAAAGGAGTAGCTACCCGGTATTTAATTAGTCGGGGTGTCACACTAGATGCATGCTTAGGACTAAAAGATAAAATTAGTTCAAAATCAAAATCTATTTAATTTGGTGAAAATTTAATGTTTGGGTATGTTCAATTTAATTCAAGTGCAAAATTACTTTATCTTGATAGCATGCAAGTTTAACTTGAATTGGATTAATGTGTGTTTAAGTCTAAATGAAAATTGTGTGTGTAGTTTAATTTCACTTTTCGTTTAGTTTTAATTTTTTCATAAGTTGGTTTGTTCTCTTTAAGAAAAGAAAATTTTAAATAACTTTTAAAAAATTAAAATTTGAACCATTTCATTATATTTGAATTTAAAAATTGGGGGCTTCCGCACTTTCATTTTATCAACCAATGTTCAACATTAAAATATCTACAATTTGTAATGTTTATTAAAACAAAGAACAACTTATGCTAATTCAATCTCTCAAACGTTGTCGCCACAACAATGTACTGCAGGTAAGGGGACACATTGACAATTATTAAATCACACTATCCATAATAATTAGTGCTAGAAAATAAATTCAATGAATTTGATAGATGAAGGATGTTTTCAACCAAGATCATTAAAACTAACATTGGCTACTCAATTGGATAGAATTCCCCACATTAATGTCCAACAGTGCAAGATGGCATAAGTCCAACAGTGAAGTGGAATAAATGGTGTTCTCTTTGATTAAGGAGATAGTAACAACATATACAACTTGGCTTCAAAAGTTTAGGTATTTAATTTCCATTAATTAATTCTTGAGCAAACAAATGTTCATACAGCCTGCCATGTCAAAATCTTATGTTTATAACAAATAATAATGATACTATTTATAATGATGATGATGGTGGTGGATGCGGAAGAAGATAAAACTAATCTACCTTCCAATGTTTTACTCAGTTCTTATCCTTGAGAGGTAATTGAAAGGAATTAGGGAAGGAAAAATACCTGTCCAATAATGACAGTCTTGAACCTATCAAATGGAGTTGAGTTAAGTGCATTGAAGATTAAATGTGGGGGGAGATATATTGGAACTCGACCACCGCTTATTTCCGTTTCGACAAATTCACACAACTTTTTCGCGTAGGGCTTGTGAAACTCCCCCGAAAGGACTTCCATCCACGCCTGATCCACTAACAACTCATCCAATTTCAAATTGACTTTTATATGAATATATACATACATATAATTAGTCATATGATACATATATACATACATAATATAAGATAAAGGAGAAGCTATTTGAAATTACAACGGACCTGTGGTAGATTTTGAGAGCCCGTTAGAACAAATTTTGAGATTGAGTTTGGATTTGGTGAGTAATCTGCTGAATTCCATTCTCGATTTCTGATCTGGGGTTATATATATTAACCTGTGAGTGAAAAATATGTAGAGAGATGCATAAAGAGATCAGACCTGTTAGTGAGAATGAGGAGTGACGGTCGTGTGAGAGAGCGAGAGTGGGCGGCTGCGTCAGAAAGAAAATGAGACATGATGGCCAGAGAGAGAGCGGGGAACTGTGAGTGAAAATGAGGAGCGGGAGATATCAAAGTTCTCCTAAATGTTTAGGAGGGAAAAGTACCTCTTAATTTGTACGGAGAATAAAAAAATGTCATAATATGTATATTTAGTATAAAAATTCTTAAAAAAAGGTTAATATTATCTATAACCAAATATGATTTTTATATTTAAAGTGTCATAAAAAATAATACTATTATATATAAAATGACATTTTATATTAGAGATGTCATATTAATAATAGTTCTAACCTTTAATGACATTTTTGTAATAAATTACTTTAAATTAATTTTTTAAGCGTCATAAAAATGTGTTTTTCTTGTAGTGCATATTACAACAGGAAGAGAAGGCTATAGCTTATTCCTCTAGGAATCTTAAGCCTCATGAGAAGAATTACCCCACCCATAACTTGGAGCTTTCAGCAGTCGTGTTTGCTCTTCGATTATGGAGAGATTATTTATTGGGGGAGAAATTTTGTCTATTTGCGGATCATAAGTCACTTCAGTATTTGTTCACTCAGCGGGAGTTGAACATGCGTCGGTGCAGGTGGCTTGGGTTTGTGAAGGATTCTCAATTTGAGATACATTACCACCCTAGGAAGGCTAACGTGGTAGAAGACGCATTAAGCCGAAGGCCGGTAGGTGAATTGGCCATGGTGTAGAAGGCAAAATGGAAGGAACTGGGACATCAGGATGCAGTTGCTCGATCATTTATGTTAGTCATGACTATTACATCTCAGATTGTGAAGAGGGTAGTTTAGGCTCAGGCAGCAAATCCGTTTTGTCAGGAGAAAATTTGATAACTTTTAGCCGGGGGAGCAGAGTCTTACTCAGTGAGTTCAGATGGGGGCTTGCGCTTCAATGGTAGATTGATTGTTCCAGAAGGTATGGATTTACGGCATGCGATGATGACAGAGTCGCACAGATCTAGATTATAGTACATCCTAGTGGGGATAAGATGTACCAAAATATGTGACGACAGTATTAGTGGAGCGGGATGGGACATTATTGAGTTTGTCTCTAAGTGTGCCACTTATCAGTTAGTGAAAGTGGATCATAAGAAGCCTGCTGGGTTTCTTTAGCCATTAGAGATCATGATGTAGAAATGAGAGAGAATTTCCATGGACTTCATCATGGGGTTACCTACTTCTCAAAGGGGTCACGATTCTATATGGGTGATTGTGGATCGGCTGACTAAGGTAGCTCACTTTTTGTCAGTTTGGACTGATTACTCTACAGGATAGTACGCTCAAATTTTTATAGCCGAGATAGTAAGGTTACATTGTGTACCGCTTAATATTATGTCCGGTCGGGATAAGATCTTTGTATCCCAATTTTAGGAGAGTTTTTATGAGGCTATGGGTACTGAGGTATGATTGAGTACGACCTATCACCCGCAGACTGATGGGAAGACGGAGTGTACTAACCGAATGTTGGAGGATATGTCACGCATGTGTGTCCTTGATTTCTAGGGAGGTTGGGAGCAATACCTTCCACTAGTGGAGTTCGCGTATAATAACTCCTACCAGTTCACCATTGGGATGGCTCCATTTGAGGCATTATATGGTAGACATTATCATTCTCCTGTATATTGGTTAGAGGTGGGGGATAACAAGATACTTGGGCTAGAGGTGATATAGGACACGTCTGCCAGGATTGAGATGATTCATAGTCGTATTCGGGTAGCTCAGGATAGATAGAAAAGCTACGTCGATGCAAAGAGATTCTTCCGGGAGTTCAGTGTGGGGGACCAAGTATTATTACAAGTATCTCCTATGAAGGGGATAATGAGATTTGGAAATAAGGGAAAATTGGCGCCCATATATGCAGGACCATTTCCTAAAATTGAGAGAGTTGGACCAGTTTATTATAGATTGGGGTTGCCGGAGCACTTGCATAGGATACATGATGTGTTCCATACTTCTTCGCTGAGACAATATCTATGAGATGAGTTGGCTCACACTCATGTTGCATTAGAGGAGATCGATTTGCAGCCAGGTAGTTCTTATGATGAGAAACCGGTAGCAATCTTGGACCATAGCGAGAGATGGTTGATATTGAAAGTAGTTTTGTTGGTGCGTGCCAAATGGGAGCACCATAATCTTGAGGAATCTACTTGGGAGTGCGAGGATGAGATACGCGATAGATACTCGGAGTTATTTTTACCAGGTATGCCTTATTTTTCAAATTTTGGGATGAAATTCCATTATAAAAGGGAAGTATGTAATACCCCGTAATTTTAATGACTTTTAAAATGAGATAAATTAAACATTAATGGGCAAAATTAATGGGATTAATTGGAATTAATTACGTGAGAAAAATTAATTGGGATTAATCCAGATTCAATATTACTAGAGATTAAAGTAATATATAATTTTGAATATTACTTAGTGATATAAAAGTAATATGTGAATACAATAATTATTGTCAGGAGCTACAAATACGGCAATAATGAAAATTAAGTCGCGACGCGCTCATGAGTCGTGTCGAGACTAAAGTAGGGAAATAAAATGAGATTTATTTTTAAGTCATTCGGATGATCATTTTGAGTGCTCTGTTGAGTCCGGACGGGTCGAAATAGGAAGAAAAGTCTACCTGGGGGATTTGATTTGGGTCTCGGGTCAATTGGAAGATGAAAGGACACCCCGAAGGGGCATTTTAGTCATTTTGCTTGGGAGATGAATAGTACCTACGTTTTTTGTCTTTTATCTAATCTTAAAAACTTGTTATATATGTGAGTTTAGATTGTACGAAAGGTTCATTTCATCTAAACACAAAGTGAGGTCTTTTGAGAGAGAGTGAAAAGACTTACAGAGAAAGTGGAAGTTTATCTAGAGGAGAGGAAGAGTTTCTTGGAAAGGAAGAGTCACCTAGGGCAAACTAAGGGCATAACTAACATCTCTACACCTTGCACCACCACCGGATAGTAGCCGGAAAAAGGAAGAGGAGGTGACAAACACTTGTCTTCTCCAAAGGTTCAAACCTACACATAAGGCAAGTGTAATTCTTGCTCTATTTTAGTGCTTATATTATCCATGTTAGAATAGGATTTTCTTTTGGATTTATGAACTTATGAATTTGGGATTAAAATGATTGATAAATCAAGTTAAATGGATAGGCAAATTCATGTAGTTGGAGATCTATACATGTAGAGGCTATGAACATGAAAATGGATAGATTTTACATGTAGAGGATATATATATATATATATATTTATTCAAGATATGAAAATTATTATAGGTATTGCTTGTAAATGAATCCTACTCATGTTGAATATGGAAATTTGATGATTTAGATATATAATAATAGTTCTAAATTCTGGGTTATTAAGAGGTATAAAAATGAAGAATTTAGATAAATTGAAATTTTAAGGATTTAATGGGTTTGATGATGATACCCTTATGAATATATGGATTTGATGTTGCTCTTATGTGAAAATACCCTTGAACGTGTTAGAACAATGTCAGAATTTTGGAATTCTGGGTAGAATATAATCCATGAGGATTTGGGTGTAAGAACATGAAGAAAAACTCAGAAAACTGAGGTTGAAGACGAAGTAGAATGGCACTGAACTAGTTCGAACGAGATGCTATCTCGTTTGAACAAGAATTTTGGGTTTCTGACGAGATTCCAAAAATTTTGTTTTAGTCCAGAAAAGTTTGGAGAATTGTATTTTAGCCCACAATAGGTTTTGGATACTTTTGGAACATTAACAAGGAGCGAGGGACTTGGGTTAATGTTGAAAAATTATATGGAATTGAGGAATAAAATTATGTGAGAGATATCAACATAATAATAATACGATTAATACGATTAAGAGATGCATAATCTTCATGGTTAAATATGGGTTAATACTTGTTATATATATATATATATATATATATATATATATATATATATATATATATATACGAGTACTTGGGATTATGTGAGTGATAACTACATAATAAATATACGGTGATAATCGTGATTAAAAAGTACGGGTGGTATTCGAGAAATACGACGGGTACTTGGGGTAAGATGAAGTCCTAATATGATATTGGTTGAGTGAATACCAAATTTTATATAGGTTGATGTTTATACCTATTGATTGTTGATTTATGTGTATGACATACCTAGCCTTTGCTATTGACGGGAGGTTTGCGTGTAGAGGACAGTCATATCCTAATGAGCTTTACGGGGGATTTTTGACTTGTTACCTCAGGACATAGAACTTAGGGATTGAGCACCACTTTTATGAATAAGGGTGTGACCGGTCATTTGGGTGCGTACGTATATGCATAGCCTAAAGGATTAGGACTATGTTCACATTCCAATATATGTATTTTGATATTTATGATTCGAGGGATACACCGAACCAGCAGTCCTTTGTACAGTGACGAGATGTACTCGAACATGACTGCAGAATATGTGCACACCGCAACTGAGTCTCGGGGTGCAGTATTGTATATATATAATAGAATGAATGTTTATATATACTTGTGATAATGTTTACTGTGTGAATTAAGTAGACATGAAAGATAATGAAATATGAAAAGAATTAAGTAAGTGAATAATTAATTATATTGAATTGAAAAAGGGCTTATCCATGTTAAAGAGAAATTGGACATATATGTATTACCAGTATTGCGAGAGAAATACGTGGAAAAGATATGGGCTATGGTTAGTTGGCACTGATATGAACTAGTTAGCATGGGAATTGTAACTAGTATAGTTTTAAAGTACGTTAGGTGTGCACTCTAGATGGGAGGTGAGAATCTCAAGAGAGATTGAATATAGCATTTATTCACTTACTGTTTTCTAAACTATTTTTACATCAGGCTCTAACCCGTTTTATTGCATATTCCCTTCTCTCTTGTATCTCCTATATCAGGTGTCCAGCCGCAAGGATGCCAACCATATATGATTAAGATTTTTGACGAGCTATGGATGCTAAGGAGTTTTGGACTTTGTTTAGACACTTTCATATACATTGATTCATACTCTGTAGTTGATCTTTCATTTAGGGCATGTCACCCAAAAGGATTTAAGTATTTCCATTCTATCCCAGTTAGTTAATGTATTATGTCAGTTTTTGATACATTTGGTTTTATTGGAGTTTATTGTATTGAGATATTAAACTGGAGAGTTTTATTCTAGTTGCATTTAATTCAGTTTTGATATTACTGAGATGTTATTCATTGTGTTGAATGGTTTATGTTTTAAAAATGGAATTTTTAATTATATTAAAAATTGGAAGAATCTTTTTAACACCTGCTTAGTTGGATATTAGGTGATTAATAATAAAAAAAATGTTTTTCGACGGTGATGCTAAGAATGAACCAATTGTAAATTCTGTTTTAATTGGGTATAGGACTGATCACCCGGTATTTAATTGAGCAGGGTATTACCCGATATTTAATTGAACGGGGTGTTACACTATCTAAATATAGAGTATGATTCCTTTAAACAATATATACCATATCTAGTCTATATCTTAATGAATCTCTCACTGCTTGCTCTACCCCTTTCTATTTTTCAGTTGGATGCTCACACCACTACACCAAAATGGCCAAATTGTCACCTTTCAGCCGGCCAGCCTTGTCAAGGTCATTGACAGTGACAAAAAACACGCGTTTTTTATCACGGTCATTGACCTTGACACGACCGTGACAACTAATTGTCACGGTCATTGACCGTGACAAGACCGTGATAAATTTACTTGTCACGGACTTGTCACGGTCATTGACCGTGACAATTCTTTAAATAATTGTCACGGTCAATGATCTTGACACGACCGTGACAATGTTAACAGCAAAAACCCTTTCCCTTTCTTTTTTCCCTCCCGCGCCGTTCCCTCCCTCTCTCTCTCTCTCGACGCTGCTCTCTCTCTCTCTCTACTTTCAGGTTTAATTCTCTCTCTCTCTCTCTCTCTTCCATTTATATATATGTTTGTGTGTATATATATGTGTGTATGTGTGTATATATGTGCGGGTGTGTGCATGTGTGGGGGTGGGGCAGGGGGTGGGGCAGGGTGGGGGCAGGGCGGGGTGTGTGCGTGTGTATATATATGTGTATGTATGTGTATATGTGTGTGTATGTGTGTGTATAAATGTGTGTGTGTGGTGGTGTGTGGTGGGGGAGGGGGTGGTGGAGGGGGCAGGGGTTGGGGTGTGTGTGTGTGTGTGTGTGTGTGTGTGTGGTTTGTGTGGTGGTGTGTGGTGGGGGAGGGGGTGGTGGAGGGGGGCAGGGTGGGGGCAGGGCGGGGTGTGTGCGTGTGTATATGTATGTGTATGTATGTGTATATGTGTGTGTATGTGTGTGTATAAATGTGTGTGTGGGTGGTGTGTGGTGGGGGAGGGGGTGGTGGAGGGGGGCAGGGGGTGGGGTGTGGTGTGTGTGTGTGTGGTGGTGGTGTGTGGTGGGGAGGGGGTGGTGGAGGGGGCAGGGGGTGGGGTGTGGTGGGGTGTGTGTGTGTGTGTGTGGTGGGGTGTGTGGTGGTGTGTGGTGGGAGAGGGGGTGGTGGAGGAGGGCAAGGGGTGGGGTGTGGTGTGTGTGTGTGTGTGTGGTGGTGTGTGGTGGGGGAGGGGGTGGTGGAGGGGGGCAGGGGGTGGGGTGGGGTGGGGTGTGTGTGTGTGTGTGTGTGCGTGCGTAGGTGCGTAGGTGTGCGTGTGTGTGTGGCGGGGGGAGGGGGGCAGGCGGTGGGGGTGGGGCACCCATTTAATAACTTTTAAAATATTTGGAAAAAACATAATATTACAAAATTGAAACGAAATGGTATTGACGGAACTTACACATACGTTATGTACTGTGCTCTTACGTTGAAAATTATTAGATAGAAAAAGAAAAATATAAATTGAGATAACCTTAGAATCTAATTAGGCTAAAAATATAATGGCATCAACTAACATATATACACAACACTAAAAGTAGACATCAATTTTATAAATAATTGATAATAGTTGGATAATAATTGGATAATAAACATCGGGAGGGGGTGGGGGTGGGGGTGGGGGGGGGGTGGGGGGGGGGGTTGAATATTATTTACATTTATATTTTTGGATATTATATACATTCAAAATAAATAATTGATAATAGTTGGATAATAATTGGATAATAATTGAAATTTTCATTCAAAATAAATATTTCATTCTAAAATATTGGATAATAATTGATATTTTCATTTAAATTGATAATAATTTTATTCATGAAATTAATTCAATTAGGTAAAACCCTAGATAATTTTTTAACAGAATTTGATAATATTATATAAAGTTTAGTAAATTCACAAAATGTTGCCAATTGTATGTTTTTAGGAATATCATTAGTTAGAATCCATATACATGCATGTTGTTAGAAAGTCTTAAATTTAATTCTCACTTTAATTTGTAGAATCTCTGTACTTGGTTGGATTTATCCCTTTATGATAATGAAATTTATGCTCCAATTATAATTATCTCATGTCATAATTTTATTGATAAACAATATATGTAGTTGTCACGGTCGTGGTGGGGGGAGGGGGTGGGGTGGGGTGGGTGGGGGTGGGGTGTGTGTGTGTGTGTGTGTGTGTGTGTGTGTGTGCGCGTAGGTGCGTAGGTGTGCGTGTGTGTGTGGCGGGGGGAGGGGGGTAGGGGGTGGGGGTGGGGCACCCATTTAATAACTTTTAAAATATTTGGAAAAAACATAATATTACAAAATTGAAACGAAATGGTATTGACGGAACTTACACATACGTTATGTACTGTGCTCTTACGTTGAAAATTATTAGATAGAAAAAGAAAAATATAAATATTGGATAATAATTGAAATTTTCATTCAAAATAAATATTTCATTCAAAAATATTGGATAATAATTGATATTTTCATTTAAATTGGTAATAATTTTATTCATGAAATTAATTCAATTAGGTAAAACCCTAGATAATTTTTTAACCCTAGATAATTGTACAATTAATATTTTTTTTTATCTGTACTAATAACATTTTTTTTACAGCAAAAATGTCTCCTTCAGATGTTAAGGCGAAGATGATGATGCTGTTTATGATGATGTCGTCTGGGTTCGGTGGTAGCGGAGGCGACGAGGGCTCCTCCGCCCCTAGGCTCCCCAAATATGGAAAATTTGGGATTACCGTCGAGAACAAGTCGGAGCTATTAGCGAGATCCCTCGAGCTGCTAAAGACGGTCATCGGCCCGGGGTTTATGAGTTGGAAGGAGGTGCCATATGATCTAAAGTTAGTTGTTTGGGCGTCACTACAGGTAATATTTATATGAATATTTCAATTTCAATTTCAATTTCAATTTCATATTTATATTTATATTTATATTTATATTTATTCGCAACTAACATTGTATTTGTTGGACAGGAACAATTCAACTTGGATCCAAAGCTACGCGATTCCGTCTTGGAGCAGTTGAGGGAGCAACACAAGACGTGGAAGAAAAATATGCGGACACGGTACTTTGGAAAAACACGAGAGTCCATTTTACAGTGGCGCGGATCCGTCCCGCCCAAGGAGCCGATCTCATTGGCACAATGGCAAAAGTCCATTGACAATGAGATCGAGGATCGACAATTGGCATCTCGCCAATCGGGGAGGGAAAATCGGGCTAAAAAGACGGACGTGCACTACTCCGGCCGGACCTCTTACGCTGAGGTGGAGCATAGGATGCAGGTAAGATTTAATTTATCTATAACTACAGAAATATATTATTGGATAGATGCAGGTAAGATTTAATTTATCTATAACTACAGAAATATATTATTGGATATTATTTTACTTTGCGGGGCCGATACTAATTTTACTTTACTTTATTTTATTTCAGGGGGTAGGGAGTGGGCCAGGGGGTAAGCCACATAGGCTCGATACTTATGTGGCTCTTCGGACGAAGAAGGGGAAGGACAAGGAGGTGTCCCCGAGCGTCGCGGCCACTATTGTAAGTAATCCGACAGTTTAATTATTGTTAATTACGTTATAATTTTTTAGTTTACTTATTTTACTAATCATGTGCTTTTTGTCGTTTCAGGCAAAGCTTAAGGAAGTGCATGAGTCGCAGTCTGATGCCGACAAGGCATCTTTGTCCATAGACGCACTCTACCAAGTGCTTGGCTCTGATCGCAAGGGGAGGACAAGGGGAGTGAGCTCGCGGGTGGCCAAATCTAGGATCATCAGATTGGAGACGAGCGACACCGGGTTGGCTCGAACGGTGGATTCACACGACGCGAAGCTGTCCCGTTTGGAGGCGACGGTCCAAGATATGTACGCATTCATGAAGCGTACGTTGGGTGGAGACCGTAAAGGGAAAGAGAAAGGGAAGGAGAAGGATAAGGCGGTGGAGGAGGAGGTGCGGGAGGACGAGGCGCAGGATGACGAGGAAGTGGACCTCGCTGCTTCATCACCGACACGTTCGTACTTCGACGATCCACTTCCCTATTTGACGCCCTCCAACAGACCATTGTCGACAATTGGTTGGCCGAGCGTGTTCATATTGGACGTATTTGATGGCCAGCGGATAGGGCGGGGGTTGAGGGACCCGAATATCGTCGAGGGTGGAATATTCCATGGACGTGTGCTTCAAGAGATGGAGTGCAGGGTGCTCGTCACGCATGTCATACCCGGGAAGGAGAACTCCCTATTGTGGTTGCGCGAACAATGCGGCACGACGTATATTAGTGGGTGCGTCAATTCGTATGTCGTGTGGCCTACTCACCTCCTCAGTTTTATCCAAGACATGTAGTAACATTATTTTTAAGTTTGTCCATTTTAATTATATTTGGATTATATCGTCATGTATATTATTTTTACTTTGAATATTTGGATTATATCGTCATGAATATATATTTGCATTATCTTTAGTTTGTGTTGGATATATGATGTTTGGAACAGGTACAACGTTGCTATAACAGGTACAAATATACTGCTGGCAGTGGCAGTGGCCATACTGCCCAGCAGATTTTTTTTAAATTCTTCCCAGAATTGTCACCGTCATTGCCCGTGACAAAATTGTCACGGACGTGTCACGGTCAATGACCGTGACAATTCTGGGCAAGAGGGGTCACGCCTTTGTCACGGTTTATAACCGTGACAAACGTGTCACGGTCATTGACCTTGACACGACCGTGACACAAAACGCGAGTTTTGTGTCAAGGTCAATGACCGTGACACGACCGTGACAAAAAAAGTTGTCTCGCCTCGAAATGTCACGGTCATTGACCTTGACAAGTTGGATTTGTCAAGGTCAATGACCTTGACAAATGGGCAGATTTGGTGTAGTGCACACTTATATTTTGAAAGAAGAACAACTAAACTGTTTATAAGAAAATGAAGATGAAATCAATAAAGATGAAGAAGGTAATGTTTGTGTCAAAATTGAACCATGTGAGGTTGAAGATGAAATCAATAGATGAAAATTTACAGTGGTGGTCTATGTTTTGGGGATGAATGTGTCCAATGGGGCTATGAGGTGATATAAAATGAGAAAATGGAGAAAATATGGGAATACCATAAATATTCATGATGAAAACGGGAGTTTATTTGTTTCTTTTGAATATATGGATGCTCGGTTGAAAGTGATGGAATTAGGACCTTGGTCCTTTGACAGTAGACCTCTTATTGTAAAACCTTGCAATACTGATATGAGCTTAGAGAAGGAAGGTATGGAAAAACTCCCTATATGGATAAGATTACCTTACCTTAAGTTGCACCTATGGTCAGATGATGTTCTTAGTAAAATTTCCAGCATGATTGGAAAGCCTCTTTTTACTGATTAAATGGAAGTTAGAAGAGAAAGGTTAACATATGCCAGGTTATGTGTGAAAATTAATCAATGGAGTTCTATGCCTAAGTACATATCTATACATGATTTTGATGGTTGTAAAATAAGATAAAAAATAGAATATGAGTGGATTCCTATAAGATGTACAAAATGTAAAGTGTTTGGCCATACGGAGGAGGATTTAAGGGATGCTAAATCTAATGTGCAAGTGTGGAAGAAACTCAAGTCAGTGAAAACAGTAATAGAGGAGATCAAGGAAATAAATAAGGGATTCAAGATGTTAGGGACACAAGTACTGCAAATTCTAGCGTGGTTAGCACCATTCAAGGAGATGGATCTAATAAAACCTCACAGGATGCAATAATAATAGATGTCCAAGCAAGAAACAATGAAGATGATTAAATTGAATCTAAGTAAGAAACCTGTTCAAAAAGACATATGGTAGAGAATAACAATAATGTAGTAAATAAGAAAGGGGTTAATAGCAGCCCAAGCAGAGTCAAGGTCCTTTTATAAAATGCGTTTGAAGCCTTACAAGTTAATAAGGAAGAGGTTATAATTACTGATTCAGGGGAGGATATTATGGAGGATGAACTCAGTGAGGAAGGAAAAGTAATAATAGCTCAAAATAGCAGTGTAAAAGGGAAAATATGGAGTAATTTTGAAAAGAATAAGGAGAGAGGGGGGAAAGGAGGTTATAAAGCTAAATCATGATTAAAATTGCAATATGGAATATCAGGGGTTGTAATGCCCCTCATAAGCAAAGAGATATATAAAAATATATTAGGGATAATAATATTAGTATAGTTTTTCTTGTAGAGGTTAAGGTGAGGAGTGATAATATAAATGGGGTTAAAGATGGTTGTTTTTTCCATTGGAACTTTATCCAAAGTACCCTAAATAATGGCCCTGGAAGAGTTTGGATTACTTGGGAACCAAATTGTTTTGAAGTTGAGGAAGTTAACAACATGAATTAAGCTATTACTATTAGATCCAAATTCAGAAATCAAGGTAAATCTTTTATTTTTACTGGTGTTTATGGAGATAATAAACGAGAGCCTAGGTATAATTTGTAGAGATATTTGAGGAATGTTGGTACTTGTTTGGGCAATGAACCATGGATAATTGGCGGGGACTTTAATGTAGTGTGACGAAGTATTGAGAGATTAGGAGGTAATGGGGTGGATTAGGATGAATTAGGTGATTTTAATGATTGTATTGAAAGTATCGTGGTTGATGATCCACTTATAAGGGGAAATTGGTTCACTTGTAGTAAAGGAAGGTAAGGGGATGCTAATATACAAAGTAAAATTGATAGAATTTTGCATAATGAAGAATGGTTAAATGCTTTTATGGAGACTAAAGTCCGGGTAGATTTTCCTGGAATTTCTAATCATACCCCTTTAGTGATGAGTTTCCATTTTGAAAATGAGGATATTAATAGGCCTTTAAATTTTCTAATTTTTGGATGAAGCATAAAACTTTTTAAGACATTCTTGGGAAATGTTGGGATATGAGGATAGAAGGGAGCCCTATGTTCACTGTGGCTAAAAGGTTGAAATTTATGAAGAAAGATTTCAGGGAGTTGAATAAGAAACAATATTCTAATATTTCTTTTAAAGTCAATGCAAAGAAGAATTCAGGAAAACCTTAAGGGGAATGAAGGGGATGTTAACCTGCTTAATGCCAATGAGAAATGTCAGATTGAATATCTTGAGTTAAGGGAAATTGAAGAAGACTTTTATAGGTCGAAATCAAGAATCATTTGGCTAGAGAGTGGGGATAAGAATACTTACTTTTTTTTTCATAAGAAGGTCAAATGCCATACTAGTAGGAATAAAATTCTTTTTATAATGGATAGTGAGGGTAATATGTGTTCTGGTAAAAAAAAGTGCATGATGAAGCTATGAAATTCTTTAAAAAGCTTCTTGGTGAAGGCAGTGGGGTTAGGAGGGATACTTTTGATAGAATTTAACCTATAAGACAGAGATGGTTAAATGAAGATAAAAAATTAATTTTGAAGTACCATGTTACTAAAGAAGAAATCAAGAAGGATCTATTCCATATAGATCCTAATAAGCTCCCGGACCTAATGGCTACAATGTTGGATTTTTCCAGAATAATTGGGATATTGTTGGCAGTGATCACTAAGGTTGTAATTCATTTTTTCAGTAAAGGGATAATCCTCAAAGAGTGGAAAATTACTATTATCAACTTACTCCCTAAAATCCCCAACCCTAGTACTATGAAAGATTTCATACCGATTTCATGTTTCAATACCACCTACAAAATCATCTCTAAAATCCTTGTGAACAGATTGGGAGAGATTATGCCTGATCTTGTGAATAATAGGCAATCACCTTTTATTAAAGATATAAATATTACAGATAATGTCCTTCTTATGCAGGAAGTGGTGAGGGGATACCACAAGAATACTGGTAATCCTAAATGTGCTATGAAGATTGACTTGATGAAAGCTTATGATCCAGTTAACTAGGGATTCATTGTTGATGTTTTACAGCTATGGAGTTTCCTCAAATATTCATTTAATGGGGTTAAAGAATGTGTTGTGACTACCAGTTATTCTGTGAGTGTTATTAATGGGATATTCAAAGGTACTAATGGGCTTAGACAAGGGGACCCTCTATCCCCTTACCTATTTCTATTGGTCATGGAAGCATTTTCTTAGGTTATTGATGATGAGATCAGTAGAGGAGGTTATAATTTTCATCCTAATTGTGAAGGATATAATTTATCACATATAATGTTTGCTGATGATTTATTTATATTGGCTAAGGCTAATAATAATTCTCTAATGGTGGTGGATAGAGATCTTAATGAATTCAAAATGTTGTCTGGGCTAGGAGTCAACTACTCTAAAAGTGAGATTTTCTTTTCAGGCATAAATGATCATGAGAAGAATGGATTGGAAAATCTTGTGGGAATGAAAGTTGGAGAACTTCCAGTCAAATACCTTAGTGTGCCTTTAATATCTACAAGATTAAAGACCCAAGATTATAATATTCTAGTGGAAAAGCTTGTTAATAAGGTTAAAATCTGAACCAATAGTTGGCTATCTTATGCAGGAAGAATCCAGTTAGCTATAGTTCTCCTGAGAAGCACTCATGTGTATTGGATAAATATCTTTATTATCCCCAAAAAGATAATTAAGGATATTGATCAACTGATTAAAAGATTCATTTGGACTGGTATTGACCTAAAGAAGACTGGGGCTAAGGTGGCATGGGAGGATGTTATTTCTATAAGGAAGGTGGTATGGGAATTAGGAACTTGGAGATATTGAATAAAGCGAGTATGATGAAACATGCATGGGATGTTGCTAGGAAGAAGGACACACTCTGTGTAAAATGGATTCATAGTGTTGTAATTAAACATGAATCTATTTGGACAGTCAAACTACCAAGTGATGTGTCATGGACTTATGGGATATTATGGAGGTTGAGAGAGAAAACTAGAAGATTTATTAAGTATAACATTGATAATGGGAAATATACTCACTTTTGGGTTGATAATTGGCATGAAAATGAGCCTTTACACTACACCATATATGCCGAATTATCACGGTCATTGACCTTGACAAGTTGGACTTGTCAAGGTCAATGATCGTGACAATTCGGGGGGTGACAAAAAAAATTATCACGAACGTGTCACGGTCATTGACCATGATAAGTTTTAAAATATTGTCATGGTCATAAATTGTGTCAAATTCGTGACATTCTTTAAAAAATTATCACGTCCAATGACCGTGACAAGTCTGTGACAATTATCCTTTGTCACGGACTTGTTACGGTCAATGACCGTGACAATTCTGGGCAGAATAAAAAAAAATCTGTTGCGCAGTATGATCACTGCCACTGCCCATCAATATATTTGTACATGTTATAACAACATTATACCTGTTCAAACATCATATATCCAAAAAAAATAGAGATGATGCAAATATACATTCAAAACAATATGCATAACGATATAATCCAAATATAATTTAAATGTAACAACTTAAAACAATTCAATTCAAATAATGTCACTACATGTCTGGGGTAAGGTTAGCTCTGAGGAGTGAGTAGTCCACATGATATATGAATTGACACACCCAGCAATATACATCGTGTCGCATTGTTCGCACAACCACAAGGGGGAGTTCTCCTTTTCGGGTATCACATGCGTGACGAGCACCTTGGAATCGATGTCTTAAAGCAAACGTCCATGAACTGGAATACCCTGGACGGTATTCGGGTTATCATCTAGCCATCAAATATGTCCAGGCCAACCAAGTGTTGACATCGGTCGGTTAAAGGGAGTCAAATAGGGGAGTGGATCATCAAAGTCCACACGTATCAGCGATGAAGCAGCGAGATCCACGTCCTCGTCATCCTGCACCTCCTCCTCCACCACCTTCTCCTTACCTTTCCCCTTACGATTTCCACCCAACGAATGCTTAATGAATGAGAACATATCTTGGACCATCGCCTCCAAACGGGACAACTTCGTGTTATACAAGTCCATCGTTCGAGCCAACCCGGTGTCGCTTGTCTCCAATCCGACGATCCTAGATTTAGCCACCCGCGAGCTCACCCCCTTGTCCTCCCCTTGCGATCAGTGCCAAGAACTTGGTTAAGTGCGTCTGTGGACAAAGATACCTTGTCGGCATCAAACTGCGACTCATGCACTTCTTTAAGCTTTGCCTGAAACGACAAAAAACACATGATTAGTAAAATAAATAAATAAAAAAAAATTATAACGTAATTAACAAAAAGTAAACTGTAGGATTACTTACAATCGTGGCCGCGACGCTCAAGGACACCTCCTTATCCTTCCCCTTCTTCGTTCGAATAGCCACATAAGTATCGAGCCTATGTGGCCTACCCCCAGGGCCACTCGCTGTCCCCTGAAATAAAATAAAGTAAAATTAGTATCGGCCCCGTAAAGTAAAATAATACAGAATAATATATTTCTGTAGTTATAGAAAAATTAAATCTTACCATCATCCTATGCTCCACCTCGGCGTAAGACGTACGGCCGGAGTAGTGCACATCCGTCTTTTTTCCCCGGTTTTCCCTCCCCGATTGGCGAGATGCCAATTGTCGCTCCCCGATCTCATTGTCAATGAACTTTTTGCCATTGTGCCAATGAGATCGTCTCCTTCGGCAGGACGCATTCACACATTCGGATAACGGACTTTCAGGTCTTCCCAAAGTACCGGGTCTGCATATTTTTCTTCCACGTCTTGTGTCGCTCCCTCAATTAATATTCATATACATATAAATTCATTACCTGTAGTGCCACCCAAATATCTAACTTGAGCTCATTTGACACCTCCCTCCAACTAGTGTACCCTGGGTCGATGATCGTCTTTACGAGCTTGAGGGGTCTCATTAATAGCCCCATCTTGTTCTCGATGGCCATCTCCAATTTGCCATATTTGGGGAGCCTAGGGGTCGAGGATCCCTCCTCGCCTCTGCTACCACCAAACCCAGACGACATCATCACAATCAGCATCATCATCCTCGCCTTAATACCTGAAGGAGACATTTGCTGTAAAAAAATATTGTTATTAGTACAAATCAAAATGAATTAGAAGAAGACATGCAAATATGTACAATTACTACAAATCCACATGAATTGTCACTGTTTAACACCTCAATTCTGAATTCCAAAACAACAGCATCTAGCTCATAATATGTACAATTACTAAAAATCTTAAACATCCCCACCCCCACCCCTATTTCCCACACACACGCACACTACACAAGAGTGAAAATGATAAAGTGCAAATCAATTAAAATTATTAAAAATGGATTGATAAATTACAAATTGGAATATTTATTACAAATTGAAAAAATGTTTCAGATTCGAATTATCATAAAAAATGGATTGATATTCGGTAAGAAGCGTATATTCATGAATTAGTATAAACAAAACTTAGATTTATAGTATGTTTTATTTAATTATATCTTATTTATATTCGATTTTTAAATTTCAAATTCAAATTCAAACTTAGATTTATAGTATGTTTCATTTAATTTCATTTAATTAATTATATTTCCTCCATCTCCTCTAAAGGTTGAGTGGTCCTATCCCATTCAAGACCGCATATTTCTGTAATATACTTCACAACTCATGCACATTGTTACGATTTGAGAAAAAATCGGCAGCATATCCCCGTAGTTCTCCAAGTACACGACGTAGATTGGCAAGTGTGAATATTATTTCAATTGATCAATTGAGAGAACATTAGGATACGACTGCAGAACTTCCTCCAAAAGTAAAAACTTTAATCCACTAAGAATATTATTATACAGAAATTATGAAGTCCCAAACTGTCCAAACGGGACATTTCAAGAGATCTCATTACATGGGTAATGACTCTCGAACGGGTCTAAGGGCTATTGAATGCGTACGCATAAGAACTAGAAGGCTAGTATCTATGCGCACTATATGTAATTTCAAGTATGTTTCATTTAATTATCATACTATATATATATTGTTCGTTATACAAAATAATTTTCAAAAAAAGTTGAAAAATCCCACCTCCATATGGACAATAATTCAGTGGTCATGGCACTTTTAAATTAAACAACCCAACATCGATCCACTATAATCCAACCGCAATGGCAACAACAAATGTGTATCCCGTACTCCTTCTAATTCATCTACTCAATTAATTCTTTTGATCAATTAAACTAACAATTAAAGTATACAATTATTAATTTACTAATTTACAATGAGGGGCAACCCTACTTGCATATGAAAGGGGCACTAATTATTAATTTACAAAAAAAATTAACAACCAATCAATATTAAATCAATCAATTCTTTTACAAGGGGCACTACAATATGAGGGGCAATATCTAATAAACCAATAAAAATTTAATTAAAAAACACACACACACGCACATATACACCCCCTTCCCTACCCCCCCCCCCCACCCCCATCCCCGCGCTGCCCCTGCCCACCACACGTGCACACACACATATACGAACTCATGCACATATACACACACACGCGTGCTCATATATACACACACACACGCGCGCACATACCCCCTCCCCTCCCTCCCAACCCTGTTGCCTCCCCCCCCCCCCCCACACACACATGCACATATACACAACACACACACATGCACATTTACACACATATATATACACACACACATATACATACACATATACGTAAATGGGGGATAAATAGAGAGAAAACATACCAAAGTTGTAGAGAGAGAGAAAGAGCAGCCACTAGAGAGAGAGAGAGAAATGGAGGGAACAAATTCGGTGGAAAAAAAATAAGGGGGAGGGTTTTTTTACTGACATAATTGTCATGGACGTGTCACGGTCATTGATCGTGACAAGTCCTTGACAAACTTCACTTGTCACGGACTTATCACGGTCAATGACTATGATAAAAAAATGCGTATTTTTGTGTCACGGTCATTGATCGTGACAAGCCTGGCCGCTAAAAAGGTGATAATTTTATCATTTTGGTGTACTGTTAATTAACTGCTATGGTGATAAAATTGTGTATGATGCTGTAAGTTTTAGATTGGCCAGGGCTTCTGAGTTCAGTAATAAGGAATGATGGATTTTTCTTAGGCCTATTTCAAATTATCTATTAGACATGTCCAGAACAAGGGTGGTTCCTAATTACAGAAATGATGACTAGGTTTCTTGGGTGATAGCTAAAGATGATAGATATAACTGCAAGTGTACCTATGAAGAGATTAGAGCTAAGAAGGATCAGGTGTCTTGGGCAAAAATAGTGCGGTTCAGCAAAAGAATTCCTAGATGTGCTTGTATCTTGTGGTTATCATGTCTTGATAGATGAAGGACTAAAGACAAATTATTAAAGTGGGGAGTTACTAATGAAGACTGTTGTGTGCTTTGTGGAAAAGAAAAGAATCCATAAATCATCTATTTTTTGAGTGTGAAATATCTAATTAGGCTTGGAAAGAAGTGTTGATTAGATGTGGGGAAAGTATAAGTATTCAGTGTTTTGAAGAAGAAATCAAAAGAATGAACAAGAATTGTAGAGACTTTAAAGCCATGTTACTAAAACTTTACATGTCAATTACTGTCTACTCTATATGGAGAATCAGAAATGAAATCATTTTTAGCAATTTTCATATATATCTATATAATAAGTTACAATGGTGTTTTCACTATTCATAAGATGGGGAGACACTTCACGGTTGAGATCGACAAGGAAATGATCCAATGGTTGAGATTAAAAGATTTATTTTTCCTCTTTTGTCCCTTTATTATTTCATTTCCCCCTCTTTTTTAACACTTCATTTACTTTCCCCCTATTTACCAAAATTCAAAAACATGGAGAAAATAGTAAATTACATACTTCACTCTTTTTAGGATCTAAGTTTCTCCAAGTGTTAACCTCCAAACGGTGTTGGTTGATTAAACCATATAAAGAAAACTCCAAAGAAGCTTCGTCTCTCTCTCTCTCTCTCTCTCTCTCTCTCTCACACACACACACACACACACATACACTTTCGAAGACAACATCTCTGAGCCATTACCCCTGACCCTATTCCTCCATGTTGCCCCCTCTACTCCTCCCGTCCAAATAAGTTACCTTTTCTTTTCTCCCCACTATCGGCCTCGGCCACAAGCTAGGTTTTTTCCTCTCTCTATGTCACCTCTCCCATTAGGTAGGTTTCAAATGGTATTAGTTGGTTTCAATTTTATGTTTCAGATTGTTAATTACGATTTGTGCATTTTTTATTTTTTTAAATCTGACAACTTTGAATTATGGTATTTTTAGGTTTGATTTTTGTAATGTAACTAATATTTTGTTTCTTATCTTTTATATTCAGGATTGAGGATCCTGAAATAATTGAATAACTGGTAATATTTTGTTTCTCCCCTTTTATATTCAAGTTCAGTTTACGTTTTGTAAACCCTAATTTTTGGGGATTTTCCTTTTTAACGTTTTGGGTATCAAATTTTATTGACGGATCCTTTCTCATTCATGGTTTCTACTTCTTTTACAGGTAATTTCACATATCGAACATGGATTCTACTTCAAGGTTCATTATCTGACAAGTTTTGTACAATTTTATTTTCTACTTTCATTTTTATTGCATTGTAAACACTAAATGTTTTTTATATTCATTATATATAATCGATATTGTTATTTAAAAAATTGTTATGGATATTGTTTTTAAAAAAATTGTTATGGATATTTTTGATAACTAACTTTGTTATTTTATTAATTTTTTCTCTCACATAGAACACTGCCGGAAGCATATTGATTATGGTGAGCATATCGATTGTGGTGAGCATATTAATTATGATGAATGTGCATTAAGTTTATATTAATTCAGAGATGGTATAATTTTTTTTTGTAGTGTGAATACCCAGTGTTTATAATTATATATTTCCTTTTACAAATTCCTTGATCGAATATGGGAGAGGGGTGTTTGAATAGTACTAACGAATTAATGGTTCAGATCAAATTTTTTGGAACAATTTGAGGGTTTGAGAGTGCGCCACATCACATTTTAACATTGTGAGATCACAACTTGGACAAAACACGGTTGAATCCTTTTACACACACCCTACCATCACCTGATGCACCCCTCACTCATTCTCTCCCTCTCTCATCCATCTTCCCCCGCCTCTCTCTCACACAATACAGGTAACACAGTACACACACTCACCTACAAACACACGCACACCTGATTTAGGGTTTAGATTTAGGGCTTGATTTTGTTTTGTTTTGTTTTGTTTTAGATTTAGGGCTTGATTTAGGGATTGATTTAGTTTTGTTTTGGATTTATATGCATTTTTGTTAAGATCTATGTCGATTTTATTCACTTTGTTTTAGATCTGTTGACATGTATGCTTATATTTTGGGATCTAATTAATTTTTGTTTTTTGTTATTTATTTTTTCTTTTGCAGGTGACCTAATTATACTAGAACATCCTAAACAGGTGAACCCCTTTCCTTTTTATTGATTGTCTATTTATTTATTTATTTATTTTAGGTTAGTTTTTTTCCAGTGATGGATAAATCTATATTGTACGTACACATGCCAAAAAAAGGTTAGTTTTTTTCAAGTGATGGATAAATCTACATTGTACGTACACATGCCAAAAAAAACCTAGATCTAAAGATTTTTGGGTTTTTTTAAAATTTCGATTGATTTTTGGTTATAAACATAGTCCTTTGTTGGTTTTGATACATGAATGTTTTTATGATACATGAATTTGATAATTGAATGTTGGTATATAACGTGACACAACAATGACATTGAGTTAATGTTCAAAGAAAGCTGCTAAAAGAGGTGGTTTGATGGCAATTATACCATGAGGGTGTTCAAATGGACACCTGACTTCAGTCCCTCGGTTGAATCCACTATTTCCCCAATTTGGATCTCTTTTTCATATTTACCAGTTCATTTTTTTAGACAAACTCTTTGTTTTCCTTTGCGAAGATGATAGGAAAGCCTCTGAAGTTCGATTCACTGACTTATGAATTGATTAATCCAAGATTACTTAGTGTTTGTGTGGCATTGGATTTGCTTAAGACTTCATGTCTACATATTCTACCCCATTTCCTTTTAGCATAACCCCTCATAACCTTATAAGAGACTTTATTTTCCAAAACATAAGCCACCGTATCATTCTCCCATCTATAAATTTCCTCCTCCACATAATATTTTTCAATTTTAATACACCTTCTCCCTTCATTATCTTCAACAGAAAGAATGAATTGTTATTTGGCTCCATTCATTCTATATTTGTTAGGGACCACCACGTTAGACCAAAATCATCTGTAATTTATTCTATAAGTTCTAATTTTCTATTATCAAAATCATCTACAATTTGTGGCTATGTGATCATATTTGCATCCCATGCATTTTATAAATCTAATTCAGAATGTTTCATAATTTCCTCTTCACTCTTTCTTCTCCTTACAACCTTTGTTCAGCTACACATTGTAGGAAATATGTTACAAGCCCATATTTTAACATATACTACGGGATTTCAGGTCAATGCATGCGGCTCTTAATTGCAATATATTATATTTTGTTCTAATTTTAAGGCATCATCTATGTTCACCGTCTCCCCCCCCCCCCCCCCCCAACACTCTTTTGAGGTTATATTTTGTTTTTACAAGAATTATTAACAACACACACACACACACACACACACACACACACACAAATATTCGTTCTAATTAGTTATATTTTGTTTTACTTTGTAGGTATAATCGGTGTTCAATCTTGATTCCTTCTCCCACCTTCAATCGAGGTTTGGATTTTCATATTTTTCTACAATTTTTCTTAATCTGTTTGGCATTCTATATTGGTTGATCATGGCATTTATTATTTGACAGCGTCAAACATTGATTCTTGGTATGGATACAATTGAGTTACATGTTTTTTTAATCAAGCGAGTTTAAGTTTAACAACTGAGTAACTGCACAACTGATTAGAAGTAAGTGCACAACTGAATTTGTTTAACAACTAAGTTTAAGTTGTACAACTGATTAGAAGTAACTACACCACTGAATTTATTTAACAACTGAGTTTAAGTTGTACAACTGAGTTTAGCAACTGAATTTCTTTAAGTTGTACAACTGAGTTTAACAATTGTCTACATTTATTTTAACTGAAATCCTCATGTCTAGAAGTAACTACTTATAAGTACCTGCTTAGAAGGGGTTTAATATATTCTTTCTGTATGCTTTTCGTTTCAGTTTTAGTTTTCGATTTTTGTTTAATTTGTTTTGTATGTTTATTGTTTAGATTTTTGGAGTGAAATCCCATTCGTGATGATTTTATTGGGACCCGTCCTGCCTTTTTTTTGTTTGTCTTCGGCACCATAACTGGTGGAAATGGAACATACGAACTATTTTTTACCCTCTTAACTTCTCAAATCTATGAACCTGGTTATGAGATTTTGGTTTTATCATTATACATATGCTTCAGTTTCCTCTTATCATTCCATATAGCATATTGTTGATTATGTGCTAATGCATCCTGAACAGTAGTCTCATGCAACTACACGAATCGTTATCAATTGTGTGTTTACATTTCAATTGGTACTATACATGAGAAATGAACTATTTTTCATTGAATATCTCGATTACGACTTAACTTGATTACGTCTAATATTTCATCAAATGATTTTACTTGGTAGTAATTTAGATTGATTCCATTATGTATAATCATTAGGCACGACCCCGTTAAATGTTGGAGATACTATAAATATGTCACAAACTTTATCTAGCGCACATAAGGAGTTGCTCGCCTTCGAGTTCCTTTACATGATTCAAGAATGATTTGTGTACATGATTTCAATAGTTTTGAAGATTCTCTCTTCTTAAAGAAATGTTTTGAAGTTTGCAGAAATTAAAAGAACTTTATATGAGGCCTAATGTACAGTTTGATCCCCATAATTTTTCGAACTCTAATTTGTTCATGTTGTAATCAAATGCTATTCATATTCTAATGTGAAGTTTGTAGAAATTAAAATAGCTTTAAATGAGGTCTAATGTATAGTTTGATCCCCATAATTTTTCAAATTCTAATTTGTTCATGTTATAATCAAATGCTATTCATTAGGTGAGTTTGTTACGAGTTTGCTAATTTGCTCAGGTTGTAATTAACAATCTGAAGCCTCCAAATGTCGCAATGAGTTTGCTAAGTTAATAGATTCATCATGTGAGAAACAACATAGAGCATGCACTGAGGGAAAGGACATCGAGCAGCATTGAACAACTGATAAAGAATGAATATACGCACCGCATTTAAAATTCTGATAACTCACAAGAAGACGCATCACAATTTGCAATTAGGCATTGATTCTTTTTATACGATACTCTTTTGTCATATTTTCTGTTTAATAGTATTTTTAGTTAAATTTGATTGAAATATATCTTTTGCTTCCTCTTTCGAGTTATATTGAAATATAACTATTTCTCCCATTTACGTGAGTTGTCTTTACTATAGTTAGATGTTTCGGGTGAGTTGTTTGCAATAAATAAAACTCGACATTTCTATTATTTTTAAATCTGGTTGTTTTTTCCCAAGTTCGACAAATGACAAATTTTGCTGCTGAGTCCGACACATGAAATATTCTTAGTCCGACACACGAAAAATTTAGAGTTTGACACACGATGACACACCCCAACCCGGTTACTTATAATTAAGTTTGAAAGTCAAAGTGTGTGTCAAACCATGATTAATTTAACCAAACCATAAACACGAGTTTTAATTTCAGAGTCATCATTGTAAATCCATACAACTGAAAACCTTTTTACAACATCAGGGTAGTCATACTTATACAAACTTGCTTGAAGGATAATTTAAGTTAATTACATCATTTACATTTAAACAAAAGCTTTGTTTCTCCCGTTCCTGGCTAACCCAACCCAACTTCCTAGATTTGGCAATGACATCTCGTTACCTGAAAAATGTGAACATAGGAACCGTGAGCAAAATAGCCCAGTGAATGTATCATTACAATACTACTTTATGAATTTAAATGCAATAAATCATGTCCATATAATTATGTATTAACTTATCCGGGTCATTCATAATGAATGACCAACTTTTTCGAATCATGATTCACATATCCTGTCTAAATAGACAATTGTCCCCCATTCCTGGTCGAGGAGTAACCCCTTGTATTTAATAGACAAATATCCCCCATTCCGGATTGGGGAGTAGCCTCCCATTTCGGCAAACCGAAATGAACAATTTCATATTCATTATATTCTGATCATATCAACAACACGATGCAAATATCTCTTTCCAGTGAGTACACTCACCTTGGTTAACAACTATGTATTCACGTTTCCTTCGGGTGGAACTGAACTGGGTTGATTTGAGCTTACACCTATCAATCCAACTAAATCAGTACTGAATCTCAATCATAAGTATTATCCAAACATAATTATGTAACTTTCAATAACTATACAACAAAAATCTAATTCCACTTAAGTCACATTTTGGGAAACATGAGTAAAGACAAAACAATGGTACACATGTTGATAAAGTTATGAACATTCAACCGTAGGCAAGGTTCTAAAAAACGCGGGGCGTGATTGAGGCGTGGAGGCCAAGCCTTAAGCCTTAGAAGCATAGGCGGGCATAGGCGTGAAAAGGCGTAAAAAGGCGTTTAGGCCTTCATAATATATTTTAATATTTTTTAACCATAACAAGGCTATTAAAATATAAAAATTGCACATATCATAAAAATATGTGTGAATATATGCAAATTAAATTACTATTTGATTATTTTGGATGAGATAATGGTCCGATTTGCAAACAAATTCTTTAAATAAGACATCGTTTCACTATAGCATTGTTGTTTTTAGAAAAAAGTGCGCCGTAAGGGTTTTACCTAGAATAAGGTGTGAAAATCGTAAGGAGAGACATTTTTCCCAAGCCTTAAGCCTAAGCGTGCCTAGGCGGAGCCTAGGCCAGTTTTTTAGAACAGTGACCGTTGGAAATACCTCATAAGGGATTTATAACTAAACCCAAGTAAATATGAAAGAATACTTCTCAATGTATATACACATGAAACATGTACTCAAAATACTTTTCAAAAAGAGGAGATAACCATATTCTTTCATGGGGTATCCAGTATGGCCTCAAATTACTGTCCTCTATACTCAAACATCCTATATTCCTAAATTGTATAAATACAGGTGTCCAACCTTATCAATATGAAAACATATATGAATATAATTTCCAGTACAAGTGATGATGTAATTTTTCAAGCTTCCTCGAGCAAGTTATGGCCATTTCTTTACAACACAAGAAATCTGCCCTATAAGCTCCTCTATTGTTCCTTCAACTTCCAAGAATTTTTATAACTTTTCTCCAACATAAATTTCCATGATTTTCAACCCATTTTCAGTACACATACTGAATAGTACAGAATTAAAGTTTCATAAATTTTTTACTTCATTTTCTATCTCAAAATCTTAACTAAACTTAGGGAATACCGAAATGAAGTATATAAAGAACAACTATGTACCAACTTGAAATCATCATTACGGACTAACCACAAGGATATAAATTCTAATTTTTGTATATGATATGAATATATGAGTGTAATTTCATATCCGATTGGACTTTCTCGATTCCAGTAAGCACACAAAGATATATGCAAGTTTGAATACAAGGGGTTTCAATACAAAGCAATATGACCTATAAACACCACTTATCCCACATATGAACCAATACATATTATGACAAAGGATGATGGAATTTTAATCAATAATTCACGATTTATATACTTTGAAATAAGTATAATACAAGATTGAAACAATATTAACACATAATTGTACCTTGGAAACACCTTAAGAACTTTCTTGGAATTCTTTTCCAAGCTTTTCCTTGTAATCTTTCTTCCTTAACTTCTACTTTCTCTTTCCTTAAGCTTAAATCTCTCAAAACTGAACCTAGGGTTATATTTGCTGAAGAAATAAGTTAGAGGGAGAGTTTTAATTCGGCCAAGGCTGCCTCCCAAGCCAACCAATCAAATTAAACCATTTGGTTTAATAAAAGACAATTTACCACTTAAAGGGAATTGACAAATTTGCCCCTTGTTCGTAAATTTGACCTAACTTCTTACTCTTACATCCGTTTGATGCACCGTTTATTGTGTTACAACACTAACTCAGATGTATACAACTATATAGTTTTTACCTCAAGTTAATTGTAATGTTGTAAGGGTCAAAACTAGTCTCTAACAGGAACATTTCTACCGAAAATAACAAAATTTTGTGTTTGTAAATAATTCGACTTTTCATGATTTATGAAAGTAGGATTATAATAAACATAATAACTTAACATTAGATATACTAATAACACATTATTCATATCACATAAGATAAGCATGATTTAAATATAATTTATCATAATTATATCCGGGTTGTCACAACTTCCCCCTTAGAAAATTTCGTCCCCAAAATTTAATATAAAGGTCACTTACCAATCAAATGGGGATACTGTTTTCTCATGCTATCCTCTGTTTCCCAAGTTGCTTCTTTAACTGCATGGCTCATCCATATAACTTTAACTAAGGGAATAACTTTATTTCTCAATACTTGCTCCTTACGATCAATAATTTCCATTGGTTCCTCGATGTACGACAAGTCTTCCTTCAGTTCAATTGGTTGAGTTTTCAACTGATGAAATGGATCCGCCAAATACTTACGAAGCCTCGATACGTGAAAAACATCATGTAAACGAGACAACTCTGAAGGTAATGCTAATCTATATGCCACGTCCCCAATTCTTTCCAACACTTCATATGGTCCAATGTATCTTGGACTTAGTTTCCCTTTTTCCCAAATCTCATAACACCTTTCCATGGTGGAATACGTAGGAATACAAAATCCCCCTTTTGAAATTCCAATGGATGCTTCCTCTTATCTGCATAAAATTTATGCCTACTTTGCGCTATCTTTATTTGTTCCCGAATCATTTTGATCTTTTCAGTTGTCATATCTATGAATTCAGGACCCAAAATTTTCCTTTCACCTACTTCATCCCAACACAAAGGCATCCTACATCTCCTCCCATATAAAGCTTCACACGGAGCCATACTAATGGTGGACTGATAGCTATTATTATACGAGAATTCCATCAAGGTAAGATGATCATCCCAACTACCTTTGAAGTCAAATACACACGCTCGTAATATGTCTTCTAATATTTGAATCGTCCTTTCTGATTGCCCATCAGTTTTGGATGAAATGCAGTGCTGAACTTCAAACTTGTGCCCATGGCATTCTGTAAACGAGGTTAAAACTTAGAAGTTAACGTTGTATCTCTATCTGATACAATTGACATTGGTGCCCCATGTAAACGGATAATCTCATCAATGTACATACATGCATACTTATCAACAGTGTAGGTGGTCTTAACTAGAAGAAAATGGGTTGACTTTGTCAATCGGTCTACTATCACCCAAATAGAATCATGCCCCTTTGGTGACCTCGATAATCTTGTAACAAAATCCATTGTTATATGCTCCCACTTCCATTCCGGAATAGGCAATGACTGCAATAATCCTGCCAGCTTCTGATGCTCTGCTTTCACTTGCTGGCATAATAAACATTTAGCTACGAATTCTGCAATCTCACGTTTCATATTGTTCCACCAGTAATACTCTTTCAAATCTCTATACATTTTGGTACCTCCCGGATGCATATAATAAATAGAACTATGTGCCTCTTCTAATATATCCTTCTTTAAGGATGGATCATTTGGTACACAAATTCTATTTTTATAAGACAACGATTCATCATTCTTAATCTCAAACTCACTCTCTGTACCGCCTTGAACTTCTTGTTTCTTCTTCTCAAGGAATGGATCATTAATCTACAAATTTCGTGTGCGTTCAGCCAATAAAGGTCTTACTGTGACATGTGCTAATAATCCTCCCCTTTCTGAAAACTTTAATTCAATCCCCATCGATGCCAAGTCACGAATATTTCGAACACATGCACACTGTATGCAACCAAGAATCCCTGATGATTTTCGAGTCAAAGCATCTGCTACTACATTGGCTTTCCCAGGATGATGATGTATGGTACAATCATAGTCTTTAATCATCTCTATCCAACGCCTCTGTCTCAAATTCAATTCTTTTTGTGTAAACAAGTATTTTAAACTTTGATGATCCGTAAATATCTCACAAGTTTCACCGTACAAGTAATGTCGCCACAGCTTTAAAGAAAAAATAATGGTTGCTAACTCCAAATCATGCGTAGGGTAGTTTCGTTCATGCGTCTTTAATTGTCTGGAAGCATATGGTATTACCTTCCTATTTTGCATAAGAACACATCCTAATCCCTGAAATGAAGCGTCTGTATAGATCACAAAAGACTCATTCCCACATAGAATAGTAAGTATAGGGGCTGAAACCAACCGCTTATTTAATTCTTTAAAACTCCTTTCGCATTCTTCATCCCACACAAACTTCACTTCTTTACGGGTCAACTTTGTCAATGGTAATGCTATTGCTGAAAATCCCTTAATAAATCTGCGATAGTAACCTGCCAATACTAGGAAACTCCTAATTTCTGTCACATTCTTAGGACTCTCCCATTCAACAATTGCTTCCACCTTCTTTGGATCAACATATATCCCATTTCCCGAGACAACGTGCCCTAAAAACACAATTTCATTCAACCAAAACTCACACTTGCTGAATTTAGCAAATAATTTCTTCTCTCTCAAAATCTGCAATACAAGTCTCAAATGTTTCTCATGTTCCTCCATGCTACGCGAGTAAATCAACACATCATCTATGAATACAATCGCAAATGAATCAATGAAAGAGTGGAATACCCGATTCATCAAATCCAGAAAAACTGCTGGAGCATTAGTTAATCCAAATGGCATCACCAAAAACTCATAATGCCCATATCAAGTCCGAAAAGATGTTTTGGAAATATCATTATCCTTTACTTTCAATTGGTGGTAACCCGATCTCAAATCAATCTTCGAAAATACTGTGCCCCCCTGTAATTGGTCAAACAAGTCATCGATACGAGGTAGAGGGTACTTATTTTGTTATGGTCACCTTATTCAACTGCCAATAATCAATACATAATCATATTGTCCCATCTTTCTTTTTCACAAATAACACTGGGGCTCCCCATGGCGAAACACTAGGCCGAATGAAACCTCTACTTATCAGATCTTGTAATTTCACCTTTAGTTCTTTCAACTCTGTTGGTGCCATTCTATATGGAGCAAGGGAAATTGGACCAATACCTGGAATTAATTCAATGGAAAACTCTACTTCCCTATCGGGTGCTAATCCTGGCAATCCCTTTGGGAAGACATCAGAAAATTCTCTAACCACTGGTATATCTTGAATTTTAACGGTCTCTTTATTAGTATCAACAACATAAGCTAAATACCCCGTACAACCTTTACTCAATAACTTTCTGCTCTTAATTGCTGAGATAAGAAAATTAGGGACAACATTCCTTTCTCCTATAAACTGGAACTCAGGTTCACCAGGCGAATGAAATGTAACTTCTTTTCGAAAACAATCAATGGAAGCATGATACGATGATAACCAATCCATCCCCAATATAATATCAAAATCCCGAATGGCCAACGGTATCAAGTCAACATAGAAATCTCCGTCACCCATTCGTAAGATACAATCTTTATAAACATTCTCAACCAGAATTACACTTTCCATTGGGGTAGAAATATATAAGGCACAATTGAGAAATGAACATGTACTACCCAAATATGAAACAATATGTAATGCCACAAATGAATGCGTAGATCCAGGATCAATGAGTGCATATAAATCTTTGTTCGCAATAGGAAGTTTACCTGTAACCACTTTCGGTGTAGCATGGGCATCTTGCAACGTCATCACAAACACTCTTCCTCCTGCCCTCGATCCAGCTGCTTGTTATGTACCTCTTCCCCTGGTGGCACTGCCTGGAAAGGATCCTTTATGAGGCCCCACACTACTTACCGAAACCGCTCTTGATAACATAGGATAATTCTTTCTCAGATGTCGCTTCTGATGACAGTTAAAACATTCTATATTCAGTAACTTTGGGAAATTTATCTTTATATGACCCGATGTCCCACAAAAGAAATAAACATTTGGATCTCCTTGTGCTGAAACTCCTGAACCTCTTACACTAATATCTTCACTCCTTTGCAAACCACTTCCACTTCTACCCTGTTGGAATTTCTACCCTCCAAACCTTGAATATTAGGTATCGCCACCCTTTTTATAGTTTGGATTGAATCTACTTCTCTTTACGCCTCGTTCTCGATTCCCTCTCGCTTCATTCACGTCCTTTTCTACTAGCATGGCTTTGTTCACCAAGGATGAATAGTTAACAGTCTCTAAAGCCGATAATCATGATTTAATAACTAACTCAAGTCCGTCGAGAAATCGGCTGCACATATCTTCCTCATTCCGTATAAACCTCGAAGCAAACCGAGATAAAGCTATAAGTTTATCTTCGTATTCTCTAACTATCATACTCCCCTCATTCAACATGAAATATTCTTTCTCCTTTTGTTTTCGATACATCGGAGGAAAATACTTATCATACAAGGCTTTAACAAAAGCATCCCATGAGATCACATTCCCACCTCCTGGAGTAATCAACAAATGTTTTGTGGCATGCTACCAGTACTTAGTTTCTCCTTTCAGCATATACGTCGCCAAGGTCACTCGTTGATTTTCAGGCATTCTCATTACCCCCAAAAAAAGTTCAATCTCTTTAACCCATGCTTCTGTCTCTACTGGATTAGCTGCTCCTTCAAATGAGGGTGGGTTCATCTTAATAAATTTATCAAGTGAAGTACTTTCTTCCCGATGTATCACCTCCCTAGCCCTAGCCAAGGCTTGTGCCTCCAGTTGCCTGGTCTGTTATTCTTCCATCTGAGCCATAAGTCTAGCTTGCTGCTCTGCCATTAGAGTCATAGCACGTGCCATTTTTTACATATCTGTCAGTTGTTCTGGCTTGGGTTCCACATTTATCTGAACAGGTTGCTCAACCTCCGTTTTTGCTGGAATATTTGAAGCCTCATCTTCTATTCTCACATTTACCTTCCCTCGTACCGTTCTCTTATATCTGAAATGAATCAAAGATATAACAACATGCAGATATACATATCTTTCCTAACATAATCGTTAGTATAAAATAAAATATATTTCTAACATTCACTGCCAAATCTAGACTCTTCTCACTCCAGAACCTCTAAAACTTGGCTCTGATACCAAAAGCTGACACATCCCAACCCAGTTACTTATAATTAAGTTTTAAAGTCAAAGAGTGTGTCAAACCATGATTAATTTAAACAAACCATTAACACGAGTTTTAATTTCAGAGTCATCATTGTAAATCCATATAACTGAAAACCTTTTTACAACATCAGGGTAGTCATACTTATACAAACTTGCTTAAAGGATAATTTAACTTAATTACATCATTTACATTTAAACAAAATCTTTGTTTCTCCCGTTCCTGGCTAACCCAACCCAACTTCCTAGATTTGGCAGTGACATCGCGTTACCTGAAAAATGTGAACATAGGAACCGTGAGCAAAATAGCCCAGTGAATGTATCACTACAATACTACTGCATGAATTTAAATGCAATAAATCATGTCCATATAATTATGTATTAACTTATCTGGCTCATTCATAATGAATGACCAACTTTTTCGAATCATGATTCACATATCCTGTTTAAATAGACAATTCTCCCCCATTCCTGGCCGAGGAGTAACCCCTTGTCATTAATAGACAAATCTCCCCCATTCCGGTTCGGGGAGTAACCTCCCATTTCGGAAAACCGAAATGAACAATTTCATATTCATTATATTCTGATCATATCAACAACACGATACAAATATCTCTTTCTAGTGAGTATACTCACCTTGGTTAACAACTATGTATTCACGTTTCCTTCGGGTGGAGCTGAACTGGGTTGATTTGAGCTTACACCTGTCAATCCAACTAAATCAATATTGAATCTCAATCATAAGTATTATCCAAAAATAGTTATGTAACTTTCAATAACTATACAACAACAATGTAATTCCACTTAAGTCACATTCTGGGAAACATGAGTAAAGACAAAACAATGGTATACATATTAACAAAGTTATGAACATTCAACCGTAGGAAATACCTCATAAGGGATTTATAACTAAACCCAAGTAAATATTAAAGAATACTTCTCAATGTATATACACATGAAACATGTACTCAAAATACTCTTCGGAAAGAGGAGATAACCATATTCTTTCATGGGGTATCCAGTATGGCCTCAAATTACTGTCCTCTATACTCAACCATGCTATATTCCTAAATTGTATATATACAGGTGTCCAACCTTATCAATATGAAAACATATATGAATATACTTTCCAGTACAAGTGACGGTGTAATTTTTCAAGCTTCCTCGAGCAAGTTATAACCATTTCTTTACAACACAAGAAATCTTCCCTATAAGCTCCTCTATTGTTCCTTCAACTTCCAAGAATTTTCATAATTTTTCTCCAACATAAATTTCCATGATTTTAACCCATTTTTATTACACATACTGAATAGTACAGAATTAAAGTTTCATAATTTTTTTACTTCATTTGCTATCTCAAAAGCTTGACTAAACTTAGGGCATACCGAAATGAAGTATACAAACAGCAACTATGTACCAACTTGAAATCATCATTACGGACTAACCACAAGGAGTAAATTCTAATTTTTGTATATGATATGAATATATGAGTGTAATTTCATATCCAATTGGAATTTCTAGATTCCAGTAAGCACACAAAGATATATGCAAGTTTGAATACAAGGGGTTTCAATACAAAGCAATATGACCTATAAACACCACTTATCCCACATATGAACCAATACATATTATGACAAAGGATGATGGAATTTTAATAAATAATTCACGATTTATATACTTTGAAATAAGTATAATACAAGATTGAAACAATATTAACACATAATTTTACCTTGGAAACACCTTAAGAACTTTCTTGGAATTCTTTTCCAAGCTTTTCCTTGTAATCTTTCTTCCTTAACTTCTACTTTCTCTTTCCTTAAGCTTAAATCTCTCAAAACTGAACCTAGGGTTATATTTGCTAAAGAAATAAGTTAGAGGGAGAGTTTTAAGTCGGCCAAGACTGCCTCCCAATCCAACCAATCAAATTAAACCATTTGGTTTAATAAAAGACAATTTACCACTTAAAGGGAATTGACAGATTTGCCCCTTGTTCGTAAATTTGACCTAACTTCTTACTCGTACATCCGTTTGATGCACCATTTGTTGTGTTACAACACTAACTCACATGTATGCAACTATATAGTTTTTACCTCAAGTCAATTGTAATGTTATAAGGGTCAAAACTAGTCTCTAACAAGAATATTTCTACCGAAAACAACAAAATTTTGTGTTTGTAAATAATTCGACCTTTCATGATTTATGAAAGTAGGATTATAATAAACATAATAACTTAACATTAGATATACTAATAACACATTGTTAATATCACATAAGATAATCATGATTTAAATATAATTTATCATAATTATATCCGGGTTGTCACACACGAAGACTGCATTCTTTTCTTTCCTTGGGCTACCAGCGTGTCAGTGGCATGCCCGAGTCCGACAAACGAAAAATTATGAGTTAGGAGCCTCGGGAGACTAACAGTGCTTCCAAGGCATTTCCTTAGCCCTACTAGATCATATGATTAGATGCATGTTGTACTTTATAGGCATTTTCCAATGCAATGAGACCATTTTGTTAGTCTTGCAGTCTTCGTGCTGCCTCAAATATGCCTTTGCCAATGCAATGCCATCACTTAATTAATTAATAATAATACACTGTATTAACTCAGATAACTCAAATATGACTTTACCAAGTTTCTTAATATAGTTTATGTAGCAATGTATTTGAAACACCTATTTCCTATGCTTAAGAATGCAAACTTAGGATATGTTGAGAGTATAGGACATCTAATGATGTATTCAAAAGAAGGCTATGGAAGTTAAAATTGATATTATAATGCAATTTACTGGCTTTGAATGTTTTAACTGTCGGTGGTTGTGATTTGTCAGTGGTTTTACTAATTTTAGATCATCATTACGGCGTTATGTGCATATGACCACATAAGTGGTATTACTTGGTTTAAAGCATTCAAAGCAACATAATAGTCATAATTTGTCCATTTTATTCAGTGAAGTTTGTTCTAATATCTCTCTTTTTTCATTGAGTGAAAACATAAAATGTATTAATTTCTCTCTTGATTCGGTTTATTTTCATACTAATATTTGGCCTCATTTGAGTGAAACCAAAAGGGGTGTTTTATTATCTTTTTTGGCATAAAATGTATTAATTTCTCTCTTGATTCAGTTCATGGATTTTTTGGCTTTTTAGGAATTAGAGTCGTATTAATTTCTCTCTTGATTCAGGTATTTTCTCAGTATGATCCTTCGAACAGGTAACACTATTGTTGAATGTAATTTGATATCTTTGATTGAAGTTCTACTATTATGCAGCCAAAATCTGGTGGACCTTACCCAATTTCGTAATTTGTTAATAATGTGAGGTATTTATTTATTTGACTCCATTTATGAAATATTCTAGGAATCTAGAGATGTGTCTATATATATTTTGTTTTATAACCTACAAGGCAACTTTTAATGAAGTTGTAGGAACTCTTAGATTCCTCTTCTAATCTTGCATTCATTTTGAGTATCTCATTATCTTTTTACCAATTTATATAATATAAGGCATGTTCAAAGCTTTGATTAATCTCAACTTATGTAGGAATCCTTGACTTCGGAGTAAGTTGGTTGCTCAAACTTGGGTTGTATTGGAGTAACATACCTAACAACTTAATCTTATAAGTAATGAATGGATTGTACAGTAGAGACAGAAAAAGCAGCGCAATCACAGTAGTGTTGCTCACCCCAAACCAGCGCCCCTGCCAGTGCCCCTCCTTTGGCCCTGCCAGCATCACCCCTTATCTCTCTCGGGTCTCTCCCTCAAGTCAACGATTAGCAGCAGTAAGACAATAAAAGTAGGTAACATTCGATCTTTTTTTTTCCATTAAATATTCAAGCACGTAGTTATCCAATATTTAATATCACTAGCTATCCTTCTGAAGCACCTTCTGAAGTTCCTTTAAAGAAAATTTTGGCAAGGTAGTTATTCAGAGATTGCCTCAATGGAAGAAGTAATTTCCAAAATAACTGTTGTGTCTATGATCATTGAGTTGGCCAGTTGCTAAAAGAAGAGAGCATTATCTTCATATTACAATTATATTCAAGTGGAGATAAGTAATTTTGGTGTAATTATTTGATGGTTTGTCATACATAGTACGTATTTCTCCTTTTACATGTAGCCATGTATATTTAATATATCTAATTTATATACTGTATTTTTCCTTGAAAGAAAAAAAATCCTTATTAATTCTAACAGTTTGTGGTATGATTTTATCAATTGCAGGTACAGATTCTCTCCAAATAGGAGTAGCTCAAAAACTCTCCAAAGATTGATGCTAATCAAAGACAGTTGGAAAATATATCACTTAAGTGGATGGGAATAAATATGGTACTTAACATACAATGGGAATGAATATTTACTTAACCGATTTGAGAAATTGCGCAGTAGTGTTTCAAATATTTGAATAAATGATGATTCAAATATTTGGATACTTTTAATAGATGATAATTTATGTATTGTTGTTCTTTTCTTTTTTAGTGGGGACTTTTGTTTTAATTCATTTTTTTATCTATTTGAATATTCATGATCAACTTCATCTCATCATTGTTGTTATCATAATTACTTATGTATTGGTTATATTTCGACAAGCTGAGTTAGTTTGATGATGTAGTTAATATGAGGTCCTAGACGGACAATTATAATTTTTTTGGAGTATTTTTTATTTCTGGATAGTCCTATAACCAAATGAAATTATGCCCAAATTTTTTAAATTGTCTACACATTTGTGTTGTAAAACAAACTTTATGACTTAAATTTACGTGATTCAATAGTTTGAAAATTTACACTTATAATATGTAAGATGTTTATTATTTACATTTTACACGAGTGTATACTTTTTAAAATTATCTACTTGCCTTAAGGCACGGACATACCCTAGTGTGTGTGTGTGTGTATATATATATCAAGGGTGTATTCTTTCAAAGATTAGTATGAGAGTACGTATAAATGGAAGAACATAAAGAAGAGTGATGATAACATGGACAATTATAGAAGATGGGGTTTAAATGAAAGATATTTGACTAGTACTTATCTCTTGAGAAGAAGGATTTCCCTTGCTTGGGTGACTTGGTGGGATGATGAAAGCTTGGATTTTTCAACTGCTTGATAGATTTAATTTGGATCCAGAATGGTTGTGGGAGATGGGCTTGCTGATCTTGTGTTTGTTGAAGTGGATGGTTGACAGGGCTATAGATTAAGGGATCTACAACATGGGATGCTTTGGCTTTTCTGAATCATGCCAGATCTCTCTCTGCATGCCTCTATATGTTCCTTCTCAGTTGGATCTAGAGTTTTCTTTGTGATCCTTTCCATGCATGTCAAGATAGAGTGGGTTGTTGGTCTAGGACTTGTTTCTCCCGTCTTCTTCCTGCATGTGTCCACTCATAACAGTTCTGTGGGGGTTCTCTTTTGATAGTTATCTTTAGACTTGTGAGGGATGATATCTTGGTGTTTGGTTGAAGGTTTGTCGACTTTTGGGGTTTTCTGAGCTGGATTATGAGTGGTTGTAAGGAGGATAGGCAGGATTTTTGGTATGAGATGTTTTCTTGTTTCTTGAGTTGGTAGTGAGTGATATTTCTAGTTTGGTTTAGTCTGCTTTTGGTGTTTCTGGTTGTGAGTTAGGAAGAAGATGAAAGGCTACGTATGTACATCTAGAGATAAGTGTTAGTAAATGTTGTTTTCTTTTGATTTTTGTTATTGTGGGATGGTTTTGCAGAGGTTGTGGTTTTAGTTTGGTGGTTTGGTTGAGATTTTGACGCGTGGTGCTGGGTTGTGTAATATTGTGACGTGTGGATTGGTTGTATTGATTTTAGATACGGGGATTATTCCAAAAGTTGTTTGGTTTGTTAGGGGGGGTTAGTTTGTTTGGCTTTGGGCCTTAGTTTTTTTGGTAGCATATCACATGGTATCCGAGCCAGCTTTACACGCACCTCGACTAATCTCCGTTCGCAATTCCTAACTTCAGCTGCCCAGCATTATTTTGACAACGCCGGGAGTCGAACTGGAAGCAAACTCAATCGCTCCCAAGCTTTTCTCATAGGCGACCTTATACACGGGGTCAAGAGGCTTGGTTCTTTGAGCCTTAATGTTGTTTGGGATGGGTGCCTTTGTTGGGTTGGTTGCTTGAAGCCGGTTTGTTCCGACCAGTTTTTAGAGTTTGTATATCTTTGAGCTTTGTCCCTTTCTAATATATTACATTTCATAAAAAAAACTGTTTATAAAAAAATTAAACGCACCATAACCACATATTAACTTGTGGTCAATAAATAATGAACCCACTAATCTGAACCCCAACTTGCCATGTTTAATGTTTTTCATAATTATACTCCAGAAATATTTTGATATTTAGGACGGTACGTGAATATTTTCCAAAAAAAATCAATATTTCTTGCATTATCAGATGTCTCTGTTCTAATCACAGGTCTCCGTATATTTACTCCCCTTACCTAGGATCCCATTCCTAGGTTCCTCTCCCACCTGGTCAATCTCGGGGCCTAACAACCAAATAATAACGCCATCACAGATCCACATATATCACACATTAAAATAAACTACTAACAATAACAATTATATACCTGTCAAAGAATCTCAGTGGAAAACTCAGTAGTTAATGCATTTACATGGGTTTGGTACTAGTTATAAAAGTGTAATTTGTACAAAATTTTGTATTTAGCATTTTTAAAACAGGATAGCGTCACATTGACAGGCTGGTTTGTCAAAAAATGTTTTAACCAGTATCTTAATATATCCCACGAAGATCTTGCACAATATATTTTCATATAAATTATCAGGTCAATAATTTAAAAATGTAATATTCCTAGTGAATATTAAAAAGGATTTTGAAACAAGGCTAGACTAATAATAATATGGGTCCAATAAGTTTACCAACCCATGTTACTCATCAGGAAAAAAAAGTAGTTTACCAACCCATGTGACCATGTCATGTGGCTATTTAAAATATCATGTTGTCCAATTTTATATCAAGTTTTAAAATAAATTGAGGAAACATAATGACAATTAATAAACCCACAAGTTGATGCAAGAAGCAAGAAACTGAATTACAACGAAACAGTAAACACAGAGTAAGGTGGAAGGAAGAAAGAAATGGTTGGATAGAGGACTCCACCAAATTATTCATGGATAACAAATATCGGAGAATCACAAATTCTAAATTTATTTATCTTGGTCAGGGTTTGTGGAAATCTGGTTCTTTCACGATGGTTACAGGACACTCCGCATTTGTCATCACATAGTTAGTCACACTTCCCAAGATTATCCTGTTTCATCAACACCAAAACAATTACTTCCCAATCTAAGCTAAAAAAAAAAAAGTAATCAAAACTAAATAATCAGTATAACTATTAGTACAGAAAATGTCTTATATAAGCCCAAAATACATTAAAACAAAAAGTTAATACCTTTGCAAGGTGCTAAGTCCTCTGCTACCCATGACCAAAGAATCCAGCTTCAGATCTTCAACAGCATCACACACCTTCTCTCTTGCATCTCCCCAGTACAATTTCGTCACAATTTGAATCTACACTCATGTACCCATATTCAATTCAATATAAACTAATTAAATATTATATATACAACTACTAATATACAGTCAAGAAAAGGAAAGAAAAAAGAAAGTACCTCTTTCTGTCTAGAACCAGTGTCAAGAATGTTCAGAAGTTCAATATCTATCTGTACATCGTACTTGGTCATAACTTCAGGTTGACGAAACTCAGACAGAGGAATAAGAGCTGTAAAAAAAACAGAAAACCCATATCGATTTCATTCAGATCAGATAAGATTAAAAACAAGTTGATGAGAAAACTTGGTACAAAAGTTGATTACATACGTGCCCCAGACTTAGCCCAAAGCTTATTACGAGACTCATCATGAGAGCTAGACTTGATGTGGATGATGTAGAAAGTATCCCCTTTATCAGCCAAGTTATCGAGGGCCCATTGTAGAGCTATTTTGCTGCTCTTTGAGAAATCCATAGCCACTCCTATCTTCCTATCTTTCACCATTTTTTCTATCCTCTCTTACTTTGGGATGTTTCACAAACGAGGTTTGAGTGTGAGCAGTGAAAGAGATGTGAAAAAGGGTTGCTTCCTTTTATTGTTTGGTTTTGGACCTTTGGGTGTGCACAAGTAGGTAGATGACAACTGGGGGTTTTGGTTTGGATATGTTTTATTTTCAGATTGGCTCAATTTATTAATGTTTTCTTGTTCCCATTACTTGGTTTGTTTAGGTAAACAATGCGTAAAGATTGGGTTGGAAATCTATATATACTATAAAATGTAAAATAAGACATTTATGAGTATTTAAGATATCTTCTCATTGAAAGTGTTCACGTGGCAAGCCTTTATTTATTCTAAACATTGGAGCTGTCAACGTGTCATATGCGAAAAGCAAACCAAATTTATTTTCTCCGTCTAAAACCAACGGGCACAATAAGTGTACATGGCCTCTCTCTCTTGGAATGACACCAAAAACCCTCTTTCTCTATTGTCACTCTCTATACCCTTTCATCTATTCCGTCTCATAATACCCTCCCAACTCTTATCCGACTCTTCAACTTTTCACAATCTGACGTTTTGTTTCTCTCTCAAGATCCCAAAAAACAAATCTTCCTGAAACCCAAATCGCTTCAAATCTTCACCTATATCTTATTTTTTCAACGCTCCGTTTGGTTGCTTGAATTTCCACCACCACACCTTAAACTCATCCAAAGTAGTTCAATACAGTAATAGGTTAGACCAAGCCCAAACCCAAGAAAGCTAAATGTTACTTCACTACAAACCCTAGCCACTTTAAGCAAGTTACGACCTGAACCCCAACCTTCAAGGTCTCGGATTCTGCCGTTAAGCTCATCACCGATGATGCTCATCCCGAACACATTCAGTTCGATGATGGATCTATTCCGATGTCGTTGGTTCTGTCCTCATCAACCACTGTGGTTGCCGCCACTTGGTTTACCTCTTTGATCTCATTTCGTTCGCCATAGTTTCTATCTATTGTTTCGTCATCAGTGTGTACCCAAATTAGAGATGGCCTCTATCTCCTCTGCTCCGATCCCCTTTAAATCGTTAGCAGTGTGTACATACAAAGGTATTTAGATTGATGATAAACTTATTTGTGCCCTTCAATTTGAATGTATAGATGTTGTTTCAAGAATGATTTATGATTTTTATAAATTTTCTTATTCCAATATCACTTTGACGGTCCCTTTCTCTTACTCTCATATAAATGCAAGCTTCATTATCTAGAATGTAGAGTTAACCAAGATTTTGCGAACTTCTTTCAATACTGACTTTTGTTTACCTGATACTAATTACCTTTTTTATCACGTCATTATGCATACCTGGTGTTTTATCAAATGACACAAAGAAGGCAGGAAAGGTAAATATGTACTCAATCTGAATGGATGCTGTGTATATATTCTATTTAATTAAAAACTCATAGTATTTTATTAGTACTTCTCTAACAAAATTGAAACTTACATTTCCTCTATTTAGACTATGTGCCTCACAATCCTCCAAACACGGTAATCCAACCCACTTTTGGCAAGACTCGACGCATCCGCATAAGATAAACTCAAAAATCATGGCTTGCAAAAAATTACATTAAATTATTCTCATTATCAGTTCTCTGTAATGTTAAATTGAAGATAATTACATTCTAAGTAAGAGGTTACTATTGTATATGTACTTTTACAAATTTGTTGATACTCTCTCTCATGTTCTTGCTTGCTTGAGCACACTCACTTTTTCCCCTTTTATTGTTTAATAAATTTGCGGAATATGTAAAGTATGGCAATTTGAACTCAATGTTCATTATTGTCATTCTTAATATGCATTATAATTTTTAATATCCATAGACAAAGCCTACCAATGCCTATGAATTTAAGCAGTGACATTTATATTTATCGGTCTAAGAGCCAGGCTGTAAGCCTTTCATGTGTTAATTCTCTGAATTGGGTGGGATTTGTGTCATAAACTAAAAGTGATTTGGATTTGGATGAAACTTCTGAATTTACATATGTTTGTAATGGTGAGAAGGGCCCCTATTTAGTCACTATTAATATTTTATCCCTAAAATTTGATATGTTGGTTCACTATTTTATGTTGTTTTCTTTGTCAAATTATCTTTCTAATGTGTGATTTGCAAACCTGTATTGTGAATTATATGCAATGTTTATTTCATGATCTAACATATGCAAACTAAATATTTAATAAAATTCCACGACATATATATAAAGATATTTGGCAATAAGGATTGACTAAAGGCAAAGAAAAATACGAGTGTGGGGACGGTTTTCTTATCTATAACAGAATATTTCACTGGTGTATTCTAAATATTCAGAATGCTTATAATTTTGGTGTTCCAACTTGCTTTGAATTCAATTAGTTCTTCTCATTACAATTTATGTCATTTCCACCTCAAAGGCATCTATTATGGCCCAAAGTATGATTTTAACACTTGTACAGGTTTGTCAAGTACCATTTCTCTCCCCATACCGAGCCAATACCTGTTGTGAACGAAAGTTATTTTTCGTGTGAAGCCACGTGATTGTTTTAAATGTTTGGATCTATTTTTTTTTTCTCCTCTTTATAAATTATTAAGTTACAAATGTGTTTACGATACCACTTGAAGTTCTTATCCAAGTACATTAAAATTATTCATAAATATTTTTTTCACACACGAATAATTATGTGTATTTTATAATGGGTTACTAATATGTTAAAATCCATGTTTCCTTTTAATTTTTCAGTTTATATTAATGCAATGGTTGTTTTCATGTATCATTTAGGGTAAGTCTAAAGAACATTTTGCTTATTTGTCCTCTCTTTTTATCTAAAATTCGTCGCTCGCAAGGACGTGAAGGCTGTGAACACCGCCCGTCGCAATGGTACTGAAATCGAGACTGTCAAAAAATCTAATGGCGGGGCTAACAAAACTGCCTCTAGCAGCTCTTCATTAAATACGAGGAAGATTGATGGCAAAACTAACAACCTTTCTCATGATCGTGTACTTACTGAGTTGAAGAAATGTATTATGAAAGCTCGAATGGATAAGAAGATTACACAAGCACAACTCGCTCAACTGATTGATGAGAAGCCGTAAATAAATCAAGAGTACGAATCTGGGAAAGCCATTCCAAATCAACAGACAATCTCCAAGCTAGAGAGCACTGGGAGCAAAACTGCGTGGAAAGAAATGATGGAGGAAATGAAAGCTAGGTATGAAATTAATATTAAGTCTATTATATGTCTGAAGGAATCTTGAGTAGTTTATAATGCTTATGTTCAAGAGCCTTTGCTTGTAACAAAACTAATTAGAATGACTGTCAAAAAATATCCATCAATCTCTCCAATTCATATTTACATCTCTTCCTCTTTTTTCTTCTATGGTGACACACGATTAACCTTCGTCTATAGCTTACTGATTTAGCGGTTTCTCAATATTTTATTATGACTCGGCGACCTTTCTCTATCGATAACTGGTTTAGAGTAAACCATGGTGAGTTTTTTCCATTTAAATCATGGTTTGATTTCGACCATTCTTGGTGTGTCAGTTCTGGCCATTAATGGTGATTCAATTTATACCCATTTGTTGCGGCCTTTGTTTGGTTTTTAAGAAAATGGGTGAAAAATTAATGATTTTATACTTTTAGGCTTTGTATTTTTGTATCGGAGAAAAATATTGACACCTTTTGCTCGAAAAGTAATGTTATGATATATATGATGCATTGGAATTAGGTGGAGTAAGGTGGAGAGGTAAAAGTGGTGCAAAATTATTTTTCAAACGTTACTCAAGGACGGTAGTGAGTTGTGTCAGTTTTATATTTATTTTTAAATGATATTTTCTTGACATGATACTATGGCGCATGACACAATAGACGTTGGTTACATTTCTTTATAGACGAACAAACATATAGTTTTTTTTATATATCTTTTTAGTATTGCTCATCTCAATACTAACTTTTACTTTCCATTTGATGAGCGTTAATTCTTAAACATCAAAATTATTAAAAGGTTAAACATCTCATCTGAGTGCATTATTGGTGTCAAAATGATTGCATGAGACATATTTATTACTTGACACTTGCGTAATATTTTGACGGTCAATCCCAAATCTCATTGATTATTTTCCTTTTAATTTAGTTAAATTTCAATTATACTTTCATTAGGAGAAATGCAAAATTTTCTTATTGGATATAGTTTGTGGGGTCATTCGATAAAAAGTCCCTTGACATTTTTTTATTAATAACCCACATGCCGTGAAACTATGTATGTATATTAAAAAAAAAATTATTCTAATTTAAGAGTATGTTACCGTGCCATTGAAATGGTAATTTTTTTGCTTCAGAAAACATGTATATTTTTAACCACGCATACATAATCGTCTCGCCCGCGCATCGCGCTGGTTTACAACTAGTTACTAAGTAATACTAACGTGCAGGGTTGTTTAGGGTCGGCTAATTAGTTTTTCTCTCATATTTTTATTATTTTTTTTACTTTAGCCTCCTCTAAAAATATTTATTACGCGCTCATGCTACTTATTTTTAAAATTATAATAAATTCTATAATCACTTAAAATTGCCTATTACCGTTATGTAACCGCCCAACTTTTTTTCCCGATAAAGAATGACACTTGTCTCATAATTACTACAATATAATCAACAACTAAAAATATAAAAATACGGGAGTGGCCACAAGTGAATCTTAAAAATTTGGACTAAATATTTAAGATCTGAATTTTTATTTCACGTGCGATGATGAATCTAAATGGCTTGTGTATGTCACCGTGGCAGCGTGTGTGTTTGTCATGTAACCCGATCATGACGCGTTTTAAGGAAATTAGGTCAATTCCCATTTTTTTAAATATAGGCTATCTCCTATTTCTATACATACAAAAAATAATACACTACACCATAATGGCTATTTTGCAACTAATATATTATTTAATTCGTAACTGTTTATAACACTTATAAAATTTACAACGGTTTTGGACACTTACAAATTTTATAAGTGTTCAAAACCTTTGTAAAATTTGTAATTTTATTATTTCCAACACTAAAAGGGTAATATATTTTCTAAAAAGTGTAAAAAGCATTTTCCCTCCCTCATCTCAATTCTCCCTCCCAAAATCATAGCGCGTCCTCTCACTCCAAAAGCGACCTCCAAAATCGCAAACCAAAAGAGCTTATTTTTTAAGCAGCGTCAAGCTCTCTGAATAACCAAAAGATAGTTGTAAGTCTCGATTCAGGTATAACTCTCATTCAAATCGGGATTGAAGACCAAAATCGCTAACTCCTTTGATTAACTCTCATTTAAATCGGAATCGCAGGTAAAACCCTAATCGCAGGTAAAACCCTAATCGCAGGTCTCTCTTATTTTTTTTAGTCTGATATTAACTCTCTGATTGTTTTCAATCAAAACCTAATCGTTATATGTTTTTTTTTCAATCTACAGATATAACTCTTTGATTCTTCTTATACAGGTATAAATCTTCTCTCTCTCTCTCTCTCTTTATACGTGTTTGTGTGTATTTACACACGAGTAAATGTTGGATGTGTGTGTCAACATGTATATACAATAATAATTTTCTTAACTTTTTAGAAATGATTACAAGCTAAAATAGTTGCGTCAATAAATTCATAGAAAATTGCGTATGCATACTTTCTTTTAGATTTTTTTCGTCTTCACAATAAAAAATATATGTGTATAATATACTATTACCACGCCGTCACTAAATAAAATTAGAAAAACATGGTGATAAGTCCCCAGTCTCTTTAAAAATTAATGATAAGAACAAGTTGAAAAAAGTTTTCTCAATAAATCCAAATGAAAATGTAATTATATTAAGAAGAAATATAGCACCATCACTAAGTCAAAATTTAGAAGAACAAAAGTTACTTTCAGTGATTGAATGTCATTATATTACAACAAATACATTTTTTCAAGTGTATTTGTTTTTGCTACGAAAATGTATCTACATAGTTCTATAATGTCCAATATAAGAAAGAATTAAATATATATTAATTTAATGTCTTATAACATCGATGTACATGTTGTTTATATTTTGGTTTTATACATTTTCCTTAAACGTGCTTTAAACTGCATAGTAGCTGAGTTTATCGTTAATTAATAAAATATATTGTGTCCTTTAGATACAAAGAAGATTTTTTTGTGTCCTTGGCTTAGATAAACAAAAAATCAAGGGGGCTATCGACAAATCCCCCGAAATTAAGATTTTTTTAAGTTACTTTTTAGTGACAAAGTAATTATATTACATCCGATATACTCTTTTTCCAAGTGTATTTTTTTCTACCATAATAATCTATCTACATAGTTTTACAATACCAGATATTAAGAAAAACATAAAATTATATTGATTTAATGTCTTAGATAACTATGTACCTTTGATGTTCTAAATTTACATTAGATGTACTCGTATAAAAGTGTAACTACATAGTAAATGGACTTTACGTCAGTTGATAAAAAAATATGGTGTCCTTAAGATACCAAGAAGATTTGTGCACGTCCTTAGCGTAGATAAACAAAGAGTTAACAAGGCAAACAACAACTCTCTCATACTAAATAGAGTAAAGTACCCCAATAGTCCCTTACCTTTCTATTGATTTCAATTTAGTTCATTATCTTTTTATTGTCTCAATTTAGTCCCTCACTGTTGATGTAAAAAATTAGATTATCCCTAATTATTTAATCACAGATAAAAAATAAATAAGACAAAGGATTTTAAAATGGTTCAGCCTAGAAGGAATGGCCTACGTCCACTATTTTGTTATTGATGGCTGTTTGCAGAATTCTCGATAATAGGTTTACCAAGAAATTCCGAGTCCCCTGCTAATGAGGAGGTTACAATGTATTTATAGCCTTGAGGTTGTACATGCGAGAGAATATTACATAGCTGTCCAATAGGCGTGTACATCTGTATGATAATAATCAGTATTTAATGTGCATTCAATCCTCTTAATTGTTCAGTTATAAATGCTCTGTACGAGGTGCAGCTCGGACTGCCTAAGTAGCTCGGTATACATGAGTTGCTCGATAAAATAAAGTTCCTCGAAGAACACTTGCTGCTCGGAGCGACTGAGTTGGTCGGGGAGGTTGAGTTCCTCGAAGTCAATGTGTTGTCAAAAATATTTGTGGGTGCTATGTAGATTAACACGTGTCTTCACATAATTGGTCCACGTCAGCAGGTTAAATTTGGTATCAACAGAAGCCCCCAATGTTTCGTGATTTGATGTTGAAGAAAAGTATGGAACATTTATGCTACCTAAACTTTATGAATTTTAGACAATCGTTCGTTGTACATAACTCCTTTTTTGAATACATAGTATCAGGCTTTTAAAGTATTTTGAATTTCCATAACCGCTTCGTGTTTCATGCCTTTTTCTTCTTTTTAGTCGCCGGATACGCAATCGTCCATCTTGGTAATCATTGCTTTTCTCCATTCTCGAGGTAAAGTATTTAAACGCTTCAGAAAACTCGATCGTCTTTTACTTTTTCAAATCTGCATTTTTAGAACTTCTTCACTTCTTCTCTGTCTTGTGCGTTCGTTTCTTCCATTGTTCGTTGTCACCTGATTCATCTTTTTCCTGTAATATCTTCTTCCTTATCTTTTATTTCTTTTGTTCATCATGGTTTACGTCGTTGAATCTCTTGACAAATTTCGTTCTGAGTTTTTAATTCCTTATTGGGTCATTTTGGAGGAACTCTCTGAACCTTCTGACTATTTCTCTTTGGCTGAAGGACATTGGTTCCCCATTCTCTTTGTGGCTGAATGTGGCTTTTCTTTTCCTCCAAATCCCCTATGGTTGGAGTTCTGTCAGTATTTCGATGTTGTTCCTACAAAAATAGCACCCAATACTTGGAGAATAGTTAATAGAGTTCATAGGTTAAATCAAATTCATGGAACCCGTTTAGTAATTTCAGAAATGATGTTTTGTTATAGATGGGTTGTTAGTGATAGCACATATTATTTAAAACTAGGTTTTTAAATAGGGCTTTAGTTGTCAATCTCTCCAATGCCAACAGGGATTACTTCGAGCATGGGGTTTTTATGAAAAATTGGCAACATGCTCCATTAAATGGAGATGATGTGTATCAGGGTCCTAGATGCCCTCCCTATGGCAATGGGATAGGTTGTTTTTATTTTATTTTATTTTTGAAATTATGTTTTCTTTGTGTTTGATAAAATGTGTCATTGACATTTTAATTTTTGTTTATTTGCAGTTGATAGCAAAAAGAAATCCCCTAAATAAACTGATGTCAATTTGAGGCACTTGAAACTTATCTGGAGTTTGCACCAAACTGTTGCTGACGAACATATCAGATCAGCCTCGTACTTGTTGCAATATAAGAGTTACACTTCTTCTTTTACTGTTCGTCTAGTAATAAGTGACATAGAACCAGCACCAGCTTCTAAAGGTTCCTCTCCTGAATCAAATATTCCTCTCAGTGACAGAATGAAGAGAAGACGAGCTCCCTCATACTTTGACAAATCAGAATCTGCCAATGTAGAGGCAAAGAGAAATAAGCAGGATGTCCCAGAGGAAGGGACAAGAAAAGTTGATGCACCCCCTCCTGCTGCTGCTAAGAAAGTTACTGAGAAGCCCCCTGTGGCTCCGAGCAAGTTTGTAGATGTTTCTCCTCCCAACGAGGTTATAGTTATATCACCGACCAAGACAACATCCTTGGTCGAGAATGGTCCTGCTCCCACGAGGAAATTGAAGAAAAGTTCCTCGAATAAATTGGTTGAATCAATCTCTCAGCCTCTAACTGTTGGAAGTGGTGTTCCCACTTTTGTTGCTCCGATCTCTGCCATGGGTTCTGTGAAGTCTTGGGTTATCCCAAAAATTCAAGGCCTTGAAGATACTCTTTCTCGGGATAGGGTTACCACCTTGGCCGCTCAACATATTGCCTCAGTAAGGATTACTAATATAAACTTTCATTTTTCAATGTTCTATTCTTGTACTGACTCAAAGTTATTTTTCTTATCAGCTGGTAACATGTTTCAATACTATTTTGAAAAAGGATGGAGATCTTAAAGCTTCGAGCTCCTCGGGAGGTGTGGAGGAGGATTTTGTAGGTCTGACTCAATCCTTAAAGGATTCTCGTCAAAAATATAAAGAAGATAAGGTTGCTTGGGAGAAGCAACTGAAGTCCGTCGAGCAAGAGAGAGAAAAAGCTGTGGAGGCCTCTCAGGAGTTGGAGAGGAAAATGAAAGAGTTTAAGAAGAAAAATGAAGAGCTTGAAGAAAAGCTCAAGAATGCTAGAGAGCTTGAGACCAGGCTCAAAACTGCTGAAGAGGAACTGGGCAAACTCCGTGAATCTAATCGTCAGAAAGAAGAGGCAGAAAGGAAATTGAAAGCTGCCGAGGAACTTCTATCTAAGAAGATTTCCTCAGAGAAGGTGAAGAGGAAACTGGCTGTTAAAAAGTCCTTCAGTGCTGGCTGGGATAAAGGTTGGAACAAAGGCCTAACTGTCATGTCCTCTTAGTTGGATTTTGCTAGCCTTAAATTTTTCAGGGACAAATGGATTGCTGCTCTGCAGGAGTTAAAGGTCTCAGAGAGTTATGAACTATTTTAGCGCCATGTTCATGGTCCTCCTCCCTCTCCTGGAGAAGAAGAAGAGGACGAAGCTGCCTCTGAAGAGTGTTCAATGATGGTTGGGGATCAGGTCCCTACTGTTGAACTTCGCTACGAGCAGCCCTAACCAACTATTACTCCTATCGAGTAGCTTCAATCTACCAGTACCTTTGTCAAGTAACTGCCAATATCCTCCGAGCAACCAGCCTCCTTATCTCAGCCTTCCGAGGAAGTTGCAAAACATAAGGAGAAGGTATAGAGTTGCTCGGGCTTTAATTTTATTATTTCTTTTGAATATAACCCTGAACCTTGTACTTGTCTTTTGATGAATAAAAAATCGAGTTTTTGTTGTTTATGTTGACTTTCTTTGTCTTGCTTTACCTTTATCAGTTATTAATCATGTTTATTGCTTCTCTTTGCTAGTTTATAGCCAGGATGGAACTCTTGTCAGCTCACGATACTGAGTTAATGAAATAATGTAATGAATATTTCAAAGCTGGCCATACAAACTTGGATGAGTCACAAATTTTTGATATCCTGGGCTCAGATGCTTCTGAACAAGCAGTGGAAGCTTACCAATATCTGAAATGCTTATTCGACCGAGCTGTTGCCAATAATGTGGCTTATTACGAGATGATTGAAGATCTCCAGGTTACCATCGAGGAACTTCAGCAACAATACAAGGAATCCTCTGCCCTTTTGCATCAAGGGTATGAGAAAAAGTATCAGCAGCTAAATGATGACAAAGGCTATGATAAGTTAGTCGCTGCTTATGATTTTAAGGAGAGGACTTTGAAGACCGATATTGAAGATCATAGGCAGATCGTGAAACTGCTGGAGCAGGAAAAAAACAACTTGTGAGGAGAAATATCCCAACTAAAATCTGCAGCATCGACCTCGGGAGCCTTGGTCCCTGTCAATGACGAAGGTTTCTCATTTTTGGAGGTTAAAAATTCCAATTTGAGAGACGAGTTGGAAACTTTAAAGAGGTTGGGACCCTCTGCATATGCTCGCGAACGAGCAAGAGCTTCTCGGGTAACTATTAAAGAAGCTAGAACACAGGCGGCCTTGGATAATCAAGCATTCCAATTGATGGCGAAGAATCAAGCATTAGCTGAGATGTCCATGAAGATTCAGACCTTCGATGAGCAACTTGCTGCCCAAAATTCTACCTTGGAGAATACAAATCTGGTGAAGAATCTTCACGAGAAGTTAGAGAGGTTGACCTACCAGTTCCACAAGCAACCCATAGAATTTTGGATGGTTGGTTATAATGAAGCCCTTTACCACCTTGATGACCGGATCCAGCAGTCGAACAACGAGGGGTACAAGCAAGGATGGCTGAATGCCTTGGGTGTGCTACAGTTGGAACAGGGTCACTATTTATGGGACTATTATGACCCTGGGTTGCTCGATTTGCCAGTGCCTCTATTTAAGCTTGACATGAGTTGTATTCCTGCTCGGGCCATTCCTCAGTGCCTGATCTCAAAGTATCTTGGTGACTACAATCTTCATTTAAATTTTGAGATATCTCGGCCAGAGCACCTGCTTGCTCGTCCTTCTGTGATGAATATTCGAATGTTAAAAGACATAAACTTCATAAACTCCCCCTATGCCTAAGATGATCCTCCTGCCGGAATGTAACTTGCTTCAAAGGCAGAGGGAAAGAAACCCATAGAATAGGATTTTATGTAATGACTTGTACTTTTCACCACTTATGTAATTCTATTTAATTTGAATGAAAAATTTAATTTGTAGAATGTTTTTGCTTGTTGGTTGCTTATTTCATTGCAGCGATTTATCAATCTTTGATCTTTATGTGATAAAACATCCTTTATCTCATGATCCTGTTTAATTTAAACAACTGGAGATGATTGTAATTGGCTTACCGACCAACTAAAATTTATTAAGATATTTGTTTCCGACCAACCGGAGTTGGTGAACTTTTATTCCCCGACCAACCGTAGTTAGGGGGTTTTATTTATCGACCAACCGTAGTTGGTAGACCGACCAACCGTAGCTGGTAGGGTTTTATTTATCGACCAACCGTAGTTGGTAGACCGACCAACCGTACCATAGTTGGTAGACCGACCAACCGTAGTTGGTAGATCGACCAACCATAGTTGGTGGGATTTTTATTTATCGACCAACCGTAGTTGGTAGACCGACCAACCGTAGTTGGTAGGGTTTTATTTACCGACCAACCGTAGTTGGTGGGATTTTATTTATCGACCAACCGTAGTTGGTAGGGTTTTATTTACCGACCAACCATAGTTGGTGGACCGACCAATCGTAGTTGGTGGGATTTTTATTTATCGACCAACCGTAGTTGGTAGACCGACCAACCATAGTTGGTAGGGTTTTATTTATCGACCAACCGTAGTTAGTGGACCGACCAACCGTAGTTGGTGGGATTTTATTTATCGACCAACCATAGTTGGTAGACCGACCAACCGTAGTTGGTGGGATTTTATTTATCGACCAATCGTAGTTGGTAGACCGACCAACCGTAGTTCGTAGGGTTTTATTTTGAACTTGATGCATAGTGTGTAGTACTAATACTCCAAAAACATTTCAACAAAAGGAGAAAATTGGGTAAAACATCCAAAGCTTTATTCATATCGAAGAAAACTGCATTACATAAGGATTGAACTACTAATAATATTTGCGCAGATGCTCTGCATTCCATGCATTCTTAAACTCCTCTCCTTCTAAGGTTTCAGTCCTATATGTTTCTGGTCGAACAATTTCTGTCACTCTGTAGGGTCCTTGCCAGTTAGCTTCCAATTTATTGTGCTTTTGAATTACTTTCTTTAGCACGTTGTCTCCTTCCTTCAAATCACACTTTTTTACCCTCTTGTTGTAGAACAGAGATGTTCGTTGTTGGTATGCAGCATTCCTGATTGTTGCTTCTTCTCTAACTTCCTCGAGCATATCCAAGTCTAATCTTCTCATCAAGTCACTGATAGGAGAATTGAAATTCAGCACTCTGTGTGGGTAGGCCCAGCTCGACAGGTATAACAGCTTCACTTCCAAATGCCAGCATGTATGGAGATTCTTCTGTTGCTGCTCGTGGTGTAGTACGATAAGCCCACAGTACAGAATGTAGCTCGTTGAACCAATTTGCCTTCGCATCATCCAATCTTTTCTTCAAACCATTCAGCAACGTTCTATTCGTCACCTCAGTTTGTCCATTGCTCTGGGGATGGCCTGGTGCTGAGTGGATTTTCAAAATATTTGACTGATGACAATATGCAGCGAACTCCTCGTTATCAAATTGGGTTCCATGATCAGTAATGAATGCATGGGGAAGACCATATCTACAAATGATATTCTTCCAAATAAATTGACACACCTTCTTATAAATCATATCAATAAGAGGTTCAGCTTCCACCCATTTAGTAAAATAATCCACAGCGACGATGAGGTATTTGAACCTTCCTCTTGTCGTCGGGAGTGACCCGACCAAGTCTATTCCCCTCATAGAAAATGGCCAAGGGGATGTTATGGGTGTTAGTAATGCTTGGGGAGTTCTTCGAATAGAGGAGAAGCGTTGACATTTATCATATTTTTTGGCATAGGCTATACAATCATCCCTCATTGTTGGCCAATAGTATCCTTGTGTCATTACTCTTTGCAAAAGCGTTCGACCTGCTACATGAGCTCCACAGGACCCTTCATGGACCTCTTCAATCAAGTCTTTCACCTCAAAAGGGTGCACACATCTTTGCATACCTGCTATAATTCCTCGTCTATATAGAATACCATTAGTCAATACATAACGAGCAATTTTAAACTTTAGTTTTTTGGCTGCGAGTTTGTCGGTTGGTAATTTCCCTTCCTCAATATATGCCTTGATGGGATCCATCCAAGATGGTCCTAAATCAAGGGTAATAAAGTTCATCATCACATCTTTGTCTATGCTTCGACTAGCTAAGACTTCTATTGGGATTATTTTTCGTAGCTCGGTGCGTATAGCTGAAGCTAACCGAGCTAAGGCATCCGCTCTTGCATTCTCCAATCTTGGTATTCTAATTATCTATACTGCAATCAAGCTTGATAAACCTCCATTACTTTTGCGTGATACCTGGTCATTAATTCTCCTTTAGCTTCATATACTCCCAGCATTTGATTTACGATCAATTGCGAGTCACTGAATACGATAACCTGCTCTTCCCCCATTGTTTTAGCCAAACTAAGTCCTGCAATCATAGCTTCGTATTCAGCCTCATTATTAGAAGCCTTGAATTAGAATCACAAAGCATACTCCACATCTATTTCATCCGGGCTATTTAAAATAATCCCTGCCCCACAGCCTGTAGTGCAGGATGAGCCATCCACATATAGATTCCATATAGGTACCTCGTCCTCAAATTTTTGATCGGACAGAGTTCCTTGGTGGAATATTTTTTGCTTCCTTTTATCCTCCTCTAGTACTTCTTGCTGCTCCTCGACCATCTCCTCCTGATTGTCAACCGACTTAAGTTGATCGGAGTTTAAATTTGATGATCCTGTAACATCCACAGGTTGGTCGGTATTCAGCTTTTGCTCCTTGGAGGTGTCAGGATAAGTGAATTCTGCGATAAAATCTGCTATTGCTTGCCCTTTAAGTGACGACCTAGGCTCATAAATTATATCATATTCACCAAGTTCTACTGCTCAGTACATCAATCTCCCTGATTTTTCTGGTTTATGAAGAGCTTGCCTCAGTGGCATATCGGTATACACTACTATGGTATGAGCTTGAAAGTACGACCTCATTCTTCTACTTGCTTCGATCAACGCTAGTGCCAACTTTTGTAGTCTTGGATATCTGATCTCTACTCCTCGAGAGGCCTTGCTAGTGTAATAAATTGGTTTTTGCACTCCGTCCTCCATTCTTATCAATGCCGACCTAACTGCATTTTCTGAAACTGGCAGATACAAGTATAATCTTTCTTCCATCACTGGTCTGGACAACAGTGGGGGTGCTCCCAAGTATTTCTTTATCTCTTGAAAGGCCTTCTCGCATTCATCATTCCATTCAAACGTTTTTTTAGAGTGTTTTGAAGAATGGGAGGCATCTATCAGTTGCTCGTGATATGAATCTATTAAGTGCTGCAACTCTCTCTATGAGACTTTGCACTTCCTTCTTCGTCGTTGGAGATCGTAGCCCCAATAGAGCCTTGATCTTTTCTAGATTTGCTTCAATACCTCGTTGGTTGATAATATACCCGAGGAACATGCCTTCTCATACTCCGAATATGCACTTGGTAGGGTTCAACTTCATTTGATATTTATCTAATTGATCAAAGGTTTGACCTAGATCCATTAGATGGTCAGCATCTTTCTTGCTCTTCGTCAACATATCATCAACATAGACCTCCATATTGTGACTGATTTGCTCTGCAAACACCTTATTCATCAGCCGCTGATATGTTGCACCTGTATTTTTCAAACCAAAAAGCATAACATTATAACAGTAAGTTCCCCTAGGGGTAATAAAAGAGGTACTCTCCCTGTCTTCAGGTTTCATTTTAATCTGGTTGTAACCAGAATAAGCCTCCATGAAGCTCAACAGCTCGTGTCCCAAGGTAGCATCCACTAATTAATCAATTCGGGACAAAGGAAAATGATCCTTTGGGCATGCCTTGTTGAGGTCGGTGCAGTCTACACACATCCTCCACTTGTTGTTCTTCTTCTTCACCATCACCACATTAGCTAACCAATCTGGATATTTGACATCTTCAATAAAGCAATCTTTTTGGAGCTTCTCGACCTCCTCTTGTATAGCTTGGTTTTTCTCGGGGCTGAACACTCTTCTTCGCTGCTTTACAGGTTTAATTTCCTTGTTCACATTAAGTTCGTGACACAAGAAATTTGGGTCTATTCCTGGCATATCTTCGTGGCTCCACGCGAAAGTTTGTTTTCTGCTTTTTAGGAAGGCTATCAATTCCTGTTTTAGTGGGGTGTCCAACGATGAACCGATTTGAGTTGTTCGTTCCAGATGTTCGTCGTCCAGAATGATATTTTCAGTAGCTTCCACCACCTGACCTTTTACGAGCTGTGACTCGTCTCTAGGATCTAATGTTTCAATTTCTGCACCTTCATCCACTTGATAGGTGGTAGTCTTTTTCCTGGATTCTTCCAGTTCTTCTTGCTCTGCAGATAAATAGTAGCATTCCCGAGCTACTTTTTGGTCACCCTTCATAATTCCTACTCCAAAGTGGGTTGGAAATTTTAGGCATTGATGTACAGTAGATGGTACTGCTTCGAACTTCTTCAATCCTACCCTTCCCATAATGATATTGTAAGCTTATTGGACATTTTTATCCATCACAAAAAATAGTACTCTTTATGTTCGACAAGCGGGCCATATACCGATGAACATATCCAACTTGATCGTCCCAAGTGGAAAAACTTTCTCGCCAGTAAAACCGAGGAGGGGCCTGTGATAAGGCTCCAACTGAGACAACTTTAGATTTAAGTTGTTAAAACATAGGTAGAACATAATATCTACTGAGCTGCCATTATCCACCAAGACTCGCGAAATCACTACTTCCTTCATCCTCATTTTGATCACCAATGGGTCATCATGAGGATATATCACACTTGCGAGGTCATTCCTAGAGAAACCGATGACCATTTTATCTTTGTTCACCTTTCTTGGGCGATCTTCTTCAGCTAGATTTATCCGTTGAATATACGAACAAGCTTGAGCCTCGTTGAGGTAAGCTTTCCTTTCTGCAGTAAGGTCTCCACCTCCTGCATCTCCACCAGTAATAACATTGCAATCAAATGACCCAAAACGGATAGAAAATACCTCACGTTTTGGCTGTTTTGGCCTTTTGGGGAGATCAGGGTCGTCTTGATCTTTATCCAAGTCTTCTTCATGATTTCTCTTCTTATCTTCTTTTGCTCGACGAGGAGATCTAGACCTCTGCCTTGCTCGGTCGTTACTTTTTCCTTCATTTTTGCGATCAACATACTTGGCCAGCTTTCCTCGTCTGATGAGTGCTTCGATTTCATTTTGAAGAGCTATGCAATTTTTGGTCGTGTGACCATGGTCTTTATGGAACTCCCAATATTTGGCCTTATTCCTCTTGTCAGGATCTGTCTTCATTTTCTCTGGCCAATTTAACTCCTCGCTGTTCTTGATCTCTTTTGGAACGTGGTTTATATCTACCTTCAAAGGAGTATAGTTTCCATATTTCCTCAACTGTTCCAATGCTTGCTTTGCTTTTGACTGCTTGTTACCACTATTATTCTTCTGATCCTTCTTCTCAATCTTTTCGGCTTCAACTTTGATCTCCTTAGTGTCCATGATCTTTTTTGCAGCCATAGCTTCCTCGGCATTCATGATTTTGGCTGCTTTTGCCATTAATTCTGACATGGTCCTAGGTGGTTCTTTGGCCAGAGTATAGTACAATTTATTTGGCAACAGTCCACTCATCAGATCAGTGATTGTTGTCTTTTCCTCGTAATCAATAACTTCGAGATTCTCGTTATTGAAACGAGTAATATAATCCCTGGTGCTCTCACCTGCTTTTTGTCTAACACTTAACAAGTTTGCTACTCGCTTAACTGGTTTTGCTCCAAAATAGAAGTTTCCAATAAAGAGCTCGGCCAGTTGAAAGAAAGTTGCAACCTTCCCCCGAGGAAGATTGTTGTACCATATTTGAACAGATCTAGTGAGAGTTCCTGAAAACGCCCTACATCGCATCTCGTTTGGAACAGCATAGATATCAGCAGCTGCCCGATATTGTTCTATATGTAGAACATGATCAGTTTTTCCATCATATTTTGGTGTTACCACTGGGGCTTTGAACTTTGATGGTGTGGGAAAATCCACAATTGCTTGGATAAAAGGTATCCCTTGGACAAAAGTTCTTTGTAGAGGATTTTTGGCCTTAGCCATTTCCCCTAGTCTATCCTCCAACCTCTGAATAGAGCCTTTCCATGCGCCATTTGCCTCCTCGGGCCTGTTGGTCCGAGCAACTGATCGTGTTGAGTTTGCCTCTTGGGATTTTTCATGACGAGCAGCTGGTCGGGATTTGGCAGAACCTTCCTTTAAATCAGAGAATCTTTGAGAGTTCCTCAACACCATCTTAGGGGGACTTTTATTCCTCCTAGGACCCAAACGATCAAAGGGAGAGACTCTACTCAATCTTTCAAGAGCACTGGTCCTTTCTGGAGATAAAGTGACATTTTGTTTAGTATATGTGGCTCGTACTGATGAAGTTCGATCAGGTTGATAAGAAAAATCATCAGATCTTTCAGTGCGATATGAATCGGTATGCCTAGTACGCGAAGAAAGTAAACGGGTGTTTCTTTGAACGCTTCGTTGTCCTGACTGGGCAGGTGCTCCACCTTGGATAGTTTGCATGAGTTGTCGCATGGTTTCCTGCATGGCGGTCTGGCCCTGAGCTAAATTAGCTATTATTCCAGGCAGATCTTGGACACTTGGAGGAGTGGATGGATTTGGGGGGTTTCCAGCGTTTCGATTACTGGATTCAGGATTATCAGCCATTAAGGATGAATTGTTTTGGTGAAAAACGATAGTTTCAATCGTTTCCCACAGACGGCCCTAATCTGTTGATGTAAAAAATTAGATTATCCCTAATTATTTAATCACAGATAAAAAATAAATAAGACAAAGAATCTTAAAGTGGTTCAGCCTCGAAGGAATGGCCTACGTCCACTATTTTGTTATTGATGACTGTTTGCAGAATTCTCGATAATAGGTTTACCAAGAAGTTTCGAGTCCCCTGCTAATGAGGAGGTTACAATGTATTTATAGCCTTGAGGCTGTACATGCGAGAGAATATTACATAGCTGTCCAATAGGCGTGTACATCTGTATGATAATAATCAGTATTTAATGCGCATTCAATCCTCTTAATTATTCAGTCATAAATGCTCTGTACGAGGTGCAGCTCGGATCGCCTAAGTAGCTCGGTATACATGAGTTGCTCGGTACAATAAAGTTCCTCGGAGAACACTTGCTGCTCGGAGCAACTGAGTTGGTCGGGGAGGTTGAGTTCCTCGGAGTCAATGTGTTGTCAAAAGTGTTCGCGGGTGCCATGTAGATTGACACGTGTCTTCACATAATTTCTCCACGTCATCAGGTTAAATTTGGAATCAACACTCACCTTTTAAATTGGTTCAATTTCATCCCTTTCCTTTTTTTTTGTTTCAATTTCATCCTCAACCTTTCATTTTGTCTCAATTTAGTCCATGTGTTAACTATTTTGGATACAATTGACTATTTTACCTCTCTTTATTGAAAAATAATATCATGAATGTTATAAAATTTGAAAAATAAGCTATTTTATTATTATTTGGGGATAAAAATGAGTTTTTTATCCGAGAATAATAAAAAAATAGTTTTTATTTTTATTCTATCCCAGTTGTTTTTAATTTTTCAAAAAAAAACTTGAATTATAATTTTAATAGTCAACATAGTTTTTTTTATTTATAAAAAACACTTTTTTAATTTTAATTAAAAATGTAAAATTTGATGTTTTAGATTCACAATTGCTTAGTCCCGCTGGCACGGACCTACATCATATGAAATTTTTTATTTATCAATTATATTACATAGATAGGGGGAAGATTGATGTCTTAGATTCGCGATTGGTTAGTTCGCTTAATCGGATTCACATTCATTAAAATAAGGGGTTTGACTACAATGACTTATTCTCAAGCGCCTTATTTTAATGAATGTGGGTCCGAACCAGCGAACTAACCAATCGTGAATCTAAGACATCAATTTTCCCCCTATCTATGTAATATAATTGATAAATAAAAATTTTCATGAAGTGTGGATCCGCGCCAGCGGCACTAATCAATTGTGAATCTAAAACATCAAATTTTGCATTTTAATTAAAATTCAAAAAAGAGTTTTTTATAAATAAAAAAAAAACATGTTAACTATTAAAATTATAATTCAAGTTTTTTTTTTTGAAAAATTAAAAGCAACTGGGATAGAATAAAAATAAAAACTATTTTTATATTATTCTCAGATAAAAAACTAATTTTTATCCCCAAATAATAATAAAATAGTTTATTTTTCAAATTTTATAACATTCATTATATTATTTTTCAATAAAGAGGGGTAAAATTGTCAATTGTATCCAAAATAGTTAACAAATGGACTAAATTGAGACAAAATGAAAGATTGAGGATGAAATTGAAACACAAAAAGGATAGGGACGAAATTGAACCAATTTGAAAGGTGAGGGACTAAATTAAAACAATAAAAAGTAAGGGACTAAATTGAAATCAATAGAAAGGTAAGATACTATTGTTGTACTTTACTCTACTAAATATATACTATAGGATGTCTATTTATATTCTTATATAGTGTGATGGGATCAATAAATATAAATTTTAATGATAATTTCTATATAAAAATTTCTCATAATGATTACTATATATAATATGAACAAATTTATGCACAAATGTTTCTCTAAAAAAATTACAGCAATCCACAATGCGATTTTGCCCAAACTATAGACAATAAATTTGAATATACGCTCTATGTGTTTTGTTTGCATCTCCAATAATCTAATTGGGAAAATTGCCAATGAATTACAGAGACAAAGCTTCAATTAGGCATGTGAATGCAAAATTCATTTGGAAAGATAGTTATGAATGATATAGTGAGATGGTTTTTCCCCAACGTAAGGAATTTCTTGTGGAAGAGATGTGTGATAACCTCAAGATGGCTCTCACTGATCCTTGGAGTGTCCCATAACGAGATGTGAATCTGTAATGATGGTACATATCGGCGAGTTCAACTCATATCAACCCACTATATTTTAGTATTCCCACCATATTGACTTCTGATACAACCAATGAGGGATCTATAAGATAGTTTCCAGATTTCAATCATATTTTCTTTTTAATACTTCTTCTTGTTCTTGAAGTTCTCTTTCATCTTGGGTTTACGAGTCGCACGATGTCCTTGCTTATTCTAATTAAAGAACTTTCCTTTGAACTCGAAGCAACCCCCCCGGTCTTACACTTTGTGTTGGGTTTGTGACCTCTAAGTATCGTATTCTTTTTATTCAACACAAGATAATATCTACGTTCATTCCAAACACTCAATAATTTTCAACTCTACATAATCGAACAATCAAGTCTTCAAACTCCAATTCTATATGCATATGATTTATATAATTCTAAAAATCTTTCCAATAGAGATAAAAAAATTTCATAACCATTGTCAGTTAGAATGTTTCACTTAAAATCATATTTGCAGCACTTATTTGATAAACAAAATTGATTGAAGATCTTCTACATGGTTGATGATTTTAATAATTGAATAATTAAATGATAATGGGACTAATTAATGGAAATTCGTATTTAAGATAATTTGGATATAATTTCATTTTAAAGTTAAGATGTATTAAGATGGAATTCTAAAATTTATTTGGTAATAGATTAAATTTTTATTTGCTTTAGATTATTATTCAAGAATTTTTGGTTTGAATTGTAAATCAGATTTCTCAAGAATCGGTATGAGATTTTTTCTTTCGACCATATTTTGATTGTTGATATGATATATAAGTACAGATACAACAAAGAGTATTACACCCTCGATCGTGAAATATCGATTGCCTATTAAACCCTGTGAATTGCGTGAAAGTAGGATACTCCAAATTTGGGGGTTTTATATAATGTTCTTAGTGGAAAAAAATGTGAATGAAAGATTCCACTGAATTGAATTGGGAGATTTGGGGAAAACTCAAAGTGCAAGTTCGAATTTTGTACATTTATAGAGTAGAAAGTTTAGGGTTTTGGAAGATTTAAAAACGAGGTTTTTCTAAAACTGAATTAACTGCTAAAACCAAACCTAGGTCGCACCTAGGCACGTCACTGCAACTACGGCTAAACACCCAACGATTGTGGGATTGCTTAGCCCATGGGTAGTCCACGATTAGGTCGTGGGGTAAGTAGTAAGGTCTTTTGCTTTATAATTCTTATACGAAAATTGACTTACTCCTTGTTCAAAACCCACTCATATTTATCATTTCCTTTTATAAAACTCAAGTTATCTCTACGAACCCTTTCCTAAGAAACCAATTTCATATTCAAATCAAGGTGTTCTCAAAACATTATCATGCAAGGATTCAAGAGGAGATTAATTTTTTTTAATCATGTTTTAAAGAGGTTGTTGAGTGTTTTCAAGGGCTTCATCTATTTCACATAAACCAATATTTGTGCAAGTTATTAATCTACTCCCCTATATATATATATACACCTGTGCGCGCGCGCATGTTAAATCCACATAAATCTAGTTTTAGATATAATATTGTAATAGTAACCCTTAGGACTTGAAATCCTACATTCCACTCATTTTTTTTATATAAATTGATTAGATTCACATGATTTAGGTTGTATGAAACAGAAATAAGCCCCTCGATTTAAAAAACTTATTACAAAAAGTCAATTTTCAATTTCCTTTTTATAGATGCGAAAGCGAGATGGTTCAACTAAACAACTATATAAACTAAAAATAAATTTCTTCACAAATATTAGAATTAAACAACATGAAATTAAATTAAACACACACTTATGTTAAATTTCACTCAAACCAAATTAGTTTAACTCAAGTCCTAGAAATTTGCCTAACAATATTAATGAATCCATTTTTGCAATTTTGAGCCAAACCAAATTTTATCAAATTAAAATTAAATGACTTGAACAAAATTAATTAAACATTCCCCAAATTAATTTAAGCACCAAATTAAGTAAGTAGTGAATTAAATAAATTTTATCTTATTTACTTAAGCATGTGTTCTAGGTGAATTATACAAAAGATAAAATAAACAAATAAATCACTATGCCGCGATGTACGAGGAAAAATCCACAGCGGAAAAAAACCTTGGACGGCCCTAGCTTTAAGTCCACTAAGTATGGTATTTTACAAGTACAAGCAAAAAGACTTACAACACTTGACTCGACTCCCTTCAAGCCCCGATGCTCCTTCTTGTACTGACCTCCGCGTAGTTAACAATCCCAAACTCCACCGGAACCATGGAATCCACAAGCGAGACTTTCGGAACAACCGTCAACCTGCACCCGAAGCCTTTCTCCGAGTGGGAATGCCGCATCAAACAAACTCTTCTTCTTTGAGGGATTTAGAAGTAAACCCAAACAATCTCTTCAATGTGGTAGAGAAAACCCGGTGCCAAACACTCCAAGCAAGATATATATATTGAAACTTGGAATAAACAATATGGGTGAAAACAAGAGTGTTTAATGATTTTTTCTTGAAAAATAGACACTCAAAATATGAACTTTTTTCTTTTTGAATTTTTCTCTCAAACTCTCTCTTGGAGATTGTTGTGTGTGAAAAAGTTGATTTGGAAAGTTTGGTTCCCGCACATATTAAGTCTGTCAAAAGTTAGTGGGGAAAAGAAGTGAAAAACGTGGGAAAACTGTCAAAAATTGCCAAAATAACTGTTCCCGCCAAATGTCGTTCGAAAGAGATTTTCGTTCGAACGATACTTCTAATGAAGTTCCAGTGGCAGGTCGTTGGCAAACCTCGTTCGAACGAAAATATCGAACGAACTTCTAGAAAGCTTAAATTTTGATTTTTAGCCTAGAAACTTTGTTTTAAAGTTTTAAAGAGACTTTCTGAAAATAAACAATAGTTTTAAATAAAAGTTTCACCCAATAAAAATATTCTAAGCTCCTATATATATTTACAATGCATTCATACCTTAGGAGCAATGGAACCAATGTTGGTGACGTAGAAACAAGGCACATTAAACACGACAATTGATGAAGCTTTAATATCTTGGCTGCTACGTCTTCAACAAACACGTCATAGGCTTGAATTGATAAACTTGAACTCTATCCTATGACTCAAATATTTTTGTTCGAAATTGAGCCAAAACAACAAAAGACTCAATTGAAAATTGGTGTCCTTACAAATCTCCCCCTTTGGCTATTCCGGGACAAAAACCAAAATAAAATCCTAAAGGGCCGTCAAGCTCTACTAGACATAAATATCCCACCCAAACTTTACTCAAGACCCAAGGATCAATATCTTTGCCGCTGAAAGTTGCCATTTAGAAGAATTCCTGCACACTTAAGCAAACTATCAAACGCATATGGAATATCAACATATTATAAATGCATGTAGAATAAATAGTCCCCCTCAATTAATTCTCCCCTTTAACAAATGTGATATACCTAAGAAGGTCGCGACTCCCCCTAAAATAAATCTCCCAAACTAAGATACGATTATAATAGTATTAGATACCATTTCTCCCCTATCGTTCTCCCCCTTTTTGTTCAGGAATAGACAAAGGATAAAACTAAGTTAAACAAGATGAAGCGAAGAGTGATAAGAACATGAAAGCATATGGGCAACAAAAGCATAACTAATCCACATAAAGATATGAATACCAACTATGATGTGATAACAAAAGGTATCAATTGATTGTAGTAATCTAAGCATGTGATATCGAAACAAAATTCGCAACAAGATAGACACCAAAAATGAATTAAGAGCATAGATGAACTAGCTAAACATGCAAAGACTCAAAAACATAAAATATCATATATATGTATACACAATAGATTCAAACTAAGTATAAGTACACACATATAGATATAAACACCAAAATGACACAAAACTAAATAACATAAAATTTTCCACACTCTTATAGCATAAATGTGTCATATGGAAATGAAAGTGAAGGGGTGTGAACAAAATACCAATGAATTAAAACCCAATCACTTAAACTAGTTCACGTAGTTCGCATTTTATTGCAAAACTTTATCAACTAGAATTTAGCCTTTATGTGATAGGATAAAGTGAACTAATGAACAAACAAACACAATGCATACAAGGCTAGCATGTTGATGATTCTACAAACCAATAGAGTCGTGACATTGTAAGCGCAACTAGGATAAACAGACATTGTGCAAACCGTTGATATACCATCCAAACTCCCTCAAAATATGCAAATTAATTCCTTTGAATGAATATATCAATTAAATATAGGCCTTGGAAATTATTTTTCTTTTTAATGCCATATTTTCTTTTAGGCATTTGGACCACATATTTCTTTTAGGTCCAAACAAACGGTGGTTTACTCGCAAAGGATGATATTTTCTTTTGGAGGCCTTCCCCGTGCACACACACACACACACACACACACACACACACACATATATATATATATATATATATATATATATATATATATATATATATCACAAATCTCACGTGCAACGAATTTTGACATGCACTAATCCTCTTAGGTCATAGTATGTAGATGTGAGAATGTATGTGCTCGCGTTCAAATGATAAACTTATATATTAAACACCTTTTAACTCAAACAAACCCTAAACATGCAACAATATGTGATTGAATACGATAATGAATAAAGCAAGAACATTCAAACACATGCTTGTGAGGAAAAATCCCCCAAAGGGGCAAAACCATTTATTTTCATTATAATATTGTAGTTGTACAATTTCGAATTACAATGAAAATACAAGTGACTAAGAATTACCCTCAGGTGTCGGATTCTGTAGTCGGCGGCTGGAACTATCCCTTTCCAGGAGGGCTGCAATGGAGAAGAAGAACGGTCTTCTCCACAAGGGTATGAACAGCAAAACTGCGTTCCTGGGTTACAAAGTGATTCACATATGTTTGGAAATTTGTGTGAATCAAAAACCTAGAGTCTAGGGCTCAATAGGTGAATACTTAGAGTGTTCTGTACTCTGAAAATTGTGTGTATGAGTCTTGGAAAACCACTTCCCGTAGTGGAATTAAATAAGAAGACTTGGGCCTTAAAAATCTCCGCACGATCTGTTTGAGATTATCCCAGGCGGACCGGTCCGGGTCTGAGGCGGATCGGTCCGGTTGACCGGATCGGTTCTTTTATTCTGAGGCGGATCGGTCCTGTTGACCGGATCGGTTCTTTTATTCCAGGCTTCATCGGTTCGCTTGCGGTCCGGGGTATACTGGCCTTCAGCAGACGGATCGGTCCGGGTTTGAGGCGGACCGGTCCGATTAGCCGGATCGGTTCTTTTATTGCAGGCGGATCGGTCCGGTCTGTCAGACTTTGATTCCTATTCTTCTTTTGATATTCAGATCCATTGATGAATGTATGAATCTTGATTTTGTTCAACGGTGTAACGGCGTGCGACATAATAAATTGTTAATGGACAAAAATGTCCTTACAAGATAACTAGATTAGTAAGAAACACCTCACAAAGCTCAAATATAACATGTAAAGTGAAGGTTCAAAAAGCTCGTGCATGTGTGTGAAGGCATATACAAGTGAATCCATTAAGCAAGTCAAACTTAAGCTACTCCATGTAAGCCCGATAAAGAACATTTTAAGGATTAAAATTCTAACCAAAAGTTATAGTCACATGGAAGCGAAATGAGGATTCAAACACAAACATATGCCACAAAATGTGTGTAAAACCAAAATACACACAAAATAAAATCTTTTTGAATTTTTCAAATTTTTAACCAACAAAATAGAAATAGTTACTCAAAAGACACACAAAAATCATTTGTATTTTTCATTAAGCATAAATTACTAAAAGGGTAAAACACAAATGATAAACAAAAATCTTTTTGTATTTTATATTTAATGCAAATCAAAAGAAATATAATACAAAAGATAAACAAATCATGATTTCTAGCATGAGATATGAAATAAAGCAATGACTAGAAAATGACTAAACATGCATACACCTAGCAATGATATATAATATGAAGAACAAAAAGTTAGAGTATGCAAACAAAACTAACACATTCAACCTTTAAATTTAGCAAGGGAGGTTTCATGTGAAATCAAGTGAGAATCAACAAATCTAATATCTAGCGCTTCTAAAAATGATTTTCTAACCCATATAGATGTATATTTAAAATGATGGGATTTGGGAACTAATGAAATGCTAGACATAGACTTCTTAGGGATTCTTTTAAGATTAAAACAAAATGACCTAAGGTGACCTTTCCTACCACAATGCAAGCATGTGTAAACACGAGGAATGTTACCTAAGGTGTGACCTTTTCTAAAGTCCTTGGATAAAGTTGACCCTTTAAAATAAATAATGGTCTTAGCTTTAGCAACAAAAGTATTTGAATAAGATGAGCTAGAACCATTACAACTACTACTCGATTCAAGTAAGTCATTTTTTATTTTTAAAATTTTGGACTCAAGTAATAAATTAGACTCCTCAAATTTATGGGACTCCTTCTTTAAATTTTCAATTACACCTAGAAGGTTATCACGCTCCCCTCAATGTGAGCAAACTTGTCCCTAAGAGTCTTTTCTTGACTATCACTCTCTTTATTGGACATTTCTAAAATATTAAAATTGTAATTTATGTCCATGAGTTTTTCATGAAAATATCTTTTTGAGATAACGAGGTTTGCAAAAATTCAATTTTAGCTTTAAAATAAGAATTTTCATTTTCAAGAAATTTAATTCTTTTTGCAAATCTCAAATTTATTTCTCTTAATTTTTCATTACACTTATTAAGCCCATTAAATTCCTCTCGAATAGCAAAAACTTCATTATCATTAGAAATGGACAAATTTTTATTAAGACGTCCCATCGAGAGATACAAAAAAATGAGAGTCAGTAAAAAAATGAACCACCTAAAATACAAGGAGCACAAAAATTATAAAAGCCTAAAAATGGATATTTGACACTATAAATTAGCGCTCCGGCTCTGATACCACTTTGAAACAGAAATAGCCCCCCGATTTAAAAAACTTATTACAAAAAGTCAATTTTCAATTTCTTTTTTATAAATACGGAAGCGAGATGGTTCAACTAAATAACTACATAAACTAAAAATAAATTTCTTCACAAATATTAAAATTAAACAACTTGAAATTAAATTAAACACACACTCATGTTAATTTCACTCAAACCAAATTAGTTTAACTCAAGTCCTAGAAATTTGCCTAACAATATTAATGAATCCATTTTGTAATTTTAGGCCAAACCAAATTTTATCAAATTAAAATTAAATGACTTGAACAAAATTAATTAGACATTCCCTAAATTAATTTAACCACCAAATTAAGTAAGTAATGAATTAAACCAATTTTATCTTATTTACCTAAGCATGCGTTCTAGGTGAATTATACAAAAGATAAAATGAATAAATAAATCACTACGCCGCGATGTACGAGGAAAAATCCACAATGGGAAAAAACCTTGGACGGCCCTAGCCTTAAGTCCATTAAGTATAGTATTTTACAAGTACAAGCAAAAAGACTTACAAAACTCAACTCGAATCCCTTCAAGCCCCGATGCTCCTTCTTGTACTGATCTCCGCTTAGTTGATAATTCCGAACTCCACCGGAACCTTTGAATCCAATAATGAGGCTTTCAGAACAACCGTCAACCTGCACCCGCAGCCTTTCTCCTAGTGGGAACGTCGTCGCAAACAAACTCTTCTTCTTTGAGGGATTTAGAAGTAAACCCAAACAGTCTCTTCAATGCGGTAGAGAAAATCCGGTGCCAAACACTCCAAGCAAGATGTATATATATTGAAACTTGGAATAGACAATATGGGTGAAAATAAGAGTGTTTAATGATTTTTTCTTGAAAAATAGACATTCAAAACATAAACTTTTTCCTTTTTGAATTTTTCTCTGAAACTCTCTCTTAGAGATTATTGTGTGTGAAAAAGTTGGTTTGGAAAGTTTGGTTCCTACACATATTAAGTCTGTCAAAAGTTAGTGCGGAAAATAAGTGGAAAAAGTGGGAAAACTGCCAAAATAACTGTTCCCGCCAAATCTCGTTCGAACGAGATATTCGTTGGAACGAAGTCTCGTTTGAACGATACTTCTAATGAAGTTCCAGTGGCAGGTCGTTGGCAAACCTCATTCGAACGATATTCGCGTTCGAATGAAAAACTCGTTCGAACGACAATATCGAACGAACTTCCAGAATGCTTAAATTTTGATTTTTAGCCCAGAAACTTTGTTTTAATGTTTTAAAGAGACTTTTTAAAAATAAACAACAGTTTAAAATAAAAGTTACACTCAATAAAAATATTCCAAGCTCCTATATATATTTACAATTCATTCATATCTTAGGAGCAATGGAACCAATGTTGGTGACGTAGAAACAAGGCACATTAAACACGGCAATTGATGAAGCTTTAATATCTTGGCCGCTACGTCTTCAACAAACACATCATAGGCTTGAATAGATAAACTTGAACTCTATCCTATGATTCAAATATTTTTATCCAGAATTGAGCCAAAACAACAAAGGACTCAATTGGAAATTTGTGTCCTTACATTGTATTTCAATTCGGTTGAATTAAAGATTGTTGAAATTACGCATATTGTAATTAGACTTACGTAATAGGGTTTTTGAATATTGATTTATGGCCTTTTGATAATTTAGACTTGATATCTAATAATTAATCCTTAATTGTAATTTCATTATTATTTAAAATAGATGTGTTATGTAGGGTTGTACCTTTAGTTTAGTATGTTATACTTTTAGGTGTAAACTCTTAATCAATATGGTTCAATGAATAATATTAACTAATTTGAGTTTAATTTTACATGTAGAGCTATAAATAAATAATACCCCATAATTATTGTAACACACCGACCCGAATTTATGGGTCACCCGTGGTTAACCCGATCCGACTCGAACATTAGGTGTAAAGTGCGATGATATAATCTAAATAATGTTGCTAGTCCAATATTATTTAATTAACATTTTACTTATTTAACATGCGATTCCAATTTAAATCAAGATACGTGAGGGACTTGTGGGAAGCGTTCCCAGATTCCAAACATACAGAGATACTAATGTTAAATAAAAGAATACTTACCTATATGATGCTCTTAACATACAAAACCAAACATAACCTGACGTAACAAAGAGGAGGGAATGAGACGAATACCTAGTGAAAGAATACAACAATACAATATAGAATCGAATGGAAGAAAAGAGAAAATAACACGTTATACCTATGTGCACATGCAATTACCTTATATATGCATATACATATACATACATTAATGCATGAACCCATTTTATTCCAAACTTTACTTGTTCTGATCAATTCACCTTAATCTTATAAAATACCCCTCTTTGCTTGACTTGAAATCTATTTTTCGATTAACGCACCCAGTTAAATACTTTAAAAAAATACACTTTGTTCACAAAAAAGAACTTCTTTTATCGAAATTTACCATTTACTTACACCAAGTTTACCTTGATATTTTCCTTAGAAATCACCTTTCAACACACGCAAGCATCGTATTTGAAAACACTTATTTTTCATTGAAACATTTTGTAAGCACACTTTTGTGTTAATTATGGATTAAACCTTCTTAGGTTTCTTAATTACCCATTTGATCACTTCACTTTACTATTCCTATTATTTTCATGGACATTAGTCAAATTATTACTTTGCTTGCCCACATTATCTTTTAACCGAAATATGTATTAATTTCATTCAAGTGAGCTTGTCTTTTCTTATATTTACCACATAATCCATTTCTTGACATGTCCCACTTTTCATTATCTTTTCTCGAAATCCTCCAAATAATCGCGTACTTTAACGGACTCCACATCATCGGTTATACTATCATATGCTCTAGCTAGTGTTTTAAGTATTTCACCCTAGGGCTCCGGACCGTTCTTAATTATTTCTCGATTACATTCGAGTCTTTATTAATATGTTTTAACATTTATCAAATGTCAATATTATTCCATTTTTACCAGCCGAAGCCAAAATTCGGGAATTTCACCCCATCTTATGTTGCACTTTGAAAATCACCATTTCTTGTCCTTTATACATTTGCATTGATTTTGTCCAAAAATCACTTTTATTGGAGACCATATGTGTAACACCTTTTTCAATATTTTATTTCATAAAAATGTTTCATTTTAGGTAAAATTATCAGTTTACCCATTTGTTTCCAAACTTGTCTTTTTCTCTATGTTCACAAGTGTTATTTAAAAAAAATATTATTAAGTTATGCATACTAACTTTTTAAATGTTTTTAACTCGTTAACACTTATTTACACTTTGGAGCAACATACTTTTCAAGTTGAAATATCTTTGCTTCGTTAATTTCTTTATCAAAGAAATTATTTGGCATTTTTAAGACTACTTTACAAGGAAAGCATCATTTTGCCTTATTATCACATATTGTCTTGAAAACAAACACTTGTCATATTTTCCACACTTTATAAGGGATGAAAATTTTATTTTCTTTATTTCATGTTAAAACTCATTAAAACCTTTACTAAACTTGTTTATACGCTCGTCATCAAAATACTACAAGTTTGTACACATGAAAAGAGACATTTTACATCAAAAATAAAAAACAATGAGCTTAACAGATGATTTATTCAAGAAATTTCATAATACTTATAAAAATATGCCCTTTTAAGCCTAAAGATATTTATATTTCTTCGAAACTTGAATAAATTTCCATCTTTATCAAAAATCCCAATTTTTACAAGAAGGCTTTGAGAAATTTGTTCATAAAATATCTTTAACAAGATAAATATTATTTTAAATATTTTATTCCATAAAATGTTTAAATACTAAGCTTTCTTGAAATATATTATTCCACTTAAAGCTCTTGAAAATCATTTATAAACCAATTTATAAAAATCCATAAGAAATAACCCTTTTAAATCATATACGTTCTACTCTTACAAACTTTAACTACAAGACCAATACTATGGAAAAATAGAGTTTTAAGCTAAAGAGTAGAGTTTTCCACCTCAAAGAAGATCCAACAATGGATGAATGTAAAAGAAGATAGAAACCTCCCACCTCCTAAGATGACCGTAAAGAGATTTCCTAACCTCCATTAAGCTTGCTCCCTTAAAGCTCCATGAAAACCCCCTTCAAACTCTATAATTTCTTCTTCATCTTCTCTCCAAAATCCTCTAATAACATCTCCAAAATTCATAACTTTGCCTTACAATGGTATATATGTATTTAAAAGGCTTAAATATGTGAGAAACTATTAAATACTTGGGTGGTCTAAGGCGGAGGGTGGTGGAGGGGCTCTCAGAGAGTGTAAAATCTGATTGGGTTGGGTTAAATGAGCTAAAACTCACTTTAATAAACCCAAAAACCTTAGGGTTAAATTCCAAAAATGGTACTAAACTCAAGCTTTTTAACCTTCGGTCCATCAAGCCTTTATCCCACGTTTTGATCTGAGCCGCTCAGAGCTCGACACACCATCCAATCTAACAATATACGTCGTGACATCACATAAAATGTGCACACTATTTCTGATTTTTTACTATCGTTCGAACCACTTTTGAGCTCTTCGAACGATCCCCCCTCATTCGAATGAGCATTCTAACGAGGTACTAACGAGGCAAAATCGTAGGGTTAATAGGCACGAGAGATATACCCTGTTCGAACGGGAAAGTACCCCTCGTTCGAATGACGGTGCACCTTATTCGAACGTGAGATTTCCAATGAGAGTCTAGAGAGCGAGGGAAATCAAGCATTTCTAAGTCGTTAGAAGGTCGTTTTAACCTCGTTCAAATGACAACCCTTGTTTTGTTCGAACGACTACGACTTTTGTTGGAACGATGACAAAAAAAATCCTATTTTAACTTTGAACTATTAAAACTCTAATTCGACTGCACGAGGGCAACTAAATTACCTAAATTTGACTTGTGGTCCACTTTACCAAGTCCAGAGCTCAAATGGGAGATACTAAGTCACTAAATTACGCGTGCATCGTTCAAATCGCAAGGCGGGCATTACATTCTACCTTCCTTAAGGAATGTTGTCCTCAAAATTATTAATCCACCAATTCCTTAAATTCCCTGGGTTATCAATCCTTACTCTGAGTCATGGGGGGTTATTAAAATTCGAAACCACTAGGAAATCATTATACCTTCTTATAAAAATTTGTAGGGTTAGGATTAATTCTATTTTATTCCAAAAGTTACTTGTTTTGATTAATTTGTCTTAATCTTATAAAAGAACCCCCCTTTGATTGACTTGTATTTATTTCTCGATTAACACACCCAGTTTAATAATTTAAACAAATATGATTTGTTTAGAGAAAAACACTTCTTTTATCAAGATTTTCCATCTACTTACACCAAATTTACCTTGGTATTTTCATTAAATTCACCTTTTAACACATGTAAGCACCGTGTTAGAAAATACTTATTTTTTGTTGAACCCTTTAACACACTCTTGTGTTAATTATGGGTTAAACCTTCTTAGGTTGCATAATTATCCATTTGATCAATTCACTTCACTTTACCATTACTTTTCTTTTCATGGACATTAGTCAATTTCTTACTTTTCTTGTCCACATTATATTTCAGCCGGAACATGTATTAATTTCATTTAAGTTAGGTAGTCTTTTCTTATATTCACCTCACAAATCATTTCTTGACATGTCCCAATTTTCATTATCTTTTCTCAGAATCCTCCAAATAATCGCGTACTTTAACGGGCTCTACATCGTAGACTATGCTACCATATGCTCAGATGAGTGTTTTGGATATTTCACCCTAAGGCTCCGTACCCTTCTTAATTCTTTACCGGTCTCATCCGAGTCTCTATTAATGTGTTTTAATATTTATTAAATGTCCACATTGTTCCACTTTTGTCAGCCGAAGCCACAATTTGGAGATTTTATCCCACCTTGTGTTACACTTTGAAAATCACCATTTCTTATCCTTTAGAAATTTACATTGATTATATCCCCAAACCATTTTCATTTAGGATCATATGTGTAACACCTTTTCTAACCTTACATAAAATTACCATTTTACCTATTTATTAACAAACTTGTCTTTTTCTCCATTTTCAGAAGTGTTATTTTTTCCAAAAAATATTATTAAGTTACGCACACTAACTTCTTAAATATTTTTAGCTCTTTAACACTTATTTAAACTTTGGAGTAACATAATTTTAAAGATGAAAATCTCTTTGTTTCATTACTTTCCTTATCAAAGAAATAATATGACATTTTTTAAACTACTTTATAAGGAAAGTACCATTTTCCCTTATCATCACTTATAGTCTTGAAAACATAAACTTATCACATATTCCACACTTTTAACGCACTTTAAGGGTTGAAGTTTTTATTTTCTTTATTTCATGTTAAAACTCATCAAAACCTTCACTAAAATTTTTTATATGCTCATCATCAAAATACTACAAGTTTGTACACATGGAAAGAGAGGTTTTAAGTCAAAAATCCAAAACAATGAGCTTGACACATGATTTATTCAAGAAATTTCATAATACTTACTAAAATATGCCCTTTCGAGGCCAAAGATTTTTTGTTTATTTAAAACTTGAATAAATGTCTATCTTTCTCAAAATCCTAATTTTTATAAGAAGTCTTTGAGACATTTGTTCATAAAACATCTTAAACAAGATAAATATTATTTCAAACATTATATTCCATAAAATATTTAAATACCAAGATTTATTGAAATATATCATTTTACTCAAAACTCTTTAAAATCATTTAGAAATAATTCTATAAAAATCCATAAGAAATAACCCTCTTAAATTATATATGCGTTCTACTCTTACAAACTATAACTACAACACCAATACTATGCAAAAATAGAGTTTTAAGCTAAAAAGTACAGTTCTCCACCTAAAAAAAACTCCAACAATTGTACGATGCATGTAGAAGAAGATGGAAATCTCCCACCTCTTAAGGTTGATTTAAAGCTTGATCCTTGAAAGCTCCATGGAAACCCCCTTCAAACTCTATAATTTCTTCTTCATATTCTCTCAGAAATCCACCAATAACATGTCCAAAATTCATAACTTTGCCTAACAATGGTTTAGACGGGTTTATAATTATTAAATATGTGGGAAACTATGAAATACTAGGGTGGTTTAAGGTGGAGGGTGGTGGTGCTAGGGTGGTGTAAGGTGGAGGGTGGTGGAGGGGCTCTCAGAGAGTGTAAAATCTGACTGAGTTGGGTTAAATGAGCCAAAACATCACTAAAATAGCCCAAAAAACCTAAGGGTTAAATCCAAAGAATGCCCCTAAACTCAAACCTTTTAACCTTTGGTCCATCAAGCCTTTATCCCACATTTTGATATGAGCCACTGAGAACTAGACACATTATATCCAATCAGACGATCCATGTCGTGACAAAACATAAAATGTGTAAATTTTTTCTGAATATTTCCTAGTTGTTCGACCAAATTTGAACCTCGTTTGAATGATCCCCCTCATTCGAACGAGAGTTTTCAACGAGGTAAAATCATAGGGTTTAAAGGGGCGAGAGATGTACTATATTCTAATGGGAAATTACCCCTCGTTCGAATGACTGTGCACCTCATTCGATCGTTATCTTTTCAACGAGATTCCATAGAGTGAGGGAAATAAAAAATTTCTAAGTTATTAGCAGGTCGGTTTAATATCGTTCGCACAATTATCACTTTCATTTGAACGACGACTAAAAATTCCTATTTTAACTTTGAACCATTGATACTCCAATTCGACTCCACCAGGGCCATTATGTTTCCAAAATTTGACTTATGATCCACTTTACCAAGTCTAGAGCCCAAATAGGTCATACCAAGTCACCAAATTACATGGGCATATGGTTAAAACCACGGGGAGGGTGTTACAATTATAGTCTTGAATTTCATTTAAAGTCTCTTTATACGTTTTATTCGTTGGAAATTGGATATTGAATCCTAATGTATAATAATTGGTATTAAACCCTTGTTTATTTAACTTAAGTTGTTAGAATTGAAATAGTAATTAGTTGTATTAAAAGGAGTACGAGAATATGTTATTGGTTTATTGTGGGTTATTGTTGATATTTGCTAGTTGGTGGTGGTAGTTGTTGTTGGTTTAAAAGTCCATTATTTAATTCATTAAACTTTAATAAAATCAATATTAACATTTCTATAGCTAATTTAGTGTCTCAATGAATACCTTATCTAGACATAAGTATATCTGGGAGTTCCTTATTTAGATTTTGTTTATGATACATCCCAAGCATGGAATCTAGAGATGGGTAGGGGGGAGGGCTTCAGGGATCTTTTAAATAACTTATCTCTTTTAATTATAAGTCTTAATTGTTAAGAAATGTTATGTTAGTTATATTTTCATATGCAGATGGATAAATCGCTTAGAATATACTGAAATAACGTAACTAGTGAACTAGAGGTTAATTTGATATGGTACGATGCGTGGGGTAAAGCGAATAAAATGATATTATGACTTGATTAATAAATTAAACGAGGAATGTAGAACAATACTAAGATAGTGATATTAATGATGAAATGAAAGGAGAAAACCGAGATAGTTATGGGTGTATGCTGAGAGAGGACATCCTTATATGTTGCATGCCCGAATAAAGTGTGGTCTTATTTTTGCGCCACTCTTGTTATTATTAGTCGAACCACGCTATTAAATGGCGGTGTTCAATTTCGTGACGATATTTTATTTGTGCATAACACATGTTGTTGTTGTTGTTGTTGTTGTTGTTGTCATAACCATGCTATTGAATGGAAGTGTCCGATTTGTGTGATGGGATATATTTGTGCATCACACGGATTCTTATTGTTCCTATCATGATAGAGAATGGTGGTCTTTGGTTTTTGATGATGGTATTTATTTGTGCGTACGACATGTTCTTGAGATGGACGAGAGATGGGGCGCATGGAGATTACGACTTAATTGATTAAATGATTAATTAATTATTTAAAATTGATAATTCAATTAATATCAATTGTGAGGCCCTATTTAATATGCGGGGTTATCATAGTAGGTCAGATAACCTTTGGACTTATCATTTGTATATATAACTGCTTTTAGGCTCTGATCCGTTATTATCCTAGAAACATTTCAGATACTAAGGTTGGACAAAGCAATTAGATATCCTCCTAGCTAGCACATATCTTCTCTCACTCCTTTATCAGAGTTGCTATTCAGAAGCATAGATGTTGGACCCCTATTAGTATATGTCCATATGTTTATTTCAATCAGTGTGTGTTGAGTTAGACATTCATACTTTACATTCAGTGTGTATTCAAGGGAGACTTGGACAAGCATTCTATATCAAGTATTGTATGGTTGGTGGAGATTTTTTGACTTTATGTTGAGACTTATGGATGACATGTTCTATCCCTGATGTTGGGATAGTTTTATCCTTAGTTGATTGGTATTATTTCACATATTTTAGATTTATCACATCGTATCTATATCTTGCCATATTATTTCATTTGATTTTGTACATGTTAAGAATAATATTTTAAATTATTTTGCAAGTTGTACATTTTAATATTAGGACTTGATCAACCTTATTATTAAAATATACTGATTATTATAGGTGGTAACGGTGCTTGTGTTGAGGCCTCGAGGGTTGTATTCTCTCTTAGACTTCTATGTTGTGTTCTTTGATAGGTACCTTTCTTTTATACTTTTATTTATGACTTGTTAGTGATAGGGCTTTATCTTGAATTTTAGATTTCATCAAAGAGGAGAGCATGAGTAGTTAGGACACATTCGAGATAAGCTAACTTCCCAGGCCTGGTAGAGTAGTCACTGACATTAGATGCACATGATCAGAATCACTTTGGCCTCTAGGAGATAACCGATCTCATTCATCAGTCTGTAGCGGAGGGGATAGTATCGGGTCACCAAGAAGGGGCCTAAAAGGCGAATCAACCAGTAGCAGAGATGTCGACCGTGGAAAAGGTCGGGGTTCTTTCATGAAGAACAATCCACCTAACTTTCTTTGTTCATTTGATTCGATAGTGGCACATCAATCGCGAAAAGATATTAAGTGTCACTTATGGTTGTTGGACTACAATAATGTGAATAGTTAGGTGATGAATTTTTTTCTCCTTACAAGTGATGACCTCTAATGGTGGGAGAGTGTGACTACATCCACTGACAGAGAGTTTATATGTCTAGTTTATAGCAAATTTTGATGAGAAATATATCCCTTACTCTTTGTGGGTTCATAAGAAGAGACATTTCCTTCTTTTGCATTAAGGAGATCGTACATTGGCCAAGTACGAGAAGGAGTTTATGGTGTTTTCGTTATTTGTTCCAAAAATTTTAAGCATGGAGAAGATAAAGATGGAGTGTTTTGACTAGGGCTTGATATGGCACATCAAGAAGGGTAATAATGGGGAATCTGGCGTATGCCACTTATACCTAAGTGGTGGATGTCACCTTGATACATTAATAAGATAAGAGAGAGAGAGAGAGAGAGAGAGAGAGAGAGATAGAGAGAGATCATAAGAGGTAGCTAGAAAAATGGGCCATTTTAGTGGGCCCAAAACAGAGATCACCTCCGTGGAAATCGAAGTGGATTTTAGGGCCAATTGGGCCAGAGAAAGTGGAGGCGGTTCATATTAGGGTAGTAGAGACTCGAACAGTAGTATGTACCCCCTAAGAAAAGACATGGGTAGCAACATCAATGACATCATGGGTCTCCTTTATCCCCATTCAAGAGCATGTGTTATCCCGAGTTTATTTAAGTGTAGGGGAACATGAGCAGTATGGCTATGGACAATAGGGCCAGTAAGGTTGTAGGTCCCAACATTAACAACAACACAATTATATCCCTTAACAGATTCCAACACTGAGGCCAAAACCATTTGTGGCACTCCTAGTACCTCCATGCGCATAATCCCATCCCCAACTTCAATATGATAGATTATACCAGATTGCATACAATAGTAAGAGGGGCGGGGATAAGTCCAGGCAGTAGAGAATTTATTTCATATTTTTGGCATATTAACTAGAGGTTTGTTTAACACCAACACCACACACTCCTTCGTATCATGTCATTTTATGGAGATATATAGTTTGCTTCCTAGATCCTATAATAGGGCGTTATCTATAACTAATACTTTAGGTGTGTCGACTCGTATTTTAGAGACATGTGAGGATGTTGGGATATATATTCGTAGACTACAGTTTTCGATGATTTATTTTGTTGGTACCTGTAATACCCCGTACTTTTAAAGACATTTAAATTACACTGTGGATGTAATTTGGTAATTTGAAGAATTATTATGAATAGTAATTCTGGGATTATTGAGTGAAATTAAATAAATTTAATGTTATAAAGTGAATCGTAAATATTAGTTTTCAAGTGTCGGACTAATATTTCTATGGATTATATTTTCTTAAGAGACTAAGTATATGAGTGGATTATTTTTAATTACATGTCGCAATAGGGTAAAGCGACAAAGGAAAATATTTTAAATTGGAAAACACGCGTATTGAACGTGTTGGGTCAAAATAGTGAATTTTAGTTAAGTGACACAGATGGAGATTTTGACTCCACAATTGGGTTTGGAATGGCCGAGATAGTCAAAATAGAGTACCCGAGGGTATTATTTGGGTTCCGGGCATTTTTGGACTAGTAGGGACTCTTAAATGAGTACACGAGTCATTTAACAATTAAATATACACCCAATTTCGGGTTTAATAAGGGGAAAGCCCTTATTTCCCCCAAATATCAGCCATAAGAGAGAGAGAGAGAGAGAGAGAGAGAGAGAGAAGAGAGAAAGAAGAGAAGAAATAAAAGAGAAGAAAAGAAGAGATTTTCAACCAAAATTCGCGGGATTCGACTCGGGGTCATTGGATTTAATCCACGAGGCAGGTGTTTAACTTGCTTTATGATTTAGTGTGCTTATTTCTCATATTATAGTTTGTGTAAAACTAAAGATTTTTTGGTTGAAATATCGTGGATCAAACGGGTTTTCGAAAGATTAAAACGGATATAACTCGATTAATATCCAATTTGAGAAACTTAGAATTTATTGAAATTAATTGTTGAAAATGGGTTCTAGGATGATTATAACCCTTTCTATATGTGTATTTATGGTTGTTTGATGATGAGAGAGGAGGTAAAAAGCTTGGAGGTTCTTTAATGGAGGTTTGGATTTTCGGAGAAGAAGGTGAATAGTGACCATCATCACTTTCAACCTGTTTCAGCTAGGAAGACAGTCGATTCGACTCTTGGTTAAAACATGAAAGTTGTGTATCTTTTAGATATGGTCACGTAGGCGCCGATCAGGTATTTTTATGATTTTTCTTCAAATTGTTATGATTTTTCTAAGAAAGCAGTTCGGGGTTGATCGTTAACTCGAAAATCAAATCGAAAATTGGAAAAAAATAAAGGTTAGAATTGTTTGGAGATGAATTTTTGGGGTTCCTAAAAATGGTGTGGGGACTTCTAATTTTTTTTTTAGTAAGATGTGTACTTTGGGTTAGTTGGAACTAAAATCCAAGATTTACCCAAATAGCGGTGTTCGCGAGGAATGATACTTAAAGAGATATTTAGGTGTGATTTGAATATTAAATAAGGGAATATGTATTGGGGTAGTGTTTCAATTATGTGACGGCTTATATTATTGCGAATGAGAATATTCGAGGCTATTGGCTATCGCTATAAGAGTTTGGATATTATAGCCATAAAATACTGAGAAGAGATATAAATAATATATATACGATGTCGTTAAAGTATATATATATATATATTATGAGACGAATGGATATATCGGGGTTGTTGATATTATCATTGTGCGGTGAGAGAAACTCGAAAATAAAATATGGGGAATTATATATAGGTGAGATAAATACCTATCGTTATTATATGGTTGTGTGAATACCTCATTGATATTATACTTATATAGGTGGAATGCATACCTATATTATTGTTTACTATGTGTATGACATACCTACCATACTTGCTATCAAGGGAGGTTGGTGTTCGAAAGAGGACAATCTTATCCTGTATTGCCTTCGGGGAGATTTTAGATTTGGTATCTCAAGAACATAAGACTGTGAAGGGCTTATTTGTGTGTCGATAAGTCTGCTGACTGTGGGAGCGTAGGTATGTGCGTGACCCATGGATATGTGAACTATGTTCGCCTCCAATATGTGTGATTAGTATTGATACAGTTCCTGAGCGATGTGGAACATGTGATCCTTTAGTACATGATTTACTTGGATTGGATAGCAGAGTATGTGGGCACCGCTATTAAGCCTATGGGTGCCAGATATGGATATATATATTGTGATTAACCTATATGTGTACTTGAGATAATCCACAGATGCTTAGTAAATGAGAATGTCTAAGCCACTCATATTATAGTTCGGTGGATGATTAATATACTTGTTGCGTATAGTATATTGTTTATATATATGAAATGATATATCTTATAACCTAACCTTATATAAAGTGAAAAGAACGAATAAAGTATGATATTACTTCCAGTAAATGAATATCCCGATTTATATGAATATGAATCTTATGTTCTAATGAGGACTATTAATAAATACGGGATGGTATAAATATGGTATGTACTGAAGGCCTAATGGATCCCGATGATCAACATTGTCATGTAGTAGTGTATCGGGGGGGTTTCTTGTTTGGATTTCGCTTCACGAGACACCCCACCACGAACGTAACGTAATATTGGGGAATGGGGAGAAGTTTAGTCCTTAGTACTCAAATTGATGAGGATTATTAGAAGATGGTTAATTACATTAGTTAGGCAGGATAGCTTAACTAGGTTGTTTAAAAAGGTATGCGATAGTTGTGCACTGTTAGAAGAGGGGTGATGTGTATCTCATGTGAGAGCAATACCAGTTTAAATATGAGAAATAACATATTTGAAAATATGGATTTTAAGCACTTGCTAAAATGTTTTCAAAACTTGGGCTCTGACTCGTTTCTCTATTTTCCCCTATTGCTATATCTATATATATATATAGGTGTCCAGACACAGGGACGCTTTGATGATGATTCTTTCGAGTCAGACGTTTGCTGCAGCAGCTATGGATGCAAGCAAGTTTATACTAGACGCTTCTATCATTGAGATCTAGATAGGAGGTATTATAGAAATATTCGGGCTTATGTCCAACTGTACTCATTTATTCTTTTATCGCCTTTTAGTGCGGCATTCGATTTGGTTGTATTATTGTACCGAGTGTTCGGTTATTTGACTTTATTTCATTTCAGTTGTTTCATATAAACTGTTGTAATTGTTTTATTTGAATGGGTTGGTTAAAAAGATTTGTTAATTTAAAATTTTGACGCCGTCCTAATAGGATATTAGTAATTAAATTGGTTTTCAACAGTGATGCTAAGAATGAACCATATGAGACTCCTGTTTTAATTTGATATAGGAGTGATCGCCCGGTATTTTATTAGGCGGGGTGTCACAGGTGGTATCAGAGCATCAGGTTCTACTGTCCTTAGGAATCTGTGCGGACGTACTACGATTTCAGCGTTGCTTTTGATTTGATAAAGAGCCTTATGATTAGGATTGTTGATATCCTCTTGTGAGATTTCGTTCTCCTGCCATTATGTAAGATTATAGTAAATCTTTTGCGTGCCCGTTTGAGATTCATGCGTTGATCGATGAAGGGCGACCATGGAATTCCATTGTGAGGGCAGCAGGAGGCGGGGCTTAGTTAGAGCTATAAGTTGATATTGGAAATGAGGACCGCGGTAAAGGTCATTTTCCTTGCGGCATTGTCATGGATTGCTGCAATGACTACTATAGAATAGTAGTTATAATTATCTATGCACCGCTATAGTAGAGAATGGTGCTAAAGTTGAATTACCCAGTGAAGTTAGATGGGGAAAAATCTTAAGAGGTCTTTGATGAGGACCGTACGTTGAAGTTGAGCTATGCAGAAATGGTGTAATTTCACTTCTAGGAAGTTGAAGGCTCGGAAGCTTTGGCTTAGAGTTGGGTATGGAAATACCCATATGTGAAAATTTGAGGATTTTTTTTCACTAATTGGAGCAATGTGAAATGGTGGGAATGATGGCCACCATATATAGAGGAGCATGATATTTTGCTTATAAATTAATCTTACAGATGGTTTTAAACTGCAAATTCCCTTGATTTAGAATAAAGTGAATGCAGTTTCTAGGTTATTTACATAAGAATCGGTCAGAGACCGATGGTGAATAAAGAGTGAAATGGTTAAGTGAACTTAGTACTGGAGTAAGGTAGGTACATTGGAGAAAGAGGCTTCTCTGGTGGAATAATAGAATCACCAGTAAATTGGACTTACGTAGAGTGAGTTATAGTTGTCTTAGTGCAAGGTGTGAAATCTGTAATGAAAAAATTAAAGTTGTGAGACTTTGTGATTTTTAAGAGTCTAATGGGATAAAGACTCTTGGGATTCGAATTGGAATTTCGGATGTAATTGGGATACGATCTAGTTGTGATAAGCTTACTATTTATTTATATTATAAGTAAGTGAATACTTATGGGATTAAATCGAATATGTATATTCGGAAATACGGGCTAATGTTACGAGAGATATACACGATTAACAGGATTATACTGTATATATATACGAGCATATTGAGACGTATATATATGATATATTTAAATATATCTGTATGTGATTGGTATATTTGTATGAAACATACCCCTCGAGTACTATCATGGGAAGTTATGCATTTTGGGTGAGGCCCCTGGCTTGAGGAGAAGGGAGCGTATAGTCCCCAGGTCATAGTGTCCATTTTATATTGTGTGATTTTTATCAGGAATGAGACGTGGTGGGTATGTTTCGTTCTCATTTCCGAGGAGGAACTATGATCACTTCCCATTCGTTGTGATTTGGTTCTTTACCAAGTCGGTGTGATAGTCCGACCGCTGGTACACAGGATGATGTGTGAGTAATTCTCTGGAAGATGATAGAATTGAGAGACTACATCCATTGAGTTATAGCTCTGAGGGATGGCTATTATACTTATATAGTGTGTGATATATAAGTATGGGTATACTTAATGTGTATAGTATAATGTATATATATTTATATAAGATGTGAAACATATATATACGGACATAATAAAGAATGGAATGCAAGATGAATTCTGGATGATCCCGCCTTTATCATATGCTTAGATGGAACTTCGATGAGAAAGTGTTTCATTACCACGATTTTAGTGCATAGGAACCTTATAGATATAATTTAAGGTATGCAGGATTTATTATTGAGCTGTGAGTTTAAGCTCATTGTTGTTTGCGCTAAGGACTTAATGTTAGTACAAGCGCTTGGTGGTGTGGCTCCTGGAGAGAATTAAGAGTTCTGACCACATTTTGTCGATGGGAAAGATGGGATTATCCGAGTGGCATATTTGAACTAGCGGACCTCCATGACCGACAACGTTAAGTAATAGTGTATAAGAGGGGTTCCTTGTTTGGATTTAGCTTGCGAGACGCTCAACGCATGAACCTTAACGATGTCAGGAGTGGAGACATGTTATAGAATGCAAGGATGTTAGTTTTGACGATAAGTCACCTAGTGTAGAGAAAACACTATAGAGTGAGAGCCGTTTGATGACTATATAATTATATAGAGATATAAGTGCTACGGAGAAGCACTGAAATTATTCTCTCATCGCAAGTATGTGGGTGAGCTAAGGTGAAGGAAATCGATTTGAGACGTATATCCAGGCCTTGAATGGAAGGAAAATTTAGAGGAAATACATTTTGGGTATAATGTTCGTAGCGCTTTTGCAGAGAGTAGGCGCCCGATTAGTTAGATTTCTATTTCATTAATATGGAAGGATATAGTGGTAAAAGTACGTTGGTAGGTTAACGAGGTAAGATTTAGAACACCCCGTTGGTGTCCCTTGGACCGTTATATCTCGATGACCGACGATGCGAGGGAGTAGTGTAACGGGAGGGTTCCTTGTTTGGATTTCTCTTTGTGAGACATCCCACGCATGAAACCGAGCAAATTTCAAAGTTGAGAGAGGTCTTGGGCACTAGGGATATAGTTGGGATAATACTCATTTTACGTGTGTTGGAAACACCTTGATCTTAAGACTACCACAAAGTAAATCCACTTGGGCTAGTGGTGCTGATATAGGAAAATTATTGTGAGTTAACCACAAGAAGATTGGTGGGTTAACCTTAAGAAGGATTGGATTTCCAGGTATCGGAATAATTAAATTTCGAATTATTCGGGTTGGGAAAAACCCAGGTGTTAGTTAATCCAAAAAATATCCTAGATAGAAGGACATGAAAATGAATTTATTGAATATATACCTAAGGGGCAACTATAAACAAGGTTAAATGGTATAACGTATTTAATGTCGTGGGATAATGACGATAATTAAAGCATTTATGTGCAACGAGAACTAGCACACCCGAGATGGGTTGAAAGGCTGTGGAAAATCATTTAAAAGGTACCTCTTAATGAAAAGGATACCAAATTATTGTGAGAAAGTAGAGAGGAATCTTACTCGAACGAGTGTTGAAGAGTGGCTTGCAAATGATTGTAATGTTAGCATACTCCAAGGAAAGAAGGAGTGTATTTAGTACCAAATTTCGGAAGAGTATATGAGAATTAATACTTTAATTATTCGGTACAGGTAATGTACCTTGGAGATTACGAAAGAGATTGTAATCTGAATATTTATACAATACGTAGCGATGATAATAAAATACGTATGAGAAGTGTATGATTAGGTTGGGAATATGCCTATGAATCTTAATATGATGTGTGTATGCCTATTATGTGATATTTATTATTAAGAGCACTAATGGGTGATAACCCGGGGGTGCAAGAACATTATTGATTAAGTGCGCTCATGGGTATTAACCCGGGGGTGCATGATTAATATATATATATATATATATATATATATATATATATATATATATATATATATATATAATAAAGGAGGAGGGGTTTTTTGTCTAGGCCAACTAACGGCTGAGATTAAATTTGGTTGATTTGGTCTTTATCAACTCACGGTTCAGATTGATTGTTGAGGTTCAGATTGATTGGTGAAGTGTAATAACACGTGGCATACATCAATTAAATGCTCGAGCATACAAAGAAGCATGGCACATTCCCCAACTGCTCTATTGTACTTTGTCACAGAGCTGTCCATACTTTACAGAGCCCAAGGCTCAAAAAATAGGGTAGTCTCTTAAAACATTTCCCATCTCTTACTAAAACACATTTACATTACAGAGCTGCTCTATTTTACATCACACGTTTCCCATTTATTTCTAAAACATCACTTCACCATCCCTCTCTTCCTATCCTTATCCTCTAAGCCGAGAATCAACCACCTACAGCATTTCATTATCCCACCCACTCAACTTCACTTTCATTTGAAAACCTCCTCCACACGGTCTCCCACGCACATACCTGTTCATTCACAACCTCTCACTCAATTGTACTCAATAACAAGATCAATTTGATTCAGTCAAACGCAAGAGAAAATTTGACGAGTGTGGAGTTCGGTTGTGGGTTCAAGATTTATTTTCCAGCGTGGAGTTCTATGTCCTCGGATTTCCTCTCTGACCAGGGCAGTCGCCAATCTGACCAGTGCTTCGCCGGTGTTCCTCACGGATCCTCTTTCTCTCTTCAATGGCGATATTTTTCTAAAAGGAGGATTTATTTCGTGTACAGGTTTGAGTATCAATATTTGGGTACAGATTTATTTCGTGTACAAATTTATTTCGCCGGTGTTCCTCACGGATCCTCTTTCTCTCTTCACAGATCCTTTTAGATCTATGAATATTTGGGTGTATATTGGATGTTGAATATTTACGTGTGTATTGGGTTTTTCCCATATTATTTTGTTCTCCACCATTTACTCTTTTGCAGATTAGAGAATTAAAAGGAGAAGCCTTCTATGAGCCCTAACCACAAATCAAGTATCTCACGTGTTTTTCTTTTTTGATTTCAAGTCAAGTATCTCTTAAAAACCTGATTTTTTTTTTTGACTTTATGTTTATTTTCATTTTCAGGTATTAATTGCTCACTCTCTCTATCTATATGTGTGTGTTTTGCAGGTAGTGTCTCAGGTTTGGTGCTGTGAGGTTTCTTCCTCTGTTCTTCTTCCATTAGCAGTCTGAGTGGGTTTTCATTGTTTGTGTATCTGAGTGGGTTTTTCATGTTTGTATATACCCAGAAATGTTTTGTTGCCTCTCTATTTTGTTTTTATTTATACACCCAGAAATATATATTTTGACGAGATTTTAGATCTATGTATATTTCAAATTTATTAGTTGACTGAGAAATGGGTTTTCGGATAATGAATGCAGGGAACTCAGGGTCAGGCGTTAGATTGTAGATGAAGAAATGCACAGTTAAAAAATTTAGTATTTAGCCGGTGAAGAAAAATACACTATTAAAAAAAGTTATCTTTTGTGGTTTTTGCTCCGGTGGCAGAAGTGGTGTTTGCTCCGGTGGCAGTTTTATTTTTTTATTGTTCTTATTTACCGGGCTCAATGGTTTTTGTATGTGGTGTTTGCTCCGGTGGCAGAAGTGGCAGAGGGTCGTTATGATAAAAACTCGATGATGAGTGGTATATTCTGGTGGCCGGGACGAAATGAAGTGGTGAGAGGGGTGGTCTTAGTATGGGCTGTGATAATGTAGTAATTTGGTAGATGATTATGGGGTTGGTGGGCATAGGAAAAATGGTTGTTGGTGGTGTGGTATCAACATTGATTATGGTTATGAATGTTTTTTGAATTGTAATTTACAAACATTAGTACAGAAGAAACAGATCATATAGCGTTAGAAATTTTGAAGCGTTGGAAATTTTGAAACTTTGGAAATTTTTATGGGTTAGAATTGACCACCTAAAATTTTATGTGACTAATAAGAAACGGATGGGACAAAAAATAAAAAAAAAATAATCGTTGGACAATTGTGCCTAAGACAGGGAAAATGGCAGCTTTATTAGATTTCAACTCTAAAAAATGGTTTACTTTAAAATCAAAGTTATTTATATAGATGATGGGATAAAGAACACAAACAGGTAATTTAAAAAAAAAATTATGTGGCATCTTTCCTTGGGCTGATTGGACAATAGGTGGTGTGATATAAGACTACATAAAATTTGAAGATATTACAGCTTTGTGTGCGGCTCTAGGTGAAGTTTAAAAGTCGATGTACTGACATATATGTATGGCTGATACATATGTATGAAGGGACATAAGATAGGTGGCATAAGAAAGGACAAAGTAGATCTAACAAATGCGTGGCTCGAGGAGAGAGGAACCAACTGCTAAGGCACAGTGAATGATTAAAAATTGATTTATTATTTTTAAGACAAGAAGTCTTGATTTGTACCTAAAACCCAACACCACACACACACAACAAGAGTGATAATATATTACCATTAGTTATAATTTAAGCATTAACAATTAAATTTTAAGCACTAACATTAGTTATAATTTAAGCATTAACAAAAAATGACATACACATTCATTTAGAAATTATTGAAAAGAACACCACATTTTGTTGTAGGATTAGTTGATAACATGAAAGTCAATTCGATTCAGGGGGTTTATTCATTTGGAAAGTGTAGTGTTAATGAAAATTACGTTTTGATTTATATTTGTAAGCAATTGTTATTGGAAGTGTACAAATTATTTTATTGTATCTTTTTTGCTATAGGGTTTGGTTTTATAAAGTGCACAAATTATTGAAATAAATATTATTTTCTTTATCGATTTTAATACTTTTGTAGTTTGGGTAACTAAGTAGCTTAAGTAAGGTGTTAAATTTTAAGGCTTTCTTAAAGTGACATTAATGTTCCGGTGTAGTATTACGAAAGTGTAAGATGAATAATACCACATGTGCCATCGGGTGTTCTTTGAACTTGCACAATATTTTTCATGTTTAAAGTATAAAACCTCAAAATTTGTGTTCCAACTATAAATTAATTGTTTGCAATTTGTACTGAACCAATAATTCGTATCTTTTTATTATACCTATCTTGCAATATAAATTATTAAGAGTTCACATATTAACTTATAATTTCATCCCAGTTCATATAATGTTATCACAATGTCAGTAAAGTTTTTAAAATTTGGTCCATTAAAGTTTGAAATGTTATAATATAAAAATACTAACCGCAAATCTAAACTCAATGTTCTTAAGACACAAATGCACCGTATTAAAATTGTGACCATGACGACTAAGTGTACCATGGGATGACCAACAATATTGATATTTGTTCTATTGACGAAATGTTTAAAATACAAATTATCACGGGAATAAATTTATTGCGGGAATAAATTTATCACGGGAATAAATTTATTGCATCAAGTTAAATGTTTTTATTTTTTTGAAAAAAGTTCGTATTTATTAAAATGTTTTGTTTTGAGTTTTTTTATAATACTTTTTATTTGTAAAAATATTCGTAACTATTAACTCTTTATTTAAATTATAAAAAAATTGTATTATATAATAGTTATAGAAAAATCGTATTTAGACTCAACTTCAGCGTTTATAAAGTTATAAGGGCACTTTAGGTAGTAGGTGAAACAAACTAATGGGTTTGTAACATCATTGGACATTTTTCAGCGTCGAATAATAAAGTGATAAAAGTGAGGTTACTTTTAAATAACCTTAAATTAAAAAGTGTTGTAATTGGCGACACGTTTAAAATATGTGAGAATAAATTTATCGTCGTGCTATCGTCACAGGTATAAAATATCACGAGGATAAATTTTTCACCGTGCCATCGGCACGGGTACACCCTAGTATATATATATATAGGGATGATGTGACTATATATGTATATATATGGATTTGTGAATATTTCTACTGTGTGAGACTAGTAGATATGGTATTAATAATAAATACTTTGCGCTAAGTGGTCTTAACAAAAGGGTTCGAGATTAGTGTAAATATATATCAATGATGTGAATATATATATATATATATATATATATATATATATATATATATATATATATATATATATATATGAGCATACGCCTTGAGATGGGTGGAATATAGTGGGAGACCATTATGTTAGGCTATATCTAGATTTGGTTAAACTGAGACGTAATGTATATACCGATACTAGAGTAGTGGTACAGGCTATATCTGAATTTCGAGGACGAAATTCTGTTGTAAGGGGGGAAGTATGTAATACCCCGTACTTTTAAAGATATTTAAATTGTACCGTGGATGTAATTTGGTAATTTGAAGAATTATTGTGAATAGTAATTCTAAGATTAATGAGTGAAATTAAATAAATTTAATGTTATAAAGTGAATAGTAAATATTAGTTTTTCAGGTGTCGGACAAATATTTACATGGATTATATTTTCTTACGAGACTAAGTATATGAGTGGATTATTTTTAATTACATGTCGCAGTTGGGTAAAGCGATAAAGGAAAATATTTTAAATTGAAAAACATGCGTATTGAACGTGTTGGGTCAAAATAGTGAATTTTAGTTAAGTGATTCAGATGGATATTTCGACTCCGTAATTGGGTTCAAAATGGCCAAGATAGTCAAAATAGAGTACCCGGGGTAATATTTGGGTTCCGGACATTTTTGAACTAGTAGGGACTCGTGAATGAGTACACGAGTGATTTAACAATGGGTATACACCCTATTTTGAGTTTAATAAGGGGAAAACCCTTATTACCCTCAAATATCAGCCCTAAGAGAGAGAGAGAGAGAATAGTGAAAGAAGAGAAGAAATAAGAAGAAAGAAAATAGAAGAAAAGAAGATATTTTCGGCTAAAATTCGCGGGATTCGACTCGGGGTCGTGGAATTTAATCCACGAGGCAAGTGTTTAAATTGCTTTATGATTTAGTGTGTTTATTTCTCATATTATAGTTGGTGTAAAACTAAAGATTTTTGGGTTGAAATTTCGTGGATCAAACGGGTTTTCGGAAGATTAAAATGGATATAACTCGATTAATACCCAATTTGAGAAACTTAGAATTTATTGAAATTAATTGTTGAAAATGGGTTCTAGGATGATTAAAACCCTTTCTATATGTGTATTTATGGTTGTTTGAGGTTGCTTGATGATGAGAGAGGAGATAAAAAGCTTGGAGGTGCTTTAATGGAGGTTTGGATTTTTGGAGAAGAAGGTGAATAGTGACCAGCATCTCTTCCGAGCTATTTCGGCTAGGAAGATAGCTGATTCGGCTCTTGGTTAAAACATGAAAGTTGTAGATCTTTTCGATACGGACGCGTAGGGCCAACCACGTATTTTTCTGATTTTTTTACAAATTGTTATGATTTTTCTAAGAAAGCAGTTCCGGGGTTGATCATTAACTCGGAAATCAAATCGAAAATTGGAAAAATATAAAGACTAGAATTGTTTGGAGATAAATTTTTGGGGTTCCTAAAAATGGTGCGGGGACTTCTAATTTTTCTTTTAGTAAGATGTGTACTTTGGGTTAGTTGGAAGTAAAATCCAAGATTTACCCAAATAGGGGTGTTCGTGAGGAATAATACTTAAAGAGATATTTAGGTGTGCTTTGAATATTAAATAAGGGAATACGTATTGGGGTAGTGTTTTAATTGTGTGACGGCTTATATTATTGCGAATGAGAATATTAGAGGCTATTGGCTATCGCTACAAGAGTTTGGATATTATAGCCATAAAATACTGAGAAGAGATATAAATAATATATATACAATGTCGTTAAAGTATATATATTATGAGACGAATGAATATATCGGGGTTATTGATATTATCATTGTGCGGTGAGAAAAACTCAGAAATAAAATATGGGGAATTATATGTAGGTGAGATAAATACATATCGTTATTATATGGTTGTGTGAATACCTCACTGATGTTATATTTATATAGGTGGAATGTGTACCTATATTATTGTTTATTTTGTGTATGACATACCTACCATACTTGCTATCACAGGAGGTTGGCATTCGAAAGACGACAATCTTATCCTGTGTTGCCTTCGGGGGTATTTTAGATTTGGTACCTCAAGAACATAGGACTGTAAAGGGCTTATTTGTGAGTCGATAAGTCTTCTGACTGTGGGAGCATAAGTATGTGCGTGACCCATGGATATGTGAACTACGTTCGCCTCCAATATGTGTGATTTGTATTGATACAGTTCTTGAGCGACGTGGGACATGTGATCCTTCAGTACGTGATGTACTTGGATTGGATAACAGAGTATGTGTGCACCACTGTTAAGCCTATGGGTGCCGGATATGGATATATGTATTGTGATTAACATATATGTGTACTTAAGATAATCCACATATACTTAGTAAATGAGAATGACTAAGCCACTCATATTGTAGTTCGGTGGATGATTAATATACTTGTTGCATATAGTATATTGTTTATATATATGAGATGAGATATCATATAACCTAACCTTGTATAAAGTGAAAAGAATGAATAAAGTGTGAAAGTACTTCCGGTAAATGAATATCCGGATTTATATGAATATAAATCTTATGTTCTAATGAGAACTATTAATGAATACGGGATGGTACAAATATGGTATGTACTGAAAGCCTAATGGATCCCGATGATCAACATTGTCACGTAGTAGTTTATCGGGGGGGGTCCTTGTTTGGATTTCGCTTCGTGAGACACCGCACGCAGGAATGTAACGTAATGTTGGGGAATGGGGAGAAGTTTAGTCCTTAGTACTCGAATTGATGGGGATTATTAGAAGATGGGTAATTACATTAGTTAGGCAAGGTAGCTTAACTAGGTTGTTTAGAAAGGTTTGCGATAGTTGTGCACTATTTGAAGAGGGGTGAGGTGTATCTCATGTGAGAGCGATACCAGTTTAAATATGAGAAATAACATATTTTAAAATATGGATTTTAAGCACTTGCTAAAATGTTTTCAAAACTCGGGCTCTGACCCGTTTCTCTATTTTCCCCTCTTGTTATATCTATATATATGTATAGGTGTCCATACGCAGGGACACCTGGATTCTGATTATTTCGAGTCAGACGTTTGCTGCAGCAGTTGTGGATGCAAGCAGGTTTATACTAGACGCTTCTATCATTGAGATCTAGATAGGAGGTATTGTAGAAACATTCGGTCTTATGGCCCAACTGTACTCATTTATTCTTTTATCGCCTTTTAGTGCGGCATTCGATTTGGTTGTATTATTGTACCGAGTGTTCGGTTATTTTATTTTATTTCATTTAAGTTGTTGCATATAAACTGTTGTAATTGTTTTATTTGAATGGTTTGGTTAAAAAGATTTGTTAATTTAAATTTTTGACGCCGGCCTAATAGGATATTAGTAATTAAATTGGTTGTCTACAGTGATGCTAAGAATGAATCATATGAGACTCCTATTTTAATGTGATATAGGAGTGATCGCCCGGTATTTTATTAGGCGGGGTGTCACAGTACCCATTATTATGATGTTCTTTTAGGTATGGACTAACGTGTTAGATACGAGGCTCATATATATTGTATGGGTTGAGCGATTCTATTCATAATACCGGGTAAAGAGATGTATTTAGTGGATATGCCTAGGTCGGCGGGTCGTTCTATGAATCACTTATATTTCCTAAATGAGAAGACTCAATAGGAGACAAACATTCCTTTAGATTGAATATCGATTGTCCAGCATTTTATCGATGTGTTTAAGGAGGTGATGTGATTACCTTTATCTTAGAAGATTGATTTTGTGATTAACTAAGCTCCTGACGCTATGATGATTGCCAAAGCACCATATCGAATGGATCCTTTAAAGACGAGAGAGTTGTTGGAGCATATTAAGAAGTTATTGGATCAAATATTCATTCAGAGTAGCACATCTCCATGAAGAGCTCCAATCCTCTTTGTGAAGAAGATATATAGTTCAATACGGTTGTTCATTGACTTCCTTGAGTTGAACAACGCAACGGTTAAGAACAAGTACCCTTTATTGAGGATCGATGACTTGTTTGAATACTTATGTGGTGATTATTTTTTCTCGAAGATCAATTTGCATTCGAGCTATCATCAATTGAGGGTACGGGAGGAGGGCGTACCAAGGACTACATTTTTTACTCGTTATGATTTATATGAGTTTAAGGTCATGCCGTTTGGATTGCCCGATGCCCCAATTGTGTTAATATATTTGATAAACTGGTTGTTTATGACGTACTTGGATTAGTTTATCATAGTCTTCATTGATAACAACCTAATTTATTCATGGATAGAGGAGAATCATGTCAAGTATTTGAATAATGAACTTTAATTATTGTGGGAGCATAAGTTGTATGCCAAGTTTAAGAAATGCCATTTTTGGAAGCACGAGGTGACATTTTTAGGCTATATAATCTCAGAAAAGGGCTTGTCAGTGGATCTGATCAAAGCGTCAACCATAATTGATTTGGGAGAACCCACGACACCTACAAAGGTTAGTAGCTTATTAAGATTATATGATTATTATAGGAGGTTTATTCAAGGTTTTTAAAAAATAGCAGGGTCGTTGACCGAGTTCACTTGGAAGGGGATTCAGTTTGTATGGATGAAGATGTGTCAACAGGCCTTCTATACTTTTAAGGTGAACTTGGCTTCATTTCCAATTTTAGCTCTATCAAGGAGTGGTGTTAAGTACTTGGTTTACACCGATGCTTTCCTATATAGATTAGGTGGAGTATTGATGCAGGGGGATTAACCAATTTTTATGCATCTCGAAAGTTGAATACACACGAGGTTAACTATTCGGCACATGATTTGGAGTTCGCAGCGGTAGTGTTCACAGTGCATGTATGGAGAAATTATTTATGGAGTGAGAATTTTAGACTATTTAGTCATCACACGATTTTACAGTACCTATTTACATGAAAGTACTTGAATATGAGGTACCAATGGTGCTTCGACGCTGTTAAAGATTATTAGTTTACGATTATGTATCACCCGTGGAAGGCCAATGTGGTGCCATATGATTTGAGTCAACAACCAAACGAAATTTGTCTACTCTTCATTTGATAAATGTTGGTTCAGTTCTTGTGATTGGTGAGTTATATATGCTTTCATGAGGATGCTCACAGTAACTCCTTATGAGGGTAGTTCGAGCACATGTAGATGAAATGGCATGTAAGGAGAACATGGATGAGCTTTTGGATATCAGTATTCCTCTTTACACCATTATTTCTGATGGTGGTTTGTAGTATAAGGGTAACATAGTGTTACCTTCAGATGTGGAGTTGTATAATTAAGTCATGTAGGAAACCTATGGATCACATATTTTTGGTACATCATAGTGGGCATAAGATATACAAGGCTATGTAGAGGACATATTAATGGGAAGGTATGAAGTGGGACATTTCTATATTAGTGTTCCAATGTAGCATTTGTTAGATGGTTAAGGTGGATCTTTAGCGACCGTTAGGTACACTTTATCCTTTACTCATTCTCGATTGGAAGTGGTAAAATATTTTTATAGATTTCATCACAAGGTTTCAATTAATGCTTAGATGTCTTGATTCCATCTGTGTTATAGTGAATTGCTTAACAAATACGTCCCATTTCTTGCCTGCCCATACAAATTTCTCGATAGAGAAGCATGGACGATTGCATGTAATCGAGATCATCCGATTGCATAGGGGACCTTTGTCAATCATTTCTAATAGTTATTTGCCCTTTATATCTCTTCATTAGGGAAGCTCTCTGGATATATTGGCAATAAAGTTACATTTGAGTACATCTTATCATCCTCAAATAGATTGGTAGATAGAGTAAGTGAACCAGATTTAAGTGGATATATTGAGAGACTATGTGTTTGACTTTGAGGATAGTTGGGAGGTTCATTTTCCCCTAATATAATTCACCTATTGTGTAGGAAACTCTGTAGATCATTAGGATGTTGGTTACACCAGGGCGAGAGTAGTTTACTAGGACCTGAGTATGTTCAAAATACAACATAAAAGATTAAGATGATTTGGGAGAGAATCAAGACTGGCCAGATTCGGTAGAAGAGTTATGAGAATTTGGATATGAAGGATGTGATCTTTATGAAGGGGATCAAGTGCTTCTGAAAGTGTCACCCATGAAAGGGGTGATGCATTTTGGGAAGAAGGGGAAGTTATCCCCAAGGTATATTGGGCATTTACAAGATAGGGAAACTTTCATATCATTTAGAACTTCCAAATGATTTAGACCGGGTGTATAACATGTTCTACATACCCATGCTTCGTCGATTCTTAGGGTGAGGCCTTGTATTAGCACATTAATTTTGGGTAATTTTAGTTAGAGCCCGACACTTTATATAGTGAAGAACTAGTGCGTATATAAGACCACAGAGTCCAAATTTTGAGGTCTAAGGAGATACCCCTAGTTCTTGTTCAATGGAGTCACCATAGTGATTCCGATTACACTCGAGAGCATGAGGGTATAATGATATAGCAGTATCCGCAGTTATTTTGAGGCAACTATGTTTGTCTTTCTTATGAATTTTGAGGACAAAATTCTTTTTGTTGGGGGGAGTTTGCAATACCTCATATTTTAAAAGGATTAAATAATTAAAAAATTAAATGTCAATTGAACTAATTAATGGAAATTTGGATTAACAATAACTTTATAATTTCTTTTTAACCATTTATAATTTGGATTGTAATTATAAGTAAATTTATAGTTAATATGGATTAAGATGGGATTATAAAATTTATTTGGTAATAGGTTAAATTTTTATGGGCTTTGGTTTAATATTCATTAATTTTGGGTTTGAATTTTAGATTAGAACTCTTAAGAACGGGTGTATGGGAGATTTGGAAAAAAACCAAGGGCATGTTGGTCTTTTGTACATTTATTTAGTAGGAAGTTTTGGGTTTTGGAGGATATAAAAACATAGGTTTTTCTAAAATGGAATTACCACCAAAACTAAACTTGGGTTGCACCTAGGCCTGCGACTGTGACCTTGACCACCATTATCGCGGGGCTTGGTATTGCGACTGTGGCTAAACACCCCATGATTATGGCAGGGCTTAGTCCGCGGGTAGTCTACAGTTGGGTCGCGATAGGCAGTAAGGTTTTTTACTTTATAACTCTTATATAAAAATTGACTTACTCATTCAAAACCCACTAAGATTTATCATTTCTTTTAATAAAACCCTAGTTTTCTCTCTAAACCAATTCCCAAGAAACAATTTCATATTCAAATGAAGATGTTCTCAAAATATTCACCAGAAAGGATTTAAGAGGGGATTCAAATTATTTTCAATCAAGATTCAAAGAAGTTTTTGAAGGTTGTCGAGGATGATTTTCAAGGGCTTCATCTATTTCACTATAAACCAATCTTTGGGGCATTTCAAAGGCAAACTACTAATCTACTCTCCTCCTTTTATATTTCCAAATGTTAAATCCACCTAAATCTAAGCATTAGATATAAAATTTAGTAGTAACCCTTAGGGGTTAAAATCCAACATTCCACTCACCTTCAATGATAAAAATTGATTGAATTCACATTATTCAGGTTGCATTTAGATTCAATTGAGTTAAAGATTTTTGAAATTGGGTATATTGTAATTAAATTTACATATTAGGGTTTTTAAATATTATTTATGGACTTTTGATGATTAATTATTTAGCATGAACTATAATTTCATTACTATTGAAAATGAATGTGTTATGTAGGGTTTTACCTATAGTTTGGTATGTTGTAATTTTAGGTATAAACACCTAATTAACGCGGTTCAATGCATACTATTAAGTGATTGAAGTTTAATTCTACATGCAGATTTAAAAAAAAATAATACCTCATGATTATAGTCTTGTGTTTCATTTAGACTCTCTTTATACGATTAATTAGTTGGAAATTGGATATTGACTCCTAATGTATTGAAATTGGTATTAAACTTTTTTATTTTTCTTGAGTTGATAAAATTGATATCGTAAGTAGTTGGATTAGAAGGAGTACGAGAATATGTTGTTGGCTTATTATGGGTTATTGTTGATGTTGGCCAGTTGGTGGTTGTTATTGTTAATGGTTTGGAAGTTGATTATTTAATTCACTAAACTTTAATAAAATCACATTAACATTTCTATAACTAATTTAGTATTGCAATGAATACCCTATCTAGACATAAGTATATCGGGGGGTTCCTTATTTAGATTTTAAGGAAGCGGGACAGGGTATTCTATGGATTTATTCATATCTTAGGCTAAGCACACACAAATTCAATTTTTACCCAATTTAACTTAATTAGAAATTTGGTGTATATGTGATGATGAAGTCAAAATCAAATAATAATCAATCACACAATCAAACCACACATGTGAAGAGGTAAGGAAAAATCCCTTTTGGAGAAAAAACAAGTATTCAGTACTATAAAGAGTTTGACAGACACAATTGCTCCATTAAGTATAGTGCGTAGGGTTTTTAAATCTTCTACAGAATACGAAACAGTCCAACATCGTCCAAAGGAAGTGATCTTCCCTCGGTATCCATCGATCAACCTTATTCTTCAGTAGTAGATCCTCGGCTCCACATGTCAGCAGTAGAGCATAACTTTACGAGGGTTATGGAAGTGTATGGAAACACGGGCTTGAATAAACTCAAAAAAACATATAAGGGATGAAGATTTGGAAAACAAAAGTGTTTTTCTAAAATAAAAAATGAGAACTTTTGGTTTAGATATTGAGAATTTGTTATCGCCTAAAGTCTTGAGAAAAACTCATCAAAATAGGTTTTTATAGAAAAATCATGAATTTCGAGGCGACAAAGTCGTTCGATCGAAAACATAAGGTTATTCGAATGAGATTATATTTTCGTTCTAACGAAACTTCAATTTGTTCAAATGAGGCAACTCTCTCAATGAATCGTCCTTCTAACAAGCTTCTAATGAGAAGGGAAATCCTTGGTAGAGGATTCTCATTCGAAGTTTGTTCGATAGCTTTCAAACGAAAACTCAATTTCGTTCTAATGAGATTTCTATCTCGTTCGAACGAGATTAAAAGATTAAAAAAATAATATTTAAATTTCGTTTTATCAAATTGCCTCGAGTTGAAAAGTATACATCCTAGAATATATTTAATATGAGAAAAATAAAAAACACAAGACATAAACTTCCATAAAAGTTTTCGTAAAAAAGTCAACGGCTTAAAATCAAGAAACGATGCTCAGTCACTAACATATCTTCGAATGATCGTGGAAACAATGCAGATGTAGTGTTCAATTTGAAACTCCGATTTGTAACAGGATATGCTAAAATATAAAAATGACTAAGCTATGAGCAATTATAAAATCTTTATCTTACAAATTGCCCCTTTGGCTATTCCGGTACAAAACAAAAATTGAAAACCAAACAATAATAAAACCCGTAAGACAGTGTATCCTAATTTCTGGCCAAACCTAAGAAACGGAATGACATTTGAAACTTTGCCTTTAACTGAATGTGTTCTCCCTTTGGTCAACTTTTTTTCATCTTGTGTAGTTCATGAAATCATCATCAAAGCGGAAGATACCTACACACATGAAACAAAGAAATACAGTGACACGTAAGAGTTTTAAAGAAAAATAAAACTCCCCCTTAATTTGTTTTCTCCATTTTGTCCGTAATAGACAAAGGGTTAGAATCTAAGCATGCATAATAAGCTTCAAATGAAAAGGCAAAGATAATCAATAAAGAACATGTAATGATAATCTAAAAGGCCCTATCAAACAAATAGTTTTGAAGATTTTCAAAATTTTCAAGATTTTCAAGTATAACAAGTATATGTATATAAAAAAAAGATATATATAGGTACAAAACACATGACACCATGGACTAACACTAAAATACCCGAATTATGACAATGGGATGGAATTGGGTATACATTTTTCATAGGCAAATCAACATAAACATTCATAATATAGGTGCACGAGGTCATGAGATACTTCTAAAGAAAGAACTCAATTTTAACCTTAGGTGTAAAAATGTTGAACTAAAATGAAATTGACTCGACTCATGCAATATGACATGAATTTTAATGATTCTCAAATCAATAACGCCAAACTATTTAATGCTTTTCAAGAGCATCCGTTGTGCAAACCAATTAATCTTCACTTTGTAACACCCTAAAAATCTCACATATTTATGAATTCACTCTCAAATATTTTAAAGGCATCATAATGCTCATATGTAATGAAGCATCAATCAGTATAAAATAATTAGAATTGGCACTTCTATTTTTAGGTGCCGTTAATCTTTTAGGCTTTTTTTTTGCAAATGGTGGCTTTAATACAAAGATAATTTTTCTCTTACTTAGCCCGTTTTCGTTGCTTAACATATATCAATATATTTTGGGAAATAAAATTCAGTAAATGGTTCTTACAAGCACAACTTATCTCTTTTTACATCTAGTTCATAATTAAGCGGGATTGAGATGAGAACATCGTATTTGACAAATGATAAGCAAGTACAATGTTCAAAATGTTCATGCTCGTGTGCAATAAAGATGACAAAAAATCTAATATGTAGAAAGTAATCATCAATGATCAACGAAATGATATCCACACATTATTAAGCACACTAACGAATCAAATTCATGTCTCAAAGCACTATAAAAAAGCAACATGAATGAATGGAATATAGGGGTGATATGAATATCTTAAATGTTCATCCATATACGGTGAAAAATGAAAATACAAAAAACCTTCTTGTCTTTTAATTTTTTTTTATCAAAAATAAATTATTTTTCAATTTTTCAAGCTTTTTCTTATCAACCGAAAATCTTTTTGGATTTTTTTAAATAAAAAAATCATTAAATAAAAAATCTTTTTTGATTTTTTCAAATATATAAAAAAGAATACAATATAAATACAATCTAGCAATATGGATATAACATATGAACATGATACATTCCCTACACTAGATAAAGTACATGAACTCAATCAATGGAGAAAATACCGAAAGATTTCCTAAGATTCTGGAATCTAAGTACATCTAAAGGTTTCGTGAAAATATCGGCTAATTAATGTTTGGTGCTCGCAAAGCTCAACGACATGACTTTCTCCTTAATGAGATCACGAATGAAATGCGCATGTATCCTAATATTCTTTGTATGAGAATGTTGGACCGGATTTCGGGATATTTGAATTGCACTCGTATTATAAAAAAATAGTCATTGCGCCATGGTAAATTCCACAATCTTCTAATATTTGCTTCATCCATAAGAGTTGTGTGCAACAACTCCATGATACTATATACTCGGGCTCTGTCGTGGATAAAGATATGGATTTTTGCTTCTTACTTAACCATGAGACAAGAGCACTCCCAAAGTAAAAACACCCATCCCAGGTTCTCCTACAACCATTAACATCCCTGACCTAATCGACATTTGAATAGGTGGACAAACAGTCATCGGTGTCAAATAAATAACAAATACCTTAGGAAAAAGTTCCACTCATGTATTTGACGATAGGTTTAAGTGAAAATAAGTGAGATTCTATCGAGGACGCTTGGTATCATGCACAAAATCTAATGCTAAAGGTAATGTCAAGCTGACTAACTGTCAAGTAGAGAAGATTACCCATCATGCTCATATAAAAGGTTTTCTTTATGTCATTGACTAAAGTGTCTTTGCTAAGCTTAATCGATGTACTCATAGAGGAGCATGAGTGCTTAGCGGAGTCAGAACCAAACTTCTTGACTAGGTCTCTATTATATTTGGATTGACGTATTAATATCCCATCCTCTAGTTGATGCACCTGAAGACCTAAGAAGAACATAAGCTCACCAACAATGCTCATCTCAAACTTGATCATCATCTTCTGCTCAAAAGTGTTAGCATGTTAGGATCACATGGATCCAAATACCATGTCATCCACATAGACTTTGGCAACCAAAATAACACCACTCTCTATCCTCACAAACAAATTTTTATCCACTCACACTCTCTTGAAGCCACGAGCTAAGAGATTGTAATACCCCGTATTTTTATGGCATTTGATTATGGGATTAATTAAATTAAGTTGGGATAAATGAACTAAATAGTAATCCATATTTTAAAATAAATATTTACTAGCGTGATGAGAGTTAGTAATTATTGGTAAGAATAATGTTGAATATTACTAGATGAGTAAAGTAATATATGAGATTGAATTTATTAAAATTATCGCGAGTAAATAATACAACAATCATAGAAATTAAGTCGGGATGCGCATGTGTCGTGTCGGGACTAAATTAGTGGAATAAAAAGTAATTTAATTATAAGCCGCATGTATGCTCATTTTGAGTGCACCAAAATGTGTCTGGAAAGGTCGAGATAGTAAAAAAAAGTGTACCATGGGGTTTAATTTGGGTCTCGGGACGGTTTTAGGCCTAACTGGTAACCCGAGAGGGCATTTTGGTAATTACCCATTTTAAGCCTTAATTATGGACGAAACTTAGAGTGTTATATCTGATGAGAGTTAGAGTCCTCGAGGGTTAGAAACCTTGGAGTTACAGAGAGGCTAAGGATGAGAGAAGATATAAGGCTTCCAAGGAGGAGAGCCACTAATCCTACGCCACTCTCATCAATTCTAGCACCAATGCGCAGATCGAGAGAAGGGAAACGTTCCTATACCACTCAAATCTGCCGGACTAGACCTTGATTTCCAGTAAAGTATCTAACTTGGTGTTCTTTAGTTGATAACACATCCATGCTAGTGTAGGAATTTATTCTCTTATGTCTTCATGAAAATAAAATGTTGTTTAGGAGATTTTTACTGCAAATTTGGAGTAGAAACCATGTTAGGATGGATATCTGTCATATGTAGAATATTATCCACAAAATTGATGCCCAGTAGAGATAGAAATCTAGAAATTAAATAAATTCTTGAGAAAATTGGATGATCTAGGGTTAAATGATAATTTCTTGAATTAAAATCCCTTTAATGACGATTCTTAATGAATTTGTGAATGTTTTACGTTAGAAATCTTCTATATTGGTTTATATTACGTTCACGATATTTGGTTGGGAGTTTGGGACATGTTAATGGAGGTTTTAGGATTCATATTGGATGAAACCCGTAGGCTAGAACTGCTAAAACTTGGCTAACACCTGCTTGATCGATTGATCGACTCAAGAATGTCGATCAATCGACTGGATCGATATATCGACCCATTTTCATCAATCGATCGCCTCCTCCAGGAAACTGAAATTTCTTCCCCTTTTTATGTTTATCCAATTCCAAAAGTCTAAGGACCTTTGAACATAACTTGAATATCATAATGGGACATGAGTAGGACCAGTAGGGTATAAGGAGGTGAGTGAGAAATCGTGCATACCTTAAAGTAGTTATTATAAGAATTTAGAAAAACTTAAACTAGTAGGGTAGTGAGGGTACACCTACTGATTTTAAATTTATCGAGAGGATACACTTCGAGAGTCGAGAAGTATTTACGGATTTACATTAATTGATAGAATCAAAAGAATAATTTATTTTTACGTAGAACTCGAGCGTTATATGCAACACATAGTTAGAACATATTATGGGTCATGGGCGTACCTAGCTGAATTATGTGAATATATATATATATATAGTTTATTTGTGTGTAATCATACCCACGCTACTTGCTATCATGGAGGTTTCGCGCCGAGACTGTCTTATCTCAATTGGACCTTTATGGGGGATATTGACTTGTACCCTAGAACATAGCATCCATGGTAGAGGCTATCCGAGAGTGATAGTCAGACGATCCTAAGAGACGTGAGGGTATGTGTTGACCTCTTAGTGACTTGGAACTATGCTTCGCCTCCAATATGTGTGTTTTGTGTTAATACAGTTCGAGAGTGATTCTGAACTAGTATTTCCCTTTTGTACGAGAGATACGGGGACTTAATAGCAGAGTATACCATAACCATAGATTTATGTGGGGTGCCTTATTAGTATATATATTATGAGTGATAAATATACGTACCTGTGATTAATCTACTATGCTTATAAGTAGATAAAATTGAATAATTGGTAGTAAATGAATTAAGTTGTTGAGAACTTAAGTCTTTATTGAGATGAACATAACTCACTTAAAATAATCCTAATAAAAAGGTCATCAGATATAATCTATTTTTGGGCGATCACTTGGATTAGGCTTGGTGAATGAAGATTTGATTAGACTAGTTAACTGGATTAGATTTAACTAGGTTAATTCGGTAGTACGCTTGGCGTGCAAACTAGTTGAGAGGTGATAATTCCCAAGTGAGTGTCAAGGTACTAACATGTATGTAATATCAACTGGTAAGCATTTTAAATACTTGCTAAACTATTTTAAAGCTGTTTTACACTCGGGCTCTGACCTGTTTCCTGTTATCTTTTCTTTCGCTTGTATATATATATATATATATATATATATATATATATATATATATATATTACAGGTGCCTAGCCACAGGGGCAATAAACCTAGATCTTTAGACCATTGACGCGCTCCAGCTATCGTGGAAGTTACAGGTCCTTGCAGTAGAAGAATCCATTCTTTCCTTTCCAGTCTTTTATTTAGTGATTCTCAGACAGGGTATGTGTCGCCCATTTTCATATCTCATTTTGGTTCAGAGAGAGACTTGCACTCTTTATCACTTCAGGATTTAGCTATTGTTGGGAATGTTTTATTTATTTGTTTGTCCTGCGATTGGGATTTATTATTTGGATCGTTTAATCTAGCTTGGATATTTCATTTGGATGTTTTGGTTTAAAATTAGTAATGGTCCTCATAATGGATTCATATTAAATCATAAGAATAGGTCTTAATTTATCAAATCAAATGTTTTGACACTTAGCTTAATTATTTATTAGGTGATTAATAAAGAAAAATTATTTTTGACAGCGATGCTAAGAATGAACCAACCGGACACGTTGATTTAATTTAATAAAGGACTGATCACCCGGTATTTAATTAGGCGGGGTGTCATAGGTGGTATCAGAGCATCAGGTTTTAGAGTCCTTTAGGATCTGTACAGCTTATTATGCTTTCAGCTTAGGGTCCTTTGATATAGAGCCCTATCTTTAGGATTGTTGTACTCTTATTTATTACAAATACGTCTTCAACTATTTGAGACTTAATAATAATTTTGGATTGATAAAATTCCTTCTCGTTTCAGATGCCTCCAAGAAGAGCTTCAAGAGACAGAAATGCCCAGCCCGAGCAGCCAGTAGCTCAGGCTCAGAAAATGATGAACGCGATCGAAGTCGTCGGTATAGTTGCTCAGACGGTGAATGCAATGCTAGCGGTGGTGCAGTAGGAGACACCCAAGGTTAAGGCAGTAGCGCCAGTGCCATCACAGCGTCCCACATCATGGTAAAGGGTTAGGGATGCCTTGTAGAAGGCACTTCCTCAGGAGTTCTAGGGCAGTTCCGATATTATCATCGCTAGCCAATGGAAGAAGGACATAAAGAGGCATCTATGCATGTATGAGTGCTCAAACGTTCAGAGATAGTTAATGTCTTCCTTCAGGCTAGTAGGAGCCACCTTACAGTGGTGGGAGGCCACTACCACCTTAGAGGAGAGAGACAGTATGCCGATTCAGACTTTTTGGGTGCGGTTCAATCATAAATGTTTTCCCTTCGTCATGAAGACTGAGATGAGGCAAAAATTATTGAATCTTAAGTAGGAAAGTATGGAGATTGCAGAGTATGAGGAGGAGCTCACGAGACTTCTCACTATAGTGATGGATAAGGCACCTACCGAGGAAAAAAAAATCTTGATGTTCATGGATGGGATGAACTGGAGGATTCGTCAGCATCTCATAGATAATGTATCGTTGTGTACTTACACTGATGTACTCAATGCCGCTCTATTGCATTGCCACGATCACGACTTCCATCAGCAGGGAAGCAAGCGAGCAGGGGAATCCAGGCACCAGGGTCGGATAAGAGGTAGTATTGTCGGTGGGGCACGAGCAGCTCAGAGACAAGTCTAATATAGTGAGCAGAGTTCCCATCACGGGGACCCTGCGAAGCAATTTCGATCCAGTGATTCCAGGCAGGGATATGGGGGTTTAGACAGGGCCAGCAGGGCCATTCTAGTCAGCATGGCCAGCATGGCCCACATCATTACCAGCAGGGCTAGCCAGGCTAGCAGTAGGGCCATCAGGGATAACAACGTTATCTGTAGGGCTAGCAGGGCTAATGGAGGGGTGGTAACGGCCATCAGGGACGAGGTCAGCAGTTACAGAGGGGAGTAAACTTTAGGGGTATGTCTTTTGGTTGCGACAAAAATGTCCATAGGTGCCTGGATTGCCCAGAGGGGGATAGATACCCACAACAAAAGGGTGCCCATCAAGATCCATAGAGACCACTCTTCCCTGCCGCTCTCCCGTCACCACCTCAGATGCCAGCTTTACCATCCATCCCAGCAGTCCCCGTTTAGCAGTGGAAATTACAGTATGGATGTGTTTATAATGTCCACCAGCCAGCAACACCTCAGGCACCACCCGCTGTTGAGGGTACATTTCCTATTCATGTCACTATAGGGCGTGTTTGATTTAATACTGGGGCGTCACACTATTTTATAGACATTATCTTTGCACGTGCCAAGGGGTTATTTGACACTACAGAGAGTACAGTGACATGTGTAGACTCACCACTAGGAAATGGGTCTTTACTTTTTCTTTATACTCCGGGGAGTAGGTATAGAGATTGGTAGCTTGATATTACCTGCAGACATGCTAGTTTTAGATATGCATGAGCATGACACCATTATTGGCATGGATTAGCTTGCTGCGTATAGAGCCATGATAGATTGTATCAGTAATAGTATTATCTTTGCCATATCGGGCCAGGAGATATTCCTGGTGGCGATGTCTCTCCTTGAAGGAGGATCGTCAACCCATTTATATTACATAGAGGATGAGACCTCTAAGGAGATAGTGATTCCCCTGGACTCGATTATGATCATTCGCGAGTTTTCTGATGTGTTCCAAGAGATACCCGGACTACTTCCTAGCCAGGAGATATATTTCATTATAGATTTGATGCCGGGCACTAGACTGATAGCCCGCGCACCATACTGTATGGTTCTTGCTGAGATGAGAGAGTTGCGTGATAAGATTGAGCATCTGTTGGGACAGGGCTTTATCTATAGGCACACCTCACCCTGGGATGCTCCCATGTTGTTTGTGAAAAATAAAGATGGTTTATTGAGGTTATGCGTGGACTATCGAGAGTTGAATAAGGTCATGATACGGAATAAGTATCTGTTGCCCTGAATCGATAACTTGTTCGACCAACTAAGGGGATATGCCTCCTTTTTAAAGATAGATTTGAGATCGGGATACCATCATATATGGATTAGGGAGCATGATGTGTCGAAGACTGCTTTCTTGACGAGGTATGGGTCCTATGAGTTCAAGGTCATGCCGTTTAGGCTAACAAATGCTCCAGCTGTATTCATGGACTTGATGAACTGGGTGTTTAGAGAGTTCTTAGATTAGTTTGTCATCGTCTTCATAGATGACATCTTGATTTATTCACATACTGAGGAAGATCATGATGAGAACTTGAGACGAGTTCTTCAGACTCTATGAGAGAACCAGATGTATGCCAAGTATGAGAAGTACTAATTTTGGTTACGGGAGGTGCAGTTTCTGGGGACATGAGCAAATTTTCAGTGCTGAGGGAGTGGGGATAGCCCACGACACCGACAAAGGTTCGTAGCTTTGCCGGATATTATAGGAGGTTCATCCGAGGGTTCTCGGAGATTGCGGGACCATTGACTAATTTGACACGCAAGTGGGTACCATTCATCTGGAATGACACTTGTCAGTTAGCTTTCGACGAGCTAAAGGATAAGTTGACTTCGGTGCCGGTTCTTGCTTTACCCAGGCCAGGAGTGGAGTACCTGGTGGATACTGACACATCTCTATAGGGACTCGGTGGAGTAATTCAGTAGGAGGACTAGGATATAACTTATGCCTCCCACAATCTTAAGCCTCATGAGAGGAATTAACCCACCCATGAATTGGAGCTAATAGCAGTCGTGTTTGCCTCATGAATTTGGAGACATTACTTGTTGGGGGAGAAATTATGCCTGTTCACAGATCACAAGTCACTGCAATACTTGTTCACTCAGCGGGAGTTGAATATACATCCGCGCAGGTGGTTAGAGTTTATGAAAGACTATCAGTTTGAGATACAGTATCATCTGGGGAAAGATAAAGTGGTTGACGATGTATTAAGCCTTAGGCCAGTAAGTGAGGTGAAGGAAGTGTGGAAGGCAAAGTGGAAAGAGTTAGGACACCAGGACGCAGTGGACTGATCCTTTATATTAGTTAAGACGATCACACCAGAGATTGTTACGAGGGTGATCCAGGCATAAGCAGCTGATACATTTTATCAGGATTAGATTGTAGGACTCCTAGCTGAGGGTGCTAAGTCGTATTCAGTAAGTTCAGATGGAGGTTTGTGGTTTAATGGGAGATTGGTGGTCTCAGAGGGAGAAGATTTATATCATGCAATGATGATGCAATCACATAGGTCCAGATTTGTGGTACATCCCGGAGGGGATAAAATGTACCAAGATATGAGGCAACAGTACTAGTGGAGTGGGATGAAGAAGGATGTTATGGAATTCGTGTCCAAGTGTGCCATCTATCAGCTGGTATTGGTGGACCACCAGAGATAGCTAGGATTACTTCATCCACTGGAGATACCTACGTGGAAATAGGAGAGCATTTCCATAGATTTCATCACTCGGCTGCCTACATCATAGCGGGGTCACAATTCTATAAGGATAGTGGTGGATCGTTTGACCAGGGTAGCACATTTTCTTCCAGTATGGACAGACTACACTACTGGGCAGTATGCTCAGTTATTTATTGCTGAGATAGTGAGGTTGCATGGGGTGCCCCTGGATATCGTGTCTGATAGAGATAATATTTTTATGTCCCGCTTCTTGGAGAGCTTTCAGGAGGCTATGGGTATAGAGCTGCGATTGAGTATGGCGTATCACCCTTAGACAGATGGGCAGACTGAGCGTACAAATCAGATGATGGAGGATATGCTACGCATGTGTGTCCTTGATTTTGGAGGAGGATGGGAGCAGTACCTTCCTTTGGTGGAGTTATAATAAATCCAACGAGTTTATGATTGACATGGCCCCTTTCGAGATGTTGTATGGAAGACCTTGTCGTTCTCCCACTTGTTGGCTAGAGGTGGGAGAAAATAAGCTACTTGGGCAAAAGGTAATTCAGGAGATGTCAGTCAGGAGTGAGTTGATTAGGTGTCGTAATAGGGTAGCCCAAGACAGGAAGAAAAGCTACGCCGATGCAAAGATGTCTTTCAAGAAGTTTGGCGCGAGAGACCAATAACTACTGTGAGTGTCTCCTATGAAGGGAGTAATGAGATTTAGGAAGAAAGGGAAATTGGCTCTCAAATATGTAGGACCATTTCCCATTATTGAGAAGATTGGACCAGTGGCATACAAACTTGGGTTGCCGAAGAACTTGCACTGTACTCATGATGTATTCCACATTTCGTCATTGAGGCGGTATCTTCAGGATTATTTGGACCATACTCATATTGTGATAGATGAGATTGATTTGAAGCCTGACATTTATTATGAGGAGAGACCAGTGGCTATCCTAGACCATAGCGATAGGATATTGAGGTCGAAGGTAGTCCCACTTATACGGGTTCGGTAGGAGCATCATAATGTAGAGGAGTCCATTTGGGAGTGCGAGGCAGATATGCGAGAAACGTATCCGAAATTGTTTTTACCAGGTATGCCTTATTTTTCGAATTTCGGGACAAAATTCCATTATTAGGTGGAAGTATGTAATGTCCCGTATTTTTGTGGCATTTGATTATGGGATTAATGAAATTAAATTGGGATAAATTAATTTAATAGTAATCGGAATTTAAAAATAAATATTTACTAGCGTGACGAGAGTTAGTAATTATTGGTAAGAAAAATGTTGAATATTACTATATGAGTAAAGCAATATAAGGGATTGAATTTATTAAAATTGTTACGAGTGAATAATACGACAGCCATAGAAATTAAGTCGGGACGCGCATGTGATGTGTCGGGACTAAATTAATGGAATAAAATGTAATCTAATTATAAAATTCCCGTATGCTCATTTCAAGTGCGCCAATGTGTCCAAAAGGGTCGAGATAGTCAGAAAAGTGTACCAGGGGGTTTAATTTGGGTCTCAGGACGTTTTTAGGCCTAATTGGTAACCCGAGAGGGCATTTTGGTAATTACCCATTTTAGGCGCTAATTATGGAAGAAAATTGGAGTGTTATATCTGATGAGAGTTAAAGTCCTTGAGGGTTAGAAACCTTGGAGTTGCAGAGAGGCTAAGGAAGAGAGAAGAGAGAAGGCTTCCAAGGAGGAGAGACACCAACCCTACACCACTCTCATCAGTTCCACTACCAACGCGCAAATCGGGAGAAGGGAAATATTCCTATACCTCTCAAATCTGCTGGACTAGACCTTGATTTCGAGGCAAGTATCTAACTTGCTGTTCTTTAATTGATAACACATCCATCCTTGATTTCCAGGCAAGTATCTGTCATATGTAGATTATTATCCACGAAATTGATGCCCAGTAGATATAGAAATCTGGAAATTAAATGAATTCTTGAGAAAATTGGATGTTCTAAGGTTAAATGATAATTTCTTGAATTAAACTCCTTTTGATGACAATTCTTAATGAATTTGTGAATGTTTTACGTTAGAAATCTTCTATATTGGTTTATATAACGTTCACGATGTTTGGTTGGGAGTTTGGGACATGTTAATGGAGGTTTTAGGATTCATATTGGATGAAACCCGTAGGCTAGAATTGCAGAAACTGGGCCAACACCTTCTTGATCGATCGATCGACTGGATCGATCAATCAACCCCTTTTCATCGATCGATCGACTCCTCCAGGAAACTAAAACCTCTTCCCCTTTTTATGTTAATCCAATTCCAAATGTGTAAGGACCTTTGAACATAATTTAAATATCATAATGGGACATGAGAATGACCAATAAGGTATAAGTAGGTTTCGGGTAAGGCGAGTTTATATGAGATTTAACCGTGGGCTTTCGGGGATATAAATTGAGTGAATTATAGGTCATGGCCGTACCTAGCTGAATTATGTGTATATATATATATATATATATATATATATATATATATATATATATATATCACTGTTCTAAAAAACCCGCCTAGGCTTCGCTTAGGCACGCCTAGACTTGAGGCTTGGGAGAAACGCCCCGCCTTAAGATTTTGACGCCTTATGCTTGCTAAAACCCTTAAGGCGTATTTTTTGTCTAAAAACAATAATGCTTTAGTGAAACGATATCCCCTTTTAAAGATTTCTTTACAAATCAAACCACTATCTCATCCAAAATAATCAAATAGTATTTTTATTTGCAAATATTCAGACATATTTTTATGATATGTACAATTTTAGTATTTTAATAGCCTTCTTATGGTTAAAAAATATTAAAAAATATTAAAAAGACTTAAACGCCTTTTCACGCCTTTTTACGCCAAGGCCCGCCTAGGCTTCTAAGGCTTAAGGCTTGGCCTCCACGCCTCGATCACGCCCCACGTTTTTTAGAACCTTGATATATATATATATATATATATATATATATATATAATATGGTGTATTTGTGTGTAATCATACATGCTCTACTTGCTATCACAAAGGTTTCGCACCGGGATAGTCTTATCTCGATTGGACCTTTATGGGGGATATTGACTTGTACCCTAGAACATAACATCCTTGGTACAAGCTATCCGAGAGTGATAGTCAGACGGTCCTAAGAGACGTGAGGGTATATGCTGACCTCTTAGTGACTTGTTACTATGCTTCGCCTTCACTATGTGTGTTTTGTGTTAATACAGTTCGAGAGTGATTCCGAACTAGTATTTCCCTTTTGTAAAAGAGATCTTTTGTACGAGAGATATGAGGACTTGATAGCAGAGTATGCCAGCACCATAGATTTATGTGGAGTGACTTATTAGTAGATTTATGTACATGTGATTAATCTATTATGCTTATAAGTAGATAACATTGAATAATTGATATTAAATGAATTAAGTGGTTGAGAACTTAAGTCTGTATTGATATGAACATAAATGGCTTAAAATAATCCTAATAAAAGGGTCATCAGATATAATCTATGGTTAGGCGATCACTTGGATTAGGCTTGGTGAATGAAGATTTGGTTAGACTAGTTAACCGTGCACACTAGTTGAGAGGTATGAATTCCCAAGTGAGTGACGAGGTACTAACAAGTATGCAACATCAACTGTAAGCATTTTAAATACTTGCTAAACTATTTTAAAGTTTTTTTACACTCGGGCTCTGACCCGTTTTCTATTATCTTTTCTTCCTCTTGTGTGTGTGTGTATATATATATATATATATATATATATATTCGATAGTACAATAGGCGTGCACACTAGTTGAGATGTGAGAATTCCCTAGTGAATGTCGAGGTACTAACATGTATGTAATATCAACTGGTAAGGATTTTAAATACTTGCTAAACTATTTTAAAGCTGTTTTACACTCGCGGTCTGACCCGTTTCCTGTTATCTTTTCTTCCTCTTATATGTGTGTGTGCGTATATATATATATATATATATATATATATATATATATATATACACTAGGGTATACCCGTGCCTGAAGGCACGTAGATAATTTTCGAAAGTGTACTTCGTAGATAGGACTACACATCGTATTTAGTTCGCAACATATAAACAATTTTAGAAATAACCTATGGTAAGAACCTATTAGTTTAAATAAATTGAACAAAAGTTTCTTTATTCAAGTAGTGTTATATGATGTCATGTGAAACCACATCCTGTCGTTGATTCCCAAAACTTAATGTTGACACCGCAAAATAAAATTCTTAGATCTCTTTGTAATAATCGTTAATTAATGTGTAGCAGCAATATTTGTAAACAAATTAAAAGTATTGAGCAACACTTCGTTGTTTGTATAACGATTCACCTTATTTAAGAAATAAAAAAAAGTTCACAACAATACTCCATCTTGAACTTCCCATAAACAACATCATATCCATAAAAAACTAATGTAAGTCCTAAAATTTTTTTACAACACCATATAAATGTTTTAAATTTTTTTTGACAAAATCTCCTTTGTTTATAAAACTATCCCCTACTTAAAAAATTAAAAATACTCTCAAATTTCCCTTTTGCATACTTTACTCTTGGGTGCAAAACCTCATAACCTCCCAAGTGTTAATATTATTTAAGTGGAATGACTTAAATTATAAAATGGCTTTTGCTTTGAAAATAAGGTGTGCCATCTCTTTAATAGCTTAAGAAATACGTGTTACTCGGTGGACTTAAAAACTACCCCCAAGCTTGTATTAAATTTTATCACCTTGTAATCATCGTCTTCTAAAAATAATCATCTTGTATTTTTCAAAGCATGAGCAATGTTTGTAAATTGATTCTTACTATGAACAACATATTTTTCTGTTGGAGTTGTAACTAAAGAGTAAATAAAAAAGAAGTCAAAAGATTGTATGTTCTATCAGAAGTTGTAATAGTTATAACTTAGTGATGGATTTGATTCATTCGAATGTCCTGAGCATGCTTGTCCAATTCTTATTGTCCTACGTAAAACTAAAAACACGTACAAAGAAAAATAAAAATAGAAAATTTTAAATCCCTCATTATCTCTCACACATTCATACATCATAATTTAAGTTCAGAAATTTACATTACAAAGTTTTACATATATAATTACAGAGAAAATTATGTATGCATTACAATTGCACACACAGTCGCAAAATGATGTATCTGGTAAAAAACATATTAATAAAAAATAGATAAAAAAATTTAGAAATTTGTTACATTTGTTAAAATATTTCTCATATCAAGTCTTTTCAGCTGCCTTAGGCAGATCTTTGGAGCCACACGCCATCATGTAGACAGTCAGATGTTGCACTGTATATTGTTTTGAGCCACACAAACCAACACAAAATATTAAATTTGTTGGCCACGCACGCGTTTTTTACTGCCTTATAGCTGAGGCATATGATGGTATGGTGGTGTCATCCTTATAGCTGGTATGATGGATTCATCCTTATTGCTGATATGATGGGAGCTGGTATGAGCTGGTTTCACACGCAGTGACCGGTCATCTCTGTGCAAAGACCCATGGTGTAAACACAGAATATAACAGATAAATAAATGTATACAAATAAAGAAATAACTATACTAATTTTTTTATTTAAAACTACATAATTAATATAATTAACTACATGTTTTTTAATAATTTCAAATTAAAATTTTAAAACAAAAAAATGATATACATTTATTAATTAGAAATAGATTTTTAATTAATTATTAAATCACATATTTACTATTAAGTTTTTTAATAAATCACATATGCACAAAGCAGTGTACCAAAATCATCTATCCATATTCTTGACCATTGTGAGTATCCTTTTAAGGTATTTGCAGACCTGTACTATTTAGGTGGCTTAAAATTAACCACTATATTATGTTAAATGAAAATCCTACACTAAAAAAAAACATTATTATCACAAAATAAACACCCACACGAAAAATTAAAAAAAGCAAGAGAGAGAGTAGTATGATGTCAATCCAGAAACGACATATACTCTAAGATCCAAGAATAATCACACACAAATGAATACAACTTATCATACATACCAATATTCAAGTACTTTTAATCAAATCCCAGAACCTTCACCGCAACACCCTGAAATAACACATAAAAATCAAACAGAATTAATTTTATATGCTAGTTTCTTTAAGACAAAAGGCTCTAACAAATCTGGAAGCTAGAGAGTAAAAATAAATGAGAGTTAAAAGAAAATAAAGAGAACCCAATGTTTGTAATAACAAACTTCTATTAACAAAGAACACAAATTGTGGGATCGAGAACTGATTTATTTGGTGATAATAATGTTTGGAACCTTCTAATGTGGTCTAAAGCAGATTGGGTCTTAATCAGACCACAAAGGCAGTTTTAGGGGGGACAAATACATTGCTAATCAGGCCACAAAAATTAGTTCCAAGGACACAAATGAAAACTGAAAAATACAAATGAAAACTGGAAAAAAAAATTAAACACCTAAAATGAAAACCTTATACATAAATCAAATCTTTACCTTGAGACCCGTATTGATGAAAACCCCAAAACCACATTTGCTTACCTTTGAGACCCATAACGGTGGCGGCATCAGTAGATCTGAGTCGTCACCTCTATCAAACCCACCGTTTGAATCTCTGTCATAACATTAAATAAAATATGAATGAAAATACTAAAATATCAACGCCTAAATCAAAACCAAAAATCGGAGATGTTTACCTCTATAGCAAAAAATGAACCAAAAATTGAACAAATGTGGAACGCTAAGCTGGAGGCGGAGAGCTGTGTATGGAGGCGCAGAGTTGTGTGGAACGCTAAGGTGGATGGGGGCGGAGAGCTGTGTGGAACGCTAAGGTGGATGGGGGCTGGCAAATGTGGAGCTCGGAGGGTGAGGGTGTAATGGTGAGGATCTGAGAGAGAGAGAGAGATATAGGTTTGGTTTACAGATTTGGTGGGTTTAAAGAGAGAGGAGAGATATTGAGTGTCTCGAGACTTGTGCACTGTTATGAAGTTTACCTCGAGCCTTGCGCGTTGTAAGGGGTAAATGATCTATTTGAGCAAAAAGTCTTCCCAATATCAAAGCAATTACAATCGTTAGAGTGGACACGGGACAAAATATAAATTTTGACCAAACTATCCGCAAACTTGAAATGAAGTGAAAATTTTGTAAGTAAACAAAAAAAGGGAGAAATAAAAAAATAAGGGTAAAAAAGGTAATGCAAAAAAATTTATAAAGATGACATCATGTAATAAACTTGTGACATACATAACTTTTCTACCTTATTATATATATATATATATATATATATATATATATATATATATGTTGCCCAGCTACAAGGGCGTCATGTCTAGATATTTGGACCATTGACGTGCTGCAGCTATTATGAAAGTTGCAGGTACCTGCAGTAGATGACTCCATTCTTGCCTTTTCAGTCTTCTATTTAGTTATTCTCACAGAGGGCATGTATCTCCCATTTCCATATCTCATTTTAGTTCAGAGAGAGACTTGTACTCTTTATCATTTTAGGATTTAGCTATTGTTGGGATTGTTTTATTTATTTCCTTGTCCTATGATTGGGATTTATTATTTGGATTGTTTAGTCTAGCTTGGATATTTCATTTGGATGGTTTGGTTTAAAATTAGCAATGGTGCTCATAGAAATGGTTTCATATTAAGTCATAACAATGGGTCTTAATTTATCAAATAAAATGTTTTGACACTTAGCTTGATTATTTATTAGGTGATTAATAAAGAAAAAATATTTTCGACTGTGATGCTAAGAATGAACCAATCGGACACTTTGATTTAATTTAATAAATGACTGATCACCCGGTATTTAATTAGGCGAGGTGTCACATAGATAAAAAGTGAGTCTCTCATACCAAGCACCGGGTGCTTGCTTCAAACCATTCAAGGAATTCTTAAGATAATATATGTGTCCAAGGTTTTTTGGGTATTCGAACCCCTTTAGTTGTTCCACGTACATTTCCTCCTGTAGAATTTCATTAAGAAAGGCACTCCCGACATACATTTGATATAGATTGAAGCACATATGATAAGATATGTGAGAGTGCAGTTGCAACGGAAATATTGCGACTTCTCAAATAACATACAATTTTAATTAAACCCAAATTTTAGTTAAACCCTATAACATGCATCTAGATGATTTATCAAATAAAATATAGCATGCAGGATAAAAATAAACAATTTCAGGAAAAATCCCCCAAAGGGGCAAAAACTTTTATTTCACTATAATTTGTAAGAGAACGGCTTACAATCGGATTACAATGAAATACAGTTTGGCTAAGAATTACCCTCAGGTATCGGATTCTGTAGTCGGCGGTTGGAATTTTCCCTTTCCAGGAGGGCTGCAATGAAGAAGAGAACGACTTCTCCACAAGGGTTGAACAATATCAAAGCTTGTGTTCTAGGGTTCCAAAAGATTCACAAAAGTAATCGGGATTTTTGGTGTGAATCAAAAAGAGTCTTGGGACTCAAAAAGGTAAAGACTTAGAGTATTTAGGACTCTGAAAATCGTCTTGAAAAGTCTTAAAAATTAACTCTCCCGAGGTTGGTATTTAAAAGAAACCATTGAAGAGTTTTAGAAAAGCTTGGAACTGTTCGAAGTTATCCCAGGCGGACCGGTCCGGGCCTGAGGCGGATCGGTCCGATGGCGGATCGGTTCTTTTAAATATTGGCTCTATCGGTTCGCATTTGGTCCGGGGAATACTGGCCTCATTTTGCAAGGCGGACCGGTCCGGGCCTGGGCGGATCGGTCTGCTCGCAGATCGGTTCTTTTTAATCTATGGAGGACCGGTCCGGCTTCTGTAAATCCTGATTCCTTCTTGGAATTCGCTCCATCTTCAAAGGGTCATAACTCCTTCACCGTAGCTTGGATTGAGGTGCCGTTTCTTCCAGTATCTTTTTTGCGGCAAGCTCTTCAACTTTCCAGTTGACCTATTTTTCAGTCGGTGGCTGTACAATTACCCAATTGCCCTTGAACATCCATATCGTGCCATATTTCACTGTTTTGACTTCTCTTCCGTACCACTTGCATTTTGTCCCTAAAATCATGGAACTTGAAGTCGTTGGGGCCGATGTAGGACACATGATGGAGGTGCAGGATGCTTGATTCCCGGAATTCGGATTGGGGCCGTCACATGTGATCGAGCAGAGACGTGCCAAATGTAGCGGCGTACGACATACACAAATGTAACATGTTGGACATGAGAAAAAATGTCCTTACAATATGGCAGGTAGTAGGTGGGGAAACTCAAGACTAGAAGCAGGAGAGAATATCTCCTCAAAGTCTACAACCTTAATTTGTGTGTAGTCTTAAGCGACCAACCTAGCCTTATTGATGACTATGGTACCATTATTATCCATATTATTCTTGTAAATCCACTTGGTACCTATCACATTAGCCTCTTTAGGTCGGGGGACTAACTCCGAGGCATCATTCTTGTGAAACTAAAGAAACTCATCTTACATAGGAAAAATCCAATGCTCATCTTTATGTGCTTATTTAACATTTTTGGGCACGACTAAGGAGGTGTAGTAAAGGTAGATAACAATATTTGCAATTTGAGCACGAGTCTTGACACGTTGTGTAGTGTCACGAAGTATATCGGAAGGGCCATGACCCTTTCAAACCCAAGAATTTGGATCCTCAAAATATATAGTGGGGTATATCGGGGTAGTACGAGGAGCGATGGGATCATCACCGAGGGGTGCATCATCCTCACACTCGGGGTCAGGGTCAATCGACATTGACAACTTATCATTTTTAATCATGACGTTTATTCACTCCATAACCTTAGAGCTTGCAAGGTTAAACACCTTATAAGCCCCAATCAATGATGAATAACCTAAAAGTATCCCCTCATCACTCTGGGATTCAAACTTTACTAATTTATCTCTTTCTCTCAAAATCCATCAAATACTCCCAAAGATACAAAAATACGATAGGTTGGGTTTCTTTCTTGTCCACAACTCATAAGGCGTGTGTAATGTGTGCGGAAGAAGATATACCATATTCACTGTATGTCATGTATTACTCATCGCCTTTGCCTAAAAGTGTTTAGGCACTCCAGTTCTTCCTTTCAACTATCCCATTTTATTGAGGAGTACAAATTCCCCAAAAAATCATGTTTAATGCCCAGTGCCTCATAATAGCTATCCACTTCGGCTTCTTTAAATTCAGTGTTATTGTCACTATGCATTCGAATAATAGTAATGCCGTATTGGTTTTGTAGGAAACGACAGTTAGTTGTTAGAAACTCGATCGCATCGAACTTTTTTCTGAGAAAACCCATGATTGAGTATCTCAAAAAGTCATCGACCATCATGAGAATGTATTTCTTACCACAAAAGCTCTTCGTACGAGTACCAATAAGATCCATGTGAATTAACTCCAAAACACAGATGGTGGTGAGGGTATCAAACCTTCGATGGGGACTTTGAATTTATTTCCCTTATTGGCAAGGTCCATAAATTGAGGAAGTTGGTCTCCCAAGTGATGCTAAGCCACGAAATAGTTCATTTTTCATCAATATCTGAAGATCTCTAAAGTTCACATGAACTAGTTATTGATGCCAACGGTACATAGAGGATACCGTGGTGGTAACCTTTTATTTGCCCTTGTCTTTGCTAGCTCTAGTAGTAGTAGTAGAAGCATTCTCAAACGGCATAGACATCCATTGAAATTCTTCCATTAAGCTTTGTGATGTCGTGACTTGGGACGCAACTTGCTCTATAAGTCTAGCAAAGTCATTATAGAGGTGTGTGGGAGCATGTGTACATTTAGTTCTACCTAACTTGTAGAAAAATTCCCCAAGGTGACATTTTCCTCTTACAAAAGATTCAAATATAGACTTGTTTTGGTCACCTTGATTCAGTTTATTAGGGTGAGCTATCTTTTTTGGTTTAGGTTGAGTCCCATAAATATCTACCACAAATTTAGAAATCGGTTTCAATGCGGCATGGAAAATGGTTGCACCGTCATAACCTATTCCTTATCGCTCACAAAAACCTAAAGCGAGACTGAGGAGTATCTTTCCAACCTTCTTCGATGTATCCTCTTCGGTAACCTTGACCTCTTGGGTATGTTCGAGATCTTCCTCGAGTTGGGATACAAGGACTTCAAGTTTCTCATGAGTCTTCACGGATGCTCAAAGATCTCTCGTAAGACTAGCCACTTTAGTGGTCAAGTCACCATTTCCCCCATATACTAAAATAACTCTCTCTCCAGAAGAAACTATCATCGAGGATTCGCCACTCTCAATTTATTCTCTAAACCTAAAACTACAAGCACCAAACCTTTGTTTTTATTTTATTTTAAAGGAGTCAGTGTAAAGATCGACGTAAGCACGTTGACGGTCATTATCTCCCTCACTCAAAACATATCCCCCCTCACTCTCTCGGAAATGACTAGACTCGCTATCGAGGTCCTCATGTTTAGTAACTTCCTCATCTGAGTGAGGTGTACTAGATGTACTAACATGACTGACCATAAATGCGATAAAGTTATGTCCATATGGTGATTTGTCCCAGGAATCCACTGTTTTGACATCTCAATCTCCAAGCATGGAATTGAAGGCAACTTTGCCTTTGCTTTATCTCTTTAATCTCGTAGAACATTCGTAAGCTTTGTGACCCTTACCCCTGCAGTCATAACATCTCTATTCATCTTTCTTAGGCTAATCTTTTCTTCTTCTTTTTTTTCAAAAATTTCCTTACCCGATTTATATTTTTTATCTTTCTCAAAACTCTTATTTTCTATGGAAGTATTTTATGTTCTATGTTTGAGAATTTTTTTAATTTTTTTTGCAACTAGGGCATGATCATCAAGATCAACATCATACTCGGAGTAAAAAAAAATTCCTATTTCTTTAGATTGGACTTTTAAAGTAATTCCCTTTTCCTTAGGTGTAATAGTTTTTGGAAACATGTTGATATCATAAGTTTTAAGGTATCTTACGAGCTCTCCTAACCGAATCATATCTAAAATACCCAATTAAATTTAGCATAGTAACCCTAGAAATAAAATGGAATGGAAGTGATCTCATTTTTATTAACTTCATGCGTTTTAGGAATTTTATCGCTCAAATTAAAACTAGAGTTAATGATATCTGGAAATCGTGCATAAAATTCATCAAAAAACTCAGACTCTAGTATGGCAGTAGTCTCAAATAGTGTGGTGAAATTTTAAAGCTTAGAATCTTTCACATCATTGGTACACTTGTGAGTGAGCTATAACGTATCCCAAGCTTTGTTAGACATGGTGCACATCATGATCAGGGGTGATAGCTCCACTAATGTCACTCAAACCACGTGAGTTAAATTGACTCCATTTTAGTTCATCCTCCATCCAAGCAGTGACGGGTTTAGGACATGTGGCATCACTATTGGTCACAGTGAGTGGTGTCCACCATCTTTCATAAACAATCCACACACCATCTTTTATAAACAATCCAAAGAAGCTAGTCAATCGCTTTCAAATCCGACCTCATACGAGCTTTCCAATACACAAAATTAGACCCATCGAAAACCAATAAATTTTTATACAAATTATCCATAAATCCCAAAATTTTAAAGTACCACACAAAAAATTAATACAATAGGCTTTAATATTAATTTGAGAAAGCCGGATGTGGTTTCTTATGGATTTGTTTGTATTTTAGGCTAAGCACACACAACTCAATTTTCTCCTGATTAGCAATTAGGTGCACATGTGATGATGAAGCCCAAATTAAATACTAATCAATCATACATTTAAACTACATATCCGAAGAAGTAAGAAAAAAAATCCCTTTTCAAGCAAAACCCGTTATTCAACACGGTAAAGCATTTGATGGACGCAATTGACTTACAGACTACTTAGCTCCACTAAGTATAACAGGTAAGGTCTTCAAATATTCTACAAAATACGGAATAGTCCAGTACCATCCATAGGAAGCTGTCTTCCCTCGGTACCCACCGATCAACCTTTTTCTTCAACAGCAGAGCCTTAGCTCCACAAGCTAACAGTAGAGTAGAACTCTACAAAGGTTATGCAAGTGTATGGAAACTTGGGTTTGAATAAACTCAATGATTCGTATGAGGAATGTTAATTTGGATAGAAAAGTGATTTTCTAAAACATAAAGATGAGAACTTTTAGTTTAGATATTGGGAATTTTTTTTGCCAAAAATCTTGAGAAAAACTCATCAAAAATAGGTTTTAATAAAAAAATCACGAATTTTGAGGTGGCAAATTCGTTCGAATGAAAACACAAGGTTGTTTAAATGAGATTGACCTTTTGTTCTAATAAAAATCCAGTTCATTCAAACGAGACAACTTTCTCTATCGATCGTCCTTCTAACGAGCTTTTAACGAGAAGTGCAATCTTTATGAGAGGATTCTCGTTCGATGGCATTCAAAAGATAACTCAATTTTTTTTTCTAACGAGATATCCATCTTGTTCAAACGAGATTAAAAAATAAAAAATAAATAATTTCTAACATCCATTTTATCAAAATGCCTCGAATTGAAAAATAAACATCCCAGAATATAATTCGTATGAGAAAAATAAAAACTACATGTCATATACCTCCATGAAATGTTGGTGACAAATCCAACGACTTGAAATCTGAAAACGATGCTCAATCACTAACATATCTTTGAATGGTCATGGAGGCAATGCAGATGCAGTGTTCAATTTGAAACTACTATTTTTATCAGGATACGCCAAAATATGAAAATTCCTAAGCGTTGCTCTTACAAATTTCATTTATGATATGTCCCATAGATGGAGTCTAGAGATGGGTAGAGGCGAGGGATTTATGAATCTTGTAAATAACTTATCTCTTTTAATTGTAAGTCTTAGTTGTTAAGAAATACCATGTTAGTTATATTTCCATATGCAGATTGATAAATCCCTAACAAGATAATGAAATAACAAAACTAATGAACTAGAGGCTAGCTTAATATGGTACGATGGGGGGGGGGGGTGAAAGGAATAAAATTACATTATGACTTGAGTACTGAATTAAACGAGGAACATAGAATGGTATTAAGGTAGTTATTGGAATGGTTAAATAAAAAGAGTAAATTGAGATTATTTTGGATGTGTTCGAAGAGAGGACATCCTTACATGTTGCATACCCGGATGGAGAATGGTCTAATTTCTATATCATGATTATTGTTGTTGTTACGACCATGGTATTAAAAGGTGGTGTTCAATTTGCATGACAATATTTTATTTGTGCATCACACGTGTTGTTATTGTTTTGACCACGTTACTTAGTGGCGGTGTCTAATTTGTGTGATGGGGTTTATTTTTATGTCACACGGGTTATTATTGTCTGACCATTCTAGAGAATCTAGTTTTATGTGAAAATTTTTATTTGTTCGTACTGCATGTCCTTGAGATAGTCGGGGATAAGGGGTACATTGCGATTACAATTAATTAATTATTTAAAATTTGTAATTTAATTAATACAGATTGCGAGGATCTATTTTACTTATAGGCTTATCATGGTAGTTTAGATAATGTGTGGACTTATCATTTGTATATATAACTTCTATGGAGTTACGTAGCTTTGGTAACTTGGCGGGATTTGACCTGTTTATTGTTGTGGAAACATTTCAGGTGCTAGAGATAGACAACGCGATTATATATCTTCCTAACTAGCACATACATTCTCTCTCTCCCCCCTTTTATCAGAGTCTTTTTTAGGATCTTGGATGTAGGCCCCTTATTGGCATATGCCTATCGTTTTATTTTAGTTCCCTGATTAGCATATGTCTATCTTTTTATTTCAGTTCCCTTATTGTCATATGTCTATCATTTTATTTTAATCACTGAGTGTTGAGTTAGACATTCCTACTTTACATTCAGTTTGTCTTCAGTGGAGATTTTATCATGTGTTATATTTTCAGTATTATATGGTCGGTGGATATGTTTTACATTATTGTGAGACTTATGGATATCATGTAGTATTCCTGATGTTGTGATATTTTATCCTTACATAGTTGATTGGTGATGTTTCACATATTTTAGGCTTATGGCATTGTATCTATATCTTGTTTCATTTGATTATGTACATGCTAAGAATGTTATATTAATTTTTTTAACAAGTTGTATATTTCAAAATTAGGACATTATCGACCCTAGTGTTAAAATATATAGGTTGTTATAGTGACAATGTTTGAATCCGACATTTGAAAAAATAACTATTCCGATAACAAATTTCTTAATGTCGACTTTGTCCGTTTATACTTTTTATCCAATAATCCCATAGAATCTTAACAATTTTGATTGGAATATGTATGTTGTATAGTGTTAGCCAATATAATGAAGGAAGTTCATGCACTCTGTAAACGAGCACCAAACATGGGAACTTAATTCAAAATAATATGGTTCAAAACACTTACCATGTCTATATGAGCTTACCGACTTCGGCCGTCTCATCCAAGTGTTCAGATAAAGAACCCATCATCACGAGACACAATTATCAACTTACTATTCTAGAAAACCTAAACGTGAGGAACCCTTGATACGATACTGAATGCCCCATTATCGATGTTATCCACAACCAACCAACCGCCAAAGACCACTCCCCCACGTCATAGGAGAATATTGGCAATTATTTGAGATCAATGATATCCATGTGGACAACTACACTCGAAGGAAAATATCCATGCGTTGGGGAGATATGTCCAATGTATGACTAGTATATGAAGACATATGAGGATAGAATGATGGCCAAGCGAGCCAACGGGTAAAAATCCGGTGTAATTATTATGATCAATCACATAAAATACCCCACCTTACCTTTGCGGATGGGCATAGGATAATATCGGGGGGAATCACATATATTTGGTTTATTTACTTTAGTGATCTTCCTATTCATTATATATATATATTCAAGGTGCTAATTTTCACTTGAATGTCTTTGGCTCTGATTGTGGGAACTAACGCATTACAAAGCCATGAATCGACACCAACTAACTCAAACGATCAATAGCATAGTGGGATATCATGAGGATCTTGCAAGAGAAATTGGAAAAAATACTTTCCCATCTACAGCAGTCAAACCCCATTTGAGTTATCGCCGATAACCAAGGATGTTACCAAAAATTGGACGACGAGGAATAGGTCCCTTAAGAACTAGACCACGCCATTTATTAGAATTTCTGGAATGCCTTTTGCCATCTCCACCATCGGTTGTCGTTTAGTCCACCATGTGGGGTCTGTGTTCGAGATGATTACCATCTAATATCTCCATCCAATGGATATTACACTGGTCGAGCATTACTCTTTAGCCACTACATGAAGTTTGCATTACCATGCGTTATTGAGTTTCAAGCTTCCAAGAGTGGATGCTTATATGAACTTCATGGAAAGTTCAAACCAAATTATATATATGTCACTACAGAAGAGGATGACTCCCTTGGAAAAGCTTTAATGATAATGTCCTTGAGATAGATCATTCTAATGAATGTGTAGTGGTCTCATCTTTCCTGAAAGAAATCTATAACAAGATCATCATCTATTCCCTCTCCTGTATCCTTCAGACCAATATGACATACCTCCTAAAGAATGTGGAAAATTACATTTATGTGGAGGACTTGGTTAATAATTTCCTATTACACACGAGGACGAAGAACCCACAGATAAGAGTCAAATGGGGATTGGAGTAAGAGAAAGAGCGGATAAGACCAATGCAATAGTCGATATTATCCTAAATATTATCCATTTACCTCCTAAATGACTCAATTGGTCAAGTCTGGATGACAATGTCAGGCACTCACATGTTAAATTATCCATTAAAATTCAAGAGTCCTCGATCTCATAAAAGGTTTAATCAATATTATAGCTTTCACCATGACCGTGGAGAAGACATAAAAGGTTACCTCTTGATGAAGACCAAAATTGAGTCACTCTTATAAGTCGTAAATTTAACGATTGCCTATTGATGAAGAATATAATACCTCGTTTTTGGAAATTAATTCAAAGATTATTTAATTATTAATTAATATTTACTAGACTGAATTAAAGGGTAAAATATTGGAATAAATGGGTTTGGATTACTAACTAGAATTTAAAATAATTTATGGACGACTCGTAAATTAAATTAACTCGTTTATAATTAATTTTATGTTTCGGGTTGGCATATTTAGACGGGACTCTAGGGGTGTATAGAGGTACGGAATGGTACTCTAGTGTAGCAAATTGACTCCCGGGAGTAAGTACACCTTTGGGTAAAGTTTAAGAGTATTTGGTTAGTGTTTAGGCTTATTTGGGGGTCTAAATATGGGGCCATAGTAGATTTATGAGTTTAGATTTTTAAATAGATTAATAACCCTCATTAAACATCATAATACATCACAACTAAAACCCTAAAATCAAGAGGACAACTTTGGTAAAAGAGGAAGATAACTCAAGAGGAGCTTAACAAAAATCAACCTTCATTTAAGGCAAGAAATACTATCTTGCTTATCGTATTAGTATAATAGATTTATAGCTTTCATCGATGCGTATGCTCAATTATACGGGAGCATGTTATTAGGGTTTAAAATACATTTTGAATTGTATAATCAGATTTCTAAACATGTTTAATGTATATTCAAATTGAATAATCGATTAGACCGATTCGTAATTAACTTAGGATTGAATGGCTTATATTGTGAGAAACCATTTATTTATATGTTTTGAATCATCATATGTTAAAATATGATTTGTTTCTTTGTTTGAACAATCCCATGGGTAATAAAATAATTCATATTAATCATGCGTTAATTTGGCCTAATGGCATGAAGAGATGAAACTATTGTTTGAATATCAATATTTGTAGTGGAACCCTTAATTATGTTATAATCTTGATAAATCTTGTTGGAAACTTGTTATATACATTAATACACGGTTCAAATGTATGGAATATTAGATTTTAGTTGTTATAGAAATCCTAGGTTGAGTTTGGATATTTTTTGGGCTGCCATAGAAGTACAACTTGGTGAAGCATTGCCCACTAGACCTGTGAGATTGATCCGATTCTATAGAGATTTGACAGTTTATGTTTTTGTTAGTTCTTGGGGGCTAGTTTGGTTTGGGATGATTAGTTGGGTGATTACATATATTTTTATCATGAGATTAAATATATGTATAATAATGGGATAAACTAAAAGTACACATGAGGTGAGATTGTAAATTAGGTGCGACTATAATAAACCTATTATTGTTAACGTGATCCAACTTTGGCGATTTGGATGGGCATGTGTATATTAGTGTATGTTATATCTTACGTGTGATCTATGATATGTCTATGCATATATTATACATGAAGGGATTTAGATACTCGGTGGGATCACATGACTTAGTTGAGGAAGTTCGAGTATAGTCATTTGCATTGGGGTGTTGTAACTTACACTTTGGTTTGTTTTTGTATACCTGGATGGTGGTGTATAATTATAAGAATATGGTATTTAAGTCTAGGGTTATATATATATATGGATATTTGTTAGAATATATTATTAGAAATGACTATACATATATGGGTATATATATGAATGGATATTTAGTTCGATTTTGAGGATGATGTAAATATGTAGATGTTAAATACCTAGACAGTGGTTCCGAGGATAGTTTCACATTTTAATATATAGGTGCTACAATGGTTAGAGTATAGTTGGTATATTTATTATTATAGCTATGAGGCTAATTTGTAAATACATTAATACATGTAAAACATAATTAAGGCTGGGGTAAATAACTAGTGGAAAGGTTAAAATACACCGTAAATGTGTTAATTATAGTGAGTAAAGATTCGTTGACAATATGTGATTATGGTATATACTTCGTAATGGATTTGTTTATAGTAGTGACACTTTTTTATTGATTATATGTGGGGCTTGATTTGGGATATCACTTGGAAGTTCGACAATTGTGTTTGGCCTATCTATTTGTATGATACATATTATGAGTTAGGTGAGTAATCTTTTTGGGTCAGTCCATGATGATTGATTTCACTAGTCTACATATTATATATATATATATATATATATATATATATAATAGATTGTATATACATATTGGATTTAGGTATTTGCTTAGGGAGTCTCTTACCACTATCTCGAATGAACGGGCGAGAATAACATTAGTGGATTGGGGGTTCCTTTTTTGTATTTCACTTGTGATACGTCCCATACATGTAATTTAGTTCGATCGGGAGTTTGAAAGCTTTGGGTATGGGAACCTTGGGTCTTACCTTGTGAGGGGTTCCAGGTTTATGCTGATATTACTATGTTTATATGTTTAGTCTTGGGCTAGCAGATCTTTACAACTTATTAAGCTAAGTAGTAGTGTATAGAGAGGATACTTGTTTGGATATCACTTCTAAAATTTCCCACACACGAACCTTAATTAGGGTCGGGAGTTGAGAGACGGTTAAGCGCTAGGACTATTGGTTTATTACTTTGTACATTACTTATGTGGATTAGTAACCTTAGTATATTGCGGTATGAATTTGGTACGGTTGGCTTAGAAATTTATAAAGATAGATGGGAGGCAAGGTATATTTTGTATGAATGCCAACAGCTGCCTGTATGGGATGTAAATGGGTCACAATTAATATTATTAAAAAATATAGATATATCTTTCAACCTTCGGGCCCTGAATAAAATCTATAAAACCTTTTCCCCTAGGTTTTATTATTGCTAAAAATAAGCAGCAAGACTAAGTAGTTAGAGTTCCATTTATTAGATATCCAATTCCTCATCCTTAGTGTAGGTATTGATTTCATTTCAGTTGTTACTCTAGTAGATTTTTGTATTCACGAGTTCATTTATTGCAGTTGGGAACTTTTGTAGTATGAAACTCATATAAGTGGATTCAATTTTATTGGATATTTATTTTATTCAGTTTTGTTGTTTATATTGTCATCCTTATTATTATTATTATTATTATTATTATTATTATTATTATTATTATTATTATTATTATTATTATTATTATTATTATTATTATTATTATTATTATTATTATTATTATTATTATTATTATTATTATCATTATTATTATTATTATTATTATTATTATTATTATTATTATTATTATTATTATTATTATATCGTGGATGGTTTATATTTACCATCTTTTTTATTTATTTATCATTAATGCTGAGAAGGATATAAATTGATTCTTATCTACAGCGTGTCAACCTCATCAACTGCACGTTGAAAAAAAAGTGTTATAATTGGTATCAAAGCATCCGAGTTCTAGTTTACTTAGGATACATGTTGTGCTCATTAGGTTTCTGTGTTACGTTATTTGATTTTTAGATCCTTATGCTTAGGATTATTTGTATTCTTCATTAGTGATCTTTTTCTTATGAGAAATTCTTTGTCTGTTTTCAGTTGTCAAACACTCGAGGTAGGAGAGGAATAACAATTGCCACTAGGGCTGCCAGTCGAGATATTGCCGCCACCACAGTAGGCATAAGTACCAGTTGACTATTCTACCATCATTTCTCAGGTAGGCACAACAGGGATGGCCTCCATTTTTCTGCACTTTCCACGGACCCAACAACCACGATCGCATGCGGTTGTGACTACTCCACCACATTTATCTACTTGGGAGAGGGAACGTGGGATTTTTACTAAGGGTGGTCAACCAGAGTTCGCAGATACCATAAATGATTCGGTGGCACAACAGTGGGAAAATATATGAAGAGGAACTTAAGGATTCTAGATTTCACAGAGGTTCATAGGTAGATGCTTGCCAAATTTATGTTAGTGGGCAAGGCATCATAATGGTGGAAGTTTTTCACCACTATTGAGGAGAGGAGCACCATGGACATCGATGAATTCTGGATGAATATTAGGGAAAAGTAATGTCCGCCAGTAGTTTGAGTCGCATATAATAAAGACTTTCTAGCTTTGGTTCGTGGGAGCCGCATGCTGGCCAAGAACGAGCGAGAGTTCACCAATCTTTCTCTATTTTTACCTGAAGAAGTTAATACGCAGGAGAAGTGGATATAATGTTTCATTAAGGGACTGACATGGAGGATCAAAAAGGTACTATTGGGGAATCCATTGTACACCATGTATACTTTGGTGGGAAATGCCTCACTTTTTCATTATTAGGAGCACTCAAACTTTCATAATTCCAAGAAGAGGAAGACAAAAAAATCAATACTAACTCTACACAAGAGAAGAAGAGTGTGTTTAATGGAGGGAAGAATTTTCATTCTTGAGAGGGAAAGTATTCACATCGTGAGGATCGATATTGAGACAACCAACCCTAGAAGAAACATAAAAATGAAGTAGTGGGACAATAAAAAGGGGTCCATAATGGAGTCTTAAAAGGACATTGCTATGATCGTGGAAAGTAAGTCCATTCATTCAATAGGTTCCCAAAGGCCAACCTAGGGGAGCTTGATGAGTAGGATAATAGGATTCTTCCACTTCAGATAATTTTTCCCGGCACTGAAGTTGCCAACACCAGAATATATTTCGCTAACTCAGCCGGCACCTTAGGAACTAGGAAGACAACAATTATCGCACTAGGATTATTGCTAGCATGGTTACTTGTGAGAATGGTTACCATATCGTAGGGACTAGGGTGCACCCTCTCTAAAACCAAATGTTTTAAGCCAAAAGGATTTTTTATGATAATACAATTGATATAAAATCACAACTCCATTATCTTCTCTCTAAATATACTTGAGATTAAAAAAACCACTCAATACATTATGAGACATATTATCCAAGCAACCATGAAACTATATCCATGAAAATATAATGAAGACCATAACCATAACAATGAAGATCATAAGATATTCTAGAGTTGATTTCAATCCTGCATTAATCCTAAGTTCTCAAACCCCGAGCACTGCTTAGACATCAATCGGTCAATGAAGAAAGCTTCACCACATACCACAACCTATGGAAATCAATATCATGCAAGCATAACAAGCCAACAACTAATGATTCGGGCAAGTCAACGAATGCTGAGAAGCCTAGTTGATTATTACTTTATTTTATTATACTTTAGGAACAATTATACATAAGTAAAGTAACATGTTTCAGCTTGTATATACTCAAAACCTACACACCTAAACCTATCATAGAGCTCCCTAAACCTTCCCTAAATCTTGGACCAAAACAAAGATTTTTTTTACTAAAGCTTGAAAGGTTTAGTCGACTAAAACTCCCAGAAAAAAATTAGTCTGCTAAACTTTTGACAACAAACTAAACCTTTGAAAACATCCCAACTAAAAGGACTTTTAGTCGACTAAAAGTGTCAGGTCTTATGGAAAGAAGTTAATATGGATAGATTAAGTACCAAAAATAAAAATGAATTAAATACTAAAACTATGATAATATTACGCTCCTTTATAGATAATGTTGTTGCAGGAAAAGTAGAACACCGTAATGAAGCTAGTAAAATTTGGGATATTCTTACAAAACAATATCAAAAGAAATCACCTCAAATAATACTGAAGCTATTATAGAGGAAGCCATAACTGATGCAACATCTATCATCACAACACTTGTACCATTAGCTCAAATTCAAGAAAGTGAAGAAGAAGAAATTATTCTTTAACAGTCCAAATCAGCAAAAGATTGGATGATTATTCAAAAATCCCAACTATCACAAGGAGTGAAACAATTATTAAAGAAAGTTCACGTTCTTCCCCTCTCCAAAATGTCGTCTCAGATAATAGACAAACAAAATGTTCCTCATTCATCAACCAGGTAAAGTAAAGAATTAATCACAATTAATCAGTTAGTAACTTATCTACCAATACTCGTATTAATGACCATTTATCCAAAAGTGATATAAAAGAATCCTTTGATAATCTTCTTGATTTTTATCAACGTACCATGAAACGTTATAAAAAAAATGCAAAATAACAATAAAATAAAATAAAAAGTGAAAAACCAAAGCACCTCAAGACATCTCCCTAAGGGATGAAAATTTAGAATTAAGATTTCTAAAAAATACCTTTGGCATATACGAATTAAGTGGTCATATTTTGAAGTAAATCATTGAACGATAAAAAAATAGGTCAGGTAAAGGAGGTCTAGGTTTTACAGAAGAATCCCCAAATCAAAACACAAAAATACTTTTCTTAAAATCAACAACTTTTAAGAATGAACCAAGTGTCATAAAATAAATTTAAGACAATCTAAAAACAAAACAATTATTGAAAAATAAAAACTTCACCTAACTGACTCTAACATACAAGAAATTAAGTCAATGCAATTATTAAACAAAAAAATACATTGTATTAAGTGTAAAAAGCGAGACCATATTTATATCAAATGTCCAATCAAAACACTAATTATTCCTCACAATAAAATCATTACTGTTAATAAAATTCAAAAGAATAATCTATGTTGGAAGTGCAAACAAACTCAAAGTACATACCAATCAAATCGCTTAAGTAGAAATTCATTTCAAAATCAATCCAAAAATTCAATTAAACCCAAAGGGTATTATTTTCATCTATATGGTTATATTTATTATTAACACTGAATCTAAAAGGTGAAAGATGTAATCAACAACTTGGAAGAAACATTTAAGTATAGATCTCTTGAAACCTTCGTTATGTAAATTCAAAAATGCTTTTCTACCAAGCATATTATTCACAACATCACTATAAAATATTTTTTTTATGGTTAATCCAACCATTTCACATCTATATACCCTAAAGAAACTATGATATAAGATTTAAAGTAGACTTTGCATCATCACCCAAAAGAAATTTCTTATTTTAACTAATAATGTGTCTCTTTTAATACAGAAAAGAGCCCACTCAATGCATTATTTCTTAAATGTAAATCCTCCATGCATCCACTCTATTTCATCCACCATACTATACTAGTCTAAATATTGAAACTATATGTCCCCCCTTTTGTCTTTAAGGTACATCCATCATTTAAGAGATACTACATTTTCTCCAAACAACGCCCTCCTTTAACACTACGGAGAAGTGAAACCTAATTGAGAGCATTTTTATCTCCACCTTTAAAAAACATCATCATATTTTCTGTCTGGAAATAATCCTACCATATCTTAAAAAAACTCCTTGTTAATACTAAAAAAGACCACAACTTTGTAAACAAGCAAATCACTTGAAAATAGAAATATCTTACAGCTGAATATAAGACTAACTTATTATTCAAAGCCTCTAAACTATTCCTTATCATCAAAAACACATTTCACCTATTTATAATTAGCCTAATAACTGCCTCTTATATCACATCCTATCAATTTAAGGCATCTTTTACTTATATTACATTCATTTATTAGAACCCAAAAATTCATCACCAAAAGTGGAAGTAGGAGTTCCTTACAACAACATTATCCTTACCGTACCATTTGCTGAAATAACTACTTCATCCCTAAGTGGACGAAGAAATATACTTGAACACACACTTCCGACTACATTCAGTAGAACAAGAAAGAATCCACACATCTTCCTTTATATGAAGTGAACTACTCCACATCAATAGGAAGTTTCTTATACAAGGATGGTTAAGATTCCTTGAATTTTCTAAATTCGTTTTCCCAAAACTTACTCAGGTATTCTACTCCAACTTTGTCATAGAAGACAATGTTGTACACTCATCCATTTTTCTTCGTCACATCATCATATCACAAATAAGCTAAATGAGCTATTCCTATTTCCCTCCGATGGATTATCTTTTTTTACCACCCACAAATGGATCAATAACTAACACTTTAATCCAGTTGATGCCATAAACTTACTATCCAACAAAAACATATCTGGTTCTCCTCGCTTTTAACTCCAATACATCCATCTTTATGCAACCTCGTGAATCATTCATAGCATCTTAACAAAATTCATTCTTCATCGATTGGGACAATACCCTTCTATCCTAAAAATCAATGTATTCCTGAATTGGTGTATCCGAAAAGTAATCAACCTTGACCTTCCATTGCTCATCCTCAAACACATGCAATTCATCAAATGAAGAAGTACAAGTTGTCTTCCCTATAGCATGGTGGCAACTCACATTATGAATGTTCTAGAAATCCCAATTACTTCTCCCGGACGACACATTCTTATATGTTAGAGATCCACACTTACAATCAATACCTTCGTCTCCTTAAAACTCTTCAAATATGAAGGAAATTGGTATTCCATGCATCCCACCCTAAACCTAGTTCCTGAAATGAATGAGGAAAACCATTATATCAACCATATCAAAAACCTTCAAGCTAATGTACTTTTAGATGCCCAAAGCTAAGCTAGTATCTCAAACTTGAAAGACATAACTATTGAAAGCCTTCCCCTTCATAGATTTTGTCCAAAATAAAGTAGTCCCCTCTATCGACAATCTCTCAAACCAATTTTACACCCACGTCAACCTACAAAACAAACTTTGGAAACATAACATTAGCTAATGGCATTATTGGATGACACAACACCCCGTCCAATCTTTGAATCCTTATGATTAATTATTAGAAAATAATAGGATATTTTCCATACCCATGAAGAATGTAAGGAAACCATAAAATACCTCTGGGAATGTCAATCAAGCAGCCCATCTGGAGAATTTCACCCCTTCAATGGTGAACAATGCGTGTTTCCTCATTCGGAGCATTTTCCTTACTACCCTTATTTTCCATATTCTTGAGATATTTGTATATGTATTTCATCTTAATTAATAAAAGAATGTGATGTTTTGGCTCACAATATCTCTCTATGTCTCATCCAAATCAATCTAAGAAGATGTTACTTCAAAATATCACCAATACATGATGCCACACATAACTCATAACATACACACACATATAACACTCTAGGAATTCTATAAAATTTCAAGACAACATCTAAGTGACAATGTTCCATACCAATTGCCATTCCCTACATGTACTGACCCACTTTTATAGTCAATGATCAAGAAAGGAAAGAAGGATTCACAACATGTGCTATCACAAAAGTTGTAAACATTAAAAATAATTTTGAAAAAATATCCACCCCACCCTTTTCGCTAATGACAAAAGGGGAGAAATACGATATAAGAAAAATATATGACAACTAAGGGGGAGAAAAAAGGTTTTCTAGAAACCACAATCTCAAATCAAGGGGGAGACTTTAAAACTTTTTTTTGATGGCTATATCAAATGTATTGTCATCATAAAAAAGGGATATTATGAAACCAAATGTTTTAAACCAAAAGGATTTTGAATGATGACAACACAATTCATATAAAATCACAACTTCACTTTCTTCTCTCTAAATCTACTTGATATTAAAACAAGCACTCAATACATTATGAGACATATTACCAGGAACAAATCATTAAAGCAACCATGCAACCACATTTATCAAAATACATTAAAAATCATAACCAAGACAATGAACACCACAAGATATTCTAAAGTTGATTTCAAGCCTGCATCAATCCCAAGTTCTCAAGCCTCGAGCACTACTAAGACATCAACTAGTCAATCAAGAAAACTTCACCGCATCCCACAATATATGGAAATCAAACTCATACAAGCATTACAAGACCATAATGAATGATTAAAAAAAGTCAAAAATGCTCAGAAGCCTAGTTGATTATTACTTTATTTTTTGTGTAATTTAGGAACCATTGTACAAAAGTAAATTAACATGTTTCAGCTTGTATATGCTCAAAACTAGCACACCGACACCCACCCTAGAGCTCCCTAAACCTTACCTAAATCTTGGACCAAAACCAAATAACTTTTTAACTAAAACTTGAAAGGTCTAGTCTACTAATCTTGAGGTTTAGTCGATTAAAAGTCCCAAGAAAAAGTTTAGTCAACTAAAATTTTAACGGCCAACTAAAACTTTGAAAATAGCCCAACTAAAGGAGTTTTAGTCGACTAAAAGTGTTAGGTTTTTTCGAAACATTTTTGGTAGAAACTTCCAACCTTTCATCCTAATAGCTTATGTCTTCTCATATGAATACAAACCATTTTACCAACCTATAGTAACCTCCTAACATTATAAGTAAAGAATCCCCTGATCCATTTCAAATCACCCAAGCTTACAACACCATCTCCTTAAGAAAAGCTTTTTTTATCGTAGCTTGTGTCATTCATTCCTTAAGAGAAAAATCAGAATACCTATTATAACATAAATATGGAATACTTTGTAGCCCTCTCAGGAGACAACATGTTACCTCATCCACTTTAGCGAAGAGGTCAACCCAGGAATGAATGATGTCATCCACATTAATGAGAATGGATCACCAATAAATCAGATCGGTTAGATAGTCCTAACGTCTACATCACCACTGTCAGTTCGCTGTTAACTAATGTTGTTATTTAACTCCATCAAGACTAAACTATACCACATGAATGAATGATGTCAGGGACATTCATAACACGGACATGTGTGCGAGATATGCAAATATTCTTCCTCCATGTGCATGTAAAAACTCATGATTATCCTCCCACTTGCACGTAAAAGGTGTAATTGCCTAGCCTATAAAGTTAGGCCACCTATCCCACTACACGTTCTCTCCTCTAACTACCTGTAAATAGCACACAATCCCTCATTATTGGGGACATAGATATATTTTCCTACCATCATGATGCCTATTTCTAGAGTAAGCATGAGAGTTTGTTACTGTTATACATCAATGGCTTTGGCACATTGAAATCAATACCATCATGACTACACCTGTGGATGTAGGCACCATTTTGGGTCGAGCCACGTAAACTTCAGTTTATTTCTTTTTATCTCATCCATTTTATTGTTCATTCGAGATAATAACTTCTCTGATTATTATATCTTTATCTCTTATAGTTTATTATTGGTATACTCTTGCTAAGGCCCAAATCTGTATACTAATTTTAGACGATAATAAATTGGTGCCATGTATGGGAAACAACAAGTCATTTGCTATTTTCTGTCATTATTGATTACTATAACTCGAGGATACCCAATTCTAAAAAAAAGTGAGTCGCTGTCCGATTCATCTGTGTTTTGTTAGGTTAGAGTCTATTCCTTTAAGCATTACTTTTCGATTTTTTTCTAAATTCCTTTAATCCTCACTTGATTTAATTTTCCCCTTACTTTGGATTCACTTCCTTGTATCTATTTTGGTATACTCTATTTTTTGTAAGTTCTAGGAATATGGGAAAAAACCTAAAACCAAGTCGTACCGAAGAATAAATACCTCCCTCAACATGTTTTGACATGGGCAATCTATTGGGAATCCTAATGAAATTAGCTAAAGTCCAGGAAGAAATGCAAGCAAGCGTAAAACAATTGATGTAAATTTTTTTAGCTGGGCAGAGTATGCCTAGAGCATATCCCATTACCCTAGATGGGGGTGAATACTCAGATAGGAGGGAAAAAATGCTTCCTTCTTCCTGTTACAAAGGTAAGAGGCAAGTCGACCACAAAAGAGAAGTGTAGAACCCTAGGAGGTTGAAATTGGGGTTCACGAGATGGAAGAAATAGTTTGAGGAACTTTGGATCCTGAGATGATATGCCATACGATCCAGGGGCAAGCTCGACCCTCCAAATGATTGGTTATGACGATGAACAAACCTACTGTGAAGAAAAACCCATGTTTGAAGGGTTAAGTGGGGGATCTAAATTCGATTGCTTGGGGCCACAAGTGGCGAGGGTGTAATATCATAGAGAACTCAGGGAGCATAGAGAGCACAGAGAAGAACCAAGGAAGTCGATAACAAGAAGGGCAAAATGCTCGACTAAGTTTAGAAGGAGCATGCAAGGGTCAACCCATGCCGAGAAGACATACCAAGAAGAGAGCTTGTCTTAAAGCCGAGGATAATTGGGAAATTCTATCACAGTTAAGGCCGAATATAAGGAACATCCCTGGAAGGAGTCTATTCAGTATTTGATGGATCGCCTAAATGAGATAATAAGGGTTAAGGACCCTTCATAGAGTTTTTTTTTTTATATAAAAGACTAACTATTTATCTCATTAATCGTGGGTCATCCAACACTAGTGAAGTTCAAACCACCTATCATCACTCCAAAGTAAAATGGAAAGTCTGACATCATGATGAACATAGAGCCGTATCAAGCTACAGCTGATATATGTTCCATCCCTGATGAGATGCACTACCGAGAATTATCTAATATAATCACTAGGTCGACACAAATTTAGTACAACAGCCACCGAGAGGGAAGATCTATAACTTTTAGCAGCTGGATGATCTATTCATTAATAACTTCTACTTTAGGATCAAGCCTCGCAAGAGGGTGGATCACTTGTTAAGAGTCCGCCAGAAGGAAGATGAAACGACTAAAGAGTTCAACACCCGTTTCAATAATGAGAAGATAGAGGTAGATGATTACGATAAAAATATCGCAATCACAATAATGATGAGTGGTTTGTTTCCTAGGAAGTTATATTGGGCATTAGCCAAGGAACTGCCTAGAACAATGGATGACTTGTTGGCCAAATATAGTAAGATCATGAATGAAGAAGAATCTATGATGACAAAAGAGTTGAGACACTACAAGGCCAATACCGAAAATAGCTTAGAGAATAAAGAGTCTAAAGATAAGAAGGTTGATAAGTTGAAGAGAGTTAACAAGTACACCCTATTAACTGTAGGTATGCACCAAATCCTTGATAAGATTCGAGAGAGCACGGACCTAAAATGGTCCAAAATGTTGAATGCTATTCCAAACAAGTGGGATAAAAGCAAATACTATGAGTTCCACAATGATCATGGTCACAACATTGAAAACAATCTATCTCTAAAAGACGAGGTTGAAAATATCATCAGATGAGGTAAACTAATAAAGTTCATTAACAAAGGTGGTCGATCAGATAGGAAGGACGAGCAAATACCCAAAATACAATCAAAGTCCCCTTATAAGAAAGAAAAAAAGAAGAAAATAGGCAGAGATGTTGATTCAAAGGATGACCTAAACCTTCTCAAAAAGATTAATGATCTTGTGCATGAGGTCAATATGATCTCCTTTGGGTGAAACTTTATAGCAAGGGGAGATGCCGGCGGTGCAGATAAACTAACGAAAAGGAAAGCCTACCTCAATGAGGCGAAGGATTATGCTCATATCAAATAGATCAACTTGATCGACACTGTTGATACTCACCCCATAAAGGTAAATAAAAACCATCTTATAGTTGGTTTTTTATAAAGATGACTTATCATGTGTGCTCTACCTGTATGATGACCCTCTGGTCGTCACTATGATGGGGCAAGAATGCTAGGTGGAAGGAATCCTTGTCAACAATAATAGTTCAACCGATGTCCTATTTTATAGCTATTTTAATAATAGGAGGTTGAGGTATAGCAAACTAAAGGCATACCATAAGCCTCTCATCATTTTTTCAAGGAAGGTGGTATTCCCTTTACGAACAATTAAGCTGAAAGTTGTGATCGGAACTTAGTCCACCTGCAAAACATATATGATTTTTTTTTTTATCTTGGCTCATAACGTCTAATCAATATACAACATCATATTTAGAAGGGTATGATTAAAGAAGTTCAAAGTTATCATATCTACCATTCACCAATGCTTGAAGTTCCCCACAAACTATGGGATTGGCATATTAAAACGGAATAAAGTCAAAGCCCGAGAGTGATATTACACAATGAGAGAACATGAATAGTAGAAAACATTTACCATAATTTATCAAATCGAGACATTGGATCTAAAGACGAAGAAAAGTTAGTTAAAGGATAAGTAGTTGAGGAGATAGAATTGTTGATTCTGGATGATGAGCATGAAGAAAGTAAAGCCTAGATCGACTCATCCCTGGGCCTATCTATAAGAAAGATTTAGTAGAATTTTTAAGGAAGAGGTAATGTATGTGTTAATACCAAAATTAGTCTGCTGACATGGCTCAATTGAGTGAAGACACCTGGCAATCTGCTTGGCAACAACAAACACTTCCGAACAACACCTTGACTCCGAGGAACCATACTGCAATGAGGAAATCTGCTTCCCCGATCAACTCATACGCTCTGACCAATAAGAACTTTACGAGGAACTTTTGAGTACCGAGGAACTTAGGCAGTCCGAGCAGCTCTAGTGGTTCGAGCTGCACCTCGAACAAAGCTATAATAACAGGATAACCAACAGATTGACTGCGCATTAAATGCTTATGATTATCATACAGACGTATACGCTAAAGGGGCATTGAATGTATTACCCTATCACATTACAGCCTTAGGGCTATAAATACATTGTATTATCCTCATTGTAAGGGGATCGGAATTTCTTGAGAAAACTTGTAATCGAGAATTCCCAAACAGTCAACAATAATAGAAACAGTGGACGTAGGCCATTCTTATAAGGCTGAACCACTTTAAAATTTCTTTGTCTCATTTTATTTTATCTGTGATTAAATAATTACATATAATCTAATTTTTTACATCAACAGATTGGCGCAGTCTATGGGAAACGACTGGTAATATCGTTTTTCATCAAAAACAATTAATCACAAATGGCTGATATTCCAAAACCCAGCAATCAAAACGCTGGAAGCCCTCCAAATCCATCTGCTCCGCCCAATATTCTAGATCTGGCTGGAATAATGACAAATCTGGCCCAGGGCCATATAGTCATGCAAGAAACTATGCGACAACTCATACAAACCCTCCATGGCGGTGCACCAACCCATTCAGGACCGCAAAGTATTCAATGAAATACTCGTTTACCTTCTTCGCGTACTAGGCGTACTGATTCATATCGTACTGAGGAGTCTGAGGATTTTTCTTATCAACCTAGACGAACTTCGTCGGTACGAGCCACAGATACTGAACAACGTATCACTCTCTCTCCAGAAAGGACTAGTGCGCTAGAAAGATTAAGAAGAGTATCTCCATTTGATCGATTCGGTCCTAGGAGGATCAAAAGTCCTCCTAGAACCGCATCGAGGAGTTTTCGACGACCATCAAACTTAAGGGAAGGATCAGCCCAGTCGCGACCAGCTGCTCGTCAAGATAGATCCCAGGAAGCCACATCAACGCGATCAGTTGCTCGAACCAACAGGCCCGAGGAAGGAAACGATGCGTGGAAAGGCTCTATTCAGAGGCTGGAGGATAGATTAGGGGAAATGGCTAAAGCCAAGAACCCTCTACAACGAACTTTTGTTCAAGGAACACCTTTTGTCCAGGCCATTGTAGATTTTCCAACACCATCAAAGTTCAAAGCACCTGTGGTGACCCCTAAATATGATGGAAAGACCGACCCTATCCTTCATATAGAACAATACCAAGCTGCAACCGACATCTATGCTGTTCCAGATGAGATGAGATGTAGAGCATTCTCAGGAACTCTTACCGGATCTGCTCAAATATGGTATAATAATCTTCCTCGGGGTAAGATCTCAACTTTTTTTCAACTGATCGAGTTATTCATTGGGAATTTCTGTTTTGGGGCAAAGCCAGTTAAATGAGTAGCGCATTTGTTAAGTGTTAGACAAAAAGCTGGTGAAAGTACCAGAGATTATATAACTCATTTTAATAACGAGAAACTCGAAGTCATTGATTATGAGGAAAAGATAGCGATTACCGCCTTGATGAGTGGACTACTGCCCAACAAGTTATTCTACACTTTGGCCAAAGATCCACCTAGAACCATGTCAGATCTGATGGGAAAAGCGGCCAAGATTATGAATGCCGAGGAGGCTATGGCTGTGAAGAAGAATATGGATGCCAAAGAAACCAAGGTGGAAGGTGATAAAGCTAAGAAGAAAGAGCATAAGAACAATGGTAGTGACAAATACTCAAAAACAAGGTCGTCATGTGAAGTATTGAAGAAATTTGATAATTATACTCCTTTGAAGAAAGACATCAACCATGTTCTAGAAGAAATCAAGAACAACGAGGAATTAAACTGGCCAGAGAAAATGAAGGCAGACCCTGACAGGAGGAATAAGGCAAAATATTGCGAGTTTCACAAAGATCATGGACACATGATAAAAAATTGCATAGCTCTTCAGAATGAGATTGAAACACTCATCAGACGAGGAAAACTGGCAAAGTATGTTGATCGGAGGAATGAAAGAAGAAACAACGACCGAATAAGAGAGAGGTCTAGATCTCCTCGTCGAGTAGAGGAAAACAAGAAAAGAGGCCATGAAGTTGATCCAGAAGACGACCCCGATCTTCCCAAGAGGCCAAGGCAGACAGAACGTGAGGTATTTTCAATACGCTTTGGGTCATTTGACTGTAATGTTATTACAGCTGGAGATGCAGGAGGAGGAGACCTTACTGCAGAGAGAAAAGCTTACCTCTGTGAGGCTCAAGCTTGCTCATACATTCAACGAATAAATCTAGCTGAGGAGGATCACCCGAGAAAAGTAAACAAAGAGAAATTGGTCATTAGTTTCTCAAAGAAAGACCTCGCAGGTGTTCTATATCCTCATGATGACCCATTGGTGATCAAAATGAGGATGAAGGAAGTGATGATTTCAAGAGTACTGGTGGATAATGGTAGCTCAGTAGACATCATGTTCTACTCGTGCTTCGACAGTTTAAATCTAAAACTATCTCAACTGGAGCCTTATCAGAGACCCCTCCTGGGTTTTTCTGGTGAGAAAGTTTTTCCACTTGGGACGATCAAGTTGGATATATTCATTGGTACATGGCCTGCTTGTCGAACCGAAAGAATACGCTTCTTTATGATGGATAAGAATGTTCAATCAGCATACAATATCATCATGGGAAGAGTAGGATTGAAGAAGTTCGAGGCTGTACCATATACTGTACATCAATGCCTAAAATTTCCAACAAATTTTGGAGTAGGAGTTATGAAAGGTGATCAGAAAGTAGCTCAAGAATGCTATTATTCATCCACCGAGTAAGAGGAAATGGAGGAATCAAGGAAAAAAACTACTACCTATCAAGTGGATGAAGGTGTAGAAATTGAAACATTGGATCCTAGAGATGAGTCGCAACTCGTGAAGGGTCAAGTGGTGGAAGCTACTGAAAACATCATTCTAGACGATGAGCACCCTGAACTAACTACTCAAGTAGGTTCGTCGTTGGACGACTCACTAAAGCAGAAATTAATAACTTTCCTAAGAAGCAGAAAGCAAACTTTTGCGTGGAGTCATGAAGATATGCCTGGGATAGACCCAAATTTCTTATGTCACTAACTCAATGTGAATAAGGAGATCAAGCCTGTGAAGTAGAGAAGAAGAGTATTCAGTCCCGAGAAGAATCAAGCTATACAGGAGGAAGTTGAGAAGCTCCAGAAAGCTTTCTTTATTGAAGATGTTAAATATCCAGACTGGTTAGCAAATGTGGTGATGGTGAAAAAGAAGAACAACAAATGGAGGATGTGTGTAGACTTCACCGACCTCAACAAAGCATGCCCAAAGGATCACTTTCCGCTACCCCGAATTGATCAACTAGTGGATGATACCTCGGGACACGAGCTGCTGAGCTTCATGAATGCTTATTCTGGTTACAATCAGATTAAAATGAAACCAGAAGACAGGGAGAGTACTTATTTCATTACCCCTAGGGGGACTTATTGTTATAATGTTATGCCTTTTGGTTTGAAAAATGCAGGTGCAACATATCAACGGCTGATGAACAAAGTGTTTGCAGAACAAATCAGTTGCAATATGGAAGTCTATATTGACGATATGCTAACAAAGAGCAAGAAAGCTGCTGATTATCTAGTTGACTTAAGCCAGACCTTTGATCAACTAGATAAATATCAAATGAACTTGAACCCGACGAAGTGCATATTTGGAGTACGAGAAGGCATGTTTCTCAGATACATTATCAATCAGCGAGGCATTGAAGCTAACCCTGAAAAGATCAAAGCTCTGTTAGGGCTGCGATCCCCGACGACGAAGAAAGAGGTGCAAAGTCTTACAGGTTGAGTAGCAGCACTCAACAGATTTGTATCGCGAGCAACTGATCGATGTCTCCCATTCTTCAAGACGCTCCAAAAGACTTTTGAGTGGAATGATTAATGTGAGAAGGCTTTCCAAGACTTGAAGAAATATTTGGGAGCACCTCCACTGTTATCCAGGCAAGTAACGGGAGAAAAATTATACTTGTATCTGGCAGTGTCCGAGAATGCAGTTAGTTCGGCATTGATAAGAATGGAGAATGGAGTACAAAAACCAATCTACTACACAAGTAAGGCCTTCCGAGGAGCAGAGATCAGATATCCAAGGATGGAAAAATTGGCACTAGTATTGATCGAGGTAAGTAGAAGAATGAAGCCATACTTCCAGGCTCATACTATAGTAGTATATACTGATATGCCATTGAGGCAAGCCCTTCATAAACCAGAAAAATCAGGAAGATTGATGTGCTGGGCAATAGAACTTGGTGAATATGATATAGTTTATGAAACCAGATCATCGCTAAAAGGGCAAGCGGTAGCAGATTTTATAGCAGAATTCACCTATCCTGATACCCCCGAGGAGCAAAAGTTGCTCACTGATCAACCTGTGGATGTTATAGGATCATCAAATGCAAGCCCATACCAACTTAACTTGGTAAAAGGGCAAGTAGATGTTACAGAATCATCAAATTCAAGCCCAGACCAACTTAGGTTGGTAAAAGGGCAAGAAAAGATGATCGATGAACAACAAGAAATATCAGGAGATGGTGAAAGGAAGCAACAAATTTTCCACCGATGAACTCTGTCAGATCAGAAATTTGAAGACGAGTTACCTATATGGAGTCTTTATGTGGATGGTTCATCCTGCACTACAGGATGTGGCGCAGGGATAGTTTTGAACAGTCCGGACGAGGTCGACATGGAATACGCCCTACGTTTCCAATTCAAAGCTTCGAATAATGAGGAGCCATGATTGCAGGTCTTAGTCTCGCAAAAACCATGGGGGCAGAACAAGTTATTATTTTCAGTGACTCGCAATTGGTCATAAATCAAATGATGGGAGTATATGCAGCCAAAGGAGAATTAATGATCAGATATCATGCAAAGGCAAAGGAATTGGTGTCAATATTTGCTGCTATTCAGCTAGTCAGAATACCAAGAATGGAGAATGCTAGAGCAGACGCCTTAGCTCGATTAGCATCAGCTACTCGTACCGAGATACGAAGAACAATCCCAATTGAAGTTTTAGCTGGTCGGAGAATAGATGAAGATCTGACGATAAACTTTAATACCCTCGATTTAGGGTCATCATAGATGGATCCCATCAGGGCATATATTGAGAAAGGGGAATTACCAACTGATAAACTTGCAGCCAAGAAACTAAAGTTTAAGGCTGCTCGTTATGTACTGACTAATGGTATTCTATACAAATGAGGAATTATAGTAGGTTTGCAAAGATGTGTGCATCCCACCGCGGTGAAAGATTTGATTGAAGAGGTCCATGAAGGGTCCTATGGAGCCCATGTAGCAGGTCGGACACTTTTGCAAAGAATGATGACTCAAGGATACTACTGGACGATGATGAGAGCTGATTATATAGCCTATGCCAAAAAATGTGACAAGTGTCAGCGCTTCTCCTCTATCCGAAGAACTCCCCAAGCATTATTGACACCCATTATTTCCCCTTGGCCATTTGCCATATGGGGAATAGATTTGGTCGGGCCACTGCCGACGACAAGGGGAATATTTAAGTATCTCGTGGTCGCTGTGGATTATTTTACTAAATGGGTTGAGGCTGAGCCTCTCATTGATATGACGTACGACAAGGTGTACCAATTTATTTGGAAGAACATCATTTGTCGATATGGTCTTTCTCATGCCTTTATCACAGACCATGGAACACAATTTGACAACGAGGAGTTCGGTGCCTATTGTCATCAGTTAAATATCTTGAAGATCCACTAGGCACCAGGCCATCCTCAGAGAAATGGACAAACTGAAGTTACAAACAGAACACTGCTGAATGGTTTGAAAAAAAGACTGAATGACGCGAAAGCAAACTGGATCAACGAGCTACAATCAGTGCTATGGGCTTATCGAACTACTCCCCGAGCAGCAACAAGGGAATCTCCATATATGATAGCATTTGGAAGTGAAGCTGTTATACCCGCCGAATTGGGTCTCCCAACACACAGAATACTGAATTTCAATTCCCCTGTTAGCGATTTAATGAGAAGTTTAGACTTGGACATGCTCGAGGAGGTTAGGGAAGAAGCAGCCATTAGAAATGCTGCTTACCAGCAACAAACAACTTTGTCCTACAACAAGAGAGTGAAGAAGTGCGACTTGAAAGAAGGAGACTATGTACTAAAGAAGGTGATTCAAAAGCACAATAAACTGGAAGCAAATTGGCATGGACCCTACCGAGTTAAGGAAGTTGTTCGACCAAGGACATACAAAATAGAAACTTTAGAGGGGGAGGAGTTTAAGAATGCATGGAATGCAGAACACCTGCACAAATATTATCAGTAATGTAAACTCTCATGTAATGCAGTTTCATCAGTATGAATAAAGTGACAATGTTTTGCCCAGTTCTTTCCTTTTATTGGAATTTTTTTGCGGAATACTAGTGCTACACACTACTCAGCAAAACTCAAACTACTCAAATCTATTCCCAAAGACGCCAACTAAGGTTGGTCGGGAAGTAAATCTATTCCCGAAAACGCCAACTAAGGTTGGTCGGGAAGTAAATCTATTCCTAAAAATGCCAACTTGGTTGGTTAGAAAGTAAATCTATTCGTAAAAATGCCAACTTGGTTGGTTAGGAAGTAAATCTATTCCTAAAAATGCCAACTTGGTTGGTTAGGAAGTAAATCTATTCCTAAAAATGCCAACTTGGTTTGTTAGGAAGTAAATCTATTCCCGAAAATGCCAACTAAGGTTGGTCGGGAAGTAAATCTATTCCTAAAAATGCCAACTTGGTTGGTTAGGAAGTAAATCTATTCCTAAAAATGCCAACTCGGTTGGTTAGGAAGTAAATCTATTCCTAAAAATGCCAACTTGGTTGGTTAGGAAGTAAATCTATTCCCAAAAACGCCAACTAAGGTTGGTCGGGAAGTAAATCTATTGCTAAAAATGCCAACTAAGGCTGGTTAAGAAGAAAAACTATTCCAAAAAAGTGCCAAAGATTGGTCGGTAAGAAAAGTCCACTAACTATGGTTGATCGGGTATAAAAACCCACTAACTGTAGTTGGTCGAGAAGAAAAATTTACCGACCTTGGTTGGTCGAAAACATTTTATGAGTATGAGAAAGTGATCGAGAAAAATTTTTGATACTCGTGACTTTTTAAATTACTACCAAGTTGGTCGAGAAACAAAGTATCATCAATTTTGGTTAGTCATCAAATGATTACCACAAATTCAAGATAGTCGACAATAAGTTTTAACAAACTCGAGTTGATAGACAAATAACACAATGTTGTTCACTTTTTAACAGATATACATGCACAGATGTAAAGTGTTTTATAATTACAAGACAATAGCAGTCAAGATTTGTAAATAAAATTATTTCATTAAATATAGAACAAAATACATCAAGAATGAAATACGAATTTATTACATCAAGATTCCTATTCTATTGGTTTCTTCCCCTCTGCTTTTGAAACAGGTTCCTCGCCAGCAGGTGGATCATTTAAAGCATGAGGGGAATTTATGAAGTTAAGATCTTTAAGCATCCTGATATTCATCACAGATGCTCGATCTAGTAGGTTCTCGGGACGAGATATCTCAACATTGGAATGGAGATTGTAATCGCCAAGGTATTTGGAAATCAGACACCGAGGGATGGCCCGAGCAGGGATCCAACTCATATCAAGCTTGAATGGTGGCACTGGTAGGTCAAGCAACCCAGGATTATGGTAATCCCACAGGTAATGACCCTGTTCCAGTTGTAGCACACCTAAGGCATTCAACCATCCCTATTTGTAATCCTCATTATTTGCATTTTGGATACGATCATCCAAATGGTAGAGAGCCTCGTTGTAGCCAGCCATCCAGAATTCTCTGGGCTGCTTGTGGAATTGATATGTTAATCTTTCCAGTTGCTCGTGGAGATTTTTTATAAAGAGTTCTTTATTCTCCAAGACAGATTTTTGCGCAGAAAGCTGCTCGTCCAGACCCCTAATCTTCTTAGACATCTCAGCCAATGCCTGGTTCTTTGCCATCAGTTGGAAGGCCTGGTTCTCTAGAGAAGATTGAGTTCTCTGTTCCTCGACAGGAAATTCGAGCAGCTCTTGCTCATCCCCTAGGAGCTCTTGCTTGTCCCCGAGTAGATGTAGAAGGGATATACCTCTTCAAGGTTTCTAATTCATCCCTCAGGTTGGCGTTTTCGACCTCCAAGAAAGAGAATCCCTCGTCGGTCACTGGGATCAAAGCGTTTGAGGTGGAAGCTGCAGACTTCAACTGAGATACCTCTCTTTGCAGGTTATTATTTTCTTGCTCTAATAACTCAGCTATCTGTCTGTGCTCTTCGACCTCAGCCTTCAAAGTTCTCTCCCTCACATCATAAGAAGCAAACCGTTTATCATATCCCTTATCAGCACTGATTTACTGATACTTCTTCTCGTACCCCTCGTGCAAAAGGGCAGTGGATTCCTTATATTGTTGCTGAAGTTCTTCAAGAGTGCCTTGGAGATTCTCAATCATATCATAGTATGCTACGTTGTTAGCCACTACACGGTCGAGTAGGCACTTCAAATACTGATAGGCTTCAATTGCTTGCTCTGAAGCACCTTGACCGAGGATGTCGGTGATTTGAGCTGCACTCATGTCTGTATGACCGGCTTTGAAATACTCATTGCATTGCCTTAACAGTTTTGTATCATGAGCATATAATAATTCCATCCTGGCCAGAAACTAGTAAAGGAAGAAAAAGCAATAATCAATAAAAGTACAAACAGAGCATGAAGAAGAGAATCAACAGTATGCATAAGCAAAAGTTCAAATTTTATTACATCATAAAGGAGAAGTACAAAGTTCAGAGTTACATTTGACAAAGAAAAATAAAATAGAGAGAAATTCGAACAAATCTACACCTTTTCCTTGTCTCCCAAAACTTTCTCGGGAGGCTGGGACGAGGAGGTAGGTTGCTCGGAGGGAATAGAGGGTTTCTTGGGAAGTGCTGGAGGTTGCTCGGATGAAATAACAGGTAGTTAAAGTTCCTCGCCAGTGGGCTGGATAGCTGGGGAATGAGAAATTTGATCTCCCATCACCATGGAAGATTCCTGAGAGGCAGCTTCGTCCTCTTCTTCGTCTTCAGGAGTTGGAGGGGGGCCTGAGATGTGTCGCTGAAATAGTTCAGAATTTTCATCAACTTTCATTTCTTACAGAGAAGCAAACCATCCATCTCTAAAGTATTTGAGGCTACCATATTCTACTTGCGACATCATGGCAGCCAAACCTTTATTCCACCCTTTATCCCAGCCGGCGCTGAAGGATTTTTTGACAACCAATTTCCTCTTTGTCTTCTCCGAGGAAAGATTCTTGGAAAGAAGATTGTCAGCAGCCTTCAGTTTATTCTCAACTTCCTCCTTCTGATAACTTACTTCCCGAAGTTGACCCAACTCCTCCTCAGCAGTCTTGAGCTTATTTTCAAGCTCCCCAGCATTTTTGAGCTTCCCTTTGAGCTCCTTATTCTTCCTCTCCAAATCATTTATTTTTTTCTCCAACCCCTTGGAGGCCTCAATAACCTGATCCTTCTCCCACTCAGTCGAAGTAAGGCTTTTCTCCCAAATTGCCTTATCATCATCATATTTTTGACGAGAATCTTTCAGAGACTGCGCCAGGCCCACCAAAGCTTCCTCTACACCAGACGAGGAGCTTGAAGCTTTAATAGCTTCATCTTTCTTCAGAATTGTAGTAAAACAGCTCACCAACTGTGAAAAGAAAACGAGAGCAAGTCAGTGCACAGATACCAAAAGGAAAGAATGAAAATTTAAGACTATATGACTTACATAAGCAATATGACGAGCTACTAATGTGGTAACCATGTCCCGAGAAAGGTTTTCTTAAATACCTTGGATCTCGGGAATGATCCAAGTCTTCACCGAGTTCATAGAAGAGCTCGGGGGAACAAAAGTGGGAACACCACTAGTCGGGGGCTGAGAGATGGATTCAGCCAAATTGATAGAGGAGTTTTTCTTCAGCCTCCTCAGAGGAGCATCAACTTTCTCGACTAACGATGTAGTCTTAGTCGAAGAAATGACAATCACCTCGCTTGGAGTAGCAGCCTTGCTCAGGGCCACTGGGGGCTTCTCGACAACCTTCACAGGAGCAGCCGAAGGAGGTGCATCAATTTTCTTTGTCCCCTCTCCTAGGACATCAAGCTTACTTCTCTTTGCCTCTCCAGCACCAGAGGCAGATTTCTCAAAAAGGGTAGGAGGTCTTCTTTTCTTCATCCTTTCACTTAAAGGAATGTGTGACTCAGGTGAAGAACTTGTAGAGGCAGGTATTGGTTCTACATCGCTTATCACCGGATGAGCAGTAAAAGAGGAGGTGTAACTCTTGTACTGTAAAAAATATGAAGCTGACCTAATATGCTCGTCGGCAACAGTCTGATGCAAACTCCAGATAAGTTTTAAATTCCTTATATTAATGTCTGCCTCTTTTGGAGATTTTCTTTTGCTGCCAACTACAAATAAATCAAAATTAAAATATCAGTGGCACATTTTATCAAACACAAAGGAAGCATAATTTTGAAAATAAAATAAAAACAACCTATCCCATTGCCATAGGGAGGACATCTGGGACCCTGGTAAACATCATCTCCAGTTAATGGAGGGTGTTGCCAATTTTTCATAACAACCCCGTGCTCAAAGTAGTCCCTATTGGCATCTGGGAGATTGACCACTAAAGCTCTATTTAAAAACCTAGTTTTTAAATAAAAAGTATTATCGCCCACAGCCCATCTATAACAAAACATAATTTCAGGAATTCCTATACGAATTCCATGAATTTGATTTAATCTATAAACACCATTAACTATTCTCCACGTATTGGGAGCTATTCTTGCAGGAACCACGTCAAAGTATTGACAGAACTCTAGACATAGAGGGTTTGGGGGAAAAGAAAAGCCACACTCAGCAACAAAGAGACTGAAGAACCAATGTCCCTCAGCCAAACGAAAATAGTCTAAAGGCTCAGAAAGCTCTTCCAAAATAACCCAAGAGGGAATAGAGAAATCAGAGCGAAACTTATCAATTGATTCTACAGGATAAACCATGATGAAAGAAGGAAATCAAAGAGAAAGAAGAAAATCTTACAGGAAAGGGATGAGTCTGTTGACAACAAATGATAGAGATGAACGCACAGGAGAAAGAGACGATGGAAAACTCAAAGAGACAAATTTGAAAAAGTAGAAGACGATGGGATTTTCTGCAACGTTTAAATACTTTGCCTTGGGAAAGGGTAAAAGTAATGATTACAAAAAGAGACGATTACGTTACCGGTGGATAAAAAGACAAAAAAGGCGCGGGAATCGAAGCGGTTAGAAAAATTCAAAAAAGGCCGATTTTACGAATTTGGAAGGAGATATAAATACAAAGGAAAATACTCCTAAATTTCAGGATGACCATTTAAAACCGCCATATTTCGAGAAAGAATGTTCCATACTCCTCAAATTTCAAACTATGAAACATTAGGGGCTTCTGTTGATACCAAACTTAGTCTGCTGACATGGCTCAATTGAGTGAAAACACGTGGCAATCTGTGTGGCAACAACAAACACTTTCGAACAACACCTTGAATCTGAGGAACCATACTGCAACGAGGAACTCTGCTTCCCTGATCAACTCAGACGCTCTGACCAATAAGAACTTTACGAGGAACTTTTGAGTACCGAGGAACTTAGGCGGTCCGAGCAGCTTAGGCGGTCCGAGCTGCACCTCGAACAAAGCATTAATAGCAGGATAACCAACAGATTAACTGCGCATTAAATGTTTATGATTATCATACAGATGTATACTCTAAAGGGGCATTGAATGTATTACCCTTTCACATTACAACCTTAGGGCTATAAATACATTGTATTATCCTCATTGTAAGGGGACCGAAATTTCTTGAGAAAACTTGTAATCGAGAATTCCCAAACAGTCAGCAATAACAGAAACAGTGGACGTAGGCCATTCTTATAAGGCTGAATCACTTTAAAATTTCTTTGTCTCATTTTATTTTATCTGTGATTAAATAATTACATATAATCTAATTTTTTACATCAACAGTATGTTTGATTGGATCCATGAGGACATGTCGGGAATAGATCCAGAGTTTGTCTTCCATGAGCTCAGTATAATAAAGGATGACAAACTCATAAAATAAAAATGCTTCATGTTCATCCAGGAGAAGAACGTGGCAATATAGGAGAAAGATAATAAGTTGAAGAAGGCAGCCTTTATTGAGGAATTCAAGTAGTTAGAATGGCTCTCAAATGTGGTCATGGTCAAGAAGAAGAATGATAATTGGCGTATGTGAATTGATTTCATAGACATGAACAAAGTGTGTCCCAAGGATTATTATCTTCTTCCCAAGATTGAACAGTTGGTCGATGCTACTGCTGGGCATGAATTACTCATCTTTATGGACGCTTACTCAGGGTACAATCAGATCAAGATGAAGTCGAATGATCAGGAGAAAACCTCATTTATCACTAGCTAGGGTACTTACTGCTTCAACGTTATGCATTTGGGATTAAAAACACTGGAGAAACATACTAGAGGTTGGTGAATATGGTTTTTGATGATCATATTAGCAAAACCATGTAGGTCTACGTTTATGACATGCTGACCAAGAGCAAAAAATCAACCGACCACATTAAAATTTTTGGACAGACTTTTGACCAGCTAAAAAAACATCAAATGAAGTTCAACTATATGAAGTTTGTTTTTGGGGTCAAGAAAGAAATTTTTTTAGGTTTTATAGGAAACTAAGGTGGCGTTAAGGCCAACCTCGACAAAATCCTAGCATTAATCAATATGCAACCTCCAACAAATAAGAAGGAAATTTAAATGCTAACAGGACGCGTAGCAACACTTTAAGAAATTTATGTCAAGAGCTACTAACATGTGTCTTCCGTTCATTGAGGTTCTGCGAAAGACCTTCAAATAGAAACAAGGGTGAGATGAAGAATTACTTTAACTAAATAGGTATATAAGATCCGCTCCACTACCATCAAGGCTAGTCCTAGGTTAGAAGCTCTATTTATAATTAATTGTGGTCGAGTCTAATGTCAGCTCGACACTAGTCCGACAAGAATCGAGGGAACCAAGGCTTGTTTATTACACAAGAAAGTCATACCTTGAATCAGAATTACGACACTTTAAGCTGGAGAAGTTAGCCTCAGCTTTGATTGAGGCCTCCCGAAGAATGAAGTTGTACTTATAGGCACATATTATTATCGTTTATAGAGACCTTCCTCTATGCCAAGTCATTCAAAAACCTGAGAAATTAGGAAGATTAATGGCTTGGGCATCGGAACTAGGAGAGCATGAAATTCTGTACAAACCTAGGATAGTAATTAAGGGCCAAGTAGTGGAATATTTTATAACAGATTTTACTTATGAAAAAAATCCCTAGAGGAGAGTTATATGAAAGAGAGATCAATAAAAAGATCGATAGAGAAGACTTTTACAAAATGAGAGATCAACTACGAAGAAAATTGAGCAAACTTGTCGAGAAGAGAGCTTAATAGTTCAGCCTACTGAGTAGACTTCTACGAAAGATATCTCAATGGCTAGTGTAGCCGATTAGGTCATTGACATAGCAGAGCCATTGGCTCAGAAAGAAGAAAGGGCTCGTGATCTCGAGTAATTAAAAAATTATTCAACGATGAATGCTTGGTTAAAGGAAGTTTCGAAGAGGAACCCCTAGTTTTCCAACTATTTGTAGATGAATTATCGTGTGCTAATAACAGTGGGGAAGGTTTGATAATCACAACACCTAATAGGGATGATGTGGAATATTCCCTCAGATTCCATTTTGAGGCCTCCAATAATGAGGTAGAATATAAATATCTCATCGCAAGTTTGGGATTAGCGTCATGACTAGGCATCAAGCAGCTATCGATAAAAAGTGATTCCTAAGTCATAGTAAACCAAGTCCTCAACATCTATAAAGAAATAGAAGAATCCACGGAGAAGTACTTAGCCAAGGAAAAAGCATTATTGTCAAAGTTCTAAGCTACCGAATGGTCAAAATTCCCAGAGCTAAAAACTCTTGGTTAAACACACTTACTCGCTTAGCATCCGCCATTAGAACAGAGATGAGAAGAACGGTGTCGATGGAAATTCGGATGCACCGTGATACCAAAGAAGAGATCATTAGTGCAATGGAGTTGGACCTAGCACCCTCCTGGATCGATCCCATACAAGCATATTTAGAGACTGATGCAATCCTAGTAGATCCAAAAGAAGCGAGGAGACTCAGGTACAAGGAGGTGAGGTATGTACTAGAAGGAGGAATACTATTTAGAAAAGGATTTATAATATCGCTGCTCAGATGCATCCATCCAACTAAAGTAAATAACTTGACAAAAAAGGTGCACGAAGGTTCATATGGGGACTATTCAGTTGCAAACCATTTTTGAAGACAATGGCCACTCAAGGCTACTACTAGCCCACTATGAAAGTAGACTGTGCAGAGTATACAAGAAGATGTGACAAGTTCTAGAAGTATCCTATAATCCACAAGAGTTCGGGAGCCTCAATGATGTAGATCACATCCCCTTAGTCCTTATCCATATGAGGAATTTCCCTGGTGAGCCTGCTTCCAAAGATGAGGGGCCAATTTAAGTACCTGGTCATAGCTGTGGATTGTTTTACCAATGGGAGGAGGCCTAAGAAAAAGTCTTCCATTTCATTTGGAAGAATATTATTTGTCATTATGGGAAACCATATTACTTCATCACTGATCATGATACCTAGTTTGATAACCAAGAGTTGAAATACTAATATATACATTCCAAGATTTGAAAGCTGCATTCAGCACCAGGTCACCCACAGTGTAACGAAAAGATCGGGATGAAAACTAAAACTTTACCATATAAAATGAAGAAAATGTTGGATGATGCAAAAGGGAACTCAATCAATGAGCTACAAAGTGTTTTTTTGGCATACATGATGATTCCAAGAACAAAAATGGTCAAGACCCCATTTATGTTGGCATTTGGGACCGAAGTTCTAGTACCCATAGAAATTAGCTTACCCAGCAACCGAGTACTCAATTTTAACTTACCAAGGAGTGACATGATGAGAAGATTGGATTTAGACTTAGTAGAAGAGGTCAGGGAGCATGCAACACTTTCGGTAGCAATTTACCAACAACAAACTTCTCGATTTTATAATAAAAGGGTAAAATTGAGCACCTCAAAGGAAGGAGATTATATGATAAAAATTTTATCCAAAAAGGGAACAATTTGGAACCAAATTGGCACGGATCTTAAAACTTATCTTCTGTCATGCAACGGGGAGTTATCGAATTGAAACCTTGGAAGGTGAATAGTTTAAGAATTCGTAGAATTCCTAACACCTGAGGAAATAATACCAGTATTAATAACACTGAGAAAACTGAGATGAAATATGTAATGTCTTTTCATTCCCTTAAAAATTAACACAGTATGAATGAGAATTAGAAATTCTTCCACATATGCTGTCATTTCAAGTTTTCTATTCTATTCAATGATATTTCTTCGACGTGAGAGATGTGCGAGAAGATTTGGCTAAAGACATCTCAGCAGTGCATGTAAAAACGTGCAATTAAAACCAAACTTCATCTATGGACTCATCTTTAGACATGCCACGATCAAGAAGTTTAGCCAAATATATGAAATTCATTGTAATCATATGGACGTCGAGAACCGATCATAATTGACAAAGGCGGGGATAGATCCCAGTACATCTGGTTGAATCTGATAAAAAATGTTGGTACATGGTCAAGACGACAAGATCCATCCATATGTACAGTAAGGTAACATAAGCAATGGTAAAACTAATGTCTGGAAAACTCAAGTTCGTTAAAACTGGTAGTTAGTAAGGCAAATCAGGTCAGAAAGAGCCAACCACACGATCATAAGATGCCAAACAGCTAGTAAGTTAACATGTCAGGCTAACAAGATCTTACCATGAGCCTATAGAACTAGAACTAAGTGGAAGGTCAGTGGAACCCGACCGTATTTACATGGTCAAAAATTTAAATCTAAAACACATGAATACATGAAGGAAAGAAATTAAAACATATTTGACTTAAAAGTTAAATAGGTATAAATGCAAGTATTCATTAAAAAGTACTAAATAAAAGTGTTCGCTACAAAAGTACAAGCATAGATATAAAAGATTCACAAAATGTATGAGGTCAGGAGATTTTAGGCCTCAGGAGCATGACCAACATTAGTCTCATCCCTCAAAACATCCTTAGGAGAAGTAGGGAGGGCATTAGTGGCATTAATCTGGTCAATCACAACTTCGAATTGATCATCGCATCGTCACTGTCAGCAATGTCCACTTCCATGGCCTCCTTCTCAATAGTCAATGCCTTCGCCTCATCATCATCTCCCTCCCATGACTGAATGGTTTTATTTATGTTGAGGTAATGCTTGATGACTCTTTTTAGCTCATCATACCCCTCTATGAATATGGTCAATAAATTGATGTTATGATTATATGGGCTCTTATATTTCTTGATGCCTTCCTCCTTGGAAAGAGAAAGAGAAACATTGGCCTTCTCAATGATTTCATTTACCACTTTGAGAGATTTTTTTGCCTTTTTAATTCCTCAGCTCCATTGAGAAGTGCCTCATCTGAATACTTGAGCTTCACAGCAATAGTTTTATCTTGCTCTTTCATCTTTTTATCACCCTCCTCTACCTGGCTCAGAGTACGAATGTTGGCCACTAACTGGTCATCCTTGTCCTCGAGATCAATGAAGAACTTATTGCATTCTTTTTTAACAATCTTTATTTCCACTGATAAGGTATCATAATGGTTAAGGATCTCATTGTTCTCATCCAGTAGATCATCATACGTGTTTTGATATGAGGCAACTTGATCTCTTAGAATAGTGGCAATAGTTTAATCTTAAAAGATACAAAAATTGAGGTGTTATGAAACTTATTTCAGTCGAGTTTAAGAAAATATGAGTATGGTTTAAGAGCTTACCACCAACATCCTGTGTTGTATTGTATTTTAGAGCTTATCAACATTAAAGCCCCTGGGGTACTGGAAGTCACGTGCATATCCATAATACCTGACCATATCTTTAGCATTCTTTTGATGATAAAAAATAGAGTCATTATCATTCCTTAACTATTATAAAGTGATCGGGTTTGTAGGATCATAGGTGAACGAATCCACTTCACCATAAGGACAGGATGGCCTAGCACCTCAAACCAAACATTGAGCGGGCACTCCCAAAATTTGAACCCTCTCTTTGAGTTCCTAGGTTCTCTATTGTAGGGGATGGGTTGAGGAAAAGAACCATCCATGGGTATCTTACGGCCAATGAATGGAACATTATCATAAATGATTAACTTTCCATTGCCTTTGGCTTTGGTAATAGCTGCAACAACAGCGACTGCTTGGGCATTAGCTTGCCTCTTCACTGCATATTAAGTGTTTAACGGGCCACAACATTGTCCCTCCTTTCAGCATCTTCCTTTTTCTCAGACCTGACCTCAGCACCAGTAACCTTCCTCCTCTTAGCTTCCACATTAAGCTTTCTCTTCCTAGAAAAATCTCTATGAATGAACTATAAAGAATAGGAGGGGCCATGTCATATGTTAGGTCAACATAAAAAGGAGAACAATCTTGGAGTAGAAAATGCAACAAAACTCAATGTTCAACACAAATTCAAAGTAAAAAGTTTTAACTGAAGATGAGTTGATGAAGAGGCTCATACCTTATTCGACCTCTTGATCGACGGGACCTTCCCGAGCCCCTATTTATTCAACAGACATGTCACCCAAGTTTATTTGTTTGTCTCTTGGTCGAACACCTTCAGGAGGAATATAATTACCTAGATTAATGAAATTCAGAATAAAAAATCTTTTCAAGCTCAATAGGCTTTGGAGTGCTAGTACTCCTCACTAGTTCCTTCAAAACAGATGGAAACTTAAGAGCCTTCTTAACTTTAAAAAGGCCAAACAAAAGGAAGGTCGTTACACTATAAATTAAATCAAAAGGGAAAAAATAAAATGTAATGTATATACAATTGTTATTGTGGAAACACCAATTGCGAGGGATAGTACAAGATTAGTCCTTCTTATCAGATCGAAACTCCTAGTCACCTTTTATATATACAAACTGATTCTTCCAAATGTGGTTTCTCATCGGGACAACCTTTGACATTTTTGATCTCATTTTCAAGGAGAAAATAATTATATATATTGTCTTTGGCATTGTCCTTCACACCGTATACAAATCTAAACATAACCCCGATTAAGTTAAAATCGATGTTGAATTGCAAATAAACCATTGATCTGAAGATTGACCTATAGGCATTTGGTGAAAGCTGTATAGGATTCACACCATAATAGCTCAATATGGACCTAATGATAGGGTGAAGGGGAAGTCGAACTCCCATCTGCAAAGCCCAAATTGGGAAATAAATCTCATCGGCGCTTGGCCTACCATATACTCATCAAAATGCTGATAGGATATCATACCGATCCGTCAATTCATCAAGTTTATCTTCGATGATATCACAACCATGATTTAGGGCATTATTTCTATCTGGATCCCAGGACTCAGAAGTCCTCGAGGTACCCTCCTCAGCAGGGGGCACAATCATGGAGGACGTGGATGCCATTTTCTCATCAGGCATAGATCTAGGAGGGGAAGGGCCCAAGTTAATAATGGACATATTAGATATATTATTCACTATTTTTCACTACCCATAGGGTGATCCACCTCAGTAGTGTCAACAATAACTGGGAATTTAGGGGAACTAAACCCTACAATTAGGGGCTATGGAGCAGAAGTTACAGATGAAGCTACTGTGGGGGTATACTTAGGGTGTCCAGGTTTGTCTTCAGGTTGAATAAATTAAGGAGGCCTAGGGAACCTCCTGGCGATAATACGTAGGCAAGTTTTCTCTAAATAAGTTAGATAACCCAACCACCTCCTAACGTGAGGTTCGTAACTCATCAATTGATTGATTTAGAAACAAAGGGGGGGGGGACCAATTTGGTGAAAAAAGCTAGTCTTAGACGAAAAACCCAAAATGCCCTAAAATTGAAATCCTAGGCCAACCAACTTAATGGACACAAAAAAAAAATCGATTCTCCCATTAATCGCTAATAATAACCTAATCTAACAATAAGAAAGAAGAAAGCAAGTAGAATTGTATGAATTTTTTTAAAGATTTAAAAAAAAACTAAGAAGCAAGAGGATGAGAAATGATGTACCTAAGCCCTAAAAAGGTTAAAGACAACTGGAAAATATCCTGAACTTTGACACAAGGTAGGGGAAAACTGAAAGAACTTGCTGGAAATGGTGGAAACGAGGAGAGGTTTTCTGGAGAAGAAGTGGGTCTTGAGGAAAGAAGGTTTCTCTCTATAAGAAGCACGCGAATGGAGGAAATGGTTTGGAAAATGGAATAGTTTTTGAAGTTGGATTTTATAGGTTCAAAGAGGCAATCCTCAATTTTTTTTAAGGCTGGTGCATGGTGTCACACCTAGGAGGGGAACCTGATGCTTGGGGACTGGCACACGCTGCCCTTGACACGTGCATTATAATGTTTCTCGACACACTCTCCAAAGATTGACATGCATCCAAGATAATTTTAGCGTAAAACACCATAAGTCAATCTGATTGGCACGCACCGAGAAGATTCCAAGATGACCAAAACTCAAGAAGTTGACAACATTCCCCTTTTAACACTTCACTGGTTCAATCACCTAGCAACAACTCAGAAGGTCCAACACTCCAGAGAACTTGATGTAAGTTTCGAACATGAGTAAAGTCTTAGGGGCTTTTATTATAACATGAATATGGAATACCTCGTGGGCCTCTAAGAAGACCACATGTGCCTTCATCCATTACAGCGAAGAGGTGAGCCCAATAATAAATGTGGTCTTCCTCAATAATGAGGTTGGCTAAGCAATAAATCAGATTGGTTAGACATTCCTAACATCTACCTCACCCCTATCAATTCGTTGTTAACAAATGCTAATATTTAACTCCATTGAGATCAATGTGTACCACATGAATGAATAATATCATGGACACTCACACCATGCACACTTGAGGGAGATATGAAAATATTACTCCTCCATATATATGTAAAAAACTCATGATAATCCTCCCACTTGCATGTAAAAGGTGCAACTGCTTGACCTATAAAGGCACACCATCTGTCCCACTACACTATCTCTCCTCTCACAGCCTATAAATAGCACATAATTCTTAATTATTGGGGATCAAGATATATTTTCCCTACAATTATGTTGCCCATTTCTAGAGTGAGCACAAGAGCTTGTTCCTATTATACATTCACTAGTTTTTCCTATTGAAATCAATACCATCATCACTACTGGATATAGGACCCACTTTGGGCTGAACCACGTAAACTCCGATTTCCTTATATTTCTCTTATCTCTCTCATTGCTCATTCTAGATTAGCATTTTTATAAGTATTATCTATTTATATGTTATAGTTTATTATTGGTATACTCTTACTATAGACCAAATCCATATACTAGTTTTAGACGATAATAGATCAACACTTATGGGAAATGACAATTCATTTTTTTATTTTCTACCATTATTAATTCTTATAACTCGAGGATACCTAGTTCTAAAAAAATAGTGAGTCACAATCTAATTCATATGTGTTTCATTAGGTTAGAGTCAATTCCTTTATGCACCTCCTTTTGATTTTTGCTAACTTCCTTAAAAAAATAATTTCAAGAAAACCCACTTGAACCTGAATCCTCAATCCAAATCCCTCTTTAGCAAAGTAATAATTCCAACACCCACTTATGATGAAGTAATACCCTAAAACCAATTTGAGATATACTTATGATACTTGTTTACTTGTTTTTTTAGAGAGAGAAACTAAACATACCCTTCAATTGTTATATTAAAGCTATTTAGCTTTACACTTCGGTTATAAATCTTTTTGTTCATTGTATATTCTCATTTAATCGTGTCATAGTTGCGGGTGGTTGACGCATTTAGATTCCTTGGGATATTTCATGGATACTTCTTGGGCAAAGATGAGTTCAACGTCTTGATGGTTATGGTTTGTAAGGTTATGTTCCTTGTGATATTTTGGTTCCACCGTAAGTGGAATGAAGATAGTGAAGTTCTCGAGTACCGTCTCGAGCGTGGACGTAGGCAGAGTCCAAAACACATTAAAATCCTAGTTTGTAAAGTTTTATTATTATCTCACTCTATTAACTATATTTATTGTATATTAATTGCTCACTTATAATTAGACTTGTCATATTGCAATTCATTATTACAACTAAGTTAAGAAAGTTTTTTAGATCTTTCATTGAAACCCATATCCCCAACTCACCCCCTATTGGGTATATTTTCGGGCCTACATCCTTATTTCTTTATCTATTTCTATGTATATATTATTTTCCCTTATCTGTGCATGTATAAGGGAATGAATAGTATGATAAGTAGATGGACTACATGCATTATATGTATCTACTAGGATGTTTGGCATGAATTATTTCCCACGATGTGGGTTCTGTTAGGTTGGATGGCATTGATTAGTTTGCCACAACATGAGTGAGTTGTTGAGCAGGACAACATATGTTATTTTCTGATGTTTTGGCCTACTAGTCCGTCGCATCACGAGAGATCGATTAGGTTTGATAGTACAGTTTGGCCTGCCTCGACATGAGTGAGATGATGGGATGAAGAGCATGGTTGGTTTCCATACTGCGAGTGATCTATTGTCGGATATTGTCATGTAGAGAGTTCCATGACATAGCTGATTTTCCACCTCACTGTCGAGTGCTAAGAATATTAGAATTGGTTTTGGCATTTTTTCTTGGGGGATTCCATAGGATATTGGGTCCAATGCTCAAAGGTAGGTTACGAGTATATACTAGGGTTTTCTTGTTTGGTCTACTCTTCCAATGTATGAGTTTCTACCAAATGTTGAGATCCGGATCAACAACTTACAGTTTCCCTGTCCTTATATGCTTTGTGTATATCTGAAATTGTGTGAATGGGTGACCTAGTCGAGATTTATTGTGGTAGACGTATGTGAGCCTTATTTCTTTATCTCATGATGATACATGCATGGTCCTGGTGTATATATGCCTATAGTACTTGTGCGATTTAAATTATGACTTATGCTTTGGTGAATTTTGAGAATGGAATTCCATTATTAGGAGGAAGAATTTAATGCCCCGTATTGTTGGGAATTAATTTTCAACTCAACTTAACGAAGCTTTTTCTCAATTATTTTTCAATTCCATTTTGGTCAGTGCAATATCTTTGGTTAAACCACATGATATCATATCCTTTTTTATAATACACCACCAATTCAATTTAGGCCTACCTTTACCCCTTGTATTACCATCAATACTAACTAAATCACTCTTCCTTATGGGTATATAATAATTAATCAGATGAATCATTTAATTATTTAATAATATTTAATCGAGTGAATTAACGGGTAAATGATTATATATGGACTATTTACAAAAATATAAATTGATAATTCTAAATAATTTATGGATGAGTCGTAAATCAAATTAACTCGGATGTAATTAATTTGATATTTCGGATTACTATGAAGGGACCCATAATGGTATTTTCAATGTAGCAAATAGAATCCCGAGGGTGGGTACACCTTTGGGCCAAGTTTCAAGAGTATCCAATAGCAAGTTAGGCTTATTTGGAGGTCCAAATATGGGTCCATAGTATACCTATGGCGGTAGGGTTTTAAATGGGTTAGTAACCCTATATAAACAATATATTACATCGTAATTAAAACCCTAACATCTAGAGGCAAGCTTTGGGTGAAGATGAAGAAGACTCGAGAGGAACCAATTAAGAATCAACCTTCATTTAAGGAAATAAATATTATCTTGGTTATCGTATTAGTGTAATTAATTTATGACTTTCATAGTTGCGTATAATCAATTGTGTATGTAAATGTTATTAGGGTTCAAAATCTAAATTTTGAATTGTATAATCTGATTTCTAAACATGTTTAATGCATATTCGAATTGAATAATCGATTAAACTCTTGTTTAAGTTAAAACCCATGATTAAATTAAGGTTGAATGGCTTATATTATGAGAAAACATTGATTTTTATGCTTTGAATCATCATATGTTGTAAATCTAATATGTTTTTTTCTTATCGCCTATAGTTGGTATGCTGATTATCTTTTCTTTACATACTATGTGTCCGTCCCGATCGTATCTCCATTCTCAGTCTCTCCCACGGGGGCGGGGGAAAAGTAAGGGGAGAAAAAAAGGTCTCGCGCCCTCATACTCTCAAGGAGCGCTTCGGCCGTCATTGGTGTGGGGTGAATGTAAAGAGATGGAGTCACCAGTCTACTTGAAAAAAATTGGAAAAATAATATGTCGTCGCAGCATCATAGACAAACTGATGCTTATGAAACCAATAGTTCAAAGGTTTAGAGTCTAAGTTATGGAATGGAAAGGTGTTAGGCACCCATCCTGCCCTTTCAATCTCTCATGGGCATGTATTATTATTTTCCTTTATTTCTTCATGAAGTGTGTGCATGTGTATGTATAATGGAGATCGAAGTTTCCCAACTCATATCGTAAGAGAGATAGAGTGAGCTCATCCATAGGAATGTTCCAAAAAAAATAATATTAAAAATACGATTTATGCGTTTATCGTAATATTGATCATTATAATGAAACGATAACATGTGTTGTATAAAAACCATTTAAGTATCACAAACATAATACGTATAAGGATATAATAGATGAAAAAAATGGGGTATTTGGGAAGCTTGGAAATTTGGAATCGAGTCTCGGATTTTAATCAAAACGCTTACGTAGCCTATAAAGGTATCAAAGTCCACGTAGTTCTCATGTAGCATGGGGGTTGGGTTTATCCCATAGATTCAAACGGGATTTTATTATAGGTGTGTGTGTAGAAAATGTGTTTTAGTTTTGGAAAAATATGATGGATAATCCCATTTGGAATTTATGGGCATGACCCTCTTTTTGTTTTTTTTATAGAAAATAAAGTATGTGAAATATAACTAATAAAAATGTGGGATGTTAATGTGAATGAGCTAAAGTAAAAGAACTAAATTATGAACTTATGTAATTAATGCAAAAATAAGAAATTTAAAGAGAGGGGGAAGGATTTGGAGCTTCTTTGAAGAATTAGTGCTTGATATTGATCTTGGATGAACTCCCTTGAATCTTGATATTAATGTTGGATGAGAGAGAATGAGATTTTTCCAAATTGGGTGTGAAAAAGATGGGAATTTAAGATGAAATGAAATTTCACATAAGGAAACTTCGCTGATTACGAGAGAATGTTGATGAAATCACTATTGCTGATGGATCTAAGGGGTGATTTGGGAGTGGGGTCATGCCCTATATTTATAGGTTCAGGGGTGGTAATGATCGGCATGGTTCCAGACCGATGGGTAACCCTAGACACACTGTCGATTAGTAGGGAAATGGACATGCCAATCGGTAGTCTCATGCAGATATTTCTGAAAAACGGTCATAGAACGTAATATGTTGATCCAAATTGCACACGAGGCATATCTCTGTAAAGATAATTCAGAGACCTTCGAGAGTCCTTTAGACCACTCCTGGGTCTGGGAGTTGACTTTGGTCAAATGTGGCTCGAAAGCGCACGTCGGTCCTTTGGCCTGGAGATTTTTGGACGGAAACAGATCATTCGTCCAAATGGTAAGTCAAAATCGTGCATGAGGTGGACCATTGGAAAGTTTAGGTGATGTACTTTGGCATTCCAAAGAGCGTCTCTCGATTCTGAAAGTTGACCTTTGTCAATCGAGGACCAAAAGCACGTAGTGACCTCTCAAAGTAAAACGGGTCATTTGTTCGTATCGCGAGTCAGAATCTCATATGGGGTGGACCCTTGAAAAGGATATTAAGTTCCATATGGATATTCATTTAGTCTCATTCGATCGGAAGAGTTAACCTGATCAAATGGAGCTCAAGAGTGCCCTATGGCATCCGAATTAATTTTTGAGGGAAAATGGATAGTTCGTGGAAAAGATTATTCCGTTTCACGCACAGGGTGGACCGTTGAATTGGGGTTTCAGTGACCTTCTAAGATTCAAAGAGATTTCACTCTCACGATGAAGTTGATGGGGTCAAATTGGGGCTCGCGAGCGTCTGGTGGCCTCCAGATCGATTTTGAGTAGTAAAATGGTCCGTTCGTCTGAATCGTTATGCCAATTCATGCATGGGGCAGACTATTGGAAAGGGGATTCAGAGCCCTTCAACTATTCATTGAGCTTTTTCTCTGATAATAGAGTTGAACAGAGTCAAATGGGGCTTGAGAGTTCTAGATGGCCTCTAGATCAGTACTCAGAGTATGACCTAGGGTTTATACTGAAATAGGGAGATGCTAAGGACCTAATGATAGACTAAGGGGGTCCTAGAATGTGGTGTCTACACATCCCCTTGATGGGTGATCTTAAAACAAGTGAAAGCCATCGAATAGAAACCATTATGTTTTGGAAATAAGTCGATTACACGAACCTAAAGTTACAGGGATGATTGTTTTAAAGGGTTGAGGTTGATTTTGAGGACTCAAGGAAATGCTGATGATCGGTTCAGCAGGTCGAGGTCAATTTTGAGGACCTAGGGTTGGGAAAGACCAATTCTGCTGGCTGAGGTCAATTTTGAGGACCTAAGTTTTAACGACCAAAGTTATAGCGATCGATTCTATGGGTCGAGGTCAATTTTGAGACCTTATGTTATAACGACCGATTTTGAGGGTCGAAGCCAATTTTGAGGGCTTAAGTAAAGATGACCAATTCTGAGGGATTAAGTAAAGATGACCAATTCTACAGGTAAAAGCCAATTCTGAGGTCTTAAGTAGAGATGGCCAATTCTAAGGGTCGAAGCTAATTTTGAGGCTTAAGTAGAGCTGACCAATTCTGAGGGCTTAAGTAGAGATGATAAATTGTTTGGATCAAAGCCAATTCTGAGGGCTTAAGTAGAGACGACTAATTCTGAGTGTCGAAGCCAATTCTGAGGGCTTAAGTAGAGATGACCAATTCTGAGGGTCGAAGCCAATTCTGAGGGCTTAAGTAGAGATGACCAATTCTACAGGTCGAAACCAATTCTGAGGACATAAGTTGTAATTTTTAGAGACTCCACTGGGAAAATTATCTTGGTGGTTCCGCTAGGGATTTTGGGGGAAGTATTTGGTTTTGAGTTTTTTAGTTTCAGTGGAGAAGAGGAATTAATTTGAGGATTGGATGTTTCCTTGTTGAGGAATTTTGCAGTGTCCTTTGAAGACGTTGTTGGGGGCATATCCAATTGATTTTGAGAATTCCGTTGGGGAGGTAAGTGTTTTACTGGGGAAATAAGTGTGGTAAAATTATTTTTCTTGGTAAAGGTTCTAAGATTCATTTGGTAAATATATAAAATTTTCTCGAGATTTTTTTGGGATTTTCGGACATCTTTTTGGAATTTTTGTACGAAATTTCAGGGAGGGTGCCGACCAATAGGGTGTAAGAGGTGGCAAATGGTAGTGGAACGTTCTTTTGGGGTAAATCGAGCAAGTGAAGGGATAGTACCGATCGTTATATGGCTTGATGAGCGATTCTTTCCTCTTAAGACCATTTTCTTCGATGTCCTTTTCAGATATTGATATTCAGCTGGGGATCTTGTAGGTGACCTTTTACCCTTGAGGGATGGTTCCTCGAGCTTTTCTTATAGATTTATGATTTACTGTGGGAGGTTAGCGTTTGCATGTTTGATGTAGTGACATTGCACCTGAAAAGAGACTCAAAAATGCAAAAATATATGCATATTTCATTTGATTATCTTGATTTAGTGGCGTACTCTACATGCACTTTAATTTGCTGTTGAGATTTTATTTTGAGAAAGAAAAAGAAGAGTGTGTTTTTGGAAAATTTTGAATATGTTTGAGTAAAGATGGCCTTGGAGGCTTGGTTGAAAAAGAGCTTTCCTTTTCAAGGGATTTATTTTAATTAGAAAAATGAGTTATTTAGATTTTTTGTTGAATAGAGGAAGGCCTTAGAGGATTGGTTAGTATATGGATGAGGAGATAGAAAGATTGGTTGTAAAGTGGGCCTTGTCCCCTTCATTGGATGGTGCTAAATCTGGTGTGTTGAAAAGACTGTAATAATGCTGGAGTCGTTGCCCTTGGCTTAACTTCAAAACTATTGCTGGTGACAGGGATTTTCTGGTGGACCCCCAACTTCTTGCCATTGCTGCATGAATGTCATATGATCAAAATCTTAAAATGGTAATATTGGTGGAGACTCGAAATGGTCAGGATGCTTGGAGGGAAGGATGTTATGACTTCCTGAGGGGTAGCCCCATTGTGTTGGTCATGTGGTTGTCAGAGATATTTCGTATGGCGGTCCCTCCTAAATATCCCTTGGCAGTTGTGCCAAAAATTTTTTATCTCTACTTTATCAGTGTGGAACTAGACATTTAGATCTAGAAGAACTGGTTTTTAGAGCACGGGGCTCGAGGTTTGCATTGGTCAGTGCCTGAGTGGGGACATCTAGTTCCCATTCTAGAATTGGGGGAATACCAGTATGTTCGGTTGGTTGCCTCTGACAGACTTTTTTCTACTTTACCTAACAGCTCTTGCTCCAATTTGACTTGGAACAGATTATGCCACCTCGGACACTAAACTTCTTTCCCGTGGAGGACTTGATAGAGCAAATGCCCATGCAACTAGGCTCTATGTGGGAGAACCGTCGAACCATCCTTCCCAGTCTGTTGGCAGAGTTTGGCATGTTTCAGGGGACTAAATGAAGTGGCTGTGGAGAAAAGTAGTTGCCAAGATGCTACATGTGGAGATTGGGCAAAGGTGCTTTTCCATATTTGACATCATGGATGGAGGTGTGTTTTTTTCCCTAGGCTGGTCCGGGATTACCATTCCATTAAGAGTCTGCAGCACTCTATTCAGGCAGGGGAGGTTTGGGGACCCCAAGATGTAGATGATGATGGGGTTGATTCTTCTAGAAGCTGTGGGTAGAATCCCGGAGGGATATATTTGTGAAGCTTTTGTCATGTGTTTGATTATGTATGGGATTAAATTTGGAAGGGTTGTTTTTAGTAATAGTTAGCAAAGGAACGTGTTTAACTCCATATGCCGATGTAATTGTAATTGAATTTTTCGTTATTGAAATAAAGAAAATTTTAATTGTATTGTTATGCCTCTTAATGAGTTTTTTCATTTGAATTACTTATACCAATCACTAAGTCTTACATAATCATTTTGTTCATGTATATGTTAAAATGAATTTTCGTTATGGGGATAAGAAAAGAATATTATTTTATGAAAAAGAAGGGGTCCGTGCTCATGTAAAGCGTATAAGCTATCTACGTACGTCTAGGGGTTTTAAAAAATTTTGAGTTTCGTTTATGAAAGTAAAAATATTTTTAGAGGATCAGTCCCCACATAGTTCTGAGTAGAGGGAAATGAAGAATTTTTATTTATTTATTTTAGAATTGAAGGGATATTATAAGCGTGCCGAGATTTCAGACTAGGGGTCGAATTTCTTGAGAAAGTCCAGGTTAACAGGATGGTCCATCTCTTCCCCATCGAGGCCGGTGAGCATAGCAGTGCCGCCTGATAAATTTTTTTTACAATGTAGGGGGCCGCTCCAATTTGGCTTGAATTTCCCTCTAGGGTCCCATATGGGCTCTACTATTTCTTTTAGGGCGAAATCCCCTTATCAGACCCCACGATCCTTGACTCTCTTATTAAATGATCGTGCTATTCGACGATGGTACTCTTGTATATGATATAGAGTTTTCAGTCTTTTTTTGTCCAAGAGTGACAACTCGTCAAGATAACTCTGATGCCAGACTTCCTCATTGATTTTGTTTTCAAGCATGATGCGTAGTGAATGGATATCTAGCCCCACAGGTAGGGCTGCTTCCATGTTATATACTAGAGAGTAAGGGGTATCCCTAGTAGATGTTCGAACTGAAATGCGGTAGCCACAGAGAGTGTATGTGATCCAATCAGCCCAATATCGGCAACTCTCAATCATCTTGCTGATGATTGCTTTGAGTTTCTTATTATCGGTTTCAATTGCACCATTGGTTTGAGGTCAATAGGGAGAAGATTTGTGAGTTTAAATTACGTACTCGTCGAACACTTTTGTGACCTCTGCTTCAAAATGTAAATCGTCATCTGACACCAGCTAATGCAGGACCCCATATTGGCAGATGATGTTTTTCTTGATGAACTGGGATACTTTCTTGACTTTTAGGATTGCATATGACTTGACTTTGACCCATTTGGTGAAGTAATCAATGTAAATTAGGATGAATTCATGCCCATATTGGAGGCTTTGGTTGTAACTTTTCCTATGATATCAATAAACCATGTGGAGAATGTCCAGGGATAAGTTATGTTGTACAATTCTCGCGGAGGCAAGTGTTGGAGGTTGGAAAATTATTGACATTTAAGGCATCTTCGAACGTAGGCAGTGCAATTTTGAGCCATGTTAGTCCCGTCAGATGATTTTATTGGCGAGCGTATGGCCATTCATGTGGGGTCCACATTCCCCGCTATGGATCTTATGCATCATGTCTTCAATGTCATTCCATATGATGTAGTGCTAATGGGTTCTATCGAAGTTCCTCTTCAATAGTGCTTTATCATATACAATATACTGGGCAACCAGTCTACGGAGGGTCGCTCGATCTTTCTTGTCAGAACCTTGGGGATACTTACCATGCTTGAGGAAGCGCTAAATATCATACTACCAGCAGTCGGCTATATTCAGATCTTCTTTTATGATGAGCTCAATGTGGTAGCAGTGGGTTAGTTTAGCTTGCTTTTGGACTAGGAAGGGGGCCATTTTTATTCCTTCGTATATGTCAATTATGGAGGCTAAGATAGCAAGGACATCAATTAGGTTGTTCTTTTCTCAGGGCAGGTAGTGGAAGGTGATATCTTGGAATCGGGAAGCCAACTCTTCTAGGTGGGCAAAGAAGGGTAAGATTTTCTCATCCTTGACTTTCCATCTTCTGAGTACTTGACTGATAATGATGGATGAATCCTCGTAGACATCTAGGTATCGAATTCATTTCTTGATAGCAATTTTGAGGCCTATCGTGCATGCCTCGTATTGGTCATGTTATTGGAGAATGAAAAATCCAGCTTGATTGAAATGGGAGTGTGAGAGTCATTAGGGGAAAGTAGGAGTGTCCCAATGCTATATCCTTTCTAGTTGGTGGCGCGGTCAAAGAACATTTTCCATCCAAGGTCTTCTTGGGAGTTACAATGGATGTTCTCATCCGGTAACTCAGAAATCCAAACATCGATTTCTTCCATAGGCTAGTCAATGAGGTAATCAGAGATGGATCTTCCTTTCATGGCTTTTTACGTGACATACACGATATCAAATTCATCTAGAATCATCAACCATCGGGCCATTTGACTAGATAGGGCAAGTTTCTCAAGCAGGTACTTAATGGGATCCATTCGGGATGCAAGTTTAATGGAAAAGGCGAGTATGTAATTCAAATTTTTTGGGTTATCTAGACGAGGGTAATACACGCTTTTTCCAAGGATGTGTAGTTAACTTCGTATCCATCCAACTTGCGACTAGCATAGTAGATGGATTTTTCTTTATGGGATTCTTCAAGGTCTTGGGCTAGCAAAGCCTCAATTTTAGTATTCATTATGACCAGGTATATGAGTAGGGGAAGACCATTCTACTGTGGAATTAATACTAGAGGTTGGGTTAGGTATTGCTTGATTTGGTCAAAGGATTTTTGGCAAGCTTCGTTTAAAACCTTGGTTGAATTCTTCCAGAGGAGTTTGAAGATGGATTCACAAATAGAAGACAACTGACTGATGAACCGACTGATATACTGTAATTTTCCAAGGAAACCTCGGACTTCATTCTCCGTTAGGGATGGTGGAATTTCGAGTATCACTTTTTACTTGGCGGGTTCTTCTTCAATCCCTTTTTCGCTAACCATGAATCCCAAGAGCTTTCCTTTGGTAACTCCAAAAAGACATTTCTGTGGGTTAAATCGCATTGGGTATTACCGTAGTCATTCAAAGAAATTTTGAAGAGTGGGAACATGACCTTCCCTAGTCTTTGACTTGATAATTGTGACACCCCGCCTAATTAAATACCGGGCGACCACTCCTTTACTAAATTAAAATCAAGGTGAGCAGTTGGTTCATTCTTAGCATCACTATCGTAAAAATAACTTTTCCAAATTTAACACCCTATTTAATCAAGCTAAGTGTCAAAACCATTTTTTTAAACATTACTTTCCAAATTTTATTTTGAAAATAAAGATTTAATTATCTACAACAATTCAATATTTAAAGAAATCACACCACAATAACTCTGGAACATATAATCCAATTAATTTAAACATTCAACAACTAAATCCCAACATTTAAAACTTAAAGTAAAACATACATGCTAAATAAATCCCAAAGTAATAGTACTAGAAATAACTGAAATACAATTGTCCCAATAAAACAGGTCAATAGTGGAAAGGGCGACACATGCCCAATAAGGAAAATGATCGAAGTGGAATCAAGTAAATGAAATCGTCTAATCAAGAGGCCTGCAACTCCCTCCTAAGCTGCAGCACGTTCCTTCCAAGGGATCCTAAGCAAGACGCCCCTGTGGCTGGGCACCTGTAATATATACATATATATACAAGAGAGAAAGAGAAATAGAAACGGGTCAGAGCCCGATAGTGTATATGATTTAAAAATTCATTTAGCAAGTATTTAAATTGATTACAGGCTGATGCAACAACATATTAGTGCGACACTCTCTTGAGAAATTCTCACCTCTCTTCTAATGTGCACACCTATCGCACTAACCTTCCCAATGGTCTATCTCGTCATATATCACACTATCTTTCCCCAATGATTTAACTTACCTTAGGTTATTCGCAGGATTTACAACTGAACAACACAAGTATTTAAAACGTAAGATTTTAATTTGTAACAAAAGTTCTCATTTTAACTTTATTAATCCATAAAGTTTTCCAGTGTCATATTATACTTTCTCAAAACAAGTATTTATAATTTGAGTCATCAACCATGTCCTACATATCAAATCACAGTAGGCAGTTCCAGATTTCAGAATTTCATATATATATATATATTAACTACTCGTATAATATATATATATCATAACCGCACCTCACATAAAAACTATGGTGCGGGCATACTCTACTATCCAATCCTCGTATCACTCGTATTAAGGGGAATACAAATTCGGAATCACTCTCGAATTGTATTAACACATACACAACAATATTGAGGCAAAGCATAGATTCCACGTCTCTAAGAGGATGGAACATACCTGCGTCTCTTAGGACCTTCTGAACTATCAAATTGATAGCCTGTACCAAGGATATCTATCTCCTAGGGCACGAGCCAATATCCCCCATAAGGCAACACAGGATAAGATCGTCCCAGCGCGACAACATCAGAGATAGCAAGTAGCGTGGGTATGTTTTTCACACATAGATAGCATATGCATACACAATCATATAACTATACTAATATTACCATATCAATATTGGGTATATTCTCAAATCCCATACTTACGACATTATTTCTCATATCACATTATTTGTTATCACATGTAACAGTTCGTTTCTAACCTTGATTCGGTATTATTCCAACTTACCACATAACTCTCATTGTTTTATCCTCCCACCTATATAAATTCAGTAGGTATTCATCTATTCTCTTTCGTAATTATTTTACGCAATCTTCTCACTTTAAATACGTAGTTTTATCGTTTCTTATATAAGAAATCTCCCAAGGATACAACTCTCGTCTAACCTTAAAGGTCCCAAAACTTATTCATATACCCTACTGGTCCTCTTTGTCTCTCAAAACATATTTATAAGGGTGTTCATGAATTATTCCTCATTAAAGTGAATTTCAACTAATTAAGAAGGGAAAACATAAGTCTGCCAGGAGGGGTCGATCGATCGAGGTCTGGGGCTCGATCGATCGATCAAGCAGGTCTGCGAAATCTGCAGATTTGTAGTTACGGGTTTCATCTTCTAACATTCACCAAATCCATATTTTTCAATCCCAATCGTCCTAAAATTTATACTACTAACATTATATCATCATACCAGATATTTCCAACGTAAAGCATGTAGATTTCTATCACTAAACATGGATTAACAACCCAAAAATTTATATAATTATCAAGAACCCTAGAAATCTCTTAAACAAGGTTCTAATAAGAATTTTCCAGAATTTCCTTCTTGTAAACATCATAATTTTGTGGTTTGGTCCTCTACATGACAAAGGGTTTCCAGAATTTTCATTTAAACCATAACTACATGAAATTTTCTATCTCAAATTAGGTTTTTCTTCCCTATAATTCATTCTTAATCATTCCTAAACTAATATGAAAGATGCATCAACGAAATAAGCAAAATAAACACTTGACTGGGGTTTTCGACGTTCTGGTTTGCGGATGATTTTGGTGTGGTTTCGTTCCCCGTCGTGCGATCTACGCGTTGGTGGTGGTGGCGGTGCAAACGAATGGATTTTTAGCCTTGGATTGCCTTGGAAGCTCTCTCCTTCCCTCTCCTATGGTCATCACTTGTCTTTGGTTGTTCTAACCCTAGAAAACAACCTTAGACATCTGATATATCCCTTGAATTTTCGTGGGTTTAATTACCCAAAAATGTAAAATGTCTAAAATGCCCTCCCGGGGTACTAATTAAGCCTAAAAATGCCCCGAGACCCAAACTAAACCCTCGGGTACACGTTTCTGACTACCTCGACCCTTTCGGACGCATTGGTGCACTCAAAACGACCATACGAACAACTTATAAAATATTCACTTTTATTTATCAGCATTTAGTCCTGACGCGACACGGGCGCGTCCCAACTCAATTTCCAAAATTGTCATTTTATTCACCCGTGACATTCAATATAACCACTATTATATATTAATTTGCTCATTAGTAATATTCGACAAATTTCCCATAATTATTAACTCTCATCACGTTAATAATTTTAACATAATTAATTTTCGGATTTATATTAAATAATTAATTCACATTAAATTTAATAAATCCCCAAATTATTATAGCATAAAAATACGGGGTATTACAATAATCATATCATCCATGCAAGGCTCTAAAAAATGCGGAGGGTGATCGACGCGTGAAGGCCAAGCCTTAAGCCTAGGCGGGCCTTAGGCGTAAAAAGGCGTGAAAAGGCATTTAGGCATTCTTAATATATTTTAATATTTTTATCCATAAAAAGGATACTAAAATACTAAAATTATACATATCATAAAAATATGTCTGAATATATGCAAATTAAAATACTATTGGATTATTTTGGATGAGATAATGGTCTGGTTTGTAAAAAAATTCTTTAAAAGCCGATATCGTTTCACTAGAGCATTGTTGTTTTTAGAAAAAAGTGCGCCTTAAGGGTTTTACCAAGAATAAGATGTAAAAAGCGTAAGGCGGGGTGTTTCTCCCAAGCCTCAAGCCTAGTCAGTTTTTTTAGAACAGTGCATCCATGTAGAGCTCGACTTCTTTGTGTATCAGATCATACAAGAAAGTTGTGGCACCCCTCTGGTAGGTAACCTCTGTGTTTTTAGACCAAATGGCATAACACTGTAACAGAAGGTTACCCAAGGGGTGATGAATGTGATTTTCTCTTGATGATTTGGGTGCATCTTGACCTGGTTATATCCAAAAAAACAATCAATAAAAGACTTGAGACCGTGACTGGCAATGTTTTCCACAATCATGTCGATATTGGGTAGCGGGTAATCATCCTTTGAAGAGGCCTTGTTCAAGTCTCGATAATCAGCGCACATGTAAACCTTCCCTCCCGATTTTGGCATGGGTACGATGTTTTCTATCCATATGGGATATTCAATCACTCAAATGAATCCAACGTTCAACTGTTTGACCACTTCTTCCTTAACCTTGAGCGACCATTCGATGCATAGCTTTTGCAGTGTTTGATTGACCGATTTTCATTCTGGGAGAGTTGGAATCTCGTGCTAAGCTGTCTCAGGATCAATACTGGGTATGCCATCATAGGACCATAAAAAGACATCCAAAAATTAATTCAGTAATTCCTCAATTTGCGCTCGCTCATGCTCGTCAAGGGTGACCCTATCCTAATCCATCGCAGTTGGCTACTATAATCGAGATTAATAGTAACAATTTCACCTTCATTAACTTGAATGCAGTTATGTTGTTTGTTATTAACCTTGTTAAGATCAATTAAAAATTGTTCATTTACAAGATCATCATTATCAAGAGTTTGATTAGAATCAAGACAATTATTGTAAGGCATAACAGTGTTTATTTCATTGTTAGGAAAAACAGTGTCGGGAACCTCATCGAAGGAGGTCTCAATTACATCAGAATAAGGAGGAATAACATAAGAAGAAATGGGATACATATCAGAATTGGGTTAAGTTACAACAGGTAGAATATGTACATCATGCTAGTTGAGGAGAGGTGCCTCAGTAATTTTGATCAGGCGGGATGGATCCGATAATGTAGCGTGATTGAGGGTGAAAAGTGGCACTGCGTCAAAATGAAGATCGTTATTTTTTGTTCACCTCCTCAATACAAACAACCTAAATTATGACTTCACTTGCGATACAAGTGTACCGGTAAGTCGGGTATCGAAAATCTACAGAGACGAGTTGCTAGAATTTATAGGATTTAATACTCCTAAAATAATAGTGTAAAAGATAATTACAAACTAAAAAGGAAAAGATGTATAAAAGGGAAATGATTAATCTAGGTGAGGGAATTTAAAGCTAGATTAACAAAGAGAGTAAAAACTATAGGTTGCGTCGAATATCCCTCACCCGAGTTAATTAGTATAAAATGGTTACATGGGTCGACGAGTTATTACGATTGCATCTCGTTTGGACAGTTAATTGATTGAAGGGTTGCCATGCCCCTAAATCCGCATAAAATCCTAATATGATTTTGGCATCAACAAATACCCCAAAAATTACGCATGCAAGCTCGTAAGCACGGAACATACATGATATGCCCCGTCGAATCCGCTAGGCGCAATAACTAGGACAACACACCCGAAATAGACCCGTAAAATCCATCACCAAAGCAAAACAACACATCAACCCGAGTGAGTTCAATTCAAACACAACCTAGACTAAACTAGTTAGAAAGCATATTAAAAATGCGGTAAAGAAAAACGATAAATAAATGCAATAAATCTACACTAGAAAGCAAGGAGAGAAGGCATGTAAACCTAATTATAAAAGCATGTGAATTAACTAAAAAGCAAGAATTAATGAAATACAACTTATATTAAAAGGAGAGGGAATAAGAAAAGATCAATCTTACAAACCCAACTGTTGTCACATCAAATGAGGAAGAAGAAAAGAGCTCCCAACTCCCAAACCCAAACCCTAAGATAAACTATATCTGTTATTTACAACAAAATTTCTTTATATAGTAAAAGGAAATAAATTAGAAAAGGAAAGGAAAAATAAAAGAAAAGCCAAAATATCAACTGAAAACAGGGCATCGATGGTGAAAAATCAAGCCCACTGTCTTAGCTCGATGGCAAATTTGTGAAGGATCGATTGATCGATCCTTTTGATCAATCGATCGATCAAGCAGTGCTTCTTCTCTTTTCCTCCTGTTTTGGCATGTTTGATTTTCTCTTCCACTAGAAACGCCGTAACTTCTTCGTTCGGACTCAGAATCATGCACCGTTCATGGACACGCGAAGCTTGCAAGGAGGGATACAACTTCCGTGTAGATGTTAGGCCAGGTGTCCAAACTATGAATTGATCGAATTACCCTTGCGCGTGTGATTGCATACGAAACTTGAGCGGAATGCATCCGAACTCCATACTTAGTACCTAAATACCTACAAAATCCCAATTATACCTCATGTAGCATGTTAACAATATAAACCTAGGTTGTACGATTAACGGGATTAAATACAGAGATTAAGGCACCCGAGGGGGCTAAAATGCATTGGTTCGAGGGATGATATACGCAATATTTGTGTATTATCATAGCGATTGAGTGAACCATGCAGAGTGTCATCCCAGTGTCTTCAAGTTGAATGAATCCTCAGAGTCACTTCCCTCTGAATCTCCAGTATCATCTATAATCTTTTTATTGAGTGGTCGCACATGATGATGGGAGCTTTCGACCCAAAAGTAGCTATCTTGGAAAAACATCTCCATTCCTGGTTTCATCTTCTTGTCCACATGTTCATACAATGGTTTGGGAAAGCTGCAAAAGGGGAAATTTCCACCCTCTCTCATGAATCTTCCGTCCAAGGAATCTCTTGAGACAGTTTTGGTACTTTCTTGCCATCTCTTTAGACGAGGTTGACAAAGCATTCGAAGTTCTTCTGTGGATGATCAATAACCCAAATCACAAGGAGGAAATACATTGTTCAATGCAATGGATTCAAGTATCCCCTAATGTCGTTGTCCCAGCCTCAGTCCAGGCATGAAGTGCATGTTCTTTAACGTCCGGATCACATTTAAGGTTCCATGAGGGTTATACTCCAAACCAAACCTATCTTTGAAATCATCCCCTACTAGGAGTATAAGTGGTTCGACTAAAAAACTTGATAAAAGCATATCATTTGTCCCATGTTGTATCTCTAGTGCTGGATTGATGGTGCTTGTATTCTTGGTGTTATTATTGTCTCCCAAGAAGGTGATGACCTACCCATTGGCAAAGAACTTCAGTTTCTGATGAAGGGATGAAGTCACACCCTTGATATTATGGAGCCATAATCGTCCATGCAACAGATTGAAACAAGAAGGGATGTCGATGACTTGGAATTTAACAACGGGATTTATAGGGACAAACCCTATTGTAAGTTTTATAGATACCATCACTTCTCGACGAGTATTATTATAAGCGCGCACCGCGATAATGGATCAAGGTCTCTCATTTTGATTCCTAATCAATTGAGGGTCTTCAACGGGAAAACATTAAGATCTGATCCATTATCAATAAGCCAAAGTGGGACAGTCTTCCCTATGAATTCGACAGAGATATTGAGATCATAATTGTGGTTTGGACCAATCTTAGGTATTTCTTCTTCAGAGAAGGAGAGCATTCTAGTAAAGGTTAGGAATTTTTTTTCTGGTGTAGTGGAAGGAGGGATTGTGGTCCCGGTGAGTAGTTTGATCAAGGCTTTTTGGTACAGTTGGGAAGACATAAAGAGTCCCCACAAGGTGATGTTATCTTGGGTACTCTTTAACTAGTAAAGGGTGTTTCTCTCCTCGAGGGTCATTCCCAGCATAGTAAGTTTCTCAACCCCTATCCCTTGTCGATTGCGAGTTTAGAGCTTGGTAATTCCTTCCCGATCTAGTTATATTATTCACAGAGGAGGGGAAAAATAGAAACCCCATTTTCTCATCGATCATGGGTTGTCCAGCCACCTTGTTAATTTCTCCCAACAACTCCTCAAACGATATCATTCCACATATGCTGACTATTGGGATAGTATTTTCTGGGCCTTGCTTTTCATCTAAATCATCGAATTTGCCCCCCAATCTAATGGTAACGAAATCATCTTTCCATGAGAAATTGATACACTCTATAATCTCAACAACTTCTTCGTATAAATCCTCCTATTCGATAGGGAGATGTGGAAATAAAGGGACAAGGTGCCCTTTTAGCTTCAAAACATCAATTAGCTCAGACATGCAACACATTTCACTAGTCTATCGGAATAAGTTTTCCACGATTTGGAAGACATTATCTAAGTTGACTTCATCGGTAGGTACCAACCAATTATCTAACTATCGAGCCCATTTTTGAGCTTTCAAGAATAACGTACTGAATCTCTGGCAGTCAATTGTCATCTTGGAGGGCAATTTCAATCCGAACTCTAGAAATTGGATCAACAATACTGATAATTCCATATCTTTTCTTTTGAAGCAGGTATGAATATCAATGCATGCTCTTATAAGGAGGGACATAACCTGATCGAAAAAATTGGTAGTATGTACTAGAAAATATAGGCAAAATTGTAGAGGTTCAGGAGAATATATGGGTATGATGGTGATTTGCTGGGTAAGATTTAGGTAGATGGATCAAATTCTGGGTCTTCCTCTAGAAATATGGCATTTATATGATTTGGGAGTGGCTTGTAGGTAGTGTTTGGTTTAGGATTAGAACTTGGATTAAGTTTTGGTGGTAAAGACACTAGTTTGTGGTATGCATGGAAGTTTGGTGAAAGTCACAGCGGGCACTTAGTTTGAAATTTTTGGGAAGTGGGTTTTGTAATGGACGAGGGCAAAGGCTTGATAAAATTTTGACTTAAAAGGTCCTGGTAAAATTTAGAGAGGGGAGTGTGAATCTCGATGTATTCCTTCTTGATTGGGTTAGGGCGGTTTTCTAATGCCTATGAAGTGGAAGGCAGAGAGATGTTGTTGATGGTTGAGACTGCGGTATTGGCTGGCTTCTCATACTTTCTGAGAGTGAATTGTTCAGATGTTTTCTTTGGTTCAACTTCTGTCTTGGCAAGACTTTCGTAAATCTCAAATCCTTCTTCTATGAGAGCTCAAAATTAAGGGTAGTGTTGTCCTCCCATCGTTGCTCGGACATGGGGTTAGAAATTCTTCTTTACAATACTGACTTGCTTCTCTTTGAAAGGACGGTTAGTTATGGTAGCTTCTTTTTCTCTCAACCTTGATACGAAGTTACTGAAAGATTTCTTGGGATTCTATTTGGGAAGTTACAAATCATGGTGGGTAACCTCCAACGCCTCGTTATACTTGTAATGTGACATGAATTCACGGGTAACATCCTCCTAACTATGAATTCTTGACTATTCGAGAGATAAAAATAAGTGAAGAGCGCGGTCCTTCAAAGTCTGTTGAAATTTTTGGGCCACTATTTCCTCGGAGGCACCTAGGAGGTTCATCGCTCGATGGTAACTTCAAAGATGAACAATTGGGGGTCCACTACCTCTGAATTTATCGATGTTGGGCATCTTGAATTTTTTTGGCAACCTTGCTTTAAGATAGAGAGACATATAGTTGTAATCCATGTAGTTCCCAGAGATTCTGACTTGGTTAAACTTTTTTGTCAACATCTTGAGGTCCTCGTTGATCTTATTCAATTCTTCCTCCTTTATATCAATAGTTAGGGGTAAGTTAGCCCTTGGTTGGGCCAGATTCGGCATAGGGAGCTAGGTTGACGGTGGCCCATTAGTAGGAGGAGCATGTGAAGGGTGATGATATTCCTCGGGGGCCCATATAGGCTCAGGGGCGGGAAAGCCCATAGCGTGAGGGAAAAGGACCTTGTGATCTTCGAGAATAGGGACCCGATTTCATTCCATCTCATGAACGTCGATTTGAAGGTTGTCAATCTTAGCAGTGAGTTGGGCTAGGATCGTCATCAAATCCGGCTGCACATTATGTACTTGGTCTGTGTTCTCCATGGAAAATGAATGAAGATGAATTCTAGACTTAGAGGAAGTAGAGAGGGAGCTAATGGAGGCTCGGTGTGATTCGATGGAAGATCAAAGACAATAGGGAGCCAAACCAAGGGTCGGGTATTTGATCGACCTGAGAAGAAAAAAATTCGGATTTATTTTTTAAAGAGAAAGGGGTAAACTTTTGTTTTTGAAAAGGAAGGAAATTGCTTTTGACAATTTTTTGGGGAAAAGAGGGGGACATAATTTTTTTTGTGTAAACAGAAGGAAAAAGATTTATATAAAAGCAAGGAAAAATGCTTTTGGTATTTTGATAAAAGAGAGAAAAATGTTTTTGACACTTTTGGTAAAGAAAGAGGAAAAACGAGGAAAGGGTCTCAACATGATTATTGTTATCATTATTTTGTTCTCACTTGTACTAGGTTTACCTAAATTCAAAAAGAAATGCCGGACGGGACTCGAGCTTGGGAAAATTAGGTTTGAAAAATTTGTAAAAATATAGTTGGACTTATTGCCAGACTCGCGGGAAAGGCCCCATTTTAAAAGATGAAATCGCGGTAAAATTTGGGCATATCGACCCGTTATTTCAGTAGAGTTTTAAGTAGAAATAGAAAAACTAAATATGAGTGCTCTAGGTTTGACACCTATATAAGGGTGTGCAGTTATTGGTTTAATTGGAAGGGTTCCCCCTTTGGCATGACTTCCACGATATACATCTTTCTTTTGAGGGAAATCGGTACATGTTGACAAGACATTTAATATACCTGAGTGTACGTGAATTGCCTCACTATATACCTCGTTGGGATAGTACGTGTGAGTATGAATTTGATATACTCGACGTACGTGAACGAGTTACCTATGATATACCTCCCATCATAACTTCGGTCAAGCGGTACGATGCGTGGGGAATCGTTCGATATACGTCAAAGCTACTTGGCCAATGTAAGGTGAGAGTCATATCGCTTAGGCTAACTACGACCTGTCAGACCAATGCCCATCATGAAGTGACCCCCCAGTTATGGAAGAAAAATTGGTCAATAGCCATGCTCTTTAGTGATGTAGTGTGCAAAATGAATGATTCTTTATTAGTATATTATGGAGAGAATATCCTTATTCAACATGATGAGCATTATACTAATCAGGGGATAGTGTGCAAAATGAAGATTATACTAAGCATTGATATGTGAGAGTGAGTGATGTGTGACTATCTACAAGTGAGTGTGTGATTGTGAACCTAAGAACGTATCAACTAAAAGTGGTGTGTTACAAGTGTGAGTGATCATGGATATATACAAGTGTTATTAGTGGAGGTGTGTGTTAGTGACACCAAAGTATGGATATTCTAAGTGGTGTGTGCAATATGTGGATATAAGTGATCCTAGGTGCACGTAGTGTTAAGTGTACATGGAGAGTATCTACAAGTGTGTGAGTGAGTAGTGATATAAGCACAAGGTATATAAGACTAATAGAGGAGAAGAAATGGAACATACCAGTAGGTGCATACGCACACAAGAAAAACAAAACACCCATGCAAATAGAGTCTAGCCCTATTATGAAAACCGTCCCCACCAGAGTCCCCACTGTGGCCATCCCGATGGTATAACCATTCTCACTCTCTCCCGTGTGTAGACACCCCATTCTGTTACCCCCTAACTCTCCTTAGGTCCCTAGAACCTCCCTTCATCACTACAAACCAAGGTCATACCCCGAGTACTGACCTAGAAGCCATCGGGCACTCCCTGGCTCCATTTTACCAAAAAGTCAAACTCTTCAGCTCGACTGAGACTGAATGAATCTTTGAAGGTCTCTGAATTACCTTTCCAATGGTCCATCTCGTGCGCGATTCTGACCAACGGTTTGCCCTCGGCAGCCGATTTTTTGAAAAGTCCTAAAACACACTGCCAAATGGCAGGTTCCAGACCCTGCCTATCGGCAGATGCCGATCGGTAGTGACCTGGGCCTATAAAAGGTGGCCTTCACCTCATTTGCAAGAGGAGTCCAGATCTGATAAAAATCACTCTCAGCGAATCCCAAAAACCTCTCTCGAAAGCAGCGCGATTTCAACATCAAAATCCCTTTCTAACTTCCACTTTTCATCATCCTTTTCATCAAACTTGATGAATTATCTACTCTCCATGATCATCCAAGTGCAAGGGCTGCTCTCCAATATTTAAGATAAAACTCAAGATCTTCGAGAAGGTCCAACCTTCTCACCTTTCTCTTCAAATTCTCTTCAATTCGCAATAACTTGTTTTATTATTTAGCACATTTATTATCTCATTCCACACATCATAATATACTTTTTTATTTACTATTATTGCACATTTATTATTTTCATATAAATAAAACCAAAAAAACAAGAAAAAGAGGGTTTGCTTATAAATTTCAAATAGGGATTCTCATACTTTTCTCACGACTAAAAACACCTTTTCCTACACACACACACACTCACAAATAAGAGATCCCCCATTTGGATTTATGGGATAAACCCCACCCCTCGTTTTATATGCGAACTACGTGGACTTTGTTGCCTTTATAGGCTACGTAGGCATCTCGGGGTAAAACCCGAGACTCGAGTCCTATTCTCACTTCCTCTTTCATTTTCTATCTTCTTTAAATCCAATCTTCTTATATTCTATATATACTTGTCCTTAGTGACGTATTACTCCATATGCGTTATCGTTCCATTATAACGATCAACGTAAGGGTAATCACGTAAATCTTATTTTCTAATATTATTCTTATATCTTCCTACGGATGACTCGCTTTATCTCTTCCATAATATAAGTCGAGGATTCCTATCTTCACTATATATATACACATGCACACATATCACGGGGAAAATAAAGGAAAATAGAAAATATCCATGAGAGACCGAAAGGGCGAAATGGGTGCCTAACACCTTCCTATTTCGTAACTAAGCCTCTGAACCCTTCTCGAATCATTTTGGTTTCGCATGCACCAGTATGTCTTTGGATGCCATCCTTCGGTATGGCTTCCCCTTTTTCTTTTGTCTGTTTTGAGTAAAATAGACTAGAGACTCTAAATCTCTCTACATGTTTACGCCTCATATCAAACAATGTCGGCCGAAGCGCTCTCGAGAGGGACGCGCGGGACCCAAGGATCCTTCCTCCGCGTGCCCGCCCGCAGGCGAGGATCGGGGATGGCCACAGTGGTGACTCTGGTGGGGATATGTTTTGTTTTGATAGCTTAACTCTATTTGTATGGATGCTATATTTTTTTATATTCCCCCTATATCTGCATGTTCCCCTTTTCCATGTGTATCCCATGCTTATGCTTCTGTTCACACACTTGTAGAAAATTCTCCATGTACACTTCGCACCACTTGCACCTAAGATCACATATATCCGCATGTTGCACGCATCACATATCCATACTTGGTGTACCTTGGGTACTTGTATTTTGCTTCCTATTTGGCATAATCAAGAAAGGCATTCTCATCATAAAGTACTAATAAGAGAATCATGCATAATTCACACGACATCACCAAAGAGCATTGTTATTGACTAAATTTTACCCACTAACTGGAGGGTCACTTCGTGATGGGTGATGATGTTGAGATTCAGCACCACCAGATAAGTGATGATGAACTTAAACAGTAGTAACCATGGCAACCATAGAGATGTATATGTATAAGTGTGTAAGTGTGTAGAAGGAGATGAGTATAAGAGGAATAAGACAATGATGTATAGTGGTTCAGCCAATTAGGCCTACATCCACTGTGAGTGTATGATCCACTAAGTATGGGCACTAATGGCCTTGGATACAATTGAAGACGTGTGTGCTCGCGTTCAATTAAGAAATAATATAATAAACACCTTTTAACCCAAATTAACCCTAAGCATGCAACTAGGTGTGATTGAAACAATATGAAATCATGCAAGAATTATTCAACACACAAAGTTTAAGGAAAAATCCCCCACAGGGGCAAAACCATTTGTATATCACTATAATTTGTAAGAGAAACGGCTTACAATCGGCTTACACTGAAATACAAGTTTTTGACTAAGAATTACCCTCAGGTATCGGATTTTGTAGTCGCGGCTGGAATTATCCTTTTCCAGTAGGGCTGCAATGAAGAGGAAGGAGCGTTCCACTTCACAAGGGTTGAACAACAACAATGGTGTTCTTGGATTACCAAAAGTGACTCACAAATGTATGGAGTTTGTGTGAATCAAGGGTATGAATCAATGGACTCAAATACCATGAAGACTTAAGAGTTGATATGCTCTGAAAATCGTGGGAAAGTCTTGAAAAATAACTCTACCGAAGTTGGTATAAATAAGAGGACTTGAGCTATGAAATTCGGAACACGATCTGAACAAGATCTATTTGAAGTTATCTCCGGCAGACCGGTCCGGGTCTGAGGCGGGTCGATTCGGTTGACATCGGATCGGTTCTTTTATTGAAGGCGGATCGGTTCGGATGACATCGGATCGGTTTGGCTTTCAGCTTCATCGGTTTGCCATCGGTCTGGGGTATACTAGCCTTTAGCATAACGGATCGGTCCGTTTGTGACCTGATCGGTCCGGATGACCGGATCGGTTCTTTTATTTTGGCCGGACCGGTCCGGTCCTCAGGAACCAGATTCCTTCGAGGAAATCTCTCCATCTTCAAAGGGCCATATCTTCTTCACCATAGCTCGGAATGAGATGCCGTTTCTTCCAGTATCTTTGTAGCGGCAAGATCTTCAACTTTCAAGTTGACCTATCCTCCGAACGGTGGATGTATAATTACCGAATTGCCCTTGAACTTCCATATCGAGCCTTCTTTCACTGTTTTGACTTCTCTTGCGTACCACTAGCATATAGTCCCTAAAAGCATGGAACGTGAAGTCATTGAGGCTGATGTAAAACACATGATGGAGATGCAGGATGCTTGATTCCTGGAATTCGGATTGAGGCCGTCATATGTGATCATGTAGAAACGTGCCAAATGTAACGGCGTACGACATACAAAACTGTAAGATAACGGACATGACAAAAGTGTCCTTACAAATCTCCCCCTATGTCTATGCCGGTACATACATAAAAAAATCCGAATTATCAATTCACAACTGCCTATACAAGTCTACCCTTCCATGAACCCAAAACTGGAAAGATACATATGAATAAGACTACATCGTTTGTTCTTCAAATCTTCAGGAATCTCAAAGCTTTTCTCATCAGGGTGTGCAATTCAGAGATCATCAAGATAGTACCTACACACATGAGACAAAGCAAAATACCAAGTGACATATCGAGTTTGAAATGAGATAAACATATATACCAATTTATGAACAAAACTCACAATTTTCAAATCTCCCCCATAATAAGATAATTCTTTCTCCCCCTTTTTATGATGTCCCCAGATAGACACAAGAGAGAAATAAATCAAATAGGCAAAATCGGGGTGTCACGGTACATAAAACAGCACAAACTATTTTTGAATTTTCAAATTTTTCATAAATAGAAAGGATACCAATATGAACAAATATGATACAAAAATCACACCATGGATTTAGACTCAAACAACCACGTCATGGAAATGGAATGAATGGGTGTGAACACATTCGATAGGTAAATCAACTCAATCAATCATATGTGCACGATGCATATGTGTACCCCTAACGAATGAGCATCAAAAGTATCCTTAAGTGAAAAGATTGTTGAATTTAAATGACATCGTCTTATACAAATCAACAAATCAAAGTCAAAATGATTTTCACCCCAATAACTTCCAAAACTATTTAGCGCATTTTAAGCATTTCAAGGACGTGCAAACCCGTTTTAAATTCTCCAACCAAACTCCCTCATAGATATTTTGAATAGAGGTATACTAAATTCTCACACTTTGGAGAATTGATGGTGAAACCTACAATGGCCCATATTTGGCATGAATTGCTTTTTATTGCCTTTAAATTTTTCGGGCTCTTTTAACCTCTTAGGACCTCGGATATTAAAATTCCTCCATTTTTTAGGTCCTTTTAAACGGTGGCTTTTGCGCAAAGGATAAATAATCAACTTTCGCAGCCCCTCCCCGTTTTCAATTAAAACACACAAACATTCAAAACGGTTCTTGAAATGCACAATTTCCTTATCAAAATTTATCGCGCTTGGTTCGTTTTAAGGACAGGATTGAAGTGAAAACACCCAACCAACATGTGATAAGACAAGCACAATAATCAAACAAATCCGTGCATGTGTGCAATAAAGGACAAAGTGAGTCAAACATGTAGAAAGTAACACTATAGCAACTCAAAGACTCCAAACTTTGTAAAGCACAAGAATGAATTGACCTATTATCTCAAAACACTATCAAATAGTCACATGAAGATAATGGAATGAAGTTGTGACTCGGTCAACTTAAGTATTCATCCATAAACGGTGCAAAAAAAATATTTTTGTATTTTTCAAATTTTTTTTTTTAAAAAAAAAAATATATAGAAAAAGTACATGTCACAACGCTAGCAAACATAACGATCATGAAACGAAAACTAGCGTATGACAAACATGCAAACACAATCATCTATATGATATGGCAAGATAAGAATCATGTGCAAGCAAACGGGAATCAACTATTCTAAAATCTAGTGTATCCAAAAGTGATTTCCTAACCCAAATGGATGAAACAAGTCGACAAGGGTTTTGGGAACCAACAAAACACTAGACTTCGAATTCCTAGGACCTCTTCCAAGATCATAACAAAATCGCCTAAAGTGACCATTCCTACCACAATATGAGCATGTGTAAATGGGTGGGATGACACCTAAAGTGTTGTCTTTTCTAGCGTCCTTGGAATTAGTTGACCCTCTAAAGCAAATAATGGTTTTGGCTTTAGCATTAGAAGCATGAGAACACGATGAGCCATTACCACCACTATCAAACCTACTTGAGTCTGTCAAATCATTTTTTAACTTCAAAATTTTTGACTCAAGCAAAGAATTAGACTCTTCCAAATTAAGGGACGCCTTCTTCAAATTATCAATTAAACTTAACAGTTTATCACGCTCCTCCTCAATTAAAACAAACTTATTCCTAAGAGTCTTTTCGCGTGCCGTAAAATCATCGATTAATTTTTTATCCTCGACGGCACAAATGGGAACCCTAGAATTTTTTAAGTCCTCCAATTCCTTCTCTAAAACTAGGACCCTATCATCACACTCCTTCTTGGACAAATTTAAAGAAACAAAGTCATGGTCCAAGGACACAAATTTTTCATGATAAAAATCTCTTTGATTTTGAACCGTTTGCAAAAGATCCATTGCGGATTTAAAACGAGAATTTTCTTTTTCCAAAACTTTAATTCTTTTGCAAAGTTTCAAATTCAAAGTTTTTAAATTCTCAGTATGGTCGTGAACTTTTTCAAAAATAGGCACTTTATTATATAACTTCTCCATTTGAACACGCACTTTTTCAAAAAATCAATTTTTTTTAGAAAATTGATATCTTAGAAAAATTTTGCGGAAAATAGGATCACGCGATAAATTAGCGTAACCCGCTCTGATACCAATTTGAAAACGTGTGTGCTCGCGTTCAATTAAGAAATAATATAATAAACACCTTTTAACCCAAATTAACCCTAAGCATGCAACTAGGTGTGATTGAAACAATATGAAATCATGCAAGAATTATTCAACACACAAAGTTTAAGGAAAAATCCCCTACAGGGGAAAAACCATTTGTATATCACTATAATTTGTAAGAGAAACAACTTACAATCGGATTACACTGAAATACAAGTTTTTGACTAAGAATTACTCTCAGGTATCGGATTCTGTAGTCGCGGCTGGAATTATCGTTTTCCAGTAGGGCTGCAATGAAGAGGAAGGAGCGGTCCACTTCACAAGGGTTGAACAATAGCAATGGTGTTCTTGGGTTACCAAAAGTGACTCAAAAATGTATGGAGTTTGTGTGAATCAAGGGTATGAATCAATGGACTCAAATACCATGAAGACTTAAGAGTTGATATGCTCTGAAAGTCGTGGGAAAGTCTTGAAAGATAACTCTACCGAAGTTGGTATAAATAAGAGGACTTGAGCCATGAAATTCGGAACACGATCTGAACACGATCTGTTTGAAGTTATCTCCGGCGGACCGGTTCGGGTCTGAGGCGGATCAGTCCGGTTGACATCGGATCGGTTCTTTTATTGAAGGCGGATCGGTTCGGATGACATCGGATCGGTTCGGCTTTCAGCTTCATTGGTTTGCCATCGGTCTGGGGTATACTGGCCTTCAGCATAACGGATCGGTCCGTTTGTGACCGGATCGGTTCTTTTATTTTGGCCAGACCGGTCCGGTCTTCAAGAACCAGATTCCTTCGAGGAAATCTCTCCATCTTCAAAGGGCCATATCTTCTTCACCGTAGCTCGGAATGAGATGTCGTTTCTTCCAGTATCTTTGTAGCGGCAAGTTCTTCAACTTTCCAGTTGACCTATCCTCCGGACGGTGGATGTACAATTACCGAATTTCCCTTGAACTTCCATATCGAGCCTTCTTTCACTGTTTTGACTTCTCTTGCGTACCACTAGCATATAGTCCCTAAAAGCATGGAACGTGAAGTCATTGAGGCTGATGTAAAACACATGATGGAGATGCAGGATGCTTGATTCCTGGAATTCGGATTGTGGCCGTCATATGTGATCATGTAGAAACGTGCCAAATGTAACGGCGTACGACATACAAAACCGTAAGATAACGGACATGACAAAAGTGTCCTTACAACAATGCACATAAGCTCACTTTCTCTCTCTACTGTGTGTATAAGCAGAGTTTTTTCTAGGGTTACCATTTTTGATCCATCCTTCTATAGGGTTGTAGGTGATAAGTATATATTGGTCTTGGGGGGTGTAGTGTACCCCCCAAGCATGCATGGTGCATGTGAATGATGATCTATCCAATCCCCTGTTGACACCTGTAGATGCCAAATGATGACATAATATTCCTTCACGTGAGGGGGTGATATTATTATAACGGTCTCCCACATGCCATGTGAGCCTCACGCGCACTGTTCCACGCGTCTCCCAAACCACGCGCTATGATGATGTCATCCTCGGCCTATGATATGAGGTCGAGGGCAAAGTTCCTTCAGGTAGTGAGTCTGGCCTAATTTAGGCCTCGTATTGTCATACCCTCGGAGGGTCGTCTGGACTTGACGAGGGGTGGGCCCTTGAGGGGTCGTCTGGACCATGATGAGGGGTCGACCCCTTTAAGGGTCGTCTGGGCCTGATGAGGGGTCGACTCCTTGAAGAGTCATCTGGACCATGATGAGGGGTTGACCCCTTGAAGGGTTGTCTAGGCCTAATGAGGGGTCGGCCCCTTAAAGGGTCGTCTGGACCATGATGAGGGGTCGGCCCCTTGAAGAGTCGTTTGGTCCTGATGAGGGGCTGGCCCCTTGAAGGTTCATCTGGACCATGATAAGGGGTCAGCCCTTGAAGGGTCGTCTGGACCATGATGAGGGGTCGGCCACTTAGAGGGTCGTTTGGGCTTGATGAGGGGTCGGCCCCTTGAAGGGTCGTCTGGTCCTGATGAGGGATTGACCCTTGAAGGGTCGTCTGGTGCCTGATGAGGGGTCATCCTGGCCTCGCCCAGGTGAAGTATGCCCTCGGCCTGGCCGAGGGTATATGCAGGTATATTAATCACCCCACAGCCCTTAGCCATCGATGTTGTTGAGATGGATGAGGGATAGTGTTTCCATTGAGATGATTGTATGGTCAGTTTGATGAATGACACCTGTCAAGCTAGTGTGACACCTAGGCAGATATCCAATGTCCTTCCATTTTCCCACGCATAAAGGCTTTATACTTTGCTTGGGACTTTGTGCCCTAATGATGCCCTCCTCGTGGGTTGTTCTCTGCCTTGGTTAATAGGACCACTCATTAGCAAGATATTTAAACAATTTTTAAAGTCATTTCCCCTTCTTCTTCTTCTTCTTCTTCTTCTTCTTCTTCTTCTTCTTCTTCTTCTTCTTCTTCGCTCCTGAACTCTCTCTCTCTAGCTTCTCAACAGCTTCCATAGCCATTTCTGCAACCTCTCTGTACCAAGCTTCGTTCAGCCTTTGCTTTCGTCTATAGGTACTTTTCTTTGCCATAAATCCCATTTTTAATCTTCACTTTCATTTCATGCATTGGGGTTGATGCCCCTTGTAGTGTTTCTAGGTTTTTTTTTCTGGTGCCTTCTCCGATAAGTCGAGTTCTTCCCTTTCTTGAGTGTTCTTGATCAAAACCTTTTCCTTACCTTGGTTTTGATCCAAAAGTCCAACTTAATCAACTGTGAGATTATTTGTAGTTGGCTTATTCTTCTAAGTGTAGGGTCTTCCCTTTAGTGCTTAGGAGGCTTTATAATTTAGCTGAGGAATTCCCATTCCTGAGAGAGAAGTTCTTCGTAGATATTAGACGAATAGAGGAAGAGGATGAGAGGAGACGAGGGTCCGACCCTAATTGGGTACGACCTATTTTTCCCATTCCATTAGCCACTATCGTACCCCCTGAGTCCTGTGGGTCGTCCGGTCGTCCTCCCGAGAGTCAATCGTGCGAGGTAGAGATGGATGAGAGAGCATCATCACCAAAATGTGCTAGCCCTTTTGGGAGGAGAGAAATGTCTGATCTTAGCCCAGGCCGATAGGCCGAGGGATTGGTCCCTTCCGAGGCTATTCCTGTGATAACTTTATCCCCTCAGGCCTTCCAGATGGCCTTTCCTCATGGACCCCTAACAGGTGATGAGGCCGAGGGAGAGGGGAATGAGAATGATGGTGAGGACTCAGACGCTGACCAAGTTGACACCTCCCATGCCTCAGCTTATGTTTCCTCCGTTAGGGATCGTGACCTCTAACTATGGAGGCATACATTTAGTGTGCCCCCCCAATATAAGTATGAGGGTCCCCTCTGAGTCTGAGAAAGTCTTTGAGGGTGACGAGGGAGAGATCGCAGTATATGAACAGATGTTTAAGGTTGGTGTTAGGTTCATTCTGCACCCTTCCATTGTCAATATATTGTCAGCCCTCGGTGTTGCCCCCTCTCAGCTTCCTCCCAACTCCTGGAGGACGATCCTCGGCTATGTCTCTTTGTGGAAGAATACCTTCACTGACGAGCCTTCAGCCGATGTGTTTTTGTCTTGTTATAATATCACTTGCTCGTCTAAACAGCCTGGGTACTATCATCTGGGGGGGAGGAGGTCTGGTAAAAAACTTCTTCGCGTGGCACAAACCTCTAACCATGACTGGAATAAGAGATTTTTCTTCATATCTGGGTAATGTGAATTTTCTGCCGAGGCTCAGCCTTTGGACGATGGTCTGAGAGTTCCAAGGAGATGGTCTAACCCCTCTATGAAGGCTAGGTCAGACCCTGGACTTATCCTGGATAAAAAGGACATAGTCGAGTATCTGAGAGAACGAGGGAAAGAGGGTGGACTTGCAAAGTTTGATGATCTGATGACCCCTCGGTTCCTTAAAGAAGATGGTCTGAGGGTCGGCCCCTTGACAAAGCTATGTGAGTTATTATTATTTTTTGCTCAATCTTTTCTTTTTTCCAAGTGTTTCATCTTTGCCTCTGTATTTTTCTGATGTGTCGTCCCCTTTTCAGGTCGTCCTGTAGGTATCTCTGATTATCTTTGGGAAATGACTTCCCCAAGCTTATTATCTGGTTTAGGCAAGAAGAAAGTCAAAGAGCCTCAGCAGGATCCGAGGAAGTCAAAGGCCGTAGGGACGACACATGATGAGTCGACTACCAATAGTGATAAAAGGAAAGAGCTTGAAGGCCTTGCTGACCCTCGACCGGATTCTAGGACGAGGGCAAGGGTGGAGGCATCTGGGGGGACTGGTTCCTCTTCCAGCATGGGGGCCTTATGGTCCCAAAACTTAGCATTTTTGAAGGCTGAGCCGTCTTTCCTGATAGCCAATCTGAGGGAAGCCAAAGCTTCTATGTTCTCCACCCCCTCGGCTGCTGACTATGATTTCCTGTCGAAGATGCCCCCGGCCAATGTATATGACTATGGTTTGCACACTCTAGCTCAGGTATTTGTTTTCATTTTACTTAGTTTGAATTTTTCACAAACTGTTTCCTCGGCCTCTTAACGAGTGTCTTTTTCTGTGCAGTCTATCTGTGCTTTTACCTCGGCCACTAAGTGGATGGCTGAAAACCAACAAAAATTTCATGAGGTCGAGAGGGCCATTCAGCATGAGGCTGACCTGCAGAGAGAACTTGAGACTACAAGGGCTGAATTGGAGAGTGCGAGGACTGAACATGCAAGGGTCCTGGATGAGATGACAAAGCAGCATGATGCAGACCTGAAGGCCAAGGACTTGCTTATAAAAGAGAAAGATGAGGTCTTGATCAACTTGGGGGTTCAATTCAAGGCTGATCTTGAGGGGGCTGTAAAGAAATTCAAGGTCGATGCTGTGGAGGCCTATAAACTCTTAGATGAGTTTCAAGGCTTTGGCTTTAATACTTAGAGAGGGGGATTAGGACAGCCTGTCGGTGGGTCATCCTTAAGTTTGCTGATGCAGTATCATCTGTCCTCCCATCTCTTGAGGCAATTCAACTGGACGATCCCCTTATTGCTGAAACCCTTGATCAAGTGGAATCTCAGCATGTAGAAGGCACAGGCACATCTGAGGCTCGACCTGTCTTGGTCATAGAAGAATCTCCCGTAGATATTGAGGCCTTGCCCTCTGACGTTGCTCCATAGGGTGGTTTTCTGTAGCCCATACCCTCTTCATGTAACCAATATTTTTTTACCTTACATTTGTTGAACAAATATTAACATTATGTAATATAATGCCTCTTGTTGTCTTCTATACTTGTCTCTTGCTATCTTTTATACTTGTCTCTTGTATGACTTGCATTGTGATGTTTTTAAATTAACAATATCACTAACCCCTCCCTCGTCTTTCTTGAGGGTAAAGGAGGGGTCGTCCCCACCATTTTCCCTCATCATAGCCGAGGGTGGCTTCCACCAACTTAATGATGTTTTAAATTAAGTCCCCCCTCATCTTTCTTGAGGGCAAATGAGGGGTCGTCCCCCCCATTGACCCTCATTATAGCCGAGGGTGGTTTTTACCAACTTAATGGTTTTTCAATTAAGTCCCTCCTTGTCTTTCTTGAGGGCAAAGGAGGGGTCGTCCCCCCCATTGACCCTCATTATAGTCGAGGGTGGATTTCCATCAATTTAATGATGTTTTCAATCAAGTCCCCCCTCGTCTTTCTTGAGGGCAAAGGAGGGGTCGTCCCCCCCATTGACCCTCATTATAGCCGAGGGTGGTTTTTACCAAGTTAATGGTTTTTCAATTAAGTCCTCCCTCGTCTTTCTTGAGGGCAAAGGAGGGGTCGTCCCCCCCATCGACCCTCATTATAGCCGAGGGTGGTTTTTACCAACTTAATGATTTTTTCAATTAAGTCCCCCTCTCGTCTTTCTTGAGGGAAAAGGAGGGGTCGTCCCCACCATTGACCCTCATTATAGACGAGGGTGGTTTTTACCAACTTAATGGTTTTCAATCAAGTCCCTCCTCGTATTTATTGAGGGCAAAGGAGGGGTCGTCCCCACCATTGACCCTCATCATAGCCGAGGGTGGCTTCCACTAACTTAATGATGTTTTCAATTAAGTCCCCCCTCGTCTTTCTTGAGGGTGAATGAGGGGTCGTCCCCACCATTGACCCTCATCATAGCCAAGGGTGATTTTTCACCAACCTAATGGTTTTTAAAGCCCCCCCTCATCTTTCTTGAGGGTAAATGAGGGGTCGTCCCCACCATTGACACTCATCATAGCCGAGGGTGGTTTCCCACCAACTGAATGATGTTTTAAATTTTGAAGTCCCCCCTCGTCTTTCTTGCGGGTAAATGAGGGGTCGTCCCCACCATTGACCCTCATCATAGCCGAGGGTGGTTTCCCACCAACTGAATGATGTTTTAAATTTTGAAGTCCCCCTCGTCTTTCTTGAGGTTAAATGAGGGGTCGTCCCCACCATTTGCCCTCATCATAGCCGAGGGTGGTTCTAACGAGTATCACCCCAATCACACTAGGATTAATCAAACAGAAAATGAGGGATCAATGTGACATTCTCATTAACATTCCAAGTGTTCTGTTAGAGCAACACATTAATTACAATTGTGGTCCGATAGACATTTACAAAATTATTGATAGTATTTCTTCAAATGATCTGCATTCCAAGGGTTGGAAAAGGGTTCCCCTTCTAGGTTTTCTAGTCTATACGTTCCAGGGACCACTTCAACGATGACCCTATATGGGCCATGCCAATTTGGGTGGAGCTTGTTGGGCTTCTGCCAAGTCTTTTTGAGGACTAAGTCCCCTACTACAATTGGCCTCTACTTCACCCTTTGGTTGTAAAACCTTGTAGTCCTCTGCTGGTAAGCGGCTTGCCTTATCTCGGCGTCTTCCCTCCTTTCCTCAATAAGGTCTAAGTCAAGTCTCCTCTCTTCCATATTTCTCTGGGGGGTCATACATTTGGACCCTGTGGGTAGGAAACCTAATCTCGGTGGGGATGACGGCTTCTGAGCCATAAGCTAGCATGAACGGGGTTTCTCCGATAAAGGTATTTGCCGTCGTCCTATAGGCCCACAGTACAACATATAACTCCTCAGCCCATATTCCTTTTACCTCCTCAAGTCTTTTCTTGATCCCATCTAGGATTATCCAATTTTTAACTTCCGTTTGCCCATTGTCCTGAAGTCGACCTGGGGTAGAGAATAATTGTTTGATACTCACCCTTTCACAGTACTTCTCTAGAGATGTATTCTTGAAATGAGTCCCGTTATCTGAGATGAGGATGTTGGGGAGACCTTATCTGCATATAATATTTTTCCAGATGAACTGGAAAGTTTTCTGCTCGGTAATCATGACCATCGGCTCTGCCTCCACGCATTTTAAAAAATAGTCAATTGCCACGATATGAGGAACCGATAGTTATTGATGGCCTTAGGCAAGGGGCCTACTAGGTCAATCCCCCACACCACAAATGTCCATGGGGATGTAATGGAGGTAAGAGGCTGATTGGGCTGGTGAGGGATGGTGACAAATCTTTGACATTTATCACACTTTTTTACATATGCCGTGGCATCTTTTCCCAAGGTCGGCCATCAGTACCCCTGGGTGACCACCCTCTTCGCTAAAGATCTGCCTCCAATGTGGCTTGAACATGACCCCTCATTCACGTCTTGCAAAATGTGTGGGACTTCAGAAGGGTGCACACACCTAAGTAAGGGGAGCAAAAACCCCTTTTTGTACAAGGTGTCTCCGATGACAGTGAATTTCGCAGCTCTGTATCTTAACTTCTTCCTCTCTTGCCTTGCTTCTGGCATCTCCCCCTCTTTAATGTATCTGATCATAGGGTCCATCCTTGAAGCATCCTTAGAAACATTTAAGAAAGTTCCAAGTGTTCCCTCAGCATCTTCAATAGTTGGTCGAAGCAAGATTTCCACTAGTACTGTCCTCCTGATATTTGTCCTAGTTGTCGAGGCCAACCTAGCTAGTGCATCAGCTCGGCCATTATCGAGCCTAGGTATCCTCTATAATTTCACTTATGTGAAGCTCTTCAACAGTGATTTCACTTTCTCAAGGTATTTGGCCATCCGCTCATTCTTGGCCTTGTAGGCTCCTAGTATCTGATTCACTACTAGCCTTGAATCACTATGGACCAAAATCTGGCCGACATGAAGAGACTTGGCCATGGAGAGCCCTTCTATCAAGGCCTCATATTCAGACTTGTTATTGGAGGGTTTGAAGTTGAACCTGAGGGCGTACTCAATGTCTATGCCATCGGGTGATGATACTATCAGTCCGGATCCACTTCTGCTATCGCAGGAGGACCCCTCAACGAAGAGGCTCCACATAGTCTACTCTTCTGAAAAACTTCCCTCGGTGAGGGACCCCTGTTTAAAGAGATATTTTCACTTTTCATTTTTGGACACTTTCCCTCTAGCGGTGCTTGTCTCAGCCTTATCTGCAGGTGTGTTGGTGAGTCTGCCTTGTAAGGTATTTATCTTCCCGAGGCTCTCATCTTCGTCTTCATCATCTTCCCAAGTAAACTCGGCCATGAAATCTGCCAATGCTTGCCCCTTAATGTCCGTCCTAGGTTGATACACATTGTCAAACTCCCCCAGCTCTATAGCCCAGGCCATTAACCTACCTATTTTTCTGGCTTGTGTAGGACCTGCCTAAGAGGAGAGTCAATGAGGATGACCATTATATGGGACTCGAAGTATGGCTTCATCTTTCTTGAGGAATGGATCAAGGCATAGGATAACTTCTCCATCCTTGGGTATCTTTATTCTGTCCCCTGAAGTGCCTTACTGTTGAAATACATTGGCTTCTGTACTCCGTCCTCTTTTCTCACAATGGCTGCGCTGATAGCTGAGTCTGAGACGGCTAGGTACACATGTAGTCATTCACCTTGTACTGGCCGTGACAACAGCAAGGGAGACCCTAAGTACGCCTTTAGCTCCTTGAAAGCCTCATCACACTCTTCGCTCCACTAAAAGCCTTTCTTAGAATTTTGAAGAATGGTAAACACTTATCTGTGGCCCTAGACACGAACCTATTCAAAGCAGCCACTCGCCCCGTGAGCCTCTGAACGTCTTTAATGGTCTTGGGGGTCTTCATCTCTATAAGGGCCTTTATCTTTTCAGGGTTGGCCTCGATGCCTCTTTGGTTGACAATGAACCCCAAGAACTTCCCCGCTCTAACCCCGAAGACACACTTGTTCGGGTTGAGCTTCATTTGGTACTTGTCCATTGTATTAAAGGTCCTCTAGAGGTCAGCCACATGATCCTCTTCTTTCAAACTCTTGGTCAGCATGTCATCTACATAGACCTCCATAGACTTCCCAATTTGTTCTTCAAATATTTTATTTACGAGGCACTGATACATTTCCCCCGCATTTTTTAGGCCAAAAGGGCATGACCCTATAACAGTATATCCCCTTATCGGTAATGAAAGTTGTCTTCTCCGAGTCTTCAGGGTTCATAAAGATCTGGTTGTACCCTGAATAGGCATCCATGAAGCTCATGAGCTCATGGACTATGATAGTGTCTACCATCTTATCAATGCGGGAGAGAGGGAAGGTGTCTTTGGGACAATCCTTGTTGAGGTCGGTGAAGTCTACAGACATCCTCCATCTACCGTTGGTTTTTGGGACAATGACTGCATTGGACAGCCATTCGGGATAGATGACCTCCCTGATAAAGTCTGCATCTTCCAGCTTCTTGACCTCATCCCTAATGACCTCGTACTTCTCTCGAGAATAAATTCTCCTCTTCTGCCTCACTGGCTTTGCACCCTCTACCACGTTGAGCTTGTGGCTCATAATTTTGGGGTCGATCCCTGGCATATCTGTGTGACTCCATGCAAAGACACTCTGTCTTTTCCTTAGAAGCTTGATGAGGTCTTATTTTATGTCTATCTTCAGAGCTTTTCCAACTTGGATGTTTTTTCCGGCTCACCCTCATCGAGGATGATGGATTCTACCTCTTCCGCGGCTTCTCCTTTCCAGAGTTTTTTCTTATCCCTGGGGTCAAGGGTGTCAATATTATAAGTGGCTATTGCATTTTTATGTGCCTCTCTTTCTTAGGTGGAGTTAAAATAACATTCCCGCACTGTCGTTTGGTCTCCCTAAACTTCCCCTACCCCGTAAGGGGTCGGGAATTTGATTATCTGATGAACTGTAGATGGCATAGCCTCGAACCCCTTGAGGGTTACTCGCCCTAGTATAATGTTGTAGGCCAATAAGACATGTTCATCCATCACAAAGAAGCTGACCTTCTTGGTAAGCCATTTCGGCCACTCGTCCCCCATCCTGGCATCCGCCTCATACACTATAAGGGGATGAACCTTTTCCCCATTTAACCCAATCAATGGGTGATGGCATGGAACGAGTCTAGCACAGCTGAGACCGAAGGCTTTAAAGCACGACCAAAACATCACATCTGTAGAGCTAGCCCCGTCGACTAGGATCCTCGGCACCTCGCACTCGTGTACCCTGGTAGTGATGATGAGAGGGTCATCATGTGGGCCTAGGAGGCCTTTGAAGTCCATTCTTGAGAATCCCACTATCAAGGTGTCCATATCGACCTTCTTTCTATTTTCTGACTTTGTCTCAATAAAGGTTGAGTGTACAACTTTCGTTATTGCCTTGAGTTCAGCTACATGGGCCTTCCTGTCGGCGACCTCTGACCTTCCTCCTTTTAGACCCCCGGAGATCACTCCCATACCGAGCGAGATCATATTAAGTCTCTTAACAGGGTCGTGGTCATCTCTCGGTGGGAGGTTAGGGTCGTCCTCATCGTCAGAAGGGTCATCCCCTTTTTTTGAGGACCTTCTCTACATGCATCGCCTCGCTTCTTTCTAGGGTCGTCCCCTCGGTCCCTCTTGAAGGCACTCTTATTGACGTACTTTCTTAGATTCCCTTCTTTTAACATTTTTTCAATCTTATCTTTCAGAGCAAAGAATTTATCTATCATGTGTCCATGGTCTTGGTGAAATTCACACCATAGGTTTTTGTTCCTCTTGTTGGGGGCTGCCCTCAACTTCTCAGGCCACTTCAGGGACCGGTCACTCTTTATCTCGTTGAGAATATGTTCACAGTTGACCGTTAGAGGGGTGTAATCAGCGAACTTGTCGTCCGTAGACCTCTTTTTCCCCTCTTTGTTCTTCTTATAGTACTTACCCCCACTAGTGCCTCTTTTTTCATCTTCGTGTTTTGCGGCCATCGCCTCTTCGGCATTCATCACCCTTCCCACCGTCGACAGCAATTCAACCATCATCCTCGGAGGGTCTTCAGCAAGCTTCCATAGCAGCTTTCCCTTCTGGAGTCCTCCAATGAGGGCGGTTATAGCTATGCTCTCCTCATAGTCTTGCACCTCTAACTTTTCTTTGTTGAATATGGCTATGTAGTCTCTTAGACTCTCGTTCTTCCCCTGATTAACATAGAGCAGGTGTGTGGTCTTCTTCTGTGGCCTCACCCCAAAGCAAAAGTTGTGGATAAACCGGTCTGCCAGCTGCTTAAAGCTTTCAATGGAGTTTGTTGGAAGAGACATATACCAGACATGTGCAGCCCCAGTTAGTGTGACAGAGAAGTCACGACACCTCATCTCATCTTATATAGAGTATATGTCTGCTGCTGATTGGTACATCTCAATATGGTGGACATGGTTGGTACTCCCGTCATATCTTGGGGTGACCACAGGTGGCTTAAACTTTGACGGCATAGGGAAGTTGACTATCTTCGCCACAAAGGGTGAGCCTATGGAGTATCCTCTCTGAAGAGGGTCTTGGCTTTTCAGAATATCACCAATATTATCCTCCAGTCGCTGGACTGAGTCATTCTAGGGCCTCGTAGGGTCGGTCTGGCCGATGTTATCCCCTGCCGCCTCTTTGAGGTGGATGGAGGGTTCTGCTGCGACTGACCTGTGTCGGCTGTTTACTTCCCCTTGACCGTCGTCCCGTCCTTGGGGTCGGCCCCCGTGGGGTCGTCCATCTTTTGCATCCCTTCTGGACCTCACAGCACTCCTTGATCTGGACAATTTTTCCCGCAGGTCATTTACTGGGTCAAGCCTCTCAAAGGCCGACCCCCTGCTTAGACGATCAAAAGCAGAGCCCCTCGGGTGATCGCCAGGATTTTTCCTTCCACACTTCCCTCTGCTCTCTTGGAGAGGTCGCACAGTATTGTTGGAGACCTCATATGGCTCCCAGCATTCTATGGGGGCCTCCTCTCCCTCTAGATCATCATACTTGTCCTCAGGGCAAGGGTTTCTTTGCCTCCCTAGGCATAGACACCGGGGGTCAGCAACATCCCTCCGCCGTTGTGGGGGTGGTAAGTCTTTGAGTGGTTCTTGGGGTGGTCCCCTAGCCTCATGCTACCCTAGAGCCACTTCCAGAGTGATCATCTCAGGTGAGACCCCTGGTGGTCTTAGTATGTTCTGGCTTAGAGCTGTGAACTGTTCCTGCATGATCCGCTAGCTTACCGCCAGAGACTTTAAGGCTTTCGCCACATCAGCCATCTCAGACTGAGGTGGTGGCTGACTGGAGCTGGGTCCTACTCCACTATCTGGTGGAGGAAGTAGTGGGGGTGGCATCTCCGGTGCCATGTGTTTGAGCTATGAAGAGATGAACTAAAGAAAAGATTGGTGAACTTGAGAACCTTAATGGGTCTCTTTCAATGGTGAAAAATATCCACACAGGGGGAGAGCCGGCTCACCACCAGAGTGCCCAGTGAGGTCAAGCTGTACAAATTAAGTGATGTCTTCTCTTTCCCACAGACGGCGCCAAACTGATGATGCTGAGATTCAGCACCACCAGATAAGTGATGATGAGCTCAAACAGTAGTAACCATAGCAACCATAGAGATGTATATGTATAAGTGTGTAATTGTGTAGAAGGAGATGAGTATAAGAGGAATAAGACAATGATGTATAATGGTTCATCCAATTAGGCCTACATCCACTGTGATTGTGTGATCCACTAAGTATGGGCACTAATGGCCTTGGATACAATGCACATAAGCTCACTTTCTCTCTCTACTGTGTGTATAAGCAGAGTTTTTGCTAGGGTTATCATTTTCGATCCATCCCTCTGTCGGGTTGTAGGTGATAAGTATATATAGGTCTTGGGGGGTGTAGTGTACCCCCCAAGCATGCATGGTGCATGTGAATGATGATCTAGCCAATCCCCTGCTGACACCTGCAGATGCCAAATGATGACATAATGTTCCCTCACGTGAGGGGGTGATATTGTTATAACGGTCTTCCACGTGCCATGTGGGTTTCATGCGCACTGTTCCACGCGTCTTGTAAACCACGCACTGTAATGATGTCATCCTCGGCCTCTGATATGAGGCCGAGGGCAAAGTTCCTTCAGGTAGTGAGTCTGGCCTAATTTAGGCCTCGTACTGTCGTACCCTCGGAGGGTCGTCTGGACCTGATGAGGGGTCGGCCTCTTGAGGGGTTGTCTGGACCATGATGAGGGGTAAACCCCTTGAAGGGTCGTCTGGGCCTGATGAGGGGTCATCCCTTTGAAGGGTCGTCTAGACCATGATGAGGGATCGACCCCTTGAAGGGTCGTCTGGGCCGGATGAGGGGTCGACCCCTTGAAGAGTCATCTGGACCATGATGAGGGGTCGGCCCCTTGAAGAGTCATCTATGCATGATGATGGGTCGGCCCCTTGAAGGTTCGTTTGGACCATGATGAGGGGTCGTCCCCTTGAAGGTTCGTCTGGACCATGATGAGGGGTTAACCCCTTAGAGGGTCGTCTGGGCCTGATGAGAGGTCGGCCCCTTGAAGGGTCGTCTGTTCCTGAAGAGGTGTTGCCCCTCGAAGGCTCGTCTGGTGCCTGATGAGGGGTCATTATGGCCTCGCCCAGGTGGAGTATGCCCTCGTCCTGTCCGAGGGTATATGCGGGTATATCAATGGGCGCTGGTCCGGCAGGGCACAATTAGCCTAAGCAATATGACTCTCACCTTCCATTGGCCAAGTACCTTCGACGCATATCGAACGTTCCCCCGCATCGTACCGCTTGACCAAAGTTATGACGGGAGGTATATTACAGGGAATTCATTCACGTATACCGAGTATATCGAATTGGCTCTCACATGTACCGTCCTCACGAGGTATATAGTGAGGCAATTCACGTACACTCAGGTATACCAAATGGCTTGTCCACACGTACCGATTGCTCACAATAGCAAGACGTATATCGTGTAAGTACCGCCAAAGGGGGGAACCCATTCCAATTCACCCAACCAACTGCATACCCGCATATAGGTGTCAAACCTAGGACACGCACTTTAGATTATCGATTTTGACCCGAAACTCTGCCGAAATTCCGGGTCGGCCTTTCGCCCAAATTTTTTCACATTTTTAAAACGGGACCCTGTCCATGAGCCTGGTTACAAGTCCAGCCATAGCTTCACATATATTAAAAAACCCACTTTTCCAGGATCGTGTCTCGTCCGGCATTGCATTTTGGAGAATTAAATATAAGTGAGAACATAATAATCATGCTGAGTTCCGTCTCCAAAAACATTTCTCTCTTCTTTATCAAAAATCCAAAAACATTTCTCCTTTCTTTATCAAAAATCCAAAAATAGTTTCTTCTCCTTTTCTAAAAAAAATATAAATCCCATTCTACGCCATCTCAAGTCGATCGCAAGCCCTTGGCCTGGCTCCCTATTGGCTTCGATCTTCAGTAAAATCACCCCCGAGTTTCTTCTGTTCCTCTACCAATTCTTTCGATTCTGAAATCCAAGCACTTTCCATGGAGAATACATATCAAGTACCAGTCATACAGCCGGATATGACGGCAGTCCTAGCTCAGCTTGTGTCCCAGATTCACAACCTCCAAATCGAGGTCCGAAAGATGCAACAAAATCAGGTTCCTATTCCTCAAGAGCCTGAGGCCCTGTTCCCTCGTGCTATGGGCCCACCCGAGCCTTTCTGGGTTCTCAAAGAATATCATCACACTCCACATGCCCTTCCTATCAATGGGCCACCGCCTGCCCATATTCCGATGCTAAACATTGCCCATCATGTGGCTAACCTGCATGTGGTCATTGATCCAAAAGAGGAGGAGTTGAATACAGTCAAAGAAGATCTCAAGATGCTCACCAAGAAGTTCGACCAAGTCAGAATATCTGGGAATTACATGGACTACACCCACATGTCTCCTTATCCTAAAGCAAGGTTACCCGAGAAGTTCAAGATGCAAAATATCGAGAAGTTCGGAGGGAGTGGACCCCCGATTGTTCATCTTCATAGTTATCATCGTTCCATGAATCTATTAGGGGCTTCTGAAGAGGTGATGGCCCAATTGTTTTAGCAAATATTGAAGGATAGTGCCCTCCGATGGTTTTTGTCTCTTGAGGAATCCAGAATTCGTAGCTGGGAGGATGTAGCTCGAGAATTCATGTTGCAGTACAAATACAATGAAGATCTTGAGGTCACCCATCGTGATTTAGAGCTACTAAAATAGAACCCTAGGGAATCAGCCAGTAACTTCATAACCCGGTGGAGGGAGCAGGCAGCTGCCATGACCAATCAACCATCCGAAGAAGAACATGTCAACATAGTGAAGAATAACTTCTTACCCCATGTCCGAGCAATGATGGGAGGACAATAATATCCCCACTTCCGATCTCTCAGAGAAGCGGGAGTAAAAATTGAGGAAAGCCTTGTTAAAATATAGGTTGAACCAAAGAAGGTGTTCAGACAGTTCACCCCTAGAAAGTATGACAAGTCTGCCAGTGCTATAGTCTCAATTATCAACAACATCTCTCAACCAACCACATCATGGGCACCAGAAAGTCGCCCTACCCCCACCTGAAGGGAATACACTAAGCTCCATGATCCCTTATCTAAATTTTACCAAGCCCTGTTAAGCTGAAACCTCATCAAACCTTTGGATCCCCGTCCATTGCCAAATCCACTCCCAAAAAACTTCAAGGCCGATGCCCATTGCGCCTTTCACTAAACTGTAGGCCATACCACCGACCAATGCTTTCACCTCCAAAACATAATCCAAGATCTCATTGACCGGGGTACCATTGCCCCACCAGCCAATCCTAAGACAAACACTACTCACAACCCTTTCCCAAATCATGCCAATGCCATCTTCTTAGAAGAAAACCCATATTTCGATACCTCAACTCAAATCACACCCATATACTCTCCTAAACCTCTTTAAATTTGCCCATATTTCCTCCTACACCCTACTAGCCTCACCGATCAGGCACTGTCACTCCTTACCAGAGCATGCATCGCTGTCCGTACCCGTTCTAAAAATGGAGGTATGGAATTGTCAAATGTGTTAAACCAACTCCTAGAGTTCGAGCTGAAATTGCCCTCACACATGGTCATCGATTGCCAGAGCTTCAGTATACTATTCTTGGAAGCACAGAAATGGGCCCAAGATTCAGACAAGTGGGTGGTACCAATCGATGAAGTCAACCTAGATGATGTTATCTAGATTATGGCAGAATTATTCGGGCAAACCAACAGCATTTGTAGTATCACCGGGTTACTTGACACTTTGAAGCTTTAAGGGCGCTTGGTCCCTTCAACAATACATATCCCCACAGAATGGGGAGACCTGTATGAAGAAGCCGTTGAAATTGTGGAATGCATTGACTTTACATGGAAAGACAGAATTGTTTCCATCGGATGGGGGGAGAATTCGAAGATTCGAATGAAGAACAAGCTTCAAGAAGAACTGGACTAGTAGCTGACATATGTGGAATGATATCATTTAAAGAACTCCTCGGAGAAATAAAGAGGGTGGCAGAATAGCCTGAGATTGACGAGGAAATGGGATTCATGTTCTTCCCTTCTTCTTAAATCACATGACCAGATCAGGGAGACATTATCAGGTTCTAAGCTAACTACCAGCAAATGACAAAGGGAAGGGCATTGAAAACCTTCCTATGCCAAAGATGACCATCGAGGAGAGCAAGATCCTCGATCAACTAAAGAAAACTCAAGCTAACATCACTTTATAGGGGATTTTCATGTCTTCCCAGCTATACAGAAATGCTTTAATCAAGCTGCTCACTAGGCCCACAGTTCCTCCTTCTACCACACCAGAAGAAGCTGTAAATCTGGTCGGATCCTTAACCTCTACCCGAATGCTATCATTTTCTGAAGAAGAAATCCCCAGAATTGGGCCAACTCACAATCATGCACTCAACATCTTCGTCGAAGTTATGGGGAAGGTCGTGCCACTCTCTCTTGTCGATAAAGTATCCGCCTTGAATGTTTGCTCTCTGATAACCTTCAAGTGTTTAGGCCTGAAAGAAAGTGACCTCGCTCTAACCTCCTCCGTTGTACGTGCCTACAATAATACCCGTCGGGAGGTAATCGGATCCATAAAACTTATAATAGGGTTTGGCCCTATAAACCCTGTCGTTGAATTCCAAGTCATAGACATCCCAACTTGTTTTAACCTGTTGCTCGGACGACCCTGGCTCCACAGTATCAAGGGTGTGTCTTCCTCACTCCATTAGAAATTGAAGTTCTTCGCCGATGGGCGAGTCATCACCATTTTGGGCGACGACGAAAATGTCGAGGGTGACACCAACTGTCCCATCCTTAAGATACAGTATGGGTCAAACGATATGGTCCTATTAGGATTCAGAGTTGAGCCACTCCTACTCCCGGCAGGGGATGGTTTCAAAGAAAGGGTTTCTCCAGAATATGACCCTCATGGCAATGTCAATGTGATTCAGATGTTTAGAAACATGCATTTCATGCCCGAACTGGGGCTAGGGCAAATGCAGCAAGGGATACTTGAGCCCATCGAACTGAAGAAATCTTTTCCTCCTTGTGGCTTGGGGTATTAACCATCAGAACAAGAGCTCAAAATGATCCACTAGTCTCGACCAAAGAGAAGATTAGACTGCACCCAAACTATCCCAGGAGACTCTTTGAATGGACGATTCATCAAAGAAGGTGAAGATTTCCCCTTTTGCCATTTTCCAGAACCATGATATGACCACACAGACAAGAAGTTGAAGCCTGGAATGGAGATCTTTTTCCAAGATAGCTACCCATGGGCCGATAGTTTCCAACACCGAGTACAATCTCTCATCAAAGATACAGAAGAGACTGAGGAAATTGATTTTGAAGATTCCTTCAACTTATAGACATTGGGGCTGGCACTCGGCATGGTTCATTCAGGCACTACATCAATGGATCCATCCCATCTGATTAAAGCTGCCGATACACCCCTCCTCAACTGGCATGCTGCGCTAGTTCTACCTCTTGAAATATCCCCTAACCCTAATGTTTACCCCATTTCTTCTTTTGTTGTCTATCCTTGTTCAAATGTAATCGAGACCTCTTTTGATAAGGTTCTCAATGCTGTTTTTCCTATCAATGAAATAAACGAAGATTTTGAGTATCTTGATGTGCCTTACATTAACTGTTTGGTAACTAATCAAACTTTTGATGATGATGATTTTGCAAATGAATAACTCTTAACTGATATAAATAAGGTTAATAATAAACAACATAACCTTATTCAAGTTAATGAAGAAGAGACTGTTGTTATTAATCTCGGTTCTCGTAGACAACTGCGCGAGATTAGGATAGGGGCCACCCTTGACAAGCATGAGCGCGCACAACTCGGAGAATTGCTGAAGGAATTTTTGGATATCTTTGTATGGTCGTATGATGATATGCCCGATATTGATCCTGAAATAGCTCAGCACGAGATCCCCACTCTCTCAGATTACAAGACGATTAAACAAAAAACTGAGAAAGCTTCGCACTGAATGGTCGCTCAAGGTCAAAGAAGAGGTGGTTAAACAGTTGAACGTGGGCTTCATTCATGTGATCGAATATCCCACATGGCTAACCAACATAGCACCTGTGCCGAAATCAGGAGGGAAGGTTCGAATGTGTGTAGACTACCGAGATTTAAATAAAGCTTCTCCAAAGGATGATTATCGGCTACCCAATATCGACATAATTGTGGACAACACAGCCAATCATGCTCTCAAGTCATTCATCGACGGGATTACCGGATACAACCAAATCAAGATGCACCTATACCACCAAGAAAAAACTGCATTCATCACCCCATGGGGAACCTTTTACTACACCGTTATGCCATTTGGTCTCAAGAATGCTGGGGCTACCTACTAGAGGGCTGCCACAACCATCCTGCACGATCTGATTCACAAAGAAGCCGAGGTTTATGTGGATGATATGATTATCAAGTCCAAAACTAGAGAAGGTCATGTTCTCTCTCTCCGGAAGTTCTTCGAACAACTGCAACGGTATCAGATGAGACTCAATACATAAAAATGTGTCTTCGGCATTACGAAGGGAAAGCTATTGGGATTCATGGTCAGTGAGAAGGGGATAGAAGAAGATCCTGCTAAGCTGAAGGCCATTCTTGAGATGCCACCACCCCGAACAGAGAAAGAAGTTCGAGGTTTTATTGGGAAATTATAATATATCAGTCGTTTCATTAGCCAACTAACCTCCATCTGTGAACCAATATTCAAGCTCCTCCGAAAGGATTCAACCAAGGTTTGGAACGAGTCCTGCCAAGAAGCTTTTGACCGAATCAAACAATATCTGACCCAACCTCCAATGCTCATGCCACTACAGCCTGGTCTCCCTTTGATCCTATACCTAACCATAACCGACACTGTAGCTGGGGCTTTACTAGCCCAATACCTTGAAGACTCACACAAAGAAAGATCCATCTATTACACCAGTCGCAAATTGGTCGGGTACAAGATCAACTACACTGCTTTGGAAAAGGCGTGTGTCGCACTTGTCTGGGTCACCCAAAAGTTATGACACTACATGCTCGCCTTCCCCATTAAACTTGTATCCCGAATAGATCCCATCAAATACCTGCTTGAGAAACCCGCCTTATCTAGTCGTATGGCCCGATGGCTGATGCTCCTAACCGAGTTCGATATCGTGTACGTCACACAGAAAGATGTTAAAGGAAGAGCCATCTCTGACTACCTCGCTGATTACCCCGTAGAAGAAGCAGATGTCTAGATCTCCGAATTCCCAAATGAAAATATCCTATGCACCGCTCAAGATAACCTTCAATGGAAAATGTTTTTTGACGGTGCTGCCAACAAAAAGGGATATGGCATTTGGGATACTTCTGATCGCCCCAGATGACTCCCACACTCCCATCTCCATCAAATTGATTTCCCTTACACCAATGACATGACAGAATACGAGGCATGCACAGTAGGCCTCAAAGTTTCTCTCAAGAAAGGTATTCAATACTTTGATGTCTACGGGGATTCTGCCCTCATCATCGGTCAAGTGCTCAGAAAGTGGAAAGTTAAGGACGAAAAGTTCCAACCCTTCCATGCCCACTTAGAAGAGTTAGCCTCTCGATTCCGAGATATCACCTTCCATTACCTACCTCGAACAAAGAATAACCTAGCCGATGCTCTCGCTACCTTGGCCTCCATGGTCGACATGCCCTAAGGAATAAAAATGACCCCCTTCCTAGTTCAAATGCAAGACAAACCAACCCACTGTTACCATGTCGAGCTTGTCTCCACCGAAGATCCCGAACTAGCCGATTGCTGGTACTCTGATATTTGGCACCTCCTTAAACATGGTAGGTATCCCGAGGGTTCCAATAAGAAAGACTGAACAACTCTCCGAAGACTGGCCGCCCAGTACATCATCTGTCATAAAGCTCTACTCACCAAGGCACTGACCAGCGCAGACTCTGAGCCCCATATTCCACAAGCCAATTCTCCCAGCTATCAACATACTGGCCAACGCTGATGAATTAGTGCGAAAAGAAGTTGGGTACAACCGCCAAAGGATATTCTAGAGGAGTTGCCGATCGGAGTCTTTTAGACAACCGCATGACAACATCACGGGACTACCCCTCAAAAAGTCAGAACGACCTTCTCTCCAGGCATCCAGGCCATTTAGGGTCTCCGCCAGTATCACCGTCTTAGGATTGCGACGGTATGACATCCACGAAGTAATGGCTGCAAGTTGTGGGTCCACCACCAGTTCTCCAGTCACCAGCAGCAATTTTGAAACCAGGCCCAGAACAATGGCTCCAACATAGCCAACATCACCTACTTCTCGCAAATGCACGGACTGCAGCACCGCCGGGAGAGAGATCATTCCTCCAGTAACCAATGATCTAGCCACCGAAGGCAAAATATAAAGAAGCCCGACCAATAAATCCCTAGGAGAACGTGATAATTCGAGCAAAGTCACAGTAACACTTGGATTTACAACCAACATGGCAGAATACTCCTCGTAGATAGGACAAACTTCATCCAACCCAAAGCGAAATACATGGTCTTTGGGGTACCATAATTGTACCGCTGCCATTAGCAGGTTCCACTCAATAGGCCGATTGCGCCACAAGGAGACTCGACGCATGTTGAAAGCATTGTAGTCGACATTATAAGAGCACATTGCTTCCAAGGCTTCGAGGTAGTTAGGAAACTCAATGCTACCAGGGAGAGCCATCTTGCAAAGCTAAGAGATAATGGGAAAGTAAGTAAGAAAGCAAAGGTGTGATGAAAACACTCCACCCTTACCCCTTTTTATACTTGAGAACCCTCACAAGAGACATAATCCCTGCAGAAATCGGAGGGAATCCTACCCCATAAGGTGCAAAAGGCTGAAGAGGGTACCAATCAAAGCTTTGAATTGATGGGAGTGGACTGAACTGCCGATAGGCAGGTCAAGGTGCTTGCCGATCGGCAACCCCCCATTTTTAGAAATTTCCCTCTTTTCCTCTTTTGTCAAATTAGAAAACTCAATAAAAATAATTTGATATTCTCAACAGAATTTCAAAATCCCTTTTTCTCCTTATATAATTTCCCCATTTTAATAAAAAACTTTCCTTCAAAAAATTCCAAAAATATTCCTTTTTACGATCTCAGCAGCAAAGTAAAAAGCGCATGTGCATGCATTCATCATTAATAAAAGATAATAAAAAACTCCATTGCATTGCATCTATTTGTGTTCTGTGTTACATTAATTTTGCAGGAAATAAAAAGAAAAAAAAAAAAACAATGGGACTCAGCTCGAACCCACATTCTCTGTCTCTCACTAAGAGCTTCCACCCCTGCGACGTGCTCTCTTTCCCCTACGGCGAGATGATGCACCACCACTACCCGAGCCAGAGTCCTCTCCGGACGAAGAAGACAACACCAAGCAAGAAGGAACAGTAATCGCGTCCTGAATATGGGCAGTCACCGAAGATATCCAGTCTCTGATGTCAGAAAAAGGAAAAATCAGTATCAAAGAAGAGATGACCAAAACAAAAAAGAAAGAAAGAGAGGAACATAAAGGTATACTGCAGGTCGGAGGACCTCCTTTGTCAAACCCAACTCCTCCGGATCCATCGCATGAGGACGGTGCAATATAGGCACTATCCCTCCATCATCCCATCGAATGTTGTACAAAGGGGTATGCAACCGCACAAAAGGAACCTCTGAAGTCGCCGCAGATGCTGTCGGACCACCGTCGCTGTGGGAAGATCCCACTGCCTGATTCTAACCCGTAGGAAGGAAGGGAAGGGCATCATATATGTTAGGTGCCATCAACCAGCTCGTCATAAAGTCCATATAGTCATACGGCGCAGCCGTATCGGTTTGCAACAAGTAGGACTCGTCGATCATTACCATAATCCTCTCATCCTCAGACATCAGTCGCTCCCACCTCATAAACGTAGGAGGATGCGCAGATGGCACCACCACCTCCTCCTCAGTAATCTGGTGAACCACTCGCTCCCCGAGATACCAAGAATGGCTGAACTCATGCGCTAGCAACCGCCTCATCCGCGCGTCCACCCCGGTCGCCCCCGCATCCTGAATGGCTGTCCCCCAGGGATAAAAGGTCACCTGAAAATCTCCAAGCAAGAATAAATAAATACAAGATCAGAAGGTGCAAAAACCAAGACTGAAATGGAAAGAGTCTTACCCTACCAGTGGCCAGGTCATTCAAGACCTGACGCACTGCCTCCAGAGAGAGAGAGATCCCTTCGACTGTCGATTGGCCTTACGCCGATGATACAATCTGCAGAAGTCCCCAACAGTGTCGTCCTTCAAAGCGATCAGCAGGGTGTTGCACCCAATCACGTCATAGAACCACATCCGAATTAACAAAACAAAAAGAAATGCATAAGGAAAATATGAATGCATGAAAGGAAAATGCGAATGCATCAGAGGAAAATGCGAATACATGAAAAGAAATGCGCAAACTAAAGAATACCTTAAGAAGGTACGTGGCTCCAATAAAGGTCTGTCGACAGCACCGACTGAATGCATCCAGAGAAGAGTAAAGGGTCGCCAAAGTCAGACTCCCCCAATCATAGAAAGGGATGTTTGAAAACATCCTCAAGTATGGCAATAACCACAAATGGATAACGTCGCCGCTTGACGCCCCCATGAAACCTCCCAACACTAGTAAAATGAATAATCGGGCCATCTGCCTCACTTACAGCCCGCCTTCAACATCAATCACCCTGCCTAACATAACATCCTTCAGTAGGGATAGTCGGATAGAATCCCCAGAAACTATCCTCCCTACATCACCAAGTGCCGCACGCACGGCCTCAGGTCTCACCCGCAAAGAGCGATACACCTCTATCTTCTTTCCATCACAATCCAGCCCCAACAGCTACTGCACGTCTATGGGAGTCACGGTCATCTCCCCGAAGCCGAAATGGAAGGTGTGGGTAGTATCCCACCACCTCTCTCCCAAAGAGCACAGGACCGCTGTCGAATGAGGCGTCTCATCCAGCGAAGACGCCAACCTCCCAAAACCCGCTGATGATACCACCCAACGCACCACAAGTGGGAGATGCTCCCAGACATCCCTGAGCCCCATTGTCTCGCGGGCGCACATGTTATTTAAAGAAATATTAGACTGGCAAAAAGGAAAAATCTCATCAGAAGTCAATAAAGAAAGAAACATCACCAAAAAGAAAGGAATGCCAAAGGTCGGGATACTTACATAACCACCGGGATTCACTCTCGAAGAGCGATGACGCGATGGCTCTCGCAGTAAGGTTCTCTCATCCGTAACAGGCTCAAACGCATCAAAGGAGTTCTCACTCCCCAAAGCAAGAGGTGCCCTGGCCCTCCAATCCACATTCCCCCAGTCACCAATGGTCAACCACTCCTTGTGGACTGCAGTGCTCACAAAAACAGCCATTTCTTGAAGATCGGAATGCTAGAAGCAGAGAAATCGCAGAAAGAGAGAAAGCAAAGAAGATGTGAAAAAATGAAGGGATTCTCCCCCTTTATATAGGATGCCAAGCGCTATGCCGATCGGCACTGACCCCAACCATTCCAATTGGCACTGACTCCTTACCTTCCCGAGGTAGTCCAAAAGTCTATGCCACTGTCGAATGACACACCTCATACCATGCCGATCGGCACCCCCCTTAAAATTTGTACAGAAATTCCCAGAAAATACCAGAAAGCCCTAAAAAATCTTCGAAAAATTACTAAAAATCCCAGGAAGGATTTTGAACATTTTCACCAGGAAAATTTCACACTCCCTCAAGTAGAACCCATCTTTCCCAGCAAAATCCTCAAAAACCAAGTGAATATCCTCCCGAAAAAGCCCCGGAGGATCTCTAAGGATCGCCTGATCACTTCCCTAGTGGAAGTTTTACAGCACCAAAATAGGTTGTTCCCCCTGAGAGGTCTCCCAAAGAAATAAAAGCTTCCCCAACTATCAGCTCCCCACCTCATATCAAAATTACAAGGCTCTTTCTCCAGTGAAATAAAAATCCAATCTTTATCCACTCTTAGGTCAGAATTGACCTCGGTCTTGGATCGTCACCTGAGTTAGGTCAAAGTTGACCTCGGTCCTTGGTTGTCACCACTCTTAGGTCAGAATTGACCTCAGTCTTGGATTGTCACCCGAGTTAGGTTAGAATTGACCTCGATCCTCGATCGTCACCACTCTTAGGTCAAAATTGACCTTGGTCTTGGATCGTCACCTGAGTTAGGTCAGAATTGACCTCAGTCCTCGGTCATCACCACTCTTAGGTGAGAATTGACCTCGATCTTGGATCATCACCTGAGTTAAGTTAAAATTGACCTCGGTCCTCGGTGATCACCACTCTTAGGTCAGAATTGACCTCAGTCTTGGATCATCACTTGAGTTAGATCAGAATTAACCTCGGTCCTCGATCATCACCCCTTTTAGGTCAGAATTGACCTCGGTGTTGGATCGTCACCTGAGTTAGATTAGAATTGACCTCGGTCCTTGGTCATCACCATTATTAGGTCTAAATTGACCTCGGTCTTAGATCGTCACCGAGTTAGGTCAGAATTGACCTCGGTCCTCGGTTGTCTCCACTCTTAGGTCAGAATTGACCGCAGTCTTGGATCGTCACCCGAGTTAGGTAAGAATTGACCTCGATCCTCAGTTGTCACCACTTTTAGGTCAAAATTGACCTCAGTCTTGGATCGTCACCTGAGTTAGGTCAGAATTGACCTCGGTCCTAGGTCGTCACCACTCTAAGGTCAGAATTGACCTCGGTCTTGGATCGTCACCCAAGTTAGGTCAAAATTGACCTCAGTCCTCGATCGTCACCACTCTTAGGCCAGAATGATCTCAGTCTTAGATCGTCACCTAAGTTAGGACAGAAATGACCTCGGTCCTCGGTCGTCACCACTCTTAGGTCAGAATTGACCTCGGTTATTAGATATTCACTCTAAGTTCCCAGATTTGGCTTTGACTCACAGAATTGGTCATCCCCCAGCACCACTTCAGGTCCTCAGAATTTACCTAAACCTTTTATCGTCATTCCATTCCCAGAACACCCCTCAGGTCCTCAGAATCGGCCTCGACCCTCTGAATCAGTCATACTCCCTCAAAAGCATCATGTGGTGTCTATTCTACGATTATCATTTATTCCAAACTCACCCATCGAGGGGCTCTGTAGACACCCCATTCTGTTACCCCTAACTCTCCTTAGGTCCCTAGCACCTCCCTTCATCACTACAAACCCAGGTCATACCTCGAGTACTGACCTAGAAGCCATCGAGCACTCCACAGTTCCGTTTGACCAAAAAGTCAAACTCTTCAGCTCGATCGAGACTAAATGAATCTTTGAAGGTCTCTAAATTACCTTTCCAATGGTCCATCCCGTGCATGATTCTGACCAACGATTTGCCCTCGGCAGTCGATTTTTCGAAAAGGCCTGAAACACAATGCCAAATGGTAGGTTCCAAACCCTGCCTATCGGCAGGTGCCGATCGGCTATGACCTGGTCCTATAAAAGGAGGCCTTCACCGCATTTATAAGAGGAGCCCAGATCTGATAAAAATCGCTCTCAGCGAATCCCAAAAACCTCTCTCGAAGGCAGCGCCATTTTAACATCAAAATCACTTTCTAACTTCCACTTTTTGTCATCCTTTTCATCAAACTTGATGAATTAGCCACTCTCCATCATCATCCAAGTGCAAGGGCTGCTCTCCAACATTCAAGAACAAACTCAAGATCTTCAAGAAGGTCCAACCTTCTCACCTTTCTCTTCAAATTCTCTTCAATTCGCAATAACTTGTTTTATTATTTAGCACTTTTATTATCTCATTTCACACATCCTAATATACTTTTTTATTTACTATTATTGCACATCTCTTATTTTCATATAAATAAAACCTAAAAAACCGCTCATAAATTTCAAATAGGGATTCTCATACTTTTCTCACAACTAAAAACACTTTTTACTACACACACACACACACACACACACACACACACACACACACTCATAAATAAGAGATCCCCCATTTGGTTTTATGGGATAAACCCTACCCTTCGTTTTATATGCGAACTACGTGGACTTTGTTGCCTTTATAGGCTACGTAGGTGTCTCGGGGTAAAACCCGAGACTCGAGTCCTATTCTCACTTCCTCTTTCATTTTCTATCTTCTTCAAATCCAATCTTATTATATTCTATATACTTTTCCTTAGTGACGTATTGCTCCATATGCGTTATCGTTCCATTATAACGATCAACGTAAGGGTAATCGCGTAAATCTTATTTTCTAATATTATTCTTATATCTTCCTACGGATGACTCGCTTTATCTCTTCCATGATACAAGTCGAGGATTCCTATCTCCACTATATATATACACATGCACACATATCATGGGGAAAATAAAGGAAAATAGCAAATATCCATGAGAGACCGAAAGGGCGGAATGGGTGCCTAACACCTTCGCATTTCGTAACTAAGCCTCCGAACCCTTCTCGAATCATTTTGGTTTCGCATGCACCAGTATGTCTTTGGATGCCATCCTTCGGGATGGCTTTCCCTTTTTCTTTTGTCTGTTTTGATTAAAATAGACTGGCGACTCTAAATCTCTTTACATTTCTATACCTCATATCAAACGACGCCGGCCGAAGCGCTCTCGAGAGGGACGCACGGGACTCCAGGGTCCTTCCTCCGCGCGCTCTCCCACGGGTGAGGATTGGGGATGGCCACACCATGGGGGCGGGAGAAAAATGAGGGGAGAAAAAAATGGTCTCATGCCCTCAAACTCTCTAGCAGCTCTTCAGCAGTCGTCGGTGTGGGGTGAATGTAAAGAGATGGAGTCGCCAGCCTAGTTTGTACAAAACGGGAAAAAGAACATGTCGCCGCCTCGAGAGAGAGGCATCATAGACAAACCTATGATTACGAAACCTGATAAAAAGAACTTTTTGGTGTATTTTTTGTCGTTGCTTAAAAAGCTCCTCTAGTTAAAATCCTCAAATATAACCTCAAACTAAAGTGTAGAGGTGAGTAGGGGTATCAATCCACATCAAGGGGGTAAGCTAGAGACAAAATCAATTGTAATTCAATTTTATTTTCTTTTTCAGCTTTTTTACTTTTTCTATTTTTTTAGCTTTTTCAATATTAAGGCAATTTGGTGATGTGCGGTGAAACTAAACTAAACTAAAATCAAAGATCTAAACAAGTAACTAAAAAGTGACTAATGAACAAAGTCTAAAACTAAAATAAGAGAATAAGTGAGGAAGTAAATATGAGAACAATCAAGGAATGAGATTATACCACAAATTTTAGCTATTATAATTAATTAATTTAATTATTTGAATTCTCCCAAATTAATATCAAAATTACAAACTAGCTCTCGTTGCAAGTGTAATTTTAATAGTAATCTTTTAGAAAATTAAGTTTAATTCCCCACAACGCTAGAAAATAAATCTACACTCCTTTTAATTAATCACCCGCTAGGACCGATCGATTAAAATTTGTATAAATCATACAAAATGAAAATAGAGTTCTAATTCAAGTAATAATACCACACTTAAGAAACCTCTATCTCTAGTTCGAATCTAAAATGGGTATTATAACTAGAATTTAATTTTCTCTCGAAAATCATTTACCCTCTCTCGAGGCGTAAATTTAAGAGCGAGGGATCAAAATTAACATTCAAAGGGAATTTTCAATTAATCAAACTATTTAAATCAAAATAACATCAAATAAGGATTCCCCTACCCCTTGAAAGAGGATTTAGCCTAACATAATATCAAACATGATAAACAAACAATTAATAGGCAATTAAAATAAAAGTAGAGAAGAGAACAATCAAACCAAATCTCTTTGAGTGAAATTGAACTCCAATCCTTCAATTTGAAGCATAGAATGCCTCTAATTGAGCATCGAAGTGATTTGTAATTAAATAACCACTCAATTAAATTTCTTACAAAATTTATCCTCACAAAAAAACTAATAAAAATAAAAACAAAAATATTTACAAAAAGGTAGTAGAAGATTAACCAGATACTGTTGAGGTCGATGGTGCCTTAGAAGGAGATCATGAGGAATCCATGACCTCGGCTAATAATACTGCCATGGAGTTTAATGCTCATTCTCTAGAGGACGATGCTACTGTGCTAATGGATGTTAACATACAATAGCTAACTCTTCTAGCTCCTTACGTAGTGGTTGAAGAGACCCCTTAAGATACTTCAATGGTTAAGGCTAATACTGCCAACACTTCACAAGATCCTTTAGCTGACATAGCTCTTTTTTCTTTGAGTTGATTTGTTTGTAATTTTCTCTTTATTTTTTATCATTCCTGCTTGTATTTTTCAAATCTTGATTTATTTTGAGTTTTGATACGAAGGGATATTACTTTTGTTAAATGATTTCCATTCTTTTTTGTTGCTTTGATGCGCATGCAATATTTCATATTGCTTTCTCGACTAAGTTAGTAGCCTCCACACATAACATGTGCTTTTGAGGTGTTACTTTGCATGAAACATATCTTTTACAGAGTTAATTTTAGCAATTATTTTTTAAGCAATGATTTAGTTTAAACTAGGCCTGCCAGTATTTGACTTAATAGCTATCGGTGAGCGAACCTGAGTTATTATGATAGTGTTCTTATAATTTTTAAACTTAATATTCCCCTATAAACTTTATGCGAGCAATATTTGGCTGTGGCTACTGACGTTCTTATTTATATTGGTAATTTTCAATTCTTTAGCCAATTTACTAGTCAATTGGGTCGGCTCATATTCAACCTAACCTTTTTACAACATTGGTTTTCCCAAGTTGACCAACTTTTCCAAGTGTGGTTTGGTTGTAGTTATCTTATTTTGTTCAACTGAGATGTCTTTGGCCTAGGTTTCTTAAACATCTATTGAATTTCTAATCTCTGCAGTAAATGGTGGAAAATCTTGAGTAACAACAATGTGCATAAAAAAATGATTTTCATTATTAGTCCCTAAACTTCTTATAACTTCTTTTATTATATTGGCTTCTTTCATAAGTGACTCTGGTCACACTAGTGATAATACTTCCTTAAATGCTTGGCATTCCATAGGTTCTTGAAAGGTTCCCTTTATAGGGTCTCAATTCTCTACGTACTAGGTCGGACAATGACTTTCAATCTACGAGGACCATGCCAGTTCAGTTCAATCTTGTTTCATTTTTTGGATTACTTACTTTAGGACAAAGTAACCTTCTTTCAATGTGCTCAACTTGATTCTCTCATTATATAATCTCGTTGTTCTCTATTGGTAGGCTATTATTCTAAGGGATGGTTGTTCTCTGACTTCTTCCACCAAATCAAGGCCAAGCCGATGCATCAAATCACTCCTATGTGAATTTAATTTCAGTACTCTGTGGGTTGGTAGGCTAATTTTTATAGGTAATACTGATTCGGTGCCAAATGCCAAAATAAAAGAGTTTCTCCCATGGCAACTCTCAAAGTTGTCTTTTAAGCCCAGAGGATGCTCTGCAGTTCTTTGATAGACTTGGACTTGGAATCATCTAATATTTTCTTCATCCCACTAAGTAAAGTCTTATTAGTGACCTCAATCTTCTTGTTGCATTGATGGTGACCAGGTACATAGTATAACTTTTTAACTTTGGATCTTATGCAACAAACCTCAAACTCATCATTATCGAACTATGTGCCTTGATCTGTAATGAATGCAAAGGTCATCCCATAATGATAGATGATGTTCTTATATTTGAAGTGGAATAACTTTCTATAAGTCATCATCACTAATGGTTCGAATTTAACTCACTTCGTGAAGTAGTCCACTGTAATGACCAAATACCTGAACTTTCCCTTGGTCTTCAGCCGAGGGCCGACTGTATTTATTCCTCATATGGTAAAAGGCCATGGGAAAGTGATAGGTGTCAAGTATGATGAGGGAGTCCGATGAATGATAGCATATCTTTGGCACTTATCTCATTTTCTGGCATAGTCTACTCAGTCTTTTGTAGGACCCTTCACGAACCATTTTAATCAGTTTGGGGAGACTTTAGAGTGGAAACAACATAGAATGGGAAAGAAAAAATTTCTTGAATAAGATCCCATATTCTAACACATATCTTGTCACCTTATAGAGGAGTCTACTCTCCTTTTTAGGTTCTTCTAGAACTGCAAAGGTTAATAAGTACGATCTGATGGGATCCATCTAAGATGTTCCCATATCTAACTCCATTATATGCACATTATCCATTCCAATGATTCACTTGATTTGTATTTCCAAATGTACTTTGCTTTTGAGCTCATCCCTAGTTTTCAACTCTAGATGAGCCAATGCACTGACTCGGGAGTTCTCGATCAGTGGGACTCTTACCATCAAAACATCAGTAACTTTAGGATTACTAATTGTACGCTTCCAATTATTTTGATATAGTTTCCTCCCCAACTTCATATACAACCAATAATTTATTTACGACTAGTTGAGAGTCATTATGCACCAATAATGTTTTTGCTCCTAGCGATGAGGCTAGCCCTAAACCTACAACCATCGTCTCGTATTCATCCTCATTATTGAAGGCTTTAAAGTTGAACTAGAGAGCGTACTCCATATCTGTCTCCTCTAGAGTTGTGATGATTAAACTCTCTCTTGTTTTATTAGTGCATGAGAAGCCATCGATAAAAAAAATCTAGAGAGGAGGTTCTTTCTCAAAACTTACTTCGACCAAATAGCCATTCTTAAACAACTTATTCATTTTCTCTAAATGTCAAGCTCTTTATTCTTATCTTGTAGAGGATTTTAGATGTTCACTTGTCGAAACTAGATGAGCCTCAATCTCGATCGGTTTCTCCACTGGCTCCTCATCATGTGTTAACTTTACAATGAAATCCGCAACTGCTCACCCTTTGATTTCTATTCTTTGCTCATACATGTTTACATATTCCCCTAACTCCATGGTCCAACCCATTAACCTACAATATTTATCAAGTTTACGAATGTCTTATGAGATGGGAAAATTAGGGTACACTACAATGATTTGAGCTTAAAATATGGATTCATCCTCTTGGAGTTTTCGATCGATGCCAATGCTGATTTTTCCAATCGTGGGTACTGGATTTTTTCTCCATGGTAAGACTTTCTCATGTAATAAAGTAGTTTCAAAACTCTATATTTTAATCTCACAAGCAACAAAATCACAACAGATTCGAACACAACCAAATACAAATAGAAATTCTCTCTTTAGATCAGCCTTAATGGTAAATTAGGGGATTCCAAGTACATCTTCAACTCCTATGATAAATTTTTAGGTCTCCTTTTTGGTCAATGGTGAAATGCTTTTTTACCGTAACAACATGGAAAGTCAATCTTTAGGTATTCTTTTTGGTCACTGGAGACTGCATATTAATCACTACTTTAATCTTATCTGGGTTAGCCTTTATACCCATTTGGTTGACAATATAACTGAGGAATTTTCCTACCCTAACTCAAAATATACATTTTTTAAGATTTAATTTCATCTGTAACTTCTCTCCAAGTTCACCAAATCCACTCATGTAAGGATAAAGGTCCTAAAGTTAACCTCAGACCTCTGCCAGATCACTACCTGGCTCTAAAGACCACAAAAACTATAGAAAAGAACCATTGTAATATAGAAGGATTCAGTTACCTCTTCACGCCTACAAAAAGCTCATTCTTTTTAACCTACCTCTTTTATCAAGCTCAAGCACCTCAACACCAATTCCCCATCATCTCTGATGCTCATTGAGGACCACGATCTGGAAGGAAATAGATTTCCAAGGTCATGTAGCCCTCATATGAAAAAGGTAATGTCACGACATACCTCAAGACTAACTAATGGAATTTCCATACCTCCATAGGTTTGGCTAAACACCTACAACATGTCAGGCAGAGAAAGTGGAAAGTATCACACTATTCCACTTAACACCATTGTTGTACTCCACTTTTAATGATGGATCCCATCCATATAAAATATACCCAACAACTACCTTAAATCACCTGTAAAGCCTTTTGATAATACTCCACCACTTTAGTGGCACTACCAAACCTCATAGACATCAAAACCATGTTGTGACAGTCCACTCATTCTTTATCCAAGAGTTTTTATATATAAAGGTAGGTCATGGAAGGTTAAATGGAGAGTTCAAGTAATCATACTTCCATAAGAGGTAAGTGATCATAGTTTTGGAGAACAAAGAGTATTAGCTTCATTAAGTGTTATCTCTATATCCATAATCTCTCAATCCACTATTGTGAGCATAAATCCATCATTTGGATCACATCCATTTATCTTATATATTGTATCCCTTCTTGAGCCCTAAATCAATAATCAAGAACTTTATATAAGTCCATAAGTTACTTCCTAAGTTCCTTTAGATTGTTGATAAAGGCCACATGGACCTCAGAGTTACTTTGCCAAAGCCTAAGAGGTTCCTTAGATTGTAATAACTCTTTTATTATCTAAAAAAGACTAAAACATCCTTTAATAGTGGACGTAGGAGAAAAACTTTATATATTTGTCTCACACTTTGAAACTTCTCCTCTTTTACCTATCTGGGGTACAAATGGGGGCACCTGATTGGGTCAGATGTCATTTATGATTTCAACACCCGCCAGTTTGGCACTATTTATGGGAATGTCAAGTTCCATTTCAAATACCAACTTTTGCCTTTGCAAAGATGACATCAAATGCCAAGTTGGCCCGTTATCTTAAAGATATGTAAGCTCGTCAAAATTATTTTCAAGAATAGCTAACTGCTATCCTTAGTAGGCTTCCTTTACCACTAATGTTAGGGAAACCAAGTATACCCAAGCACAATGTTATTAGGGAGAAACATGAGCCATTTTTCAACGAAGAAAATGATTTAGAGAGTGTGCTAGGTCCCCTTAATGATTAGTGACCCTTATTCCTATCAAGAACATGTAATCACTCCTCGAAGATAAGTCTCAAGGTGGTTCCAGGGCAATTATGCCCTGGGATGATGAGATTAATATGATGCAATATCGGTTGGGGCAATTCCTTAACTAGTACAAGATGCAAACTACTAACATCCTTGAGTTATCTCTTTAAAATACTCTCTCTCTTTATTCTCCAATGACGTTCAACATTACTCTGAAGTTGTAAATGCCAACTATTAAACCGTTCGATGGGTAAAAAGATCCCATATACCACTTGGATACCTACATGCCACTTATGCTCTTTAAATATACCTCAGATAGGGTCTTGTGTAGAGCCTTTCCTGCTACTTGATGGGAAGTACTTGGCACTAATATACCAAGCTCAAACCGGGTGAGCTGGAAAGATCCTATTTATTCATTTCATTAAGGCACAAAAGATGAGGAAGACTTCTACTTCCCTCCTGAGTCTCTTAGGGAATATGCCAAGAGATTCAACCGGCAAGCTCTCCAAATAAAAAAAATGAATGACACCATTTGTGTAGCGGCCTTCATCTCAGTCCTCACCTCTGATGAGTCTTTTGCTGAAGACCTTATCAAGTCCTCACCTCTGAGGACTTGATGAGGTCTTCAGCAAAAGACCCCACAGAGCTATGCCTGAGTTGCTAAAAAAACCACATAAGTATATGAATGTTGAGGTTACATTCTTAACAAGGCATGCCACATACACTCCTCAGCAGGGAAAGAAGAAAGATGTCTTCTCTCATCTTGGGGAATCCTTTGAGGCCACAAAGACTAAGAAGAAGAAATGTCGAGGTAAAAAGAGCGAGCCATCAAAGGCCAATATTTTACCCACTCACACCACTATATTGGAGGTCTTTACTATAGGGAAATATCAATATCTCTTGCCTCCTCCAAATCCCATGAGGACTACTGAAGGTAAAAGATATAAGTCAAAGTATTGTTGATTTCACAAAGTCCATAACCACAACACAAGTGATTGCTTTAGACAAAAAGAAGCCATCGAAGGGTAATAAAGAGGTATTACCTCAAGAAGTTTGTAACTAAAAATACCAGTGGAGGTTAGTGCAAAAATAACAGAAATAAAAATAAGGATGACGTACCCCTGATTAATGTGAAAACTATTTTTTGAGGATTTTTTAGTGGTGGACTCTCTACCACAACTAGAAAATCCCATCACATAAGAATGAAATATGAACGAGTGCAGGTTAATAGTGTCTCTCTCTCACATCAGGCCCCAAAGGGAGTTCTAATGATGGTCTTCCTATAAACTGACCTAAAAAAATCCTCCTACCTCACAGCGACCCCTTTTTCATCTCATTGATCATGGGGAATTCTAACATGAAGAGCGTATTTCTTGACAATGTAAGCTCATCGAATATTTTATTCATAGATGCCTTCGAAGCCATGGGACTTGTACTCAAGGACATACATTAATTCACCATGCCTATGATTGGGTTTAATAGGGAATAAGCCTATTCCCTGGGGTATGTCACCCTTACCATAAGTATTGTCACAAAAAGACTAATGTTCCACCATTTGGAATAAGTTCTTAGTAGTAGACCTCCCCTCAATCTACAATATGATCATGGGTAGACCTTCACTCAATGATTTGGGTGCTATCATATCTATACGGAGGTTGGTAATGAGGTTCCCAACCCCTAGAGGTGTGGAAGAAGTGCGTGGGGGATGAAAAAAGGAAAGGTAATGTTATGAAACTTTTATAAGAGAAAGGAAGAGATCACTTGATACCTCCCAAAGCCATCCACATGTCCCATAAAGTTGATAGATACTTTTTAAAATATTGTCAGAGACCACACCTCCTACACCACCAACACCCAGACTCCCTCTAGAGAGACTTTAGACTCTGAGGTCATGGCCCAACACCTTAGCGAGGACCCAAACCACAAGCCTGTCCATCAGAAGAAGAAGTTATTTGGTCCTTAATGGAATAATGATATAATTATGGCCATCTCCGATCCTCATCGTGTGGGCGGGCGCGCGGAGGAAGGATCCTCGAGTCCCCCCCATCCCTCTCGAGAGCGCTTCGGCCGGCGTTATTTTAGATGAAGTGTAAAAATGTAGAGAGATTCAGAGTCGCCATTCTATTTTACTCAAAATAGACAAAAGAAAAAGGGGAAGCCACCCCGAAGGATGGCATCCAAAAGACACACTGGTGCATGCGGAACCAAAATGATTCGAGAAGGATTCGGAGGCTTAGTTACGAAATGGGAAGGTGTTAGGCACCCATTCTGCCCTTTCGATCTATCATGGATATTTGTTATTTTCCTTTATTTTTCCTCGTGATGTGTGTGCATGTGTATGTATATAATGGATATAGGAATCCTCGACTTGTATCATGGAAGAGATAAAGTGAGTCATCCGTAGGAAGATATAAGAATAATATTAGAAAATAAGATTTACGCGATTACCCTTACGTTGATCGTTATAATGGAACAATAACGCATATGGAGTAATACGTCACTAAGATAAAGTATATAGATTATAAGGAAATTGGATTTAGAGAAAATAGAAAATAAGAGAAAAAGTGAGAAAGGGGACTCGAGTCTCGGGTTTTACCCCGAGACGCCTACGTAGCCTATAAAGGCATCAAAGTCCACGTAGTTTGTAAACAAAACGAGGGGTGGGGTTTATTCCATAAATCCAAATGGGGGATCTCTTATTTGTGAGTGTGTGTGTGTGTAGAAAAAAGTGTGTTAGTTGTGAGAAAAGTGTGAGAAAAGTATGAGAATCCTTATTTGGAATTTATGAGCAAACCCTCTTTTTCTTATTTTTTGGGTTTTATTTGTATGAAAAATAAGAGATGTGCAATAATACTAAATAAAAAAGTATATTAGGATATGTGAGATGAGATAATAAAAATGTTAAGTAATAAAATAAGTTATTGCAAATTTAAGAGAATTTGAAGAGAAAGGTGAGAAAGATGGACCTTCTTGGAGATCCTGATCTTGATCTTGAATATTGGAGAGCATCCCTTGCACTTGGATGATGATGGAGAGTGGATAATTCACCAAGTTTGATGAAAAGGATGATGAAAAGTGGGAGTAAAAAAGGTATTTGGAGGTTGAAATCACGCTGCCTTCGAGAGAGGTTTCTGGGATTCGTTGAGAGTGAATTTTATCAGATCCCAGATCCCTTTGAAAATGAGGTGAAGGCCTCCTTTTATAGGCCCAGTTCACTGCCGATCGGCATAGATCTGGTCCTGCCTATCAGCACCTGTCGATAGGCAGGGTCTGGAACCTGCTGTTTGGCAGTGTATTTCAGGCCTTTTCGGAAAATCGACTGCTGAGGGAAAACTGTTGGTCAAGATCATGTATGGGGAATACCGTTGTGAAGGTAATTCAGAGACCTTTAAAAGTCCTTTGGATCGCTCCTGGATTCGGGAGTTGACTTTGGGTCAAATATGGCTCGAAAGCGTTTGTCGGTCCATTGGACGGGGAATTGTTCAGACGCAAACGGATCGTTCGTCCGCATGGTAAGTCTGAATTACGCACGAGGTGGACCGTTGGAAAGTTTAGGAGATTTACTTCGACATTCCAAAGAGTTTGACCCAGTTTGGGTAGTTGACTTTGGTCAACCGGGTCCTAGAAGCGTTCGATGACCTCTTAGAGTCAAACGGATCGTTCGTCTGCATGGTAAGTCAAAATTGCGCACGGGATGGACCGTTGGAAAGGGTATTCAGTGCCCTTCGAAGTTTCATTCATCCTCGGTCAAGCTGAAGAGTTAAATTAGGTCAAACAGAGCGCGGAAGCACCCGGTGGCCTCTAGGTCAAGTTTCGGACGCAAACGGATCGTTCGTCCGCATGGTAAGTCAGAATCGCGCAGGGGATGGACCGTTGGAAAGGGTATTCAGTGGCCTTTGAAGATTCATTTAGTCTCAGTTGAGATTAAGAGTTTAACTTTTTGGCCAAACTGAGCCGGGGAGTGCTCGATGGCTTCCAAGTTAGTACTCGGAACATGACCTGGCTTTGTAGTGATGAAGGGAGGTGGTAGGGACCTTAAGAGAGTTAGGGGGTAACGGAATGAGGTGTCTACAATAACAAAATATATTCATAAGATCATTGAAACCAAATTTATCATAAAGGTGAAGTAACCATAATGGCTTTCTTTCATTGGCCTCCATAAGGCTTGCCTTAAGTACTACTATCTTCTACTTAAAATTAACAGCCTGGTGGAATCAATAGCAAGCTTCGAGCTCCTCTCACTCATGGATGCCTATTTTGGATACAACCAGATCATTATGACGCACGTCGATGAAGAGAAGACCTCATTCATTAAGGATAAAGGTACTTACTGATAGAAAGAAGTTTTGCGTGTAATTGTCGTTGATTGAAAATTCCTTCTAATCAAAACCTTATAATACCTACAAAATAATACAATCTCAAGTGTAGAGGTAAGTAAGGGTATCAATCCGCTTCCAAGGGGGTAAGCAAGAGACAAATTCAATGGTAATTCACTTTATATTTTCTTTTTGTGCTTTTTCACTTTTCTAATTTTTTTAACTTTTTCAATATTAAAACAATAGGGTGAGGTGATGATTTAAATTAAACTAAACTAAGATGAAAATAACTAACTAGAAAGTTACTAAAATGAAAAAAAGTCTAAACTAAAATAAGAGATAAAGTAAGGTAAATAATTGTGAGAACAATCAAGGAATGGGATTACACCACAAATTTTAGCTATTATAACTAATTAATTTAATTAATTGAATTCTCCCAAATTAATATCAAAATTACAAATCAAATCTTGTTGGAAAAGTAATTTTAATAGTAACATTTAGAAAATTAAGTTTAACACCCCACAACTCTAGAAAATAGATCCATACTCCTTTTAATTAATCACCCGCTAGGATCGATCAATTAAAATTTATGTCAATCTTAGAAAATAAATTTAGAGTTGAAATTCAAGTTATCATACCCCACTTAAGAAACCCCTATCTCTAGTTCGAATCTAAAATGGGTATTATAACTAGAATTTAGATTTTCTCTCGAAAATCATTTACCCTCTCTCGAGGCGTAAATTTAAGGGTGAGGAATCAAAATTAACATTCAAAGGGAATTTTCAAGTAATCAAACTAGTTAGACTAAAATAACATCAAATAAGGGTTTTTCACCCACTCCTTGAAAGGGGATTTAGCCTAACATGGTATCAAACATAATAAACAAATATTCAATAGGCATTTAATAGAATAAAAGAGTAGGAAAGGAGAACAAATCTTCAACAAGTCTCCTTGAAATTGGCAATTTGAACTCTATCCTTGAAATTGAAGCATACAACCCTCCAAGTGAGTGATCAACAAAGATATAAATGAAAAATTTACGCAACTTGAATCTCACACAATTATCACTCACAAATATCTAAAAAAAATGAAAAAAAAACTATTTACAAATATATATACCTAATTTATTCTAACCTAACTCTCTACTTTTCTCTAGAATTTTCTCTCTCTCTTTGATGATGACTCCCCCCCCCCCCCCCCCCAAATGGGGTCTTGAGTCTTCTTTTATATTAGATGCATGGCACACATGGGGCTAGGGCTAATTTGGGTAATTGGGAGTGCACATGTGCATGGGGTGAGGTAGAAATCAAATTTGGTTAATGGTGATTGGGGGTATTTTTAGGATTGGCCACACATGTGTTTTAAATGGTGGTGTGAGGTGAGGAGTGGAAATAAATTCAGATTGCTTTTAATGAGTTTATGGGGGTAATATGGGAAAAAGGGTAAAGTGGGTTAAGTGAGTTGTGAGGGTTAAATGGCATGTGGGTTTGGCTTTTAGTTTTGTCTTGTAATAGGTAGTAGAAATCGTGTGGCTCTAAGGAAGAGGGGAAAATGGAAATGGGTTTGGTTGGATTTGGATGGAATGGGTTGTGGCTTGAGGAGAGAGAGAGAGGCCGGGCACGACGACGGAATGAGGGACGCCGGCTGGATGGGGATTTCGGGGAAAGTACGGGTCTAGCATGGGTTGGAGTTTTTTCAGGCCGCGGGGCAAGGCTGAGGCTGCGGTCGCGGGTATGGAGGTGAGGGGGCTGCGAGGGTAAGAGGTGGTCGGGATGGGTCTGTCCCCCAGAGGATTAGACCATGGGGGTTGGGATCTAGTTCAGTCACAGGTGGGGCATGTGGTTTGCTGAATTGGGTCGCTGCCGGAGTAGGACGGGTCCAGCGGAGGCCGTAGGGGTCTATGGTGGATTAATGATGAGGTGGGTTTATATAATATGGTGGTGGAGAGAGGAGAGAAGAGTAAGAGATGGTGGTTGTGGGTTAATGGATGAGAGAGAAAGTGAGGGTGTGTGATGGGAAAGATGAAGTGGAAGGGGTTTGTGTGTATGTGAGGTGTAGAATTGTTAGGGTGAGGGTGAATGAGGATATATGGTGTAGGTAAGGTGTGTGGTGGTTATGGTGTGAGTGAAGTTTAGTTTAAATGTGTGTGTGGTGTAGGATGTTTGTGTGTATGTGTTTAATTTGGACACATCAAAAATTAATAAAGACTCAACTAAAATCAAACTAAAAAGAAATGAAAATAAAAAATAAAAATGTAAATCTATTAGACTTAAAAATTAAAGTCCTAAAAAAAGTAAAATCTAATAAAACTAAATTCCTAAAAAACTAATCCTGATAAAATAAGATAAAAACTCAAACTAAAAACTAATAAAAATCAAAATAAAATAAAATTATACTAATAAAAATATAAAAATAGAAATTAAAACCTAAAAATTCTAAATAAATCTGAAATAAGTCCTAAAAGTAAAATAACTCAAACTAAAAATCTAAAAATTAATATAAAAAAGGACAAAACACACACACACATGGTTTGGGTAGGTTTAGGCTAGGTTTAGACTCGGGTAAGGTTATGGGGGATGAAATTAGCTTCATTTTCACTGCAAATTGTCTGAAAATATAACTTTTGACACCGCAACTGCAATTAAGCCTGCATATTGAACAATTAAGCACATAAGACCCATATTATCGAGAATTAGCAACAAAAGCACGTCTATTTGGGGTATAAATTGTACAGTTTTGAGTGCTTATCACACCACCCCCAAACAGAGCGTTGCTAGTCCTCGAGCAATAAGATAGAGAGAAAGAGAAAGATAAGTAACCAAAAGTGTACCACTTTCGCGGGTACTTGCGATTGCAGTTGGAATGTGCAACAAGCCTTTAAACCTTTAGGTTGCCCTATAGGATGAGTTGTGTCTCGTGAGGGTTTGCAAGGAATATACCCAAAAAATTCTTATTTGCAAAAATTTATTGGAATGCAATCAATCTCTTATTAGACATAGAATAATCGCACAATCCATCATGAGATAAATGATTTCAGAAATACAAGCTAGAATTGTGTAAAAAGTTTAGGTAAGTAAATACTCAAGGGACATCCTCCCTAGAACTCAACGTGTGTAGTGTGAATCAGTCAAAACGGGTCGAGTATCACTAGATTAATTCCTAGATTGCCTTTTCAGAATCAACGCTTCAACTTCAAATCTCATGGATATCTCTCTCTCAAACGAACTCTCGAGATTAGGGTCAGTGTATCTCTCTTGCATGTGAGGAGGTGAGTAAATGTAAGCAAGTTCAAACACATCACACACACATAAGAAAGAACGAACATATAGAAACAAAAGTGATCTCATGAAAGAATGCTAACCACTATAGTGAGAACGTTTAGTTATTCACCACGTTGACTTTCATTTGCCCGAACACCTAGGGGAAAATATGGATGAATATGGGTGAGGGGTAAATAGAATGAGATGTGTGATAGGTAGGATAGGATGGATGATGGATAAGTGATGGATATGTGATGGGTAAAAGATGGATGCGATAGAAGAGTGTATACACTTTAGGCACGAATGTCTTTATTACTAACTACAAACTCTTTTTTTTCTCTTTTTTCGATTTTTCTTTTCTTTTTCTCTCTTCTTTTTTTTTCTTTTTTCTTTTTTATGCTATTTTTGCAATTTTTCTGTTTTCTTTTTTTTCTCTTTTGTTTTGTTTTTTCTCTCTCTTTTCAAACCAATAATGAAGACATTTAACATTTGAAATAAACACTCTTTTTCTCAAAAAAAAAAGATGGATGAAATATAAATGGAGATGATAGGTGAGGGTGTGGGGAAATATATGGATGGTGAGGGGAATATATATGAAATATGGGAAAGCATGGTAATGTAATGAGTGAAGTGTATGGGTGAAAAATGGATGCGAAATGGGAAATTGGTAGGTGTATGGATGAAAATCTAGTATTCGGAGCAAATTTCAAGGCACGTGTTTCTTACAACTCGAAAGTGATGTCATTCTCAGTGATCAAGCCAAAAATGAAGAATAATGAGATCATACAACAATTAAGTGCGGACCCAAATGAAGTTGAATCAACTTGTGACTCGGAGATTGCGTAAAACTATCTCAAAGGGTGAAAGGCACGAATCTCATAAGCTAAAGTTTCTACTAGTGATCCTTAAGTTTCTCTTTAGAATTGTAGTACTCCTCAACTCTAAACGTAATGACGTGATAAGTGCGAAAATTTTGTTGAGTCTAGAAATTCATAGTGCAAAATGCCTTGTTATGTATTACATAAGCTATTTAGAAAAAATATTCTCTAGCTTGATTCCTAGACTTTAAAAGATGGATGATTGAAAATTCACATCAATGAGTGAGATGAAAGAAACTGCACAAAATTTTAAAAATCAGGTTTAAAAATCAAAAATTTTCAAAAAAGGTACGATTTTCATAAAATTACCCACTCCCAAAGAAAAAGGAACATCGTCCTCGATGTTAAGTGAAATAATTTTTAAAATTAAGAGCATAAGGTAGGAAAGAGATTACCAGAATGAACCGCTAATGAAGTGGACATATATCGCCAAGAATAAACCTGAATAAAAAGTGAGAAATAAAAAGTGTACAAGTCCATAACGTGGTAAAACATAGGGTGATGTGAAACACCACCCCCAAACAGGATGAGACTAGTACAAGAAATGCGGGCTGCCTCCCGGTAGCGCTAAGTTTAATGTCTTCAGCCAGACCGAACCATTCTCACCCTAAGGATAAGATTTATGAAAGCGCGGGGTGGCAGAAAAATTGGGTGATGAGAATCACCCCCAAACAAGACTGAAGCGTTAGTCTTGCTGGATTAGGGCTAAGAATGGTCAATGCACTTGTATGGAAAAGGGCATCACACGATGCAAAGCATCGGTGGACCATGGGCGGTTGGGAAAAAGGGATAAGGTGAGGAGGTATCTGTCTCGGGCCTTATTGAGCTTAAAGGTGAGGGGGGAAAGGTATCGGTCACTTGCCTTATTGAGCCGGAAGGTGAGGGAAACTAGGGCCCTATAAGCATGGTGCTCTAGTTGGTGAGGGAGGAAAAATGGTGTGGACATAGGAATGGGGTGGGCCTCATAGAAAGGACACGACCGTTCTATAAATGGGAAATGATAATGGTCGCGTCGTGACACACCAGGGAGATATCGATGGGAAAAATCAACACCACAAGAAAGTGGTGTGCATAGAGGAACAATCTCGGTGTCACGGAAGTGGAGACTATCACCACATATACTCTCGTAGATGGTGGAGGATGGTTTCAGGTGAGGATCTAAAAAGGTAGATAGAAACACGAAATGTGTAAAATCAAGATACAAACCAGGTGGTGGGGGGGAAGGGACAATGGGTGGGTCGGGTGGAATAATTGGTGGAGGAAGACGATCCAACTCAAGAGTGGGAGACACACACTCCTCATGAGGTACGAAGCGATCCACAAGGGAACTCGCAGGAGGAAGTGTGGAAATAAACGAGTGAGTGATCAACTTCTCCACAAGAGTAGCATCGGGGAATGTGGTGGATGGGTAAGACGAGGCACCAAGATCAGAGATAGAGGAATCACTAGAAATATTAGGCTCAAAGGGAGCCATGCATGATGGTACATCATCCATATTCGGATAGTTAGCAACTATCACGGATTCTATCTTGGGAAAATGGTTAACACTTGTAGCCGGAGATAACCTAGGATAAATTGGTTCCTCGAGAACACAAGGGTAAAGCTCGATAGGTGTAGACTCGGGCATTGTTTTGTATTCGACGGGAAAGTGAGTGGGAACCTCAAAGTGGGGTTTAGGAGGACATGGTGGGATTGGATCAAGCTCACTATCGAAAGGTAAGTCAGCACAATTGTCGACTTGGGACCTGGACACTCAAAATATGTGTCACAAGAGGACACATCATCGTCACACTCGGTTGCAACGATGGGTGGATGAATGTCCGACTCTCTCGCACTCTTTAATTCATTTAACCTTTGTTCAAGCCTCTGGAGAGTTTGAATTTGAGTGGCTTGCTCTTTATCAAGTATGAACTTTTGCAAGAGGGTTTCGAGAGTGGATGTGGATGAAGGTGTTGGTGGAATGATGGGTGGTGGTGGTGGATGAGGTGGACACAACTAGCTATAATCGGTAATATATGGAGAATACTCATATAAAGTGTGTGGGGTGGGGCCAAGTTCATCATACACGAAATGATCGCTTTCGTGATGGACAAATGGTTGATACTCATGAGGTGTGTAGTGAGGTAACTGATCGTGTACAGGTGCACAAGGTTGCCATGACGACTGTTGGAACCTGTGAGGATCCATAACATCGGGTTGGGATTTGTATTGCATGGAAGGGTGATCAGGCCTCCAAGAATAACTTGGGTACTCACACAACTCGGGATCGGGTACATCGTGATAATAGGCTGAGGTGGGTTCCGAAACAGTGTCATATGGATACACATGTTCCAGGGTGGGTTCAGATGGATATGGAATGTAAGGGCACTCATGGGACATGTGATCGGCATAATAACAGTGGGTGCAGAAGAAAGGAGGAGACACGTCGACACTTGACACCGAGGGTGATTGAATAGGAGGTGCGTGCATGGACGGGTCAAGAGTGTCAACGGGACTTGTGAGAGAGGTGAAACCACTCAAAATATCATAAAGAGACGGCTCGGGATCACTCTCACACGTATCACGTGTCAATGGAGAATGACCAAAGTACTCCCGTAAAGGGCGTTCTTCGGCCATGAGGGGGATTTTTTTTTTTTTGAGTTTTAATTTTTTTCAAAAGGAAAGAAAATATTTTTGGATTTTCGAAAAATGAGAGAAAGAAAATATTTTTGAATTTTTTAAAATTAGTGGAAGAAAAATATTTTTGGATTTTTCTAAAAGGAAAGAAAGAAAATATTTTTGGATTTTTTTTTATAAAAATGAAAGAAAATATTTTTGGATGGAAAGGTGGGAAAAAAATATGGACTCTCTGAATTTGCACGAACTCACTAAAATCGACCACCGAAAAATGAATTGGACACACACACAAGTCAAGGAGAAATCCTAACTAGCACATAGCTAATTTTTATCTTTAAATTTAGTGAAAGGGTAGTCAAATTTTAATTAAGTCCGCGGGCGATAAAAATTCACGGAATTTATATGAGTGATCGCCTTTGCAAAATGTTCTCCTGGTGGGCTACCTAGTTGATTGATTTTAAATTTACGGATGGCTAGGGTAGCACACAATTGGTAAGTGAGTGAGTCAGGTGATGAAATCCCTTCTCGTGACTGATCGGGTGTAGGTCTTAATTAATTAATTCATCACACCATTCGAAAATAAATGCGAGAATAAAATCAAATAAGAGCACACAAGTATACACAATAATGGACTCGCTAACAGGAGAGGCGCGAGTGTGGAAGAAATGTACCTCCCACGGTTTTTATGCCGTGGGGTGCCAAAAAATTTGAGTCGACTGGGGGGAGATCACGCCTATCACAGTCGGCCCCGGGAGTCCTACCGACCCAAGATAGAGAGTCTTCTAAATCCTCGCTTTTGGACGCCCTCTCTCTGCCTTGTCCGGTTTTCCTATCACACTTGGCTTCAATTATCACAAATTTAAATGGAAAATAAATGGTGTCTCTATGCACCGCAATACAAGCCAAGAATAGAATAATCCTAAATACAAGCCTTCTAAAAAAAGAATAATGGTATAATAAAAAAATGCGATAAATAAATGAAATACAAAATGAAATCCGCTCCGAGCTTCACAATCCCAAGAATGGCAACGCCTCCATTTGACAGAAACCTTGAATTACCTACAAAATCGTAACAATCTTAAGTGTAGAGGTAACTAAGGGTATCAATCCACTTTCAAGGTTGTAAAGTAAAGGGAACAAAATTGTAATTCACTTTTTACTTTCTTTTTGTGCTTTTTCACTTTTCTAATTTTTTTAGCTTTTTCAATATTAAAACAATAGGGTGAGGTGATGATTTAAACTAAACTAAACTAAGATGAAAATAACTAACTAGAAAGTTACCAAAATGAAAAATAAAGTCTAAACTAAAATAAGAGATAAAGTGAGGTAAATAATTGTGAGAGCAATCAAGGAATGGTATTACACCACAAATTTTATCTATTCTAACTAATTAATTTAATTAATTTAATTCTCCCAAATTAATAACAAAATTACAAAACAACTCTCGTTGCAAATGTAATTTTAATAGTAACTTTTTAGAAAATTAAGTTTAACACCCCACAACTCTAGAAAATAGATCCACACTTCTTTTAATTAATTACCCGCTAGGATTGATCAATTAAAATTTATGTCAATCTTATAAAATAAATTTAGAGTTGAAATTGAAGTTATAATACCCCACTTAAGAAACCCCTATCTCTAGTTCGAATCTAAAATGGGTATTATAACTAGAATTTTGATTTCTCTCGAAAATCATTTACCCTCTCTCGAGGCGTAAATTTAAGGGTGAGGAATCAAAATTAACATTCAAAGGGAATTTTCAAGTAATCAAACTAATTAAACTTAAATAACATCAAATAAGGATTTTTTCCCCACCCCTTAAAAGGGGTTTAGCCTAACATGGTATCAAATATAATAAACAAATATTCAATAGACATTTAATATAATAAAAGAGTAGAGAAAGAGAACAAATCTTCAGCAAGTCTCCTTGAAATTGACAATTTGAACTCTATCCTTGAAATTGAAGCATACAACCCTCCAAGTGAGTGATCAACAAAGATATAAATGAAAAATTTACGCAACTTGAATCTCACACAATTATCACTCACAAATATCTAAAAAAAATGAAAATAAAACTATTTACAAATATTTTTACCTAATTTATTCTAACATAACTCTCTACTTTTCTCTATAATTTTCTCTCTCTCTTTGATGATGAGTCCCTCCCAAATGGGGTCTTGAGTCTTATTTTATAGTAGATGCATAACACACATGGGGCTAGGGCTAATTTGGGTAATTGGGAGTGCACATGTGCATGGGGTGAGGTAGAAATCAAATTTGGTTAATGGTGATTGGGGGTATTTTTGGGATTGGGCACACATGTGTTTTAAATGGTGGTGTGAGGTGAGGAGTGGAAATAAATGCAGATTGCTTTTAATGAGTTTATGGGGGTAATATGGGAAAAAGGGTAAAGTGGATTAAGTGAGTTGTGAGGGTTAAATGACATGTGGGTTTGGCTTTTAGTTTTGTCTTATAACAGGTAGTAGAAATCGCGTGGCTTTAAGGAAGAGGGGAAAATGGAAATGGATTTGGTTGGCTTTGGATGGAATGGGTTGTGGCTTGAGGAGAGAGAGAGAGGCCGGACACGACGCCGAAATGAGGGACGCCGGCGGGATGGGGATGTCGGGACAGGTACGGGTCTAGCATGGGTTGGAGTTTTTTTAGGCCGCGAGGCAGGGCGGAGGCTGCGGTCGCGGGTATGGAGGTGAGGGGGCTGCGAGGGTAAGAGGTGGTCGGGATGGGTCTGTCCATCGGCGGATTCGTCCATGGGGGTTGGGATCTGGTTCAGTCGCAGGTGGGGCAGGTGGTTTGCTGAATTGGGTCGCTGCCGGAGTAGGACGGGTCCGGCGGAGGTCGTAGGGGTCTATGGTGGATTGATGATGAGGTGGGTTTATAAAATATGGTAGTGGAGAGAGGAGAGAAGAGTGAGAGATGGTGGTTGTGGGCTAATGGATGAGAGAGAAAGTGAGGGTATGTGATGGGAAAGATGAAGTGGAAGGGATTTGTGTGTATGTGAGGTGTAGAATTGTTAGGGTGAGGGTGAATGAGGAAAGATGGTGTAGGTAAGGTGTGTGGTGGTTATGGTGTGAGTGAAGTTTAGTTTAAGTGTGTGTGTGGTGCAGGATGTTTGTGTGTGTGTGTGTTTAATTTGGACATCTAAAAAATTAATAAAGACTGAACTAAAACAAAACTAAAAAGAAATGAAAATAAAAAATAAAAATGTAAATCTATTAAATTTAAAAATTAAAGTCCTAAAAAAAAGTAAAATCTAATAAAACTAAATTCCTAAAAAACTAATCCTAATAAAATAAGATAAAAACTCAAACTAAAAACTAATAAAAATCAAAATAAAATAAAATTATACTAATAAAAATATAAAAATAGAAATTAAAACCTAAAATTTTTAAATAAATCTAAAATAAGTCCTAAAAATAAAGTAACTCAAATTAAAAATCTAAAAATTAATAAAAAAAAAAGGTCAAACAAAACACACACATGGTTTGAGTAGGTTTAGGCTAGGTTTAGGCTCGGGTAAGGTTATGGGGAAGGAAATTAGCTTCATTTTAACTGCAAATTGCCTGAAAATATAGCTTTTGACACCGCAACTGCAATTAAGCCTACATATTGAATAATTAAGCACGTAAGACCCATATTATCGAGAATTAAAAATAAAAGCAGGCCTATTTGGGGTATAAATTGTACAGTTTTGGGTGCTTATCATTTACTATTATAAAGTTATGACTTTCAAACTAAAGAATGCATGTGATACTTATCCAAGGGTGATAAACCCCATTTTAGAAGACCTTATTTTCAAGACCATAAGGGTCTATTTGGATGACATGCTCGTGAAAAGTTCGGTGGCCTTAGACCATGTGAAAAACCTCAGAGAGACCTTCGTTGTCCTGAAACGGAATTTAATGAGACTCAACGTAAAGACATGTGGTTTTAATGTTGTTGGAGATAAGTTCTTGGTCTTTATGGTTACCATACGGGGGATGGAGCTCAGTCCTGATAAGATCCAAGCTTTGCTGGACGTAAATTCCCTAAGAACACTCAAAGAGATCTAGAGCCTAGCTGGGAGAGTTTCCTCCCTCAACCATTTTATTTCCAAATCCATAAATAAGTGCCTAACCTTCTTTGAAATACTGAAGAAGGAATTTAAATTGAATCCTAAGGCTAAATAAACATTCCAAAGCCTCAAAAAGTACTTAGGCACCCCACCTTTGTTATCTCGGACCATCAATAGGGAAGAGCTATACTTGTACCTTTCAACTTCATGAACTACTATTATCTCATCTTTTATCCAAGAGGATTTTGGAGTTCAGTAACTTGTATATTATGTCGGTCGAGCATTACAAGGGGATGAAAGTAAATACCCGGGGATGAAAAATCTCACCTTATACTTCATCATCTTAGTTAAATGTTTGAGGCCTTACTTCCAATCTCACACTATAATGGTCATGGATTATCAAACCCTGTGATAAATCCTCCACAAGCCTGATACCTTAGAAAGTATTGTCAAATGGTATGTGGAGTTGGGTGAATTTGATATCAAGTATTAACCACAGAGTGCCATCGAGGGGCAAACCTTTTCTAACTTTATTATGTCCAACATTGTGGAAAAGGTGGATAAAGAGACCAAGAGCTCTAAAACAGATGCGCTCAAGGACAAAGAACCGATGCATCCACTATTCCAAGGTATATACCCTAACTCTCCACCATGGATCTTATACGTGGATTGTTCCTCCAACAACTCAGGTAGCGGAGATGGAATTTATTTGATAATTCCATAAGGAGGTGTAATATATATTTCTCTACGTTTTCGATTCAAATACTCTAATAATGAGGCAGAGAATAAAGCCTTGGTGGAAGGCTTATGCCTAGCCATCATTTTGAATATAAAATAATTAGAAGCCATTAGCAACTCTCAACTAGTGGATAAACAAGTCATTTTGGTCTATGAGGCCAAAAGTGATAGGATGGCAGGGTGCTTAGAAATTGTGAAGCAACTTATCCAGAGGATCCAAAGATTCTGCATAAGAAGGGTCCCTATGGGAGAACATTTTGAAGTTTACCACCTTGCATGGGTGGCCTCATCAGACGGGGTGGGTCTAGAGTCTTTTATTTTTACTTTGGACCAACTAATCATCACCCAACTTCTGCAGAGGTCAACTAGAGTTCATATTAGACCATTCCTATCAAATCTTACCTTATCAATCTACTCAGACTATGGCATAGCTAACCACTACTCATCTACATGCGATCCTCAGGACAATGATCAAGTCGAAGTGACCAGTATAACTATCTTCCACAGCTTGAAGAAGAGGGAGGTTAAAGAAATCCATAGGGATGGGGGATAAAGAGTTGACGAGCATCTCATGGCCCTATAGAACCACAATCAGAGGTCCTATGAGAGAACCTCCATCCTCCCTGACCTTTGTTCCTGAGGTAGTGATCCCAATAATGGTTGAAGTACTGACACAAAGAGTAGCTCAATTCTAACCAAGGGTTGATAACAACGGTCTCAAGAGGTCTCTTGATGAATTTGAGTAAAGTAAGGAAGTTTCATTAATCCAAATGGGTGCATACAAGCACATGAAGACCTCCTACTTTAATAAAAAGGTTTGCCATAGAGAATTCAAGGGATGGGACTTGGTCTCTAGAGAGGTAACCCTTGAAACCAAAAATTCATACGAAGGAAAGATGTGATCTAACTGGTAAGGTACCTATTTGGTGGTGAGAATAGCAAGGTGGGGGTGATATTACCTCAAGAGCATGGAGGGACACAAAGTTCCACATCCTTAGAACATTGAGCATCTCAAAAAATATTATCAATGATGTATTATTCTTGTTGTACCTTGAATATGGTATGTCCTATGGAAGAATTACAAGATGACAATTGGAATCATCACTTTTAGAAATGATGTCAGCTCATCTACTAACCAGGTCGGCCAAGGAAATTCTGGTCGGTCCTAGTATCACAAACAGTGAAGTTAGAACAACCATCTCATAATAGTTAATATACTATGTAATGGAGTGATGTCAGCAGCACACCCAACGTGGGGGAGATATAAAAATATTCTCCTATGTGCTTTATGACTAACTTCGTGATTATTCTCTCATTTTCATGTAACGGTGTATTTGCCTAATCTATAAAGTCATGACACAAATCCCTCTTTATTCTCTCTCTTCTAACAACCTATAAATACTCCACTACATATTATTTTTAGGTCGTTATGCTATCCATTTCTAGCGTAAACTTAAGATCCTCTAACCTCTATTCACCCATGCAACTTTCTATTTGAATCAGTACATTAACACCTGAACATGTGTACGTAGGCAATATTTTAGGTTAAACCACGTAAATCTAGTGTCATTCACTTTCCTTCACATTTCTTTATTATTTTCTCTAGATTAGTGTTTATGTGATTATGTATTTTTATCTGTTATTGTTTATAGTTGGTGTATATCTTCTAAGACTAAATCCATATACCAATTATAGACGTTAACATATTGGCTCCGTATGTGGGAATCGGTAAGTCATTTATTGTTTTCCACCATTATTGATTTATGAAACATGTGGATAGCAAGTTATAAGAAAATAGTGAATCATACTCCGATTCATCCGTGTTTCACTGGGCTAGAGTATATTAATCTACACATTCCTTTCAATTGTCTTTGATTCCTTGAATCTACCATCGAATCTTATTTTTCATGCTTTAAATATGCCTTTTCTATAACTTTTACCATCGTAACTGTTGTAACCTATTTTTTAATATGGTACTATATTTTTCTGGAAATATTATGAACATGGGAGAAAACCTAGAAAGTAGTAGAGCGACTGAGGGTATTCCTCCTTCTACACCTATGGGTATGGGAGATTTGAAGAGAATATTATAGTGCTTGGCTAGAGGATAAGAGGCTATGTAGGAGAGCATTAAGCAGCTGATGTATAGTATTATGGTAAGGTAGAAAAGGGAACCCAATTAACCTAGTAGGGGTAAGAGCTATAATGGAAGGCAGTAGATGCCTCATTCATGCCCATATAGGGACATGAGGTAGGCGCACCATGAGAGAGCCGTGGAAAATACAATACGATTGGATTTGGGTTCTAACGAGGAAGGTAGTAGGTCGAAATATGCTAGATTAGAGCGTGATGATTGATCTTATGTCCCAGGGAAAACATCCACCATCTAATCAGGTGGATACGGCGGTGAACAGACTTACTCCCTAGAATGCCCAAGAATTTTGGAGAGGCTCAATAGAGGATCTAACTTTGATCAATTGGGCCCAAAAGCTACGAGGGCCCACTAGTATAGAGATCTAGGGGATCCTGGGGGTATAGAGATGAACTAAGAAAAGTTGAGAGCAAAAGGATTGAATGCTCAGCCGGATCAACACCAATCATGCGAGGCTCAACCAAAGCTAAGAAGACTTCTTAGGAAGAGAACTCAACTAAAAAATGAGGCCGAGCAAGAAAGACAATACCAATTGAGGTCGAGAAGGAGGAAAATCTACCTAAGGGGTCTATCTAATGCCTAGAGTGGCAAGATTATAAATATAAAGAACCCTTTGCAGAGGGGCTTTGATCATGGATCAACATTTATAAGATTAATTATGGGTTATGTAATGCTCGCAAAATTCTCACTGCCTATGATATCCTTAAATATGATAGCAACTCAGATCTTATGCTATATATGGGAAGTACAGACTACTGCTGATATTTATTCCATCCCTAATGAAATAAGATATAGAGCATTATCGAGTACCATCACCGGATCGTCTCAATTTTAGTACAATGGCTTACCAAGATGGAAAATCTCAAACTTTTAATGGTTGGCCGATTTCTTCATAAACAATTTCTTCTTCGACAAATAGCAAGGAAAAAGGGTGGCTCACTTGTTAAATGTTCATTAAAAATGGATGAAATGAGTAGGGAGTTTATCACACTCTTTACTATCGAGATTCTTGGGATAATTGACTATTAAGGGAAGATAACAATCACTACAATCGTGAGTAGTTTATTATCAGGGAAATTGTATTGGCACTAGCTAAGGAGACACTAAGCACAATGTTAGAGATTTTGTCTTAGGCTAGAAAAATTATGAATTGATTCGTATCAAATATTGCATATTTTCGCCTGTTATCTTTATGCATTCTAGCACTTTTACGGTCCTTAATGCCTATATTTACGCTCATTAACCAGAAAACCTTGGATTTGGATATATACATGTTTTGTAGGGGTTAATTGTGCTCTTGTAGGTATTATAACGCTGAAAGTGAGGATCCGTTGCATTTCGGAGAAGTTTTATCGTCGAATGCTACTTCAAGGGCATTTTAGTCCATTCACATTTCTTCTCTAGCTCTTGGAAATTCCATGGATGCGTACTTCGTTAATTTAGCATTGCGTGGCCGTAAACGGTGCATCATTTGGAGTTCGGACGAAGAAGATATGGCTATTTCCATTTGCAACCATTTCCCACCTCATTATGGACCAAGGGCTGCCAAAAATAGAGTGCCGGTCGTTCGGGCTTGGGCCTTCAGACGACCGCATTTTCGGATTAATCCTACGAATTGAGACAATGGGCAGGGACCTGTTCGATCGATCGATCGATGGTTTTGATCGATCGATCTATCATACTAGATATTTTGCAATTCGTTCCTTTTCTTTTCTTTTTCCTTTATTTCTTTTGTAACTTACTATATAAAGAAATTTTGTGTAAATATCAGATATAGTTAGATATTATTAGAAGGTAGATAGTTTAGGTTAGGGTTTAGAGGGTGAGAGCTCATTTTTCTTCCTCATTTTGGTGTGACAACATTTGGGTTTGTAATTTGAAGTATTCATCTACCCTTCCATTTAATTTAAGTTATGTTTCCTTTATTTCCCTTGTTATAGTTTAATTTACATGCTTTGTTAATTAGATTCACGAGCTTTCTTTCCGTGCTTTCTAGTATAGTTTTATCGTGTTTATTTATCACGTTTTTATCATGCTTTCTAGCTAATTTAAATTAGATTGTGTTTGAATTAACTCACTCGGGTTGACGCGTTGCTTTGCTTTGTTGATGGTGTTTACGAGTCTATTTCGGGTGCGCCTAGGAGATTTGATGGGGAATATCATGTATGCTCCATGCTTACGACCTTGCGTGCTTAATTTTTGGGGTATATGTTGACGCCAAAATCGTATTAGGCTTTTATACAAATTTAGGGGCGTGAAAACCCTTGATTTAAGTAACTGTCAAAATGAGACGTCGTCTTAATAACTCGTCGACCCATGTATCCATTTTATACTAATTAACTCAGGTGAGGGATATTCGACGTAACCTATAGTTTTACTCGCTTTCTTAATCAAGTTTCAATACACTCGCCTAGATCAATATTTCCCTTTTTCATATCTTTTCCTTTTTAGTTTTTAATCACCTTTTACACTTTTATTTCGGAATATTAGATCCTGTAAATTCTAGCTACTCGTCTCTGTGGATTTTTGATACTCGGACTTGTCTGCTATTATCCCCCGTTGAGTGTAGTCATAAGTTTAGGTTTTTGTATAGTTCAGGTGAGCCGAATTCAAAACGACTGGTGCGTAGGTGACTCTCGAACCGCGGTAAAACCTAGTCTATCAAATGGCGCCATTGTCATGGATGAGATTGTTTTAGACTTTATTTGATTTAGTATTTCATAGTATTTTCTTTCTATTTGTATTATTTGCTAACATTTTTGCAGGACTTCCACATTTGAGCACTTAGAAACCCTTGAATTCTTTCCGCGCACACATACTTTATGGAATTCGCCGCTTCGAGCCATTTTTGGGGTAAGCATGTCTTATTCCAATTCTTTCTGTAATCATTATTATAATTCTCAAAATTCCCGTAAACCTATGACTTTCGGTCAATACTTAGAATCCCAAAGTATTACAAATTCAAATATGACTTTAGGCGAGTCTAACGAAAGTCAAAACTTGGGTTATTGGAATTTTGACGATGATGATAATAATTTTGGGCCTTTACTTGCTTATAATAGGAATTTTGAAACGAATTGCAATAGTTTTTAGAAATCCTATGATAATGAGTTTTCAATTAAGTCCGAAGGTAATTTTCAGAGTTCCCATTTTCAAGGATCCGCACCTCGACCTATGACATTCGGTGAGGGCTTGCGTATGCTTGAAAATGAGAAAATTGAAAATCGTTATCGAGAAGAAAATCGTTGTTGGGAGCAAGACTTGGATTTATTATTCAAATCCGACGATGATTTTGCTTCTGAGACTTTTGAAGTCGAGGAATGTTTTGAACCAAATGAGGACTTTGTGCCTACTTTAGAACAAACCATTCTAGACTTTACCCATTGCATAATAGATACTGAAAGTGAGGATAAAAATGACGTAATATCTATTTGCAATGAAATGTTTTCTTCTTTGACCCCCAAAGAAGAACATTTCATTGAAAATGATATTATTTCCTTCGAAACTCAATCTTCCTGCGATGATGATTCATCTCATGAGTTTTAATTTCTTTCATCCCCATTTTCATTCTCTGTTATCACACCGTCATAAGTACCCAATGATTCGGTTTCAAACTTTAATGTTTTAAACCTTTTCGCCGATGAGGAGTACTTTCTCGAGTCGCCTTCCACGATCGCATCTTTGCCCTCTTGTGTGCCACCTCCCATTTCGCTTGCTAAATCCTTGGGTGGATATTCTTCTTTTCTCGGTCCCCACATATTTTTGTCACCCGTTCAATCCAAACCCCACATCGTCCCTTCAAAACTTTTAATTGGCAATGGTTCCTTTCTTTCGCCTTACACATGACTTCCGTTGTTCAAATGAAATTCATATTTTTTGGAAGGCATGCTTGAGAGTGAGGGTACACCGGTTATCCTTCAAAGTCAAATCATTTTCATGGTGGACCCTCTGCTATTTAGACTTCTAGTGTATTGTTAGTGTGAAGCCTAAATAGTAGGTTGTATATAGTTATCTTTTTATTATTTCTTTCTTTAATTTTTCTTTCCTTTTTAATGTAGTCTAGTGTAATTATTTAACTTTTTGTTATTTGTTTTTTCTATTCTCGGTACTAACTTGTTTTGTAGATTCTTTGGACTTTTTCTTATGGGGATCGCTCCAATTTTGGGTAATATCACTCTTTTCCTCTCTTTGGCTTGGTTCTTAATTCACATTGAGGACAATATCAGGTTTTAAGTTAGGGGGTGTGGGATATTCTATCCATTTCTTTTGTTAGTCCATGTTTTCGCTCACATGTTAGTTACTTAGTTTTCTTTTCTTTGAAAAAATTGAAAAATTCAAAAATATTTTCTTTCTTTTTTCTCCTTTTTTGGGCATTTTGCCTTTGTTTTCGATGATAAATTTCAATAATTTCCCGATCTAATTGACAACCCAATGACGCATGTTCTCGCTTTTAGAAGTTATTAGACTTTAATCTTCAATCATTGATATTATGAATAACTTCATGAATTAAACTTTAATCCCATGAGCACATGCACTTTTATTGTTCTATTAATTTGGTTTAAGATTTTTATAACTCGGTAATCTTTTGTTGCATTGTATATAGTTACACCAAGTAAGCTTTGTACCTTTCGTTGTTTGTGAGTGTTATACACTGTTCTTTCCTCTTTGAAAATGTTGAATTCGTTGGTAATCTCTTTATTCTTTCATTTGACCGTTCATTAATTGAGTTCATACTTGAAATGTATTACTTGATCATGATTTTCATATATTGTTTTGACTCGAGAATTGCGTAAACTTTTGGAAATGATGATAGGCCATCTTTGTTATATCACCCATATTGACCTTGACCTCACCTTATATGTTTACCCTCGTCAACCCCTTTGAACTTAAATATAGCCTTTCGTTTCATATACCAATTCCCATAACCAACTCTAAATTGGAGTTTTAGCCCATACATACACTTTTCATACCTTTTTTTGGAATGTTACTTGGGATTGAATGATGTTGTTGTGATGTCGGTTGCAATTTAGGCATATGAGAGTTTTAAAAGTAAAGAAAAAGTGAAGAAAAAGAGAGAAAAACATAAATCAAAACGCAAAAGAAACATGAGAAAAAGAAGAAAAGAGAAAGTTGTAAATGTTGTGTATATAGTTCAATAAGCTTTGATTACTCTCCCCGATGATATATCTAATGCCTTTTGGAACTTGTTTTCCAATTTTGATTTTTTCCTCATTTTTTCCATTATCTCGAGTTTTCATTCTGAAAACTTTGAATCCGTACATATATATCCTTCGTTTCAACCTAGCCTTGCCTACATTACAACCTTATACCAATCCTATGTAATCTTAAGTAGATGTAATTTAAAGGTTTAAATAGTTTTGCTAATCTGTGTAAATGCATTTCACCTCTTTTAATGTGCGGTATCGTTTCATTGAGATTACAATTTTTCATTTCATATGCAGCGTTCTTCATTTGTGACATGTGTTTGGCCTAGTTTTCGTTTACAATTACTCTTTATGCCCGCGTGTTCCGTATGTTAACTCCCTATTTCGATTGAATTCGCTTGATGAGTGTAATGCCCGTGAGGATTGAATATATGCTTGCTTTACATTTATCCGATTTATTTAAGTTTTTGCCAAATCACACTTTGCATGTGCTCGCTCCCCTCCCACATTTTAAGGTTTCAATTCTATGAGGTGCATTCTATAATGTTAATGATTTGGACTTTTGTTTCAATTCATTCACTTTGCTAAAAATGCGTATGAAATATTTTTCGCTTTTGTTGGGATTGTCGGGCATATTTTGAGGAAACTATGTGATGTTTGTGGGTATCATCCCTAAAAACCCTCACGAGACGACACTCGTCCACTAGGTTAACCTAGGGGTTTAACGACTTATTGCATATGCTAAATGCAATCGTGCTTCCTATGAAAGTGGAATTTATATTTCGATGCATATATATGTCTTGTACTACCTTTTGTGGAATGGTTTTGTTTGTTTAATTACTAGGGACTAGCAATGTTTAAGTTAGGGGGTGTGATTCGTATCAAATGTTGCATGTTTTCACCTATTATCTTTATGCATTCTAGCACTTTTACGGTCCTTAATGCCTATACTTATGATCATAAACCAGAAAACCTTGGATTTGGATATATACATGTTTTGCAGGGGTTAATTGTGCTTTTATAGGTATTAGAACGCTAAAAGTGAGGATCCGTTGCATTTCGAAGAAGTTCCATCGTCATACGCTACTTCAAGGGCATTTGAGTCAATTAACATTTCTTCCCCAGCTCTTGGAAATTCCACGAATGCGTAGTTCGTTGAGTTAGCATCGCGTGGCCACAAACAGTGCGTCATTTGGAGTTCGAACGAAGAAGATATGGTCATTTCCATTTGCAAGCATTTCCCCCCTCTTTATGGACCAAGGGCTGCCAAAAACAGAGTGCCGGTCGACCGAGCTTGGGGCTCTGATCGATCGCGATTTCGAATGAAGCCTACGAATTGAGACATTGGGCTAGGACCTGTTCGATCGATGGTCTTTGATCGATCGATCGATCATACCAGGTTTTTTGCAATTCGTTCCTTTTCTTTTCTTTTTCCTTTATTTATTTTGTAACTTACTATATAAAGCAATTTTGTGTAAATATCAAATATAGTTAGATATTATTAGAAGGTAGATAGTTTAGGTTAGGGTTTGGAGGGTGAGAGCACATTTTTCTTCCTCATTTTGGTGTGACAACATTTGGGTTTGTAATTTGAACTATTCATCTTCCCTTACATTTCCTTTATTTCCATTGTTGTAGTTTAATTTACATGCTTTATTAATTAGATTCATGTACTTTCTTTCCGTTCTTTCCAGTATAGTTTTATCACATTTATTTACCTCATTTTTATCATGCTTTCTAACTAATTTAAATTAGGTTGTGTTTGAATTGAACTCACTCGGGTTGACACGTTGCTTTGCTACGGTGATGGTGTTTACGGGTCTAATTCGGGTGTGTTGTCCTAGTTATTATGCCTAGGAGATTTGACGGGGCATATCATGTATGTTCCGTGCTTACGACCTAACATGCGTAATTTTTGGGGTATTTATTGATGCCAAAATCATATTACGCTTTTTTGCGAATTTAGGGGCGTGACAACCCTTGATTTAATTAACTGCCGAAACGAGACGCGATCTTAATAACTCATCGACCCATGTATCCATTTTATACTAATTAACTCAGGTGAGGATATTCGACGCAAACTATAGTTTTACTCGCTTTGTTAATCTAGTTTCAATACACTCGCCTAGATTAATATTTCCCTTTTTCGCATCTTTTCCTTTTTAGTTTGTAATCACCTTTTACACTTTCATTTCAGAATATTAGATCCTGTAAATTCTATAAACTAGTCTCTGGGGATTTTCGATACCCGTACTTGGCCTCTATACTCACCCGTTGGTTGTAGTCATAAGTTTAGTTTTGTTTTATAGTTCAGGTGAGCCGAATTCAAAATGACCAGCGCGTAGTTGACTCTCACGCCGTGACAAAACCCAATTTATCATGAATGCTGAAGAGGTGATGTCAGGGAAGGAATTAAGCCATGCTATGTCCGACTCTAATAAGAGCTCAAAAAGGAAGAAAAAATCTAAGGACAATAAGAAGATTGATAGACTGAATAAGTATGATAAGTATACCTCACTTACTGTAGGTGTTCACCGAATCCTCATTGAGATTCGAGGAAGCAACGACCTAAAATGGACGGGTAAATTGAAAACTCACAAAATTGGACGGATAAGAGTATATACTATGAGTTCCACAAGGATCACGTCCACAACACTAATAGTTGCCTTGCCATGAAGAATGAGATTAAAAATCTCATCAGACTGGGAAACTGACGAAGTATGTTGATAAAGGTAGGTGACCAGGTAGACAGGACGAATAGAAACCCAGGAGACGAACAAAGTCCCCTTATAAAAAGGCGGACGATAAGAAAAGAAGCAGCGATGAATATTCGGAGGATGATTTAGATCCACCCAAAAAACCCAAGGAGCCTGTGCATGATATTACCATGATATTTTTTGTGTGTCACTTTATAACAGGAGATGACACTGGTGGTGGAGATATACCAGCAGAGAGAAATGCCTACATCGACGAGGTGAAGGCTTGTGTTCATGTCAGATAGATCAATATGGCCGAAGGTGTGGAGACTTGTCCTAGGAAGGTAAAATAACAACATCTTATTGTTGGATTTTCTAAAGACGACTTATCAGGTTTACTTTATTCATACAGTGACCCTCTTGTCATCAAAATGCTAGTGCATTAAAGTCGAGTAGCGATGATTCTAGTCGACAATAGTAGTTTGACATGTGTTTTTCTCTATAACTACTTTAAGAAGTTAATATTGAGATATAGAAAGTTGGAGACATATCACAGGACTCTTATCGACTTTTTTATGGATAAGGTTTTCCCTTTAGGAATAATTTAGCTTGAGTTGGTGATCGACACATGGCCAAACTGCCAAACAGAGACAATAAGTTTTTTTTGTCATGGACGAGAACAGTTACTCAGCCTATAATATTATCTTCGGTAGGATTGGTCTGAAGAAATTTAATATTGTGCCTTCCACCGTCCATCAGTGCCTAAAATTCTCTACACATTATGGAGCTGGTGTGGTCAAGGGTAACCAAATTGATGCACGAGAATGCTACTATATTTCTACATAGCAAGTATAGAAGAAGAAAATAACCACTACTTATCAGATCAAGACTTTCGATTCTCTAGATGAAGATAAGTTGGCCACATGAAAAGTTGTGGAGATAATTCTGGACGACGAGCAATTAAAGAGGATGGTTCAGATGGTCTCATCAGTAGATCTTACCTTCAAGAAAGAACTGGATGATTTTCTAAGGTAATAAAAGAGAGTGTTTCCATGGATCCATGAAGATATGCATGTGATAGATCCATAATTCTTTTTACACGAGATCAGTATAGTGAAGGAGGTAAATCTTGCCAAATAGAAGCACATAGTGTTCATCCAGGCGAAGAAATGGCCATCTGAGAGGAGGTTGACAAATTGTAAAAGGAAAATATCATTGAAGATGTCAAGTATCCATAGTAGCTTTAAAATGTGGTTATGGTCAAGAAGAATAAGGATAATTGGCGTATGTGCGTCGAATTAACAAATCATAACAGAGCTTACCCTAAGGACCATTATCTTCTGCCTAGGATTGATCAACTGGTCGATGTAACTACTAGGAATGAACTTTTTAGTTATATGGATGCCTATTCAGGATATAACAAGATAAATATGAAGCCAAAAGATAGGGAGAAAACATCATCTATCACTAGTCGTGGTACTTACTGGTACAATGTTATGCCTACTGGGCTTAAAAATGCGGGAGAAACATATCAAAGTCTAGTGAACAAAGTTTTCATAGGTCAGATTGGAAAAAATATAGAAGTCTACGTCAATGATATGATGACCAAGAGAAAGAAAGTTAATCACATCAGTGACCTCAAGCGAACTTTTGACTAACTAGAAAAGTATCAAATGAAGCTGATCGCGACGAAATGTGTTTTCATAATCAAGGAAGGGAAATTCCTAGGTTTTATAGTCAACCAAAGGGGTATAGAGGCTAATTTAAATAAGATCTAGTCATTAATTAATATGAAGCCTCCCAAAAAAAATGGAACCCAAAGGTTGACAGGACGAGTAGTAGCACTGAACCGTTTTATTTCAAAAGCCACTAATAGATGTCTTATATTCTTTAAGGTGCTCAAAAAGACCTTTGGGGTGAACGATGAGGGTAAAGAAAGCTTCGTAAAATTTAAGAAGTACTTTGGGTTTGCTGTAACACCCCATATTTTGTATGATTTAATAATTACGTGATTAATTATTATTATTAGAATAATTATGTGATTAATTATTATTATAGGATTAATTAAATTATAATGCGAGAAATTAGTTGTTAAAAAATTCGGGTTAAAATAATTATTAACTAGCGTGACAAGGGTTAATACTTATTAATTGAATATTACTGTGTGATATGTAATATGTAATTATACACTTTGATAAATTGTCGAGAGTGAGTAACGCGAAAATTTGGTAATTTAAGTCTGACACGCCTGTTAGTCGTGTCGGGACTAATTGATTGGGATAAAAAGAAAATTTATTTTTATTAATTCGTATGGTCATTTTGAGTGCGATGTTGAGTCCGGGAGGGTCGAGATAGTGAGAAAACACTATCTGATTATTTTATTTGGACTTCAAAATATTTTAGGCCAAATCGGCACCCCGTAGGGGTAGATTTCTAATTTTGGATTTTTAAGAGTTTAATTACTCACGAAAATTAATTAAATTAAATTAAGAGTACGTGGGGGAGAGTGGAGTTATCAATTCTAAAACTAAAGAGAGAGGGAGAGAGAACCACAGAAGAAGAGGAAGGAAGCCATTAGTGTCCTTGGCACAAAACTCAAGCTCCCACACTACAAATCCCACCAAAGTGTAGATCGCAAAGAGAGGAACGTATCTATACCAACATCACCAGCGGATCAGATCGTCATATTTGAGGCAAGTGTTTATTACTTTCTTTCTTTTAGCAGTAATCATGCTCATGTTAGTGTAGGTGAAATTAATTAGGATTTACATGTGAATTGGGTGAAAATTGGAGATTTAAATTATGATTAAGGACTGGTTTAATTAGTAATTTAAATTCCTTCATGTATGTAGATGATTAATCACGAAATTGGATTATATATTGATGAACGAATCTGGATTGATTAGGTTCTTTAATTAAAAATTTGGAAACTAGGGTTATTACGAATAAATTTGGGGATTTCATATAATCTTGATTATTGTTGACGAATTAACGATCCTAGGATATTAGGAGTGATATATAACCTGTTATGATTGATTGGGATTGATGACGAGATGTTGGGTGATGAACTATAGAGATTTTTTGGCTTGAAAATGGTGGAAAAACGCTGAAATCTGGGCAATAAGATAAACCAGTACGTCTCGCGCGAAGTCGCGCGAAGAGGGTCATTCAAGCGACATTGTAATGTCACATGAAGTTTTGTTCGAGAGAGACCTACATCTCGCGCGATGTCGTTCGAATGACACGTGGCAATCGCTCGAGCGACAATCCTTTCTGGTTCGAGCGACGTAGTGAATTTTGGAATTTTTCTTAGAGTCCAGCTTTGAATTTACCGGTTTATTGGTGTGAGAGAAACTGCCAGGTAGTGAGTCTGATATAGGACAGACTTTGGGGAAAATATGTGAGGGTTAATATTTTATATACTCGGTATGGAGAATTTACCTTGGAGATTACGAGAGAGATAGTAATCTAGATATTTATACTATACGTAGTGATGAGAATAAAATATGTATGAGAAGTATATAATTGGGTTGGGAAAATACCTATGAATTCTAATAGGATGTGTGTATGCCTATTATGTGATATTATTGTTAAGTGCACTAATGAGTGATAACCTGGGGGTGCAAGAATCTTATTGCTAGGCGCACTAATGAGTGATAACTCGGGGGTGAAGTAATTTTATTGTTAAGTGTACTAATGGGTGATAACCCGGTGGTACACGGAATATTATTGGTAAGTGCGCTAATGGTTGATAACCCGGGGGTGCAAGAATATTATTGTTAAGTGCGCTAATGGGTGATAACCTGGGGGTGAAAGACTAGTGTTGTTAAGTGCCCTAATGGGTGTTAACCCGGGAGTGCATGATTATTATGGTTAGGTGCGCTAATGGGTAGCCTGGGGGTGCAGAATTTGTATATATATATATATGAACTTGTGAATTTTTCTAGTGTGTGAAACTAGTAGATATGGAAATAATAATAAATGCTTTGCACTAAGTGGAACCTAAGGGTGCAGGATTACTGAATATATATATAGGGATGGTGTGACTATATATATATATATATATATATGAGTATACTTGGCGATTTTTCTACTTGGTGAAACTAGTAGATATAAGAAAATTAATATATAAAATAAATCTTAATGTAGAACGGATTTATTATGAAAATTGAGAAACATGTTAATTAGCTATTGGGAATAGGCTAATTTAATAGAGTACTGTATGGACGATACGAGAACACTACTAGTGAGTATAGTTAGTATTAGAATGGCTTCAGACTAGTCGGGTTGGGTAGCATAACTAGGCGGAATTAGATGAACGTTAGGCATTCACAATAGATGAGAGTTGAGAATCTCATGTGAGAGTTCGATAACTAACATGCGTATAATACTAACTGCCTCCCTTACAACGGAATTTCATCCCACAATTCGAAAAAAGTATACCAGGTACAAACAACGCTGTATAAATATTACGCATCACATCCTTGCGCTGCCAAGTAAGCTACTCTATACCACCGATATAGTACGCTATCGAATACCCTTAATAATGAACACTTCATATGTGTTTGTTTTAAACAGCAGGTTACCCTGTCATATAGGCTCTTTCCCAAGCCTTACCGTTAAGTTCCACTACTTAAACTTTATTTTGTATATTCACTATATGGCCTTCTACTATTTTCACCTCAGTAGATTTATCCTCCTTCCGGATACATACGACCTCATCTCGTGTCGTTCGTATGAGTAAATTGGTTATGCCATATATATTTCACACACAATAAACACGATAATAACAATTCTTCTCCTATATTTGTAATTATACTGGTACCCCCAACTTTAACTATCAAGTAGGATAATAAAAAAATTTATCGTGCCACGCCTCTACTGGTACTCTGCCCAAACGTGCACTTATAGGGGTTATTTGGACATAAACTCCACTAGTGGAAGGTACTACTCTCTTTCTCCCCTAAGATTTAGGGTTACAAATAAAATTTCTCTCCAGCATCCGATTAGATCGCTTGTCTTGCCCATCCTTTTGCAGATGGTAGGTCGTACTTAGTCGCATCTCGGTACCTATAGTCTCACCATCTCAGCTACATGAGAAGATCCTTGGAGATACTCTCCCATTCACTAGTGGAAGAAGCCCCTACTAGTTTCGAATTGTCAACCCTTTTTCCAACAGTCAGGTGACCCACTACAAGGCGAACTTTGCAATATTACTCTACATCATAACCCTTCACCGCTATTATTTGGAATCTGATACATTTTATACTCTCTAGAATGTACTTCTAATTGTGATACTTGTGACTTTTCCCCCACCACGTGACACAAGTCTTTTCCCTTTTCTGAAATTATGTTTCTCACGAATTGGGGGTCTCTGTTAAAAATTTATAGAAAAATCTTTGGCTTTCTCATCTATGTGTTGTCGAATTCACATGACTATCATCATTCACTATCTGATTCGATCACCTAGGGCACCCATACACCCTATGTCTCGTGCATCATTGCACCAATTACATGTATTTCTCTTAAATTAATCCTTTCTCACTCGGCGTGCTGATATAGTAGGGGTGTACTCAACCACCCCACTAGTCATAATTTAATAACTCTTTCAGTGGCATCATTGCTCTATTCAGAATGATACTAGGACTAGGCGACTCTACTGGCCTTAAGTCATATTGGAATTATCAGCTCTCAAATATATTCTTGTATGGGTACAATAACAAACGTACCAAATTTATGTACTATCGACCAAACTTCTCTCCAACTCCCAACGTTCGCTAGTTTCATGTGTTGAATGTCTCACAAAGCGAAATCTAAATAAGGAACCCCCCGATACACTACTATCTAACCTAATCGGTTGTCGAGGTCCGTAAGTCCCTCAGTCCATACTATGTACCTTCCCATAATCTCCGTATTTGTACATAAAAGTTTGCTCATCCACTCTCATGTCCCTAATAATAACATGAAGAATTTCACTCTCACTACCCCCAAGTACTTGGCGCTACATATATCTAACGAGCTATATCTCGCTGTTCGACAAAGAACACAATGTATACTAAGTCTTATCAGTCAAATAAATTCCTACTCACCAGAATCACATATAACTAGACAACATACTCCCTGAGGTCTATAATAACATGAAAGTTTTATGTATACATATATCTGTGCCCAACCCTATTTCAGGTGGTGCCGCACAACACAAAGATTACTCCCCCTCAGAGTACCCGACACGATAGTCATATCACTCAACTTGCTATCGTTAAAACATATGGTAATTAATCACTAAACATTAAAATAATATACTCTACTAATGCTAACTCAATAAAGTTAGTAAATTAAACAACAGCATATACTCTTAGGGCCCACCCGATTCACTCAAGAGCGACATCAAAATGCCCCGCTACTAACGAGAAATACGATTGTAACAAGACTGTTAAAACTAACGTTCCCACTAAACTCGACCCGCAGGAAAATTTTAGGGTTTTCAGTTTATATATATATTGTGACACACCCATGTCACTAGAATTAATCCTTCACTCACAACGATGAAGCACAACCTCACCAGTTTTGCCTAATTATAGGGTCCCCGCACGTGGTTGTTAACATGACCTATGAACATATGCAATCGTGATACATCTAGGATTTCATCCAAAAGTTGTCCCCTCTTATTGTGGACAATTTATTCCATCATGTGGATTTCACACCCATTATTGAAGCGTTTAACCAAAATCTCTAGGCCTCAATTGTGGCTTTACTGACCTCCCATTCCCTAGATACCAAAGGCCTCATCTAGGGCCCCACCGACCCTGACATACTATATGCTACTATTAATAAAGACTCCACTAGTCCAGTCTGAACCCATCACTCTCGATTTGTAAATTTCCTGGCCCTAATTATCTTAACCCAAATTTCTTCTCTGGAAGTCTCACTCCTCCGTTGTTATTCCTAACTGGCATGGTTTACCGTTTCCAATCTCATCAGTCCCACTTCTCAATTATGGACACATTCAACACTTGTAGTCCTACTTTATTTGCATAGGGAAACTTCACGAGCCATTTTCCCATCACTAGTCCCGCTGAATATTTTGAAATGTCCTTCTCTTGAACTGAGTAGTCTTAACTCATTGGCTACGCTGGCCTTTCGGAACTATTGTTGGCCTTCATGGCCCTCATTACGTTTCTACAAGGTGATGATGAAGTTAATTAGGGCCATGGAGGCCAACCATAGTTCTGAAAGGCTAGCGTAGCCAGTGCGTTTAGATTACTCAGTCCGAGAAAAGGACATTTCAAAATGGTCAGTGGTAATAGTGACGGGGAAATGGCTCGTGATGTTAAAGCTCCTTATACTCTTGACTCACTTGAGTCTACACTGTATAAGTGTTCATCAAGTTTGGAAATTTTGACAAAATTTCCAAACTATTCCCTAGATACCAAAGAGCCTCAGATTCTTCTCATAATGCCTCACTTAATTCATTTGATGGTAAAATCTCAATCACACACACACTAGGATTGCATATATTGTACATATATTGCATTATTTGCTTGTGTGTGAGTTGTGTGTGTTAATTCCTTTTTAATCTAGTTTTTTAATAATTTTTGGGAATTTTTTAAATAATTTTAAAATGATCTTTTGAAATTAAAATTTGGGTTTTAAAACTTTTGGGGTCATTCTATTATTATTGATTTTATCATTTCATTCTTGAAATTTTGGTTGGGTAGAATCTGAAAGCGCTTAAGACTTCAGGGTGTCTGAGTAATTATTTTAAACACAATTGCGTTTGGTTGCATCTGGGCCTTACACCTGTCATTATTACATCGGTCGGATTTGTGTTTGTTTATACTCTCAGTACCTGTTTGCAATCTCAGCCCTTGGATTGTTTTCATCAACGGTCTGCATGCATTTTATCCAAATCCCTGTGAACCCTTTTTAGACCAATTAGCGTATGTTTAATCCACCACTTATATTAAACTGTTGGATCTTCGTCAACCCCTCAAGACCAAATCTCTGCCCTTGGATTTGATCAGTTATTCTCGAACCTTACTCACTTAGTATATAAGGAGGCTGATCCTCAACATTCAAAGACTTTTTCCAGTTCATCTAAACTAAGAGAAAAGAGAGAGAAGAGAGAGCAAACCCTAAATTGTTCAAACCTTAATTTCCCTTTTCAAAATCAGTTTACATCTAAATACCAAACCTGAGTGTTTGAGAGTTATGGTGGTTTGAAGGCTGGTTGTGGGTTGAATCCTCTGAGTTTGAGATCTTATATCCAACTTAGGCATTTTAGGTTTGATATCTATTTCTTTTTCATACAAACAGTAGATCTTACTATTACATGTCATATTACATGTAGATCTGCATTATATTAGTTTCTCATCTTGTGAAATACAATTTGTTGATTATTTCTGTCTGTAAATGTTTTTCTATTCTAAAAAATAAACCAATTGTTTTTTGTTTATAATTCTTAAGAAACAAGACTTCTGATCTAGTTGGAATCGCAATCCGTGGTTTTCAATTTCAAATTTTTTTAAAACCCTCTGAAATTGATGAAGACCTTGAACCGTCTTTCGAGCAAGGTAACCTTGAATTCTGGGTTAGTTTAAAGATCAAGAAAGTCATTTGTTTCTAAAGAAGAGAGAAACTGAAAAAACTTATTCATTTAGATCTGATCTATAATTTGATAGGACTTGTTTGTATATATAAGTGTGCGTGTGTGCATGCATGTGTTTCACAAAAACTTGTCACACTACAACACTGAAGTGTTGGCTATAAGATCTTGAAACGTCAAGATTCGACATAAAGGTGAAACAAAGTGTGGAGAAGTTAGTAAATGGAGAAAGCCACAACAACATCAGAACTGCGGAAAAGTTAGAATCAATCCAGTGGGTGAATATTCTAAACTTGTATAGGTCTATTTTGTTTGCATGTATGTTAAATATCTTGTAACTTGTATATTTTGTTTTAGTTGATTTTTGGTTTGTGACTTAGAAGTCACCGTGGATGTTTCCTTAGTTGGATGAGGTTTTACCACGTCAAAAACTGTGTGTACTTAATCTTCCTACATCTCCTCATCCTATTCCTGTTGGTGTGCTGATATAAACTGTTTTAGTTTTGTTTTTCAAAACTAGTTACATAATCTTGATCATATCTCGTACATTTTTTTATTAAACACATCTTGTGGTTAATCTGTTTTGATTTAAAGAAAAGAGTTTCTCTAAAAAATAGTTCGGAGTTACTTAGAAAGTTTAATCTTAAATTAAACGAATTAAGTAACTGTTTTTCAATTGGTATCAGAGCTTTGGAAATTTCTTTTAAAGATCTTGTGTTTCTGAAATTGTTTAGTTAAAATCAATCAATGGACGAGAAAAATGAAAGATTTGGTAACTTGACCAGACGTCCTCTCTTTGATGGAAACAACTTTTCTTATTAGAAAGTAAGGATGGTTGCTTTAATACAATGAACCTTGGGAGATAATGTCTGGGGTATTATTGAAAATGGATATACTTATCCTACAAAACCATCCACTGAAGGAAGCAATGAGAGGATTAAGAAAGTATTAAGTGAATTCACTCAAGAAGAGAAGAAAGCCTCTCGAAACAATAACAAAGGCAAGAATTCCATCTTTATGTCTATAAATGAACATGAGTTCAAAAGGATCTCATCTTGTACCACTTCTAAGGAAGCTTGGGATACTCTGGTTACTGCTCATGGAGGTAACACTAGAGTTAAGGCTGCTAAAGTATAGATGCTTATCCAGCAGTATAACTCTTTAATCATGTCAGACTCTGAATCATTTGATGGCTTTTACATGAAATTAACTGACACTGTGACCAAATTACATTCTAATGGGATGGCCTATGACAGAAATGAAATTGTTTAAAAAATTCTAAGTTCATTGCCACAAAAATTTGATAACAAAAGATATGCTATTGAGGAAATGAGTGATCAAAATCTCACTCCTGAATTACTCAGTAGTAAACTGAGAACCATGGAAATGGAATTAGAATTCAAGAAACAATTAACCTAGTCCTATAGGAAACAGACTAGTTCAAATTTGAGTTTTTCCTCTAAACTGATAAGACCTGAGCTTAGCATTCCCAATAATGATTCTTATTCTGATAAGGAATGTGACATATATAGTTTGGATAATCAGATTGCCTTGATGTCAAAGCAATTAAAGAAGATTGTGAAATTTAGAAATAAAATGGGAACCAGACAAGGCAAGCCAAATTATCCAACTCAGTCTAATCATAAACCTCATGAGAAAGGTCATGAAAAACATCACAAGGACATTCGTACGAGACCTAACAAATACTTTAAGAATATTGAATATTTTATATGTGGAAAATTGGGTAATATAGCACAAGATTGTAGAGTTAACTTGAACACGCCTAATAAACATACCAAGGCAAACATTTGCAAAACATGGGATGATTCAAGTGACTCTGATAATGAGGAACCTGAGTCATCTGATGTTTTTGATCCTTGCATGTCTTTATTTGATAAGATAATCTATAATGATGATATTCTTATGCCTAAGTATGAGAATGATGCTAGTAGCTTTACTTCTGTTGATATGAATCATGCTGCTACTAGTTTAGATGCTTTAATTTCTGAGAACATTACTAGTTCTACAGCGGGGTGTGTGAGTCAAAGGGAAAGCGATAATGATGATGTCAATGTGTGTGTGAGTTCAAGAATTGAATCCTTAGGGGTCACTTCACACACTACACTTAGTGATTCGGACACTGAAAACCTCCCTGATGTTCATACACTTTATGCCAAAAATATCAAGAAAATCTGTAGACTAGAGAGGATAGTGAAAGATCTCACTAAGAAACTAGAAGACCTAAATCTAATGGTTAAACTTAACGCTGAAGAGTACACTACCCAATGTCTAACTCATCAAAATGAAGTCAAATTTTTGATCAAAAATTGAAAGATTTGATTGAAACAAATGAAACTATAGAGAAAAAATATAAAGGGACATTATTAGAATTGGAACAAGCCAAAGAAAATACAACAACAATTTTCAAAAAATTTGATATGTTTGAAAATAATTCCAATTGTTTTGATGATTTTGTTGCTGATTCAAAAACCAATTCTGATTATCGAACTGGGATAGGATTTTGCCCAAATTTAAAGACACAAATTAAAAACTTTAAATCAATCAAGTTTATGTCAGGTGGCAAAAGACCTATGGAAACATGTCCGGATTTTCAATCTCTAAAGGATGAGTTTGATAAAAAACATCAAAAGTTGGATATTGGGGAATCAAGTAATACTACGTCTGAAAGTCCACCTATGGCTAAATACGTCTGCCCTCCTATTAGGAAGAGTGATTATGCATTTCAAACTCTACTTCCTAGGAATAAGGTTCAACATCAAAATCCCATGAAACCCATGTTTAGAGACTTTCCTAAGGAGATACCTTCTTCAAGCAATCTGTATTGCTCTTACTGTGACATATTCGGACATTATTTTGAAGGTTGCTGCTCTGGACGTTTAGTTAATCATGTCTCTAATACTCCTTTATATTAAAACTTTAACTATTCTAGGAGAAACCGTAACAATTATGTTCTGCCTAGACAACCAGACAAAAACTCTAACTATAGAAAGAGAAAGACCAAACCTTAAAATCACTTACAAGAAGCATTCCTAGGTAATTTTCTAAACCAAATGCTCATGTCCTCTATAAAACTCAAATTCATGCACAAAATATATTTTCAACAAAAATCTAATGCTCGCAAGTTTTATCAAATGAGAGCAAATATGCGCAAAACAAAAAAAAGAGCTATCTGGGTTAGAAAAGATGAGCTATTGCCCTAGATGAAGTGTAATATTATGATTACTGCTTTAAAAGATGAACACACTTCTTTTGGTTGGTATTTAGACTCTGGGTGCTCAAAAATATGACTGGGGATGATACAAAACTTTTAGACAAAACGAACTTTGCTAGAGGAAAAGTTATTTTCGGTGATGGTGTATCATCTCAAATAATTGACAAAGGCACTCTCAAAGAAGAAGGAATGCATGTGCTTCAAAATGTTCTTATAGTAAAAGGTCTTAAGGCTAACCTACTTAGTATCTCGCAATTTTGTGACTCAAATAATACTGTTACCATTTCAAAGAATAATTACAAGATTTTAAATGAAAAATGTGAGTGCATAATTACAGGATTCGGGACTCCTGACAATTGTTATACTCTTATGAATAGTACTAAAGTCTGTCACGTTGCCAAAATGGATGACAATGAAATATGGCATAATAGGATGGGTCACATAAATTACGATAGCCTTAGTAGATTGTCTTCATAAGAAACAGTTAGAGGAATTCCAAAAATCAAACCTATCTCTGAAATTGTTTGTGAATCGTGTCAGGAAGGAAAAATTGTCAAGGCACCTCTTAAGAAAGTTAAAGATATCCTTACCATTAAGCCCTTGGAGCTCATCCATATGGACCTAATGGGTTATTCTTGTACTATTAGTCTATGTGCACATAGTTACATTCTAGTTATGGCAGATGACTTCACCAGGTTTACTTGGGTAGTCTTATTAAAACAAAAGTCAAACACTTTAAGAGCTTTTTTGAAAATCTTACTTCGTATTGAAAATGAGGAGGACACTCAAGTAAGTAAAATTCATAGTGATAGAGGAGGAGAATTCAAAGATACAGGTATTATAGAGTATTGTGACTATAATGGTTACAAACATGAGTTTAGTGCTCCTAAAACTCCTCAACAAAATGGCATTGCTGAGCGAAAGAATCCTACCCTTCAAGAGATGGCATGCGTTATGATTCATGCCAAATGTTTACATAAATATTATTGGGTAGAATCAATTCGTACTGCGTGTCACATCATTAATAGGGTCTATCTTAGGAAGAATTCTAAATAAACTCATTACGAACTATGGTATGGGAAGAAGCCCAATCTTAAACACCTTAGAACTTTTGGTAGTACTTGTTATGTCTGCAAAGACAGAGAACACATATCCAAATTTGAGACTCGTGGAGATAAAGCTATCTTCCTAGGATATTCACCTGACAGTAGAGCATACCGTGTCTATAATCTTCGCACAAAGACCTTAATGGAAAATGTTACTGTAAGTGACGCTACTGCTGAGAGTAAGACTGGAGAACCAACTATTGTGGAAGAGTCTGAAATTGTTTTAGAAAATGACTCTCCAGAAATAGATGATTCTTCACCAATTGAGACACCTGAAGTACGTAACTGGGTTTCTAATGATCATCCCATAGATAACGTTGTTAGTAACCCATATGAGCCTATATGTACAAGATATTAATTAAGAAACTATGCTCATTATGCATGTTTTGTCTCCCTTGTGGAACCAAAGACAGTAAATGAGTCATTAAATGACCCACAATGGATCTCTGCCAAGCAGGAAGAACTTCTTTAATTTGTCATTCATGATGTCTGGTATCTTGTACCTAGGCCTGATCATAAAAAGTTTATTGGCACACGTTGGATAATTAAAAACAAATCTGATGAAAGTGGGATAATCATTAGAAACAAAGCCAGATTAGTGGCTCAAGAATATTCTAAAATTGAAGGAATAGATTTTAACGAGACATTTGCTCCATTTACTCGTCTAGAATATGTTCGTCTTCTCTTTGCAATAGCATGTTACTTGCACTTTACCCTTTACAAAATGGATGTAAAATCATCCTTTCTTAATGGAATATTGACTGAAGAGACCTATGTTGAACCACCAAAAGGGTTTATTGAACCTCAGTATCTAAATCATATTTATCGTCTTAAAAAGGAGTTATATGGTCTGAAACAAGCACCAAGAGCCTGGTATGAGCATCTTTCCAACTTTATCTTAGATAAACGTTTCAAGAGAGGCGAAAATGATCAAACCCTTTTTGTCAAACATTTTGGCAAAGATATTATTATAGCTCAAGTCTATGTCGACGATATCATTTTTGGATCCACTTCCCCTTAAGAAGTTAAATATTTTTATGAAATTATGCATAAAGAATTTCAAATGTCTGTTATGGGGGAGTTGCAATTTTTCTTGGGTCTTCAAGTTAAACAGAATTCAGAAGGTTTATTTGTGTCGCAATCAAAATATGACTTAGAGATTGACAAAAAATTCGGTCTTGAAAGTTCCAAAGAAGCTAAAACTCCCATGAGTACTACAGTTAAATTATCTAAAGATGAGAGTGGTAAATCCATAGATCCTAGTTTATATCGTAGTATGATAGGAAGTTTACTATACCTTACTGCCTCGCGTCCTGATATTATGTACGCAGTTTGATATTATATACATTTACGCAGTTTGCATTTTGATGATGCTAGAAATAGCACCACCCTTCAAGGTGTTTGTGAGCTCAATTCAGTGTTAACAATGGCAGCACGCGTATATAACAAATATAAGAGAATGAGGTGAGGAGAATAGGAATCACACTGGAGTATAAGTGGTTCAGCCAATTAAGCCTACGTCCACTGTGCAAGTGTATGGTGTGTATCACTGTATGAGGGCTCTAATGGCCATAGATACAAACTCTCAAGCTTTCTCTCTCTACTGTGTATTTAAATAGAGTTTCAGCTAGGGTTGCTAATTTTGATCCTTTTCTAAGAAGGAGAAGACAAGTATTTATAGTGCCTGGGGGGTGTAGTGTACCCCCAATGCATGTAAAGAACATGTGTATGTTAATATAGCCAATATGATGAAGACATCTGTCCCTGTCACATGTAGAGAATGATGATGAAATATCCCCCCCATGTGGGGGGAATGATTTGTTATAACTGATTTGTGTCCACGTGTCCTTGTCCACACATATGTCAATAAGTGTTCGGCCTCCATGCTTGGTCATAACCTCGGCCTGGAAGGGTCCGAAGTTAGTAAGGTCTAGTTAGCTATCCAATCCAAGATGAGCCATCATGGTATCGGCTTCAGTGAAGCCGAGGATAGGTATTAGGGTCGGCTTTGGTAAAAGTATGATTCCTTGTAACCTCGGCCTACTCCCGGGCGAGGTTGTCATTCATGGGTGAACTATCGAGCTACTGATCCCCTGATCAGGTTGGTAGTGGTGTCGTCCAGGGCCGACCCTGCTATGGCCGAGGCCGCTGGTCACCGATCCAAGGCCCTTCCAATGTCGGCCTTGTCCTCGATCGAGGTTGATGTCTCTGAGCTGAGGTGGCACATTTGGGGCATATAAATCACCCCCAGCCCTTAGTTACATATGAGAGCAGGTGACACCTGGGGTCTCTAAATCTCCGAGGTATTTCTTGTGCCAATGTCCATTTGACACTTATCCATTGTTGAAGTGTGAGGCATGACTTGTAAGCGTGTGATGTCATCCATCTTTTGGGGCTCCCAATGCGATAGTGGGCCTTGGGAAATGTGCATTAATATTAAGGGTTTAAACCCCATTTTCCCTCTTTCTTCTTCCCTTCTCTCTTTTTCCTGGTTCAACTCGCGTCTGCAACTTTCTCTCTCTAGAAAGGCTCTGGCTTGAAGCTTTTGGTGGTGATTTCTCGCATTTTCTTACTTCTCCCTTACCATTTCATCTTTAGGTATCCTCTACCATTCTATCTTCTTCATTTTTCCTGTCTTCTTCTTACTTTTGCATTTTTCAGTGAGTTTTTGGAGATTTTCGGCGAGGTTCCATTTTTTCTGACGAACTGTTCTTGTGTGTTCTTCGTAGTAATTGCTTCAACTTTAATAGTTTGATCCTTAGATTACATCATTCCATTAGTTAATCCTGTTTGTTGTTTAGGAGAGTTACAAGTGTAGGGTCCGCCTCTTATGCTCAGACCTCTTTACCAACTCTTAGAGGAGTTACCCTCTCTCAGAGAGAAGACTTTAGAGAAAATTAGGCAAATAGAAAGAGCGCAGGAGGAAGCTCGTAGGTCAGAGGAATTCCCACTCAGACCTATCTTTCCACCACCTCTGAAGGTCTTATATCCTGAACCATCCGAACCAGTTAACCAAGCAGAGGTCTCTGCTGAGCCATCGCCAATGTTTGAGTCATCCTCCCCAGACCCTATGTCTATGGACTCTTTTCGAGAGGCCATGGATTTCTCAACTCGGCAAGATCAGGCCTCTGATCAAGTGGAGGTTTCCAGTCGAGCCTCGTCCCTCAAAGGTTCAAGCACATCAACCTCTTCCTCTGAGGTCGAAATTGTTGGGCCGAGTGTGGCGATTCCGCCAATCCTTGAAGCCATACCCTTGTCGATTGTCACAGGGGCTGTGTTCGCTCAGAGGTTTCCAAGTGGAGCCCAATCGTCTGCTCAGGCCGACGTTGAGTTAGATAATGATGATGATGATGATTCCGAAAGTGATGTTGACGTCTCTGAGGAAGCCGAGATTGAGAGTACAGTTAGTGAGGTCGACCTTCTTTGCTTTAGGTACTTATACTCCATCATCCCCTCCATAAATCTTAGGAGACCTCTGAGGGAAGATAGGGCCTACCACGGCCGAGATGGTGAGATCTTCCTGTACGAGCAGATGTTCAGGTTGGGATTTTGTCTGCCCATCCATCCCATCATCAGGTCTATACTAGCCTATATAAACTTGGCCCCTTCCCAATTGTCACCCAATTCTTGGAGGGTGATAATTGGGGCCATTGTCTTATAGAGGGTTGTTCATCACTCAGACCTTCCAGTCCAAGTCTTTGTAGGATGCTATGTCCCTTCATCTGACAGAAACCATCCGAGCTATTATCATTTTATAGCTCGGAAGCCTGAAAAGAAGATGCTTCAAATAACTCAAACTTCTAATCATAATTGGAAGCCACGCTACTTATTTGCCTCAGGGCCATGGGAGTTAGGTCCATATGCCCCCTCTTCCCCACTAGAGCCGAGGATGCTTATAAGATGGGGAAAGGTTACAATGGATGCTAAGGCCGACCTTGGTCTAAGCTTGCAAAATCTTCAGAAGGCCAAAGACCTTCAAGATCAGGGGGCACATGGTCTGCTCGTAAGATTTGAACACCTGATGACCCCCCACTACCTATCTGAGACTAGTTTAGGGGAAGTCCTCTTACAAAGCTTGGTAAGTTTTCTTATTTCAATAAGTTATACCTCTGAATACATATATATCTGATTCTTTAACTCATACCCTCTTATTTTGCAGAGCGTCCGAAGGGAATATCAGACGAGCTTTGGGAAATGGCAGTACCAAGTTTGACGAAGCTCGTCAAAAAGGCTGGTCTGGTCGCTCCTCTTCCCCCTCTATCTGCCTCAAGGGCCGAGGCCACCAAGAAGAGGAAGGTTTCTGACCCTGCCCCTGCCCCTGAGGATCAGAGGCAGAAGAAAAAAGGGGGAGATCGAGCCATCCCCATTTTCTCTGAGGATGCATTGGCTGCTCGTATAGAGAAATTGAAAATCAATGATAACATCATAGGGCATAGTTTGCAGGCGTTGGATGCCATCGTCTTTGCTATGAACGATGCTGACAAATGTTTTGGTAGATCTATGGACACTCCTCTATTGATCGAGTTTGGACTTCATAGGTCTATTCAGGTATAACTTTGGATTTTAGTTTATCTTCGAAGTGTAACCTCTTATTTGTATTGCAACTTATATATACGACCACATTATTTACAGGGCCTTGTTGCTATGCATCGTCTTGCCAATTGGACCCTGAAGAAGTTACCCCTCATCCAGAAAGGCCAAGAGGCCGAGAAGGTGCAAAGTAATCTGAGTGCAGAGGTAGACCGTCTGAAAGCTGCATTTGATGGGTTTGACAAGAAGGTTAAGGAGTTGGAGAAGGAGATCTCCAAGCTAAAAAAGGACCATACCACTGCTCTGAAGGCTAAGGACGATGCTCTTCAGCAAAAGGTCGACGCAGCGGTGAAGGTGGCTCTTGAGGATGCTTCTGAGGGGATTTTAGCCAATTACAAAGTCTCCGATGAATTCATCAGCTTCATCTTTGAGTATCTCGAGAGAGGTATTAAGGCTACTAGCAAGTGGGCGGCTGTTAAGGAAAAGGAGTCGGGTAGCTTGAAAGCCTCTGACTTCATGGGTCTGGGTTTTGCTAACCCCTAATTCGCCCAAGAACTTCAAGATGTCGAAGAGGAAGATACTTCCCCAGCAGAGACTGCACCTCAGGATGTTACAGAGACTGAAGGAGCCAACCCCAGACAGGACGGGGGCGAGGTGACCAACGTCGGCCAGGGTAATCAGTCCGAGGATGCCAGCACTCTCCCTTCGAATCCTTAGGCTATTTTGTGAAGATTTTTGTACTTTTGTAACCTCTGAAGAACATTGTCAGCTCATATTTTTCAATTTTACAATTGGATGACCACCTCCGAGGAGGGTTTTTACTCATTCATTTGTTGATTTGCTTGTTGAATGCTTCTTTATCATGCAATTGTTTAGCTCTGAAGTCTTGGTGCAATGATGCCTGCTTAAACTAAATTAATAGTCTTACCTCAGACCTTGTCACCATATTATGATGTTATAAGGTCTGAGGTCATCAAGTAAGATGTTATCCTCATAAATAATATCACCAAATTAATGATGTTATAGGTCTGAGGTCATCCAAGAATATTGTCTGACCTCAGACCTTGTCACCACATAATGATGTTACAAGGTCTGAGGTTATCACTAAGATGTTGTCCCCATAATAAATTTCACCAAATTAATGATGTTAAGGGTCTAAGGTCATCCATGTAAGGTGTCTGACCTCATACCTTGCCACTAAATCATGATGTTATAAGGTCTGAGGTCATCAATTAAGATGTCATCCTCATAATTACTTTCACCAAATTAATGATGTTAAGGGTCTGAGGTCATCCATGTAAGGTGTCTGACCTCAGACCTTGCCACCAAATCATGATGTTATAAGGTCTGAGGTCATCAACTAAGATGCCATCCTCATAATTAATTTCACCAAATTAATGATGTTAAGGGTCTGAGGTCATCCATGTAAGGTGTCTGACCTCAGACATTGCCACCAAATCATGATGTTATAAGGTCTGAGGTCATCAACTAAGATGTCATCCTCATAATTAATTTTACCAAATTAATGATGTTAAGGGTCTGAGGTCATCCATGTAAGGTGTCTGACCTCAGACCTTGCCACTAAATAATGATGTTATAAGGTCTGAGGTCATCAACTAAGATGTCATACTCATAATTAATTTCACCAAATTAATGATGTTAAGGGTCTGAGGTCATCCATGTAAGGTGTCTGACCTCAGACCTTGCCACCAAATCACGATGTTATAAGGTCTGAGGTCATCGACTAAGATGTCATCCTCATAATTAATTTCACCAAATTAATGATGTTAAGGGTCTGAGGTCATCCATGTAAGGTGTCTGACCTCATACCTTGCCACCAAATCATAATGTTATAAGGTCTGAGGTCATCAACTAAGATGTCATCCTCATAATTTCTACCATTAGAGCACAATGAAGTAGGAATCGACATGGAAACTGATCTCTTATTAATAACCTCTTCATAAGATGGTACATTTACACAACTTTCTACAACATCATATGTAATACTTCTTTAGGTGATCAGGATTCCAAGGGTTATCGAAAGGTTCCCCTTCTAGGTTTTCTATCCTGTAGGTCCCGGGTACAACCTCTTCTATCACTTTGTAGGGACCATGACAGTTTGGGTGGAGTTTGTTTATTTTCTGTAAGGTCTTCTTCAGTACTAAGTCTCCCACGGCAATGGGTCTAAATTTCACCCTCTAATTGTAGAATTTTGCTTCTCTTTACTAGTATGCTGCTTGTCTGATTTCTATATCTTCCCTTCTCTCTTCAATCAGATCCAGGTCTAGTCTTCTTCTTCCCCATTTTTATCAGGGTCATAGGCCTGAACCCTATGAGTAGGGAGTCCTATCTCTGTTGGTATGATGGCCTCTGAGCCATGTGCTAGCATGAACGGGGTTTCTCCTGTTGGCTTCCTTACCGTGGTTCTGTAGTCCCATAACACAATATAAACCTCTTCAGTCCATCTCCCCTTCACTTCTTCTAACCTCTTCTTGATTCCATCGAGGATTGTTCTGTTTGTGACTTCTGTCTGACCGTTTGCATGAGGTCATCCAGGAGATGAGAAGAACTACTTTATCCCCACTCTTTCGCAATACTTTTCTAAAGAGGAGTTTTTGAACTGGGTTCCATTATCTGAGATGAGAGTGTTTGGGAGGCCATGTCTTCATATGATGTTCCTCTAAATAAATTGGAAGGTCTTCTGCTCTGTGATCGTTATCATCGGCCCTGCCTCCACCCACTTTGAGAAGTAGTCAATGGCTACTATCAGAAACCGATAATTATTGGCAGCTCTTGGTAGGGGTCATACTAAGTCAATTCCCCATACTGCAAATGGCCATGGGGAAGTGATTGACGTCGTAGGTTGATGAGGTTGGTGAGGAATAGTGGAGAATCTCTGACATTTATCGCACCTCTTCACGTAAGCTGCTGCATCTTTGGCCAAGGTTGGCCACCAGTACCCCTGTGTAATAATTCTTTTGGCCAGGGGTCTTCCTCCTATGTGATTGGAGCAAGAACCCTCATGTACCTCCTACAAGATGCGAGGAACTTCCGTGGGATAAACACATCTGAGGAGGGGCAATAGGAACCCTTTCTTATATAAGATGTCTCCTAGCATGGAGAATTTTGTAGCCCTTAGTTTCCTTCTCTCTAGCTTGGATTTTGGTAGCTCTCCCTCTTTGATATATCTGATGAGGGCGTCCATCCATGAATCTCCTAGGTTAAAATTGAGACGAGGGTTGCTTACCTCTTCTTCCTCAATGGTCATTTTTTATAAGACCTCGATTGGAAGAGTTATTCTGATGTCTGTCTTTGTTGCTGAAGCCAACCTTGCCAATGCATCTACATGGATGTTATTCTGTCGAGGCACTCTCTTCAGTTTTATCTCTTCGAAGTATTCTAACATCACTCTCACCCTCTTCAGATACTTAGCCATCCTTTCGTCTTTGGCCTCATGGACCCCTAGTACTTGATTGATAACTAACCTTGAGTCGCTATGAATTAGGAGCCGTCTTACTCCCAGAGTCTTTGCCAATAAGAAACCTGCTATCATGGCCTCATATTTTGACTCGTTGTTAGATGACTTGAAGTTGAACCTCAAAGCGTATTCAATGTTGGCACCATCTGGAGATGAAAGAATCAGCCATGCACCGCTTCCACTGTCACAGGAAGAACCATCAACAAAGAGATTCCAGATGTCTATATCTGATGAGAAGGCCCATTCCGATATGATTCCTCATTTGAAGAGGTACCGATCGTCCTCGTTCTCCGTTACTCCGCTCCTGATCTTCTTGGATACGACCTCTTCCTGGTTCCAAAAGACGTTTGGTGCAACCTCTTCCTGGCTTCGGAAGACATTGTTGTTTGACCCTTCATCATTTACTAGGTTATTCTCTTCCTCGACCTCTTCCCACGTGAACTCAACAACAAAGTCTGCGAGGGCTTGCCCTTTGATGGCTGCCCTAGGTTGATAAGTAAGGTCATACTCCCCCAACTCAATGGCCCAGGTCATCAATCTTCCAGACTTCTCAGGCTTATGGAGGACCTGTCTTAGTGGGGAATCGATGAGGATGACCATGGAATGGTCTTGGAAGTAGGGCTTCATCTTCCTTGAAGCAAGTATCAGGGCGTAGGCTAACTTTTCCATACGAGGATAATTTTGCTCAGACCTTTGAAGGGCCTTATTATTAAAATACACAGGCCTTTGTATTCCAACGTCTTCTCTTATGATGGCTGCACTTATAGCTGATTCAGAGACTGCTAGATAAACATACAATTTCTCTCCTACTATGGGCCGAGATAATAATAATAATAAGGGAGACCCCAGGTAAGCTTTTAGTTGGTTAAAAGATTCTTCGCACTCTTCGTCCCACTGGAAGGCCTTTCTAAGCACTTTAAAGAATGGAAGACACTTGTCCGTTGCTCTGGAAATAAACATGTTGAGTGTGGCCACTCTCCCCGTGAGTCTTTGGACGTCCTTGATACTCCTTGGCGTCTTCATGTCAAGCAAAGCCTTGATTTTCTCAGGGTTTGTTTCGATTCCTCTTTGATTGATGATAAATCCAAGAAACTTCCCAGCTCCTACCCCGAAGACACACTTCGTTGGGTTGAGTTTCATCCTGTACAAGTCCATAGTATCGAAGGTCTTTTCAAGGTCTGCCATATGAGTGAAGGCCTTTAAGCTCTTCGTCAGTATATCGTCTACATACACCTCCATAGTCTTGCCTATTTGATCTTCGAACATCTTATTCACAAGACGTTAATATGTGGCCCCCGCATTTTTTAGACTGAAGGGAATCACTTTGTAGCAGTACGTCCCTTTATCGGTAATGAGGGCTGTCTTCTCTGAGTCTTTCGCATCCATGAAGATCTGATTGTAGCCTGAGTACGCGTCCATGAAGCTCATGAGCTCATGCCCTATAGTAGCATCCACCATCTGGTCTATCTGAGGTAAGGGATAGCTGTCTTTTGGGCAAGACTTGTTCAGGTCAGTGAAATCAACGCACATTCTCAACTTTCCATTGGCCTTGGGCACGATGACTACATTCAATAACCACTCCGGGTACATGACTTCTCTAATAAACTCATCCTCTTCCAATTTTTTAACCTCTTCCCGGATGACATCGTACTTCTCCCTGGAGTAAACTCTTCATCTTTGTTTGATGGGCCTGGCATCTTTGGTCACGTTAAGCTTGTGACACATAACCTCAGGGCTGATGCCGGGCATGTCTGCGTGACTCCAAACGAAGACACTCTACCTCTTCCTCAAGAAGTTTATCAGCTCTTCCTTGATTTTTGTTTTTAAGGCTTTGCCGACCTGGATGGTTTTTTTCGGTTTGTCCTCATTGAGGACGATGGATTCTACCTCTTCCGCAGCCTCTCCCTTCTTCAACTTTGTTTCATCTCTTGGGTCAAGCGTATCAATGCTATAAGTGGTGGTTGCCCTCTTATGGGCCTCTCTTTCTTCGGCCGAGTTGAAGTAACATTCTCGTGCTATGGTCTGATCACCTTGTACTTCCCCTACCCCATAAAGGGTCGGGAATTTGAACATCTAGTGGACTGTCGATGGCACGGCCTCAAACTCCTTAAGGTCCACTCTTCCTATGATGAGGTTATAGGCCGAGAAGACGTTTTCATCCATCACGAAAAATTTATCTTTTGGGTCAACCTCTTAGGCCACTCGTCACCCATTCGTACGTCCATCTCATGCATGCCCAATGGGTGGAACTTTTTGCCACTGAAGCCTATTAAAGGATGATGATAGGGTACCAGCCTTGCTCTGCTAAGACCTAGGCTCTTGAAGCAAGGCCAAAACATCACGTGTGCTGAACTCCCCCCCATCCACGAGGATCCTCTGCACCTCGCATCCATGCACCCTTGTTGTTATTACCAAAGGGTCATCATGTGGGGCTAAGATACCCTTGAAGTCCAGTCAGGAGAACCCAACTATAAGGGTGTCCATGTCCACCTTCTTTCTCCTCTCCGCTATATCGGAAGACGTTAGATTTACCACTTCAAGTTTGTCCACTTACTTGGCCTCTACTACATGGGCTTTTCTGTCAGCCACTTCAGAACCACCTCCCTCAAGTCCTCCGCATATGGTGTCAACACCAAAGGAGATCATGCCAACCCTCTTCACCAGTGTGTTTTCATCTTTCGGTGGAAGGTCCGGATCATCTTCATCATCACTCTCCGAATTATTATCTCTTCTAGCTGGGGCATCGTCACTGCATCTGTCGTTTCTCCTCTTCTTAGGATCATCTCTTCCGCCTTTAGGAGACTTGCCATCAATAGACTTCCTTAACTTTTCGAACTTTAACATCTTTTTAATCTCATCTTTCAGGGTGAAGCATCTGTCTGTAACATGGCCATGGTCTTGGTGGAACTCGTACCACAAGTTTTTGTTCCTCTTATGTGGAGGGGCCTTCAGTTTCTCCAGCCATCTTAGTGTCTTGTCATTCTTAATCTCGTTGAGGATATGCTCACAGCTCACAGTTAGAGGAGTATAGTGAGCGAACTTATCATCGGTTGACCTCTTCTTTCTGTCTTTCTTTCTTTGGGACTTCCTGCTACTACCGTGGTTCTCATCCTCATACTTGGAGGCCATTGCCTCTTCGGCATTCATGACCTTTACCGCAGTGGCTAATAGCTCTGCCATAGACCTAGGAGGGTCTTTCACGAGTTTCCACAACAACTTCCCTTTCTGAAGACCTCCTATGAGGGCGGTCATGGCTATATTCTCTTCGTAATCTTCAACCTCAATTTTTTCTTTGTTGAACCTGGCGATGTAGTCTCTTAGGCTCTCATCCTTGCCTTTCTTGACATACAGTAGATGAGTGGTCTTCTTTTGAGATCTTACCCCAAAGCATAAGTTGTGAATGAATCGCTCAGCTAAGCCCTTTAAGTTCTCACTTGAATTCTTCGGAAGAGAAGTAAACAAGTTGTGTGTTGCTCCTATCAAAGTCCCAGAGAAGGCCCTACACTTCATCTCATCAGTTATTGAGTAGATGTTCGCCGCTGACTGATACATCTCAATGTGATGTACAGGGTTGGTGCTACCGTCATACTTGGGAGACACCACGGGTGGTTTGAACTTAGCAGGGGTTGGAAAACTCACTATCCTCACCACAAAGGGTGATCCTTCCGAGAAACCTCTTCGTAATGGGTCTCAGATCTTAATGAGGAATCCTATCTTCTCCTCGAGACGTTGGATAGAGTCATTCCATGGTCTCCTTCCATCCGCCTGGCCGAGGTTGTCCCCAGCCACCTCCAAGGGGTGGACTGAGGGTTCCCTAGTCGCAGCGTAACGTCAGTTGTTGATCCTCCTGGTCTCTACCTCTTCCTGTATGAGGTCGGCCTTGGTGAGGACGACATTTTTCATCTCCTCTTTGCGAGACGACTGCACTCCTTGACCTTGATAACCTCTGTCTTTGGTCATTTACTGGGCTCAACCTCTCAAAGGCTGACCCCCTGCTCAATCCATCAAAGTTGATCCTCGTTCTTGGGCCTCTTCACCTCTTCAGCCGCCATGGCCTCGGCTCTACTGAAGAGGACGTACAGTATTATTCGAAACCTCATACGGCTCCCAACATTCTTCCGGGACCTCTTTCGCTTCTATATCGTCATACTTATCCTCCGAGTAAGGGTTTTCTTGCCTCCCCAGGCGCAAGCGCCTAGGGTCAGCAACGTCCCTCCTCCGCTGGGGGCAGGTTGGTCCTTCATTGGTGCCTGGGGTGGTCCCCTCCCATCAGGATGAGGCTGGACAACCGCCGGAGTGATCATTACCGGTGAAACTCCAGGTGGCCTCATCATAGTTTGGCTGAGCTGTGCGAACTGCTACTGCATAGCTTGTTGTGTTGTAGTCAAAGACCTCAAGGCTGCAGCTACCTCTGCCATTTCAGACTGAGGCGGTGCCTGGCTGGAACTAGGTCCTCCCGTACCAGGCGGCGGAAGAGGCGTTGGTACCTCTGGTGCCATATGTTAACACTAAAGAGCTTGAGTAGCAGATGAGCTTAGTACCTTAAAGGACCTTTTTCAATGGTGAAACGGCTCCACGCAAGGGGTGGTGCCTGGTTCACCACCAGAGTCCTCGGGAAGGTTAAGCTGAAGAAGAGGGAGAGTCAGGTTCCCACAGACGGTGCCAAAATGATGATGCTGTAAATAGCACCACCCTTCAAGGTGTTTGTGAGCTCAATTTAATGTTAACAATGGCAACACGCGTATATAGCAAATATAAGAGAATGAGGTGAGGAGAAGAGGAATCACACCGGAGTATAAGTGGTTCAGCCAATTAGGCCTATGTCCACTGTGCAAGTGTATGGTGTGTATCACTGTATGAGGGCTCTAATGGCCATAGATACAAACTCTCAAGCTTTCTCTCTCTACTGTGTATTTGAACAGAGTTTCAGCTAGGGTTGCTAATTTCAGTTCTTTTCTAAGAAGGAGAAGACAAGTATTTATAGTGCCTGGGGGGTGTAGTGTACCCCCCATGCATGTAAAGAACATGTGTGTGTTGATCTAGCCAATATGTTTAAGACATATGTCCCTGTCACATATAGAGAATGATGAAGAAATATTCCCCCAACGTGGGGGGGAATGATTTGTTATAACTGATTTGTGTCCACATGTCCTTGTCCACACATATGTCAATAAGTGCTCGGCCTCCATGCTTGGTCATAACCTCGGCCTGGAAGGGTTCCAGGTTAGTAAGGTCTAGTTACCTATCCAATTCGAGATGAGCCATCATAGTCTCGGCTTCAGTGAAGCCGAGGATAGGTATTAGGGTCGACTTTGGCAAAAGTATGGTTCCTTGTAATCTCGGTCTACTCTCGAATGAGGTTGTCATTCCTGGGTGAACTGTCGAGCTGCTGATCCCCTGATGAGGTTGGTAGTGGTGTCGGCCAGGTCCGACCCTGCTATGGCCGAGGCCGCTGGTCACCGATCCAATGCCCTTCCAACGTCGGCCTTGTCCTCGGTCGAGGTTGATGTCTCTGAGCCGAGGTGGCACATTTGGGGCATATCAATGAGAGTGGTAAATCCATAGATCCTAGTTTATATCATAGTATGATACGATGTTTACTATACCTTACTGCCTCGCGTCCTGATATTATGTACGCAATTTTCATGTGTGCCCGTTATCAAAATAATCATAAAGAGAGCCACCTGGTATGTGTAAAAAGAATCATTAAATACATAAAAGGCACTCTAAATTTAGGTCTTTGGTACAACAATGATACTCCTAGTACTATAATAGGATACACTGATGCCGATTGGGCAGGGTGTACTGATGATAGTAAGAGAAAATCGGGAACCTGTTACTAGATAGGTAACAATTTGGTAGGATGGAGTAGTAAGAAACAAAACTGCACTTCTTTATCTACAACTAAATATGAATACATAGCTGCTGGTAGTTGTTGTGCCGAATTACTTTGGCTTAAACAAATGCTAAATGATTATGGCATTCAAGAAGACCAACTGCATCTCTATTGTGATAATCAAAGCGCAATCAATATCTCTAAAAATCCTGTTCAACACTCGCGAACAAAACATATAAAAATTAGACATCATTTATACGCGAATTAGTTGAGACTAAGGAATTAGAAATTAGTTATCTTTCTACTGATTTTCAGCTCGCATATATGTTTACAAAACCTTTGGATTACAATAGATTTCATTCTTTGAGAAAATTTATAGGAATGGTTTGTGCTGAATAAACTCGTGTGGCTTAAGTTTTTTTTCGCTTTCTCCATTTGAGACAAAATGGGGGAGAAATTTGAGTCTTATGAGTTAATTTTTTTACATAATTCAAAAAAGCTTGATCTTAGTCTTATTTGCAGGAATTTGTACCATTGTCTACAACAAATGTTATTAGGGTATTAGTTTGTAATTAGTTGATTTATGTGATTTTATTTTTCTAGGATATGGGTAGATAAAATTTTGTATAGGAATAGATTTGTCTTATTATTTTCGTACCACTACGAGTCCTAGATGACTCAAAGGAGATTTTGTCTCATGTTTTCAAAGGGGGAGATTTAAGCACCTTATACTCTTGACTCACTTGAGTTTACATTGTATAAGTGTTAATCTAGTTTGGAAATTCTGAAAAAATTTGAGTCCTATTCCCTAGATACCAAAGAGCCTCAGTTTCTTCTCATAATGCCTAACATGATTCATTTATTGGTAAAATCTCAATCACACACACACTAGGATTGCATACATTGTACATATATTTCATTATTTGCTTGTGTGTGAGTTGTGTGTGTTAATTCCCTTTCAATCTAGTTTTTAATAATTTTTGGGAATTTTTGAAATAATTTTTAAATGATCTTTTGAAATTAAAATTTGGTTGGGTAGAATCCGAATGCGCTTGAGACTTGAGGGTGTCTGAGTAATTATTTTGAAAAAATGCGCGTTTGGTTGCATTTGGGCCTTGCACTTGTCATTGTTACATCGACCGGATTTGTGCTTGTTTATACTCTCAGAACATATTTGCAATATCTCAGCACTTGGATTATTTTCATCAACGATCTGCATGCATTTTATCCCAATCCATGTGAACCCTTTTTAGACTAATCAGTGTATGTTTAATCCACCGCTTATATTAAACCGTTGGATCTTCGTCAACCCCTCAAGGCTAAATCTCAGCCCTTGGATTTGATCAGTTTTTCTCGAACCTTCCTCTCTTTGTATATAAGGAGGCTGGTCCTCGGTATTCAAAGACTTTTGCCAGTTCGTCCAAACTGAGAGAAGAGAGAGATAAGAGAGAGAAACCATAGAGCAAACCCTAAATCGTTCAACCCCTAATTTCCCTTTTCAAAATCAGTTTACATCCAAATACCAAACCTGAGTGTTTAAGAGTTATGGTGGTTTGAAGGATGTTCGTGGGTTGAATCCTCTGAGTTTGAGATCTTATATCCAACTTAGGCATTTTAGGTTTGATCTCTATTTTTTTTCATGGAAAAATTAGATCTTACTATTACATGTCATGTTACACGTAGATCTGCATTATTTTAGTTTATCATCTTCTGAAATCTAATTTGTTGGTTATTTATGTCTGTAAATGTTTTTCTATTATCAAAAATCAACAAATTGTTTTTAGTTTCTAGTTCTTAAGAAACAAGACTTCTGATCTAGTTAGAATCTCAATCGGTGGTTTTCAAGTTCTAAAATATTTTTAAAACCCTCTGAAATTGATTAAGACCTTGAACCGTCTTTCGAGCAAGGTAACCTTAGATTCTGGGTTAGTTTGAAGATCAAGAAAGTCATTTGTTTCTAAAGAAGAGAGAAATTGAAAAAACTTATTCATCTAGATCTGATCAGTAATTTGATTGAACTTGTTTGTATAAATGAGTGTGCGTGTGTGCATACATGTGTTAGATCACTTTCACAAACATTTGTCACACTACAACACATAAGTGTTGTCTATAAGATCTTGAAACGTCAAAAGTCGACGTAATGCTGAAACAAAGTGTGGAGAAGTTAGAAAATGGAGAAATCCACATCAACATCAAAACTGCAGAAAAGTTAGAATCAAACCAGTGGGTACATATTCTAAACTTGTATAGGTCTATTTTGTTTGCATGTGTGTTAAATAGCTTGTAACTTGTATATTTTGTTTTAGTGGATTTTTGATTTGTGACTTAGAAGTCACCGTGGATGTTTCCTCAGTTGGGTGAGGTTTTACCACGTTGAAAACTGTGTGTACTTAATTTTCCTACATCTCCTCATCTCATTCTTGTTGGCGTACTGATATATACTGTTTAGTTTTGTTTTTCAAAACTAATTACATAATCTTGATCATATCTCATGCATTTTTTATTAAACACATCTCGTGGTTAATCTGTTTTGATTTAAAGAAAAGAGTTTCTCCAAAAAAATAGTTCGTAGTTGCTTAGACAGTTTACTCTTGAATTAAACGACTTTTAAAAAATTTCCCTATGAAAAGAGAGTAGGACTAATTGAGAAGTCAGACTGATGATATTGGAAATGGTAAACCATGCTAGTTAGGCATAACAACTCGAGGAGTGAGACTTCCAGGGAAGGAATTTGGGATAAGAGAATTAGACCAAGGAAATTTACAAACCAAGAGTGATGGGTTCAGAATGGACCAATGGAGTCCTCGTTAAGAGTAGCATATAGTATGTCGGGTCGACGGGGCCCAGGATGTAAATGGGAGTTCAGTAAAGCCATAATTGAGGCCTAGAGATTTTGGGCCACCATTTCAATAATGGGCGTGAAATCCACATGATGTAATAAATTGTCCACAATACGAGGGGACAAATTTTGGATGAAATCCTAGATGTATCACGATTGCAGATGTTCATAGGTCATGTTAACAACCACGTGCTGGGACCCTATAATTAGGCAATACTAGTGAGGTTTTGCTTCATCGTTGTGAGTGAAGGAGTAATTCTAGTGACATGGGTGTGTCACAACTTATATATAAATTGAAAACCCTAAAATTTGCGTGCGGGTCGAGTTTAGTGGGAACATTAGTTTTAACAGTCTTGTGACAAACGTATTTCTCGTTGGTAGCGGGGCATTTTGATGTCGCCCGTGAGTGAACCGAGTGGTCCCTAAGAGTATATGTTGTTGTTGTAATTTACTAACTGCATTGAGTTATCATTAGTAGAGTATATTATGGTAATGTGTAGTGATTAATTACTATATGTTTGAACGATAGTAAATTGAGTGATATGACTATCGTGCCGGGTACTCCGGGGGGGAGTAATCTTTGTGTTGTACGGCCCCACCTGAAATAGTGTTAGGCCCAGATATATGTATACATGAAAATTTCATGGTATTATAGACCTCAGCGAGTATGTTGTCTAGTTATATATGATTCCGGTGCGTAGGAATTCATTTGACTGATAAGACTTAGTATATGATAGAGGTGGAAATCGAGCGTTCATGTAAATACGCTAATCGTTGCTATCTGCTTCCAACCGCAATATAAAAACCTAGGCTTTAACTACACTCTTGTGGAGTATAGTACCTAGTCTGGGTATCGAATCCTCAGGGAACTAGGATGATTGAACGTGACGACAAAGGTAAGACTATTAACCCTAACTTGACTCTAAAAAGAAATAAAAAAAGAAGATTGATATGGGAAATAACTAATTAACTAACTGCAAACTAAATTAAACTAATGTATTAACTATGTGAACAAAATTAACTAACTAAGAATGACTTAATAAGAATTAAGGGAAAACATGTTGGGAATACAATCCCCCAAACCCTAGTAAATTTACCGTATAGAATGCTAGAATTTTGAATTAGAAATTTAATTGAACCCGATCTTTAGTACTCCCAAGCATTACATATATGAGGTTTCAAGCCCGCATCATACATAATCAGAGAATGAGTAAAGCAGTGTCGCAATAGCTACATGCGCATCACATCCTTAAACACCACGGTTACCTAGGGTCAACCGAGGTAAAAAGGTCTATGATGGTTGTGACAACTCCACAACACGATTCATTCAAATTTCAATTCAAACCCTAGTTTCTACATGGCTAAATTACATCGGGTTGGGTTCATGCACACCAACCCTTGGAAATATAGCCTAACATGGTGCAATTAATTAAAAACATGAATCCTACGTTGCATGTAATTGAATCAATAAGAAAACTATCTCTAAGCATGCATAAAGGAATTGGAAACCTAGAAAATAAATAAATCTTGTAACAAAATGAACTACAAGATTAAGAAAGAAAGGAACAAACTTTATTTAAATAAAACTTGTAATTCAAACAATAAAAGTACCTACTTCATGGAGAATTGTTTTCTACGGTTCTAATCTACTCTCCTACCTTCCTCTTTATGAAAAACTGATCAAAACTCTATTTTCTAATTCAATACAATGACACATGTACAATATAGAAGAATTTGTATCATAATAGGACTATTTGGACCAATTAGCATTAAGGGGAAAATTCGCGCATCAGACACCTCAAACCAGTTCATAGGTACCCCGAACCGGTTCTCCCCCGAACTGGTTCCCAGTGTGGTTTTGGAAATCTTGCTAGTTTCAGACGTCTTTCCAACACTTAGAATATTTTCCATCTTCTCTTCCTTTCTTCTATGGATTTCCTTCAACTTGGGTCATAACTCCTTTACCGTATCTCGGATTTGGGGGTTGTTTCTTCTAGTATTCTCATTGTTTCAAGCTCTTCAACTTTACAGTGGTCCCCAACTCCAGGATCAGGCTGTAGAATTATGAAAATTCCCTTGAAATGGCCTTCCTAGCCTTTTTTTCATTGTTTCGATTTCTCTTTCGCATCTCTTGCATAATTTACCCGTAAAATACATAAGAGAAACACAAAACATGAAATACTTGCCAATCAAGGTTAGTAACATAATTACGAGTTAAATCCATATCAATTGCACTACTCGGGTTCATAAAGGTATCGACATTTGGGGGATAAATATACAATATTTATGCCCTATTAGTATACATTGTGTTCTTTGTCGAACAGCGAGATATGGCTCGTTAGATATATGTAGCACCAAGTACTTGGGGTAGTGAGAGAGCAATGGTTCATGTTATTATTAGGGACATGAGAGTAGACGAGCAAAATTTTATGTACACATACGAAGATTGTGGGATGGTACATAGTATGGACTGAGGGCGTTATGGACCTCCACGACCGACTAGGTTAGATAGTAGTGTATTGGGGGGGGGGGTCTTTGTTTGGATTTCTCTTTACGAGACATGACACGCATGAAACTAGTGGACGTCGGGAGTTGGAGAGAAGTTTGGCCGATAGTACATAAATTTGGTGCATTGGTTATTGTACCCATACAAGAATATATTTGAGAGCTGGTAATTCCATTATGGATTAAGGCCACTAGAGTCGCCTAGTCCTAGTATCATTCTGAATAGAGCAATGATGCCACTGAAAGAGTGATTAAATTATGACTAGTGGGGTGGTTAAGTACACCCCTACTATATCAGCATGCCGAGTGCGAACGGATTAATTTAAGAGAAATACATGTCATTGGTGCAATGATGCACGAGACATAAGGCGTGTGGGAGCCCTAGGTGATCGAATCAGATAGTGAATGATGATAGTCATGTGAATTATACAACACATAGATGAGAAAGTCAAAGCTTTTTCTATAAAATTTAAGAGAGGCCCACAATTCACGAGAAACTAAATTTCAGAACAGGGAAAAGACTTGTGTCACGTGGTGTGGGAAAAGTCACAAATATCATGATTAGAAGTACATTCGAGAGAGTGTAAAATGTATCAGATTCCAAATAACAGTGGTGAAGGGTTATGATGTAGAGTAATATTACAAAGTTTGTCTTGCAGTGGGTCACCTGACTGTTGGAAAAAGGGTGGAAAATTCGAAACCAGTAGGGGATTCTTCCACTAGTGAATGGGAAAATATCCCCAAGGATCTTCTCATGTAGCTGAGATGGTGAGACTATAGGTACCGAGATGCGACTGAGTACGGACTACCATCCGCAAAAGGATGGGCAGGACAAACGGTCTAATCGGATCCTAGAGAAAAATTTTATGTGTAACCCTAAATCTTAGGGGAGGACGAGAGAAGTACCTTCCACTAGTGAAGTTTGTGTCCAAATAATCCCTATAAGTGCACGTTTGGGCAGAGTACCAGTAGAGGCGTGGCACAGTAAATTTTGTTATTATCCTGCTTAATAGTTAAAGGTGGGGGTACCAGTATCATTACAAATATCAGAGAAGAATTTTTATTATCGTGTATATTGTGTGTGAAATATATATGGCACAACCAATTTGCTCGTACGAACGACATGAGATGAGGTCGTATGTATCCAAAAGGAGGATAAATCTACTAAGGTGCAAATAGTAGAAGGCTATATAGTGAATATCTAAAATAAAGTTTAAGTAGTGGAGCTTAAGCGGTAAGTCTTGGGCAAGAGCCTATATGACAGGAAAAACTGGTGTTTAAAACAAACACATGTGAAGTGTTCATTATTAAGGGTATTCAATAGCGTATTATATGGGTGGTACGGATTAGCTTACTTGGGAGCGCAAGGATGCGATGTGCAATATTTATACAACGTTGTTTGTACCTGGTATATTTTTTTCGAATTTCGGGACGAAATTCCGTTGTAAGGGGGAAGTAACACCCCATATTTTTTATGATTTAATAATTATGTGATTAATTATTATTGTTAGAATTATTATGTGATTAATTATTATTGTAGCATTAGTTAAATTATAATGCGAGAAATTAATTGTTAATTAATACGGGTTAAAATATTTATTAACTAGTGTGACAAGGGTTAATACATATTAATTGAATATTACTATGTGATATGTAATATGAAATTATACACTTTGATAAATTGTCGAGAGTGAGTAACATGACAGTTTGGTAGTTTAAGTCTGACACGCGTGTGAGTCGTGTCAGGACTAATTGATTAGGATAAAAAGAGAATTGATTTTTATTAACTCTTATGATCATTTTGAGTGCATCGTTGAGTCCAGAAGGGTCGAGATAGTCATAAAACACTACCTGGGTATTTTATTTGGACTCCGAAATATTTTAGGCCAAACCGGCACCCCGTAGGGGTAGTTTTGTTGTTTTGGATTTTTGGGAGTTTAATTAATGACTAAAATTAATTAAGTTAAATTAAATTAAGAGTACTTGGGGGAGAGGGGAGTTATCAGTTCTAAACCTAATGAGAGAGGGATAGAGAACCGAAGAGGAAGATGGAGGAAGCCATTAGTGTCCTTGGCACAAAACTCACCACACCACAAATCCCACGAAGTGTAGATCGCGAAGAGAGGAATGCATCTATACCAACATCACCAGCAGATCAGATCGTCATATTTGAGGCAAGTGTTTATTACTTGCTTTCTTTTAGAAATAATCATGATCATGTTAGTGTAGGTGAAATTAATCATGATTTACATGTGAATTGGGTGAAAATTGGAGATTTAAATTATGATTAAGGACTGGTTTAATTAATATTTTAAATTCCTTCATGTATGTATATGATTAACCACGAAGTTGGATTATATATTTATGATAGAATCTGCATTGATTAGGTTCTTTAATTGAAAATTTGGAAACTAGGGTTCTTATGAATAAATTTGGGGATTTCATAAAATCTTGATGGTTGTTGACGAATTAACGATCCTAGGATATTAGGAGTGGTATATAACCTGTTATGATTGATTGGGATTGATGATGAGATGTTGGGTGATGAACTATAGAGGCTTTTTTGCTTAAAAATGGTGGAGAAATGCTGAAATCTGGGCAATAAGACGAACCAGTACATCTCGTACGAAGTCGTGCGATGTCGCGCGAAGAGGGTCGTTCAAGAGACTATGTAATGTAGCGTGAAGTTTCGTTCGAACGACACTTGGAAATTATTCCAGCAATAATCATTTCTCGTTCGAGCAACGTAGTGAATTTTTGAAATTTTCCTAGAGTCTATCTTTGAGTTTACCAGTTTATTGGAGTGAGATAAACTGGCAGGTAGTGAGTCTAATATAGGAAAGAATTTTGGGAAAATTTGTGAGGGATAATATTTTGTATACTCGGTATGGAGAATTTACCTTGGAGATTATGAGAGAGTTAGTAATCTAGATATTTATTCTATACGTAGTGATGAGAATAAAATACGTATGAGAAGTATATAATTAGGTTGGGAAAATACCTATGAATTCTAATAGGATGTGTGTATGCCTATTATGTGATATTATTGTTAAGTGCACTAATGGATGATAACCCGAGGGTGTAAGAATCTTATTGCTAGGCGCACTAATGAGTGATAACTCGGGGGTGTAGGAATTATATTGTTAAGTGTACTAATGGGTGATAACCCGATGGTACAAGGAATGTTATTGGTAAATTCTCTAATGGGTGATAACCCGGGGGGTGCAAGAACATTATTGTTAAGTTCTCTAATGGGTGATAACCCAGGGCTGCAAGAATAGTATTGTTAAGTGCGCTAATGGGTGTTAACCTGGGAGTGCTGGATTATTATGGTTTGGTGCGCTAATGGGTCTTAGCCTGGGGGTGCAGAATTTGGATATATATGTATAGGGATGATGTGACTATATATATATATATATATATGAACTTGTGAATATTTCTACTGTGTGAAACTAGTAGATATGGAAATAATAATAAATGCTTTGCACCAAGTGGAACCTAAGGGTGCAGGATTACTGAATATATATATATAGGGATGGTGTGACTATATATATATATGAGTATACTTGGGGAATTTTCTACTTGGTGAAACTAAGTAGATATAAGAATATTGATATATAAAATAAATCTTAACGTAGAACGAATTTATTATGAAAATTGAGAAACATGTTAATTAACTATTGGGAATAGGCTAATTTAATAGAGTATTGTATGGGCGATATGAGAACACTACTAGTGAGTATAGTTAGTATTAGAATGGCTTCAAACTAGTCAGGCTGGGTAGCATAACTAGGGGGAATTAGATGTAAGTTAGGCGTGCACAATAGACAAGAGGTGAATATCTCATGTGAGGGTTCGATAACTAACATGTGTATAATACTTGCTTTAGTGTTGTTTTAAATACTTGATAAATATTTTTAAAACATCGGGCTCTGACCCATGTCTTGCATATATTCTTTCTTTTTCTATATATATGTATTATATCATGTTCCCAGCCACATGGACAGCAGAACTAAATATTTTGATTGCTTTATGTGATGCAGTTGTTGTGGAAGCTGTAGGTCCTTGCATTAGACGCATCCATCATTTCCATTCAGTTTTATGTAGACATCTCAGTTGGGGCATGTGTCTCCCATTCCTAGTTTTTATGAGAGTTATTATTCAGTTTACATTATAGTTCTTTTAGTTGGATGGAATTTTACTATGAGTGTGTGAATTGGGGTTTTGAACTGGGAGGTTTTTCCCAGTCTAATTTATTTAAGTATTTGATTCATGTTCAGTATTTAGTATGTTCTTATCTATAATGAGTGGTTTATATTTTAATAATTGAATTGAGAAATATTTATATTGGTTATATTTAAAAAAGAAAATGTTTTGACGCCTAGCTTAATTCTATATTAGGTGATTAATATGTTTGTAAGTTTTTCGACATTGATGATAAGAATGAACCAACTGAACAATCTATTTTAAATTGGTAAAGGAATGATCACCCTATATTTAATTAAGCAGGGTGTCACATTTGCGTCTTTGTTGTCAAGCTCAGTCTTAGGTGAATAGCTCTACTTATACTTTGAAGTATCAAAGTTAACAATCAATTCAAAGTTGGTTTGAAAAGAAGGTGGAGTGCAAAAGCCCATTTATTATACTATCAAGGCATATCGTGGAGCTGAAATTCGGTACCCTAGGATGCAGGTGTTGATGCTCAATTTGATTGAAGCTTCTTGCAGAATGAAGCCATAAAATTAAGCACATACAATTGTCATCTATATAGATCTTCATATACGAAAAACTATTCATATCCCTGAGAAATTAGGTAGATAGATGGATTGGGATGTAGAACTATGAGAGTATGACATACTATATGAACCCATAATGCCCATCAAAGGCAAGGCAGTGGTTGACTTTGTAGCAAAGTTTACCTACGAAGAGAAGATTGTCGGGCAGACATCTACGAAAGAGAGATCATTAGTTTAACAAATATGCAGACTTCTATTGAAGATAGATCAATAACAAAGATATTCAACTAGGTTAATGACAAACTAGAGTCATAGACATGTTAGGAAGAAAGGACCCATGATTCGGAGGAGATGAAAAAGATATTTAAAGATGGATTTTTAATTAAAGGAAATTTTGAAGATTAACCTTTCGTGTGGCAGTTGTTTATAGATGGTTCATCATGTGCCAGTGACAAAGAAACATGAATAATCATTAGCACACCTGACGGGGAAAACTTTGAATATTCAATCATGTTCAAATTTAAGGCCACCAATAATGAGGTCGAGTATGAAGCTGTGTTCACAGGGTTGGACTTATTACTATCACTGAGGCAAGAGCAGTTGTCGACACACAATGTATCTCAGTGGGTAGTGAACAAAGTCTTAGGAATTTATGAATACAAAGAGGAATCTATTGTGAAATATCCGGAGAAGATAAAAACATTGGTGAAAAGGTTCTCATCCATACAGATGATCAAAATCCTAAGAGTTGAGAATTCCCGAGCAGATGAACTTGCTAGTTTATTATTAGCTACTCAAATTGATCTTCAGATAAGAGTACTAGTTTAGATCTTGTTCCAGCATAACATTGAAGAAGAATGTGTGATGATAATGGAGTTATATTTGGGGTGGACATTTTGGATGGATCCCATACGTGCATACATGGAAAATCCAAAGGAGGTAAGGAGACCCTACTATAAAGTAATAAAATACGTGCTTAAAGGTGAAAAACTATTTAGACGAGGATTTGTTATGTCACTGCTCATATGTGTTCACCCGATTGAAGTCCACAATCTGGTCAAAGAAGTCCACAAAGTCTCATTAGGATCCCACTCATTAAGAAGGTCATTTGAAAAGTTTATTTTCACATAAGAATATTATTAGACGATAATGAAAGAAGATTGTGCCAATTATAGAAAGATGTGCGATAAGTACCAAAGGTATACCGTGATGCACAAGATATCAGGGGATATATTAGAGCTAGTCACATCCCCTTGACCTTTTACCATATGGGGATTGATTTGGTCGATCCACTACCAAAGACAAAGGGTTGATTCAGTTGTCTGGTCGTCGTTGTAGATTTTTTCACTAAGTGGGTAGGCATAAAGCCGTTGGTATAGATGCCATACAATAAGGTCTTCCATTTTATATGAAAGAATATAATTTGATGATATGGTATGTCGTACGCCTTCATCATAAACCGCTACAAATATTTTTGTAATAATGAGTTTGAGGATTATTATATACGTTTAAAGATCCAAAAACTTCACTCAAAACCTGGTCACCCGCATTGCAACCAGAAGACAACGATCACAAATAAGACCTTTTTGGATGAAATGAAGAAGATACTTGGCGATGCCAAATGGAATTGGATCAAATAACTTCAGAGTATACTATGGGCTTAACGAACCACTCCAAGGACTGGCGATAGTCGAAACCCCATTTATGTTGGCATTTCGAACAGAGGCAATGGTGCTAACAAAGTTCGTATTACCCAATCACTGAGTATTCAAATTACAATCTCTAAAGAGTGACTTGATGAGAATACTATATTTTTTTGTAGAGGAAGTCAGGTAGCATGCAACACTTCGGGTAGCAGTGTACCAACAAAAGACTGCTCCATTTTTCAACGAAAGGGTAAAATCATATACCTTAAAGGAAGGGGATTGCGTGCTTAACAAGGTTTTTTAAAAAGGGAATACGTTGGAATTAAATTGGCATGGACCATGAAGAATTTATGATGTCGTACGACCTGGTACTTATCAGATCAAAACCTTAGAAGGTGAAAAGTTCAAGAGTCCATGGAATGCAAAGCACCTAAGGAAGTATTACTAGTGATGAAGAGTAGATTACAGTTCAGAAGAAAAAAATGTCATGTAAATAATTTTAATTCCTTCGTAATAAGTCTTCAAAGATGAATGAGAATCTTAATTTCCTCCGCCACATATGTTATCATTTTTAAGATTTTCTGCATTATTCAATGTCTGTTTCATCGGTGTGAGAGATGTGCAAGAATTCTACTCTGAAGACATATCAGAACCGAGGATATAAAGATACACAATCAAAACCTTACTTCATGTATGGCCTCATCCTTGGACATGTCATGATCAATAAGTTTAGCCAAATGAGAGAAATCTGGTGCGGTCATATGAACAACGAGATCTGACCGTAACTGACTAACATAGGGATAAATCCTAGTAGATTTGGTCAGCTCTAGTAACCATTGTTGACACGTATTCAGTTTGATAGGATCTGTCCATATGACGAGTAAGCTGGTGTGGTGACAATTATATTCAGCACAAATAGATAAGAAAAGTGCAATCACCAAGTAAAATAAAGAACATAGAACGCCAATCACACAACAGAGAATGTACGTCGTTCAGCAAAAATTCCTATGTCCACAGTGGTGCAGTCAGCATTATTTCTATATACTCCGCGGAGTGTTTACAGAGAATACAGTGCGTGCCTCTTGCCCCAGGCTTAGGGTTTATTATATACATGCTTATCTTTGGGGAGTTGGGGTGTTGGACTCCCCCACGTCCATATTTCTCTCCTGGAATATCTCTGTACGAGATTCTAGGAGAAGACTAAGTCATAAATGAATTTAGTTAAGGTGCGAAGGGTTTGGACTTTGGGCCGTTTTTATTAGGCTACTCGTCTGGGCCCATGACGGCAAATTCGGGTACCCATAATTGCCCCTAAAGTTTTTGGGCCACAATTTGGGCGCAATAAATTTAAATGATTTATCATGATGGCTCTTTTGTAAATCGTGTAAGTCTTCCCAAAGTTGAGAACTGATTTAGGCGGCAGTTGCTTCGTGTCTTGTGCGCGATAATTGGGAGCATTTAAAAGTTATTTTGAGCAGCGTTTCATAGTTGTCGTTTCAAGTTTCTTAGTGTTCCCTCATCTTTCGCGAGTTTTAACGATTGTGCCCTCTTCTCCAGGTCTTCATTTTCTTCTCTTTTGATCTCCCTCGTCATCTGGGCTTGTGATCTTGCATCGTCCAAGTCATACTTTCATCTCGTAAGTCCCCTTTGCTCTCTCTTTGTGCTTTCTCTGCTGAGTTTTCTTTGAATTTGCAATTTTGGATTTACAAATGACAAAGATAGGTAATAGATCAGTGTATGAGTTTAGGAAGTTTTATAACATCCCAGAATGGGTAGAGATTGAGTGCTCCTCTCTCCCTGAGAATGTTAGAGAGATAGAGAGAGCTCATTGGATTCACGTCCTGTTGCTTTCCCAAGGGGGACTTACTTTTCCTCCAAACAATTTGTTCCTGCATTTCTTTGGTTATTTCAACATTGTTCCTGCACAGTGTTCGCCCAACATTTGGAAAATAGTCAATGGTGTCCATAGGATAAATCAACTCTATGGCACTAAATTAGGGCTCGTTGAAGTTTTTTTTGTTATTCCTTCTCTTGAACGAGCTCTGTTCTTCTTTATCTCAAGTCCAGGAGTCCTGATAGGGTAATGGTAGTAAATTTACCTGATTCCCATAAGGACTACTGGAACGATGGCTTTTTTTCTAGGAATCGGCAGTTCTCCCCTCAGACTGAGGGGGCGAGGTCTGATAGATTCACTGTTCCCTTTTATGGGGAAGATTACATAGGTAGTCTTCATTCTGCTCTTTCAATCTCCTTATTAATGTGTAATTTTTCTGATACTTTCCTATTTTCTTTTCAACGAGGACAAAGAACTTGGAACCTGCCCTCAGCGAGGTTCGAGTTACCGAGCTGATTAAAGCTTGGAATATTGGGGAATATATGGCTGACGGTGAACATCCCCAGTCCGCTGCTTTCCTTCTTGAGTATAAGAACATCAGGTACAGTTTTATCGCAAAGCCTATGGACAACATTCCTGATTTAGATATTTTTGAAGAAGCTACTGCTGATCTCATTCAGTTGGACGAGGAAGAGAGCAGTTCTAAAGGTGATATCAGAGGGGGTGTTGAAGGTGGTTCTGGTTAAGCGAGCTCCAGTAGTGAGAGTTCCTTTAGCTCAGAAGAGGTTTCTGAGGCTCAAGAAGCTTCAAGTACATCTAGCAGTTCTAGCAAGGAAATGGCTCCCCTAGGAGGAACCTGATCCGTGATGATGATGGCGAGGATCATGTGCTTCTTGCTCAAAGATCGAAGCAGCAAAAGTCTAGTAGTGGGGCTATTTCCACTGGTTCTCAGTCTTATTCCCATGAGCAGGAGAAAATAAGAAGAGAAGGTGAAAGAGAGAGAGAGAAAGAAAAAAGAGGAGATGAGGAAGGCTGAAGAGAGAAAGAAAGTTGAGGAGAGGAAGAGGGTAGAGGGTAGAGAAGGAGAAGGAGAGAGAGGAAGAGAGGATAAGAATGGAAGTGAGGATGAAAGATGGGAAACCTCAAGTGCCCGTGTTTGCACTGCCAGAGGGGGCCCCAGTTGCCATTTCTCCCCAACTGGCCCATGTGCTGCTTGAAAGAGCAGTCTTGCTCGCTAATCGCCAAAGGGAAATGGGGACTGACCAGTTAGCCTTGTAAGCAAGTCAAATGCTAGCCTTGGTAAGTATATTTCTTCTCTTTAACATTGGTAAACCTCTGCTTGTTGCTCTCTTTTAATGCCTTCCTTTTATTTGCAGTTCGTGACTGAATTAGTTATGCTCTACCGCTCTCGCGACGAGCTGGTGAGTAAGAGTGATGAGCTGGAGAAGCAGAACGCTGCTCTGAAAGGAAAAAGCACTGAGCTCGAGGCCAGCCTGAAGGTTGCTGACGCTGCTTGGATGACTTCTGATCTGTCCCTTGTTGAATCTAATCGAGCGAAGGAGGCAGTGGTCAAAGAACTGAACGAACTGCGGTAGGATTATAATTTAGTGTGCTCGAGCAAGCTAGCGGTGGTGGAAAAGAATGCAGTGTTGCTGGGGAAGCTGAAGGAGAAGGATTTCGAGGCAGCCACCATTAAGGAAGATTCATATAATTCAGGGTAGGGTGTCACATATGAAGATGCTGAGGTTCAGATAGTCTATATGAGCCATCTGAATTTCAAGAAGGGCTGGAACAAGGCCCTCTTAGCTGTCGGGGTGGATGTTGCCTCTCCCTTGTTCGATAAGCATGATCCAGGCCCAAATCCTATCGTAGATGAAGCTCCTTATCCAGCCGTCAAAGGCGTTGACCCTGCTTCCCAGTCAGTTCCTGTTGATGCCCTTCCTTCTCGGGCGACATAAGTTGTCCCTATTGAGGGAGATGCTCCTAATGCTACTGAAAAGGTGAAGCAACCAGCTTCTTCTGAACAACCCGAGGTCGATAGCTAATTTATTCTTAGGACTTCTTTTTTATCTTTGTTTGTAATGTTCCTTTATGATTCTCAATGTAATTTGATCCTTTATGTATGAATGAAATGAGAAGACTTTTTCACTCAGTATACTGAATAATTTTATCCTTTAATGCTCTTTAATGGCTTGTAGTTGATTGATGTAGAAGAGTATATACCTTCCACCTCTCAACTAGGAAGGATCCTTGGTCCTAATGCGAGTCCTCAAGTTCTCCAGGCCTTTGTTAGGATCTGCAAGTCCCTTAGGTCGAGGAATAAGAAGTTTAAGGATAAATCTGAGCTCATGGCCAAACTGAAGGACAACCTTCAAGAGATGGAAGAAGTCGGTGCCTCAGTCTAGGAAAAGGTGAATAATTTGAGAGCAAGGCTTTTGGATGCCTCTGAGATCAACCAGGTCGGAGAAATTATTCAATAGGAGAACGAGGCTCTGAGGAGGGTAGTTTCGCGACTTAGGGATTATGCGCTGAGCATCGCTCCGGTAGTATTACGAGGTTCCTCCTCATCACAAGCTGGCACAAGACCAAGCAATGTTCCTCCGGTGATGCGAGGTTTTACCCCATCGACTATTCCGCGAGATGGTACAAATGTAAGAAGTCCATCTAGGAAAATGGATGAGATCTGTGAAGATGTACATCGAGCATACGTGATTGCTGCTGGGGTTAAAAGGGATGTCACACGACTGAGGCATATGTTTAAGAGAGGATCTCGGCGAGTATGGGCTGATGGTTATGACCAAGGTTGGGTAAATGCTCCGGCGAGGATGACAGAGTTTGAAGATCTCGCCTTTATTAGGGGATGGTTGAGTGCCCTAAGGGAGTTGCAAGTTCTAAGGAACTCAATACTCTGGTATCGCCACGAGATCTCTCCTTCCACTTTAAGGCCTAACCCCTTCGGGAGGGATGATCAATGGATCCCTATCGATGCCATCCCTCAGCAGCTATTGGAGTCAGATGTGAATGAAGTCGAGGAGAAATTAGTTCCCCATCCGAATGACGGTCGAAGAGCACAAGTGGATGATTATCTCATTCATAGGCCTCAACCTCATTAAGATTTTACCAGTTGTAACTCTGTATACATATGTAATGAAGTAATGTAATATTGATGTTTTGGGCGATCTCGCCGACTAAACATGGGTTGTATTTTATTGTTCTAAATGTGATGAAGTAATATAAAATTTATTGTTTGGGCGAACTTGTTGACTAAACAAGTGTTTTATATTTTTTACATCATTTAGTCTCTGCTTAATAATCTTGGGCCTCTCTTGGCCAACTAGATTGGTAAGTTTGCATTGTGGAGTAAGTGTCCCTCCAGTCCAGTATGCTTATAAGATACCATTCTACCCCCACTTTACCTTTTAGGTCGTGTCGTCACACTCCCTTAGGGATAAGTGTGGAAATTGGTGAGGACATACCTGGTGTTGGATGATCTATCCGATCAGGATTTTGTTAACCAAACATTGTTTGGCGACCAATTTTGACCTGACCATATTGCCTAAGGATCTCCTGTAGGGCTTCATATATTGCCACGGGCAATGCTAAGAGGTTGTTCGTGTTTCATAACGAAAACCCGAGGAGGGTGATTTTCCTGCTATAGTGTAATGATTAGTGTGCCTATCACTTGGAAAGGGTGTGCAAGTTATAAAGTATATATACTAGTTAACTGACACTTCGTAGAATGTAACTGCTAAATAAATTTTATTAATCATAAGTAAATGAGCTCCCAGTTTCATAAATCTGATAAAGGACAAAAGAAAAAACTAGAAATAGAATTTCTTAAGATTGGCTGCATTGCATGCTCGGGGTATCTCCCTGCCTTCTAGTGCTTCTAAGTGATAGGCTCCTCGTAGATCATCTCTTGTTATCTTGAATGTCCCTTCCCAGTTTGGCCCTAACTTTCCGTCTGATGGTTTTATTGTGTTTCTCATAACTTTCCTTAGGACATAGTCCCCAACTCGGAATGCCCTTCGATTGACCTTCTTGTTATAGTGTTTTGCGAGCTGTTGCTGATAGCTCACTAGTTTCACTAAGGCAATCTCTCTGCGTTCTTCGTCTAAGTCAAGTTCAGTGAGTAATGCTGCATCATTCTGGCCCTGGTTGATAAGGGTAGACCTCATAGTTAGTAGGCCTGCTTCTAATGGGATGATCGCTTCCATTCCATACATTTGTGAGAATGGGGTTTCCCCCGTTGCCCGACGTGGGGTAGTGCGGTAGGCCCACAGAATATGCGGTAGTTCATTCACCCATGCACCTTTAGCTCGCTCTAATCGTTTACTTAACCCATCGATCACCGTTTTGTTAGAAGCCTCGGCTTGGCCGTTGCTCTGAGGATAGGCCACCGAGCTGAAATGGTGTCTGATTCCGTGGTCATTACAGAAACTCTGAAAAGAGTCGCTCTCGAACTATGTTCCATTATCGGTGATGATGGTTATGGGAATCCCAAAATGGGTAATTATATTTTTCCATATGAATCTCATCATATCTGCATCTCAGATGTTCGCCAGTGGTTCTGCTTTGATCTATTTGGTGAAGTAGTTAGTTGCGACCAACAGATATTTGCAATTGCCGACAGAGGTAGGAAGAGGTCCTATGATGTCCATTCCTCCTTGGGCGAATGTCCATGGGCTGGAAAGTGATCTTAAGTCGCTGGTAGGTCGATGGACCATGGGAGCATGAAGTTGGCATTTCTCACATTTGCGAACATACACTGCAGAATCTCTTTGCATATATGGCCACCAGTAGCCTTCCTTTATTGCTCGGAAAGATAATGACCTTCCTCCAATATGGCCTCCACATATTCCCTCGTGGAGTTCATGTAGAATTCGTTCGACATCCCTTGGGTGAACACATTAAAGGTAAGGACCGGAGAACGATCTTATATATAGCTTGTCCTTAGGAGATAAGTGAAAGCAAGCAACTTTGACTCTTATCTGGTGAGCGATCTTCTTATCATTTGGAAGTGTGCCATCTTTTAAATAGTCCCTTAAAGGATCCATCCAACTGGGTGCTGACTCAATTTGGATAACGTGCTCTACGCTTGGCAGCTCATTGCTATGGTTGATGCTCGGATGAGCGAGGAAGTCGATGGGGATCGTTATTTTTAAGTCGAAATTGATTACTGAGCTAAGGGCTGCTAGGACATCAGCATGGCCGTTCTGTCCCCTGGGAAACTACTGGACACTGACTTCCTCAAAGCTGGCCATTAGCCTCTTTGCAAAGGTGAGGTAAGCTTCCATTCTCTCATCTTTTTCATTATAGTCCCCACTTTTCTGATTGGAGACTAATTATGAGTCACCGAACACCTATAACCGCCTTGCCCCCAAAGTGTGTGCCTTCTGGAGGCTGGCTATCAGAGCCTCGTATTCTGCCTCATTGTTGGAGGCTTCAAATCCAAGCCTGATTACCTGTTTGAGGATTCTATCTTCTGGAGTGACAAGCACAATGCCTATTCCTGCCCCCTTTGAGTTGAAGGCTCCATCAATAAATAATTTCCAAACTCCCTCTGTTGTGTGATTCTCTCTTTGCTTCATAAGTTGGTCGAGAGGATGTTCGCCTGTGAATTCAGCTATAAAATCAGCGAGGACTTTTCTTTTGACTGCGTTCCTTATTGAAATTGGATGTCAAGTCGCCCGAGCTCGACTGACCATTTAGTCAGTCTGCCCGACAAATCCTCTTTCTTTAAGGGGTGTGATGTAAGGAGGATGATAGTGTGATCTTCAAAGTAGTGCTTTAACTTCCTCGAAGACACTACAAGTCCAAAGACGAGCTTCTCTAGTGGTAGATACCGCTGCTCGGCTTCTATTAAGGTCTTGCTCGCATAATAAACAGGGTGCTGGATTCCTACTTTTTTGCACATCAATGCAGAACTGACAGCGTGGTTGGAAACGGCGAGGTAAAAGTACAAGGAATCTCTTTCTTGAGGTATGATAAGCAGGGGTGGTGAGCTAAGGTAAGCTTTAAGCTCGTCCAATGCCTGCGAGCAATCTTGATTCGATTCTACTATTTTGTTTCCCTTCAGGAGATAGAAGAATGGTTTGCACTTCTCGAAGGACTTTAAGATAAAACAATTCAAGGCAGTGAGCGTGCCGGTGAGCTTCTGTACGTCTCGTATTGTGCGAGGAGGTTGTACCCTGTTGAATTCATCAATCTGGTTCGGATTAGCCTCGATGCTACTCTTACTGACCAAGTACCCAAGATATTTTCCTGAATGGACACCAAAATAACACTTGCTCGCGTTAAGCTTCATTCGGTATTTCTTGAGAATTTCAAAGGTTCTCGATAGGTCTGAGAGGTGGTCTTCTTTATTCCTTCTTTTGACGAGCATATCATCGATGTAGACTTCCATGGTGTCTCTCATTTGGTCTTTGAATATCTTAGTGACCAGCTTCTGGTAGGTTGCCCCAGCGTTTTTGAGCCCAAAGGTCATGACTTTGTAACAGTATAATCCAACGGTGATTATGAATGCTGTCTTTTCCTGTTCTGGTGTGTACAGAGGGATCTGATGATACCCAGAGTATGCGTCCAGCAAACTCATTATTTCGTGATCTACTGTGGTGTCCACTAATTGATCGATTTTTGGGAGAGGGAAACTGCCTTTAGGGCATGCCCTGTTAAGGTCAGTGAAGTCAATGCAGACTCTCCATTTCCCATTACTCTTCGGGACTACTACTGGGTTGGACAACCATTTAGGTAATTAGACTTCCCGAATGGATCCCATATCCAGTAGTTTCTCAACTTCATTTTCCACAACTTCGGCCTTCTCGAGTGCAGTTCACTGTGTCTTCTTCATGATAGGCTTGAAAGTGGGGTCAATGTGCAGCTAATGACAAACCACACTAGGATCAATTCCAGGCAGCTCATATGGTTCCCACGCGAAAACGTCTACGTTGCTTCTTAGCAGAATCGTCAACTCCTTTTTTTCCTGATCTGTGAGAGAAGCTCCAATCAAGAAAATCCTGTCATTCTTGTTACCACTAGATGAAACTTCCTCCAGATTTTTGATGACCCATTCAGAGGGGAGGATCCTGGTTTCTTCCACTTCGGGTCCTCCGTACTTTAATTGCTATTTCGAAGGTATCAGACCTTCTTGTTCCTCGACTTTCTCTCTAGGATTTTCGGCCTTCTTCTCTGGTCTTGGCTAGATGTCCCCTATGAAGTACCTTCTTTCCATCGCTTGATCGCCATGGATCTCCATTACTCCTCGCTCGGTCACATACTTGAGTTTCTGGTGGTAAGTCGAGGAGACTTCCTTCATTTCATGTATGCACCCTCTGTCGAGAATAGCTTAGTTTGGCGAGTCAATATCGACTACAAGAAACTCAATCATCTTGGAGACACTCCCTGCCCTTACTGGCAGAACGATCTTTCCCAATATCAACTAAAGGGACAGTGGCTTCCTTTAGGTCGGCAACGCTCAACTTCAATTTTTTGAACAGGTCGAGATACATTACCTCGGATGAGCTTCCTTGGTCAACGAGCAACTTGTCAACGTCGTAGTTATCTATTCTGAGTGTAATGATCAAGGCATCATGATGTGGGGTTCTTACTCCCACCAGATCTTCATCTGTGAACACGATATATTTGCTATAGTCGACGCCATCTGCTCACTGATGCTTTCCTGATTGTTTTTTTACTGGATCGATCTGAAAATCTTGCATCACCTCTTTAAGCTTTTTTAACTCCATCCGAGCCAAATTTCCTTGAATCTGCTTCATATCAGATGCCCCATGAATTACTGTGAATTCATGGACAACGTCGTCCTTGAGTGCGTTATCAAGTCTTGCTTCTCCATTGGTAGCGACTCTCTCTGCCTTCTTCTCCACAAACTCATTTAGGTTCCCAGACTGGGCCAGTACTTCGAGGTGAGACTTAAGAGCTTTACTGTGCTCAGTCTTATGTCCTCCCTCTTTATCAAATGCGTATCTCAGCACGTTGTTCCTCTTCGAGGGGTCTCCTCCCATCTTTCTAGGCCACTTTACAAATAGCTCGTCTTTGATCTTTGCCAGGATCTTGTAGATTGGTTCTCTAAAGATAGTATTTACTGCCTGAAATGCTTTTGAAACATCGTTCTTGCCTCCATTCTTGGGGCCATTCTTGCCTCCATTCTTCTGGTTCTCAGTCTTGTCGCTGCCCTTGGCAGCAAGCTTAGTTCGAGCATTTTCCCCTATATTGAGGCGTGTCACGTCCTCCACCTTGGCGTACTTCTCGATGCGAGCCATCAGGTCGTCAATGGTTGTGGCCTCCTTTTTTGTCAGGGATTAGTGTAGAAGGCAAGATTTTGGCAGGTCAATTTTGAAAGAGGCCACTACTACTTGCTCCAAGCAGTCCTTGACCTCATTGAACAATTTTCAGTACCACTTTACGTAGTCACGGAGGCTCTCGTGTGACATCTTCTTTATTGTTAGCATTGCATCCATCCTCTTAGAATGGGAGTTGTTAGTGATGAAGCGAGCCGTGAAGAGCTCGGCGAGGGACTCAAAGCTCTTGATGGACCTATGAGGGAGTCTCTTGAACCATTTCTACGCCACGTCATGCCGACTTGAGGGGAATATCTGACACATCAGTGCATCTTGGTGGTTCCAGAGAGTCATGGCTTGCCTGTACTACCTAACGTGATCAATAGGATCAGTTTTTTCGTCATAGATCTTAAATCTTGGAATATCAAACTTCTTGGGGGCTTCCTCTTCTTCTATCTCCCTTGAGAAAGGGGATTTCATCTGAGTCTTGAGGGCTCATTTAGCAAGCTCCCTGGTCGATCTGGCACCGTGATGCGCTAGGTGTTAGGCCATCTCCCTTTGGATAAAATTTTGTATGTTCTCATTGTTACGAGCTAGGCTCCTATAATGGCGAGCTAGTCGCAGTTGATCGACCAGATCGTCATCCGACTCGTGTCCCTTAACTTTTTAGGATCCGTTTCTAGGGATCCTTCCTCGGCTATGAGACTTGCTCGCCTGAGGGCTAGGAGTGCGGTACGAACGTCTCCTGGTGCTATGATGGAGCTCTCTCTCCATTCCTTCCAACCTTCTTTTGAGGCGAGAATTCTCATCCTCTTGCTTGAGAGAAGACTCTCCTTTCTCTTGGAGTCTTGCCTCATAGGCCTCGATTAATCTGGATATTTGCGTGGACCTCGCTGGTCCCTGACTTTCTTCCGAGGCCTGTCTCTCTAGGAGAGCTCTCTAATTTAAACGACGAACTTTGGATCTGATCCTGCGAGGAGCAGGCTGTTCTTGGATATCTCCTACTTGAGGGGTGTTACTGCTGTGATCTGACATCCTGGATTCTTTATTGGTGAGGGCTTACTCAAGGAAGACTAACGTTCCCACAGACGGCGCCAATTGTGGTGACAATTTTATTCAGCACAAATAGATAAGAAAAGTTCAATCACGAAGTAAAATAAAGAACATAGAACGCCAATCACACAACATAGAATGTACGTGGTTCAACAAAAATGCCTACGTCCACGGTGGTGCAGTCAGTATTATTTTTATATACTCCGGGGAGCGTTTATAGAGAATATAGTGCTTGCCTCTTGCCCCAGGCTTAGTATTTATTATATACATGCTTATCTTTGGGGACTGGGGGTGTTGGACTCCCCCACGTCCATCTTTCTCTCCTGGAATATCTCTATACGAGATTCTAGGAGAACACTAAGTCATAACTATATTTAGTTAAGGTGTGAAGGGTTTGGACTTCGGGCCATTTTTATTAGGCTACTCGTCCGGGCCTATGATGGCAAATCCGGGTACCCACAGCTGGCATAAGCATTAGTATATCCTAAGTTAGGAAAACTCATGTTCGTCCAAAATTGTTAGCTAATAAGATAGATCAGGTCAACAAGATCTGACCACACGATCGTAACACTAAACCATTAGAAATCATATCTCAACACTAAACAACTATTAAGTAGACATGAAAGGTCGAAATGATCCCACCACGAGTCCATAAGACTATAACTGACTAGGAGGTCAACGAGATCGGACCACATTTAACTGTCAAAAATATTTTCGCACAGACACTTAACTACAAGTGGTGACTAAATACCTAGCTGAGCAAAATAACTGCCAGGAAGTCAAAATATATACATGCATTCAGATAAGAAATTGAATCATATTTGATCTCAAAGTTAAATCAAGCATAACTGTAAATGTTCATTATGAAATATTGAAAGGGAAATACAAAAATCTTTTTAAGGACATAAATTCCAAAGCACTAAGCCATATGAATATTTTCAGTACCAGGGGAAGCTTGAGGAGTTTGATCAGTTTTTGGATTTACTTGGGGAATAGTGTCAACAAATTCCTTAGTTATAATCGTGTCTTGAGCAATAAATATTATTTTCCTCTGTTGCAGAATCATCCACCTCCATCAAGTACTTATCAAATAAGGTTGTGTCTTACTCATCATCACCCTCCCATTTGCCCATAACATCTGTAATATTTAGGTAATGTTTCATATCCCTCTACTTGAGTTACTCGTATCCATCAAGAAAAAAGTTTATGATATTCATTTTATAGTTAATAAACATTTTGATCTTGTCAACCCAAGCTTCCTCAGCCTTAACCAGAGCCTCGTTAGCTTTAATGAGTTCCTGATTAACCCTAGCAAGATCTTGGTTAGTTGTATCAAGCTCCTATTTAGACGTTGTGAGCTGGTTGATAGAATTTTTTAGCGTCTCCTTAGAACTTTGGAATTTGATGGCATTAGTGCCAACTTAGTCCTTCAGCTTTTGGGTATCCTCTTGCTGAGAGCTAACATGTTGGCGACCACCTGGTCATCTCTCTCTTGAATCTCTTCACAGTTTTTCGTAACTCATCGACAAACTGCTTTAGTTCCACCTTCAGTTGGGTTTTTTGTTGAGTGAGAACTACGATGGTTTCTATTTTCTCTTCAAAGGGGTTATGGTTAGTCACGACCTTCTCTTTAAGAATAGTAACAACGATTGCACCCTGAATTAAAAGACAAAGTGATTATCAAGTAACAAAATATTTGGCAGAGATAAACAAAGACAATTTTAGCAAACTTACCACTGATAGATGATGTTGAACCAATTTTCATAGAGCATCAGGGCCATAGCCCCTCAAAAATTCATTATCTCTATTGTGCCCGTGGTAGCTGTGAGAATTCATGTGGTGTAAGATGGAGTCTGGGTCATTCTTCATGGATGTGACAGGATGGTTAAAATCAAACTAAAAATCCTACAATTTTCCATAATGGGAGTATGATGATTATCTAAGAATAAGCCAATGAGAAGGGCGTCCACTGATTTGAATCATCTCCACAGTAGACCCATATGGACTCACCTCACTCACGCTTAGAACTTTAGGATCACCTTTAGTAGTGGGGGCCTTGAGGGGACTTTTTTCAGCAGCAGCGAGAGGACCAAAAGGAATAATATCCTTACCTTTAGACGTAGCCCGAGGAGCGGCATCAACTTCGGCATTCCTCTGAACATTAGTGTTGACTTGATTTTTTTATCTTCGACTTTGATCCTCTTTGGGTGTCGGCCTTCTTCTTGGTTTTAACCTCCATGTCAAATTTCCTCTTCACCTCCTACTCAAGTTTTTTTTAGCAAGCAACATTAATGGAAGCACGATCAACTTCCCGAGGATCCATCCCACAACAAGGTTCAACAATAAAGCCTAAGGTAGTGGGAGTGAAAGTTGCACATGAATTCAATAGTTAGTCATATTATAGTGCATAAACGAAAGGTGACTCACTTGCTTCAACTCCGGCCTCAATACCCTAGTTCTATTTAAAAGGGATTTCTATTACCAAGGGAATCAATGTATCCCAAGGAGGATCTCCACCAGGAGGAATGTGGTACCTAAGGCGTATGAAGTTGGATACAGAGAAGAGATCCTCAAATTTTGTGGGATTTTACGCACAAAAACTTTCAACCACGTCACGTGTGAAGAGGGAAGTATGGGATCTTTCTTCATGAAAAAAATTTGAACAAGAATATTATCATAGTATTAGTTAGAAAGAAATCAAAAAGAAAATGAAGAAAAAATATTTACCAATTTTGTTCGTCCCACCCCAATCACGAGGAATACTACAAGAATGACTATTCTCTGGGATATGAACTTCCAATCACCATTCATAAACACAAAATGAATTTTCCAACTATGGTTTCTCATTTGAACAACCTTGACCATTCATAGATGTGACTTCCTGGGTGCAAAGTGATATTACCCAAGAGCCTTAGCATTGTCCTTTATGCCATGTATAGACCTAAAAATATCCCCTATGAGATCAAAACCAGTTCATGACTATTAAAATACCTGTAGTATTATAAAGAACTGGAATGAGTGAGGCATGACCCACTCCAATGGATGTTGTTTTTAAGGCCTACAAAGTCTCAAGAGTAACTAGATGAGAAAACCTTCTACTTATGGTAGTATTGGAGTATGGCTACAACCTTGTTCCTAAAAAGAGAGTTATGAGTATAAACTTTTATAGCAACGATAATGTCTAAAAGGGAGAGAGATCTCCTGAAAGTGAGGGCTATAAAAAAGGAGCGAAGAGACAAGCACTTTGACACTCAAGAGAGAGCATGGAGAGAATACTTTTCTAATGTGATTTTGATAGAGTAACAATTCTAACTTGAGTTTTTTGGGTTATCTTGACCTTATTTAAGGATCCTATTTTTAGGTAGATACTAGGGCTATTTGGGTGCCAAAATAAAGCACACCTAGAGGGAAGTTCTGCAATGTAACTTTCATCTCTATCTATTTGTTCACCATCTACCCCCTCTGATAAGAAACACCCGGTGCATACCAAAGTCAAAAGGCAAATATATCGGTTAATAGTGCCCAAATATGTGATTCGGTAAATATCTTTTCAAACGGTAACTTGGTGTACAAACTTTTGTAAAAACTTGTGAGTGGCCTTCAGGGACATTCTCCAATAGTCATTTAGAAAATAATTTGTGAGTAGCCTCTTAGCTACTCACTCATTTATTTTAAGTGTGTGTTGTGTGAGTGCTTGATTGGCCCTTAGGGCCTCTCTACCAGTATTCTCTATATTCTTAAGTGTCAAGTGGTTGGGCTTTGGCTTTGCCCAATAATCCTTATCTCTCAGCCACCAAACCAAAACTCCAAGGAGATCCCAACTGGCCTAATCGATCCCTACAGGCTCGATCAAGGCTACCAATATAAGAAAAATAATAATCCTAGTAACTGTTTAAATGATACTTGTGGTCATCCACTCAAACTTTTGGATATTCTCACATATTTCATATTTTCTCTTAGGATTTCTCGTTGAGCATCCCCTTGCCATTTACATTTGGGCTTTGCCTATTTTAACTTAGGGTTGCTCACTACAAGCATTCAGCCTTAATATTTCTGTCTTTGATCATTTAAGGCCTTGATCCCCTCGTGATGTACCCTCTCGTCCCAATCTTTGTTTTGGGTAATTGAGGGGATGGATCACCTCGTGGTGGACCCTCTTATCAAATCTATGTCTTGGGACATTTTAGGGATGGATACCCTCATGGTGGACCCTCTCATCCAAATCTCTATCTTATTCCATTTTGGGGATGGAGCCCCTCGTGGTGGACCCTCTTGTCCAAATCTCGGTCTTGGGCCATTTTAGGGATGGAGCCCCTCGTGGTGGACCCTCTCATCCATATCTCTATCATGGGGAATTTTGGGGATGGAGCCCCTTATGGTGAACCCTCTTGTCCTTGATCCCCCTCGCTCTATTAGGTCTACTTGTGGATAAAAAAATTGGTACCCCTATACGTTATCCCCCTCATGCAAAAGTATTTGTGTTGGGTAGACCAAAAGGTTTTGCACGAAATAATCATCAATTTATCTTGGAATTCAAAAGGGTTTATTCATTCACATCATTATACTATTTGTTATTAAATGACCTGGTAATTTTACCCTTCATTTATTGTCTCAAGGAGACACATGTCTACTTGGGAACCGATACCCCATCATTTGGGTAATTATTCTACTCCTTTTATTGATCAAAAATTGCATCCCCATCTCCGTATAAAACCTTATTTTCAAAATATTTCATTTTACCTTTATCATTTCAAAATTTTACTCAGAGCCTTTTCGAGAGAGAAACCACCATCCCTTTCAAGGTCCATTCTTCCATAACTCAATCTTTTAATTTTTTTGTACTTTTCCATGGCTTCTTCTTCAAATGTTTCTTCCACCGCTATTTATATTGCCATAAGTAAACTTCTAATTGGTTCGCTGCCTATACAAGTGATAGTTTCAACATCCTTGCAACAACCATCTCCATTGTAACTACCACTGCCCCTATTGGTGGTTCTGGTAGTGCTTTTTCTGATATCACCCTCTAAAAATCTTAGAAGGATTTCCTCAACAACCGTTTAAAGAAAGACTTTAGGCTTTACCGCCTTACCCCTATTTTGGGGAAAAGGATGCCTTCATCTAGTCCCTTGAGCCCTTTGAGGAAGAATTTTTGGCAAAGCTTAACAAGCCGCCCCAATTAGGCCTGAGTGAGTCCACTAATGCGCTTATCATTTTGGCTGATAGTATCTTACGAGTTAAGGTGGATAGGGATGACTTCCCTTATTCCATTATTAATCTTAATGTTTTTGGAGGTGCCCTAGATGAGTGGGACCTTTGGTTGGATCATGTGCATGCTGACCCTTCTCACAAAGTCATCATCAGGGGTTTGGTCTGATAAGGACCATTCAAAGTCTAAAACTTTCATATTTCCAAACACTCCAATACTTTTAATCTGGTGGCCTCTCACTAGAGAATGGCTCACACACTTTCATTACGAGTTGGGGGAATTTACCATCACAATATAGGATATATGCAAGCTAACTGACCTCCCTAACTTGGGGAGCCTCGTCATACTGATGGTTTTGAGAATGATGAGCATGAGAAAATGTACGAAGAACTGCAGCAAGCCTTATCTGAGTTCTCTCGTTATGTTTTTATTAATAAGATGGGTGCCACTCAGAACTCTTTTGCAAAGTGGCTGAGATATTGGTTCAAGGCCTCCGAACCCCCCCCCCCCCCCCCCCCCCAAAAGAGGGGAGTTCGAGTAGAGCGCCCAAGAGCCAAGTTGGGCCCAAAATCAGGTCTCTCTCACACTTAACAACATTTTTATGACTTTTCTGAGAAGGTTTTTATTCTCAGGTAAACCAGATGATTACCGTCGCCAGTTTTTTTTTTACTAGAGGTTAGACTTGATCAAGGTAAGGAAGTGCCCCTCGCAGCCCTTACTTTGGGCTCAATGTATACTTGGTTGGACCGTTCTCATGTGGATATGGAACGATCTAATGGTCGCTATAATGTGACCAGTTTTGTTAATTCTTTCATTTTCATGGCCTTTCTTTTTGCGAGATTTCTAAATTTTACTCCAGAGCATGCGCTTGCCATAGTGATGCCACTAGAAATACTAGGTGGAATAAAAAAAATCCAAGAACCATTTGGTTCCTCTCATTGACAATGTGGATGAATTCTTATTCTTCCCTTACTATAAGTGAGTGGGGGTGTTTTCTCATAGTTCTCTTTCTCATCTTCTGGAGGAATTGTTTACTGCCCCTCTGATGTAGTCTTTGTGTCTACAAGCCACCTCATTTGTGTCATGAAAATTATCCTTCCTTCCACTCTTCCTTCCCTGGAGGATCTTGGTCAAGGTGTAGAGTTTTATCACTCTGAACGAGTGATGGATTAATTTGGCTATGATCAGGGAGTCCATTCCCCCACTTATCCATTAAGCACCGCTCCCTTAGAACTTTACTTAGAGTCATACGTAAATTTCCCTCATTAGGGGATGATTTATAGGACTGATGGCCTTGGTGGCCTTTTTGTACCTGCTCGTGATTATCTCCCTTCATTAAAACACTCTTGGTTCAGCCTATGGCAGCACCAAATTTCTTTGATCAAGAACTGCATAGTAGATGTGCCTCGAGAGACCATTCTTACTAAGATACCCAATAATGTTAAGTACTTGGGTAAAAGGACCCAAAAGGAGTTATGGTATCGTAGTACTGTTGTGAACACCCCACTCGAGCAAGTAACGCCTATTTTGTTGAAGACTTTGTGCGAGAAGTCTATTTATGCAAAACACCCTGAGCCTTAGCCATCTAATGCAAAAGGAAAGGGTAAGGAAAAGTCCAATGCCTCCTCAAAGAGAAAGCATTCAGACAGTGATGTGTCAAACTTTGTCCCTGCAACCATTAATACTCCTTCTCATGTGAGGACTATGGATAGTAAGAAGAAGAAGAAGATAATATTGTTGAGCTTAATACTCCCTCTTATGTTCCACATCAAGAGTCAGATACTGATACCTTTGGGACTGAGGAGACTTATTAGACCATCCGCGAGAAAGGTTATGAGTCCTTGGGTATTCCAACCGAATAATCATCCCTCTCATCTTACCCCTTGTAGAAGGTACTCTAGATAATTTCCTTTTATTTAGTGAAACTGGCAACAATGAAGGTTCGAATGCTTGTTCCCCTTCTTAATCACATGAAGAGGAACTATTTAATTATGGAAACACCATTTCCTACGATGATAACAGTTCTTTTTCAAATGACATTGGTGTCATTAATCCACACCATGATCACTGAATGGATACTTGTGTTTTATTATCAGCTTCGATGGGTTCTGACAATGAGCAGGAGGACGTCATGATCTACTCTGCTTCTCTTACTAGCCACACCACTGAAAAACTTCCTTATGGACAAACCCCTCGAACTTACACTATAAGTTCTTTTATTATTTTCTTTATTTTTTTTGCTTGAGTTTTTCTCAATATTGTTTAACTTTTAACTTGGTCTCTTCTTTTGGTCAGGCTTCTTCCATAGGGATGAGTGGACCTTCAGAGGTGAGGACCACCTCCTCAACTTCACCTGCTTACCCGAGAGGAACTCCATAATTATTTCCTCTTTAAGTCTCGCTGGGGAGGTTTGTTCTTAAAACTTAAATCTCACATCTATTTTTGTCTACCATTTGCCTTTAATATTTTCTGTCTTTTTATATTTTGCAGCTTTCTACTGTATTCCCCAATTATGTGATGGGGTTTTCTGTTGCCTCTCGTACTGGGCATGTACTAACCTATCTTTTTAAATACTTGCCTTTTTAAGTTTCTTCATCTATCAACCAATGAGTTTTTTTGTTAACTTATTTGTACATTTATCTACTTAATAGGTGACTTTAGCTCCTAGTCCACCTGCTAAGCCTCCTTCTCTTTCTTCAGTGGGCATTTATATTGTTAGCCCTTTTGTTACCCTACCTACAGAGGTAATTATTATTATTATTATTATTATTATTATTATTATTATTATTATTATTATTATTATTATTATTATTATTATTATTATTATTATTATTATTATTATTATTATTATTATTATCTTTTGCACGTGTTTTGGCTCCTATTTGTGACTATTCTCACCCTGACTTTTCCATATTTGAAATTTACGTTGTAGGGATCCCTTTCAGATAGGCCTGCCACTAGTGGGGGAATACTCCAACCCACAGAAGTTGTTATTCCTAGGTTGCCACCTTCTGGGAGAAAATATATTCCCATAGTCTGTCTTCCCATGGATAACAGGTCGTTGGTTCAGCCTCCTCCCAGCCAGCCTGTTTATAGTATATCTACGAGTGAACCAATTTCACAGGTTTCTTCTCCAGTACATGTATCTACCTATCTCTCATTGTTATATAATTTTTTACTTGGTCTCTTTTCTAACGACTATTTATTGTTGGGTTGGTACGAGCACCCCTGCGACCCCTATGGTTGATTTGAGCCCCTCTCCCCCTCCTAGAGTTCAAGTATTTAGAATTATTTGTCTCCATTCTTTAATAGCTCATTATTTTATACTTTACTTGAGTTCTATCTCCTTTCTTACTTACTTATATTTTAGGCCAGAGTCAGCACTTCGCCATCGATTATTTCTGCAGCTGGTGTGCAGGTGAGGAGCTCAGCTGCCACTCCATGTTGGGTATTTTCTTTCTTCTCCTGGGATTTATATACTTGTAATTCTTTCTTTATTTAAGAGTATATTGGATTATGGCCTTTCCTATTTTCCAGGTGTCTTCTCGTAGGTCCCTCTTGTAGTGGACCCCGTAAGAGGTATCCCATACACTATTATACTTGGTACTTCACCCTTATTACTTTTTTTACTGTATAAGGAATCTTGGTGAATTATTCTCTATTTCTTTATTCTCTAGGGTGATACTACTGGAGTCCCCCTATGTGCGAAACATCTTGCGATACTTTGGAGGTGACTTCCCAGGTACTCATTTCAACACATCTATTTGGTAGCCTTGCTTTTTTCTGTGCAAGTGGTTTATTAAGACTTCCTTATATCTTTACCCTTAGGTTAGTTTTAATGAGGTCCTTTTTCATGTGGGGCACTAGCTAGAACCGTAGAAAAGGCTCCTCAGGTACTTGTTTAAATATGCCTTTTCATTTCTAATTTTCTTTTCCTACATAAGTGTTCGCTAACACTTTCCTATTTCCCAATTTTTAGGTTAGTGAGTGAGGAGGTATTATGTTGTTATACCTTGTTCATTCATTTTTTGTTTCCCCTATCCTTTCATTCTTGCTTTGACTGTGCAAGCTTCTTACTATTACACCCCTATTTCCTTATTTTTAGGTCAGCGAGGCAAGTGTTCCTATTCATATAAAATAGACTGGGAGTGCTGCAGTGAGAACTCCTCAGGTATTATATCATCATACCCGACTTATTATGGTTTTTTTAGAGTCTTGCTTTCTGATGATAAAGTGCTCTAATAATGTTATACATGTTTTTCCTTTACTAGGTTGGCAGAGCACATCTAGGAGGGCCCTCCCGATTTGCAGGCAGTATGCTCACCCCTTCGGGTCGGGGTAATCTCTTTATTTTCTATTTCTTTTCTAAGTGATGTTGTTTATATATTCTTCTTCCTTTCCTTATCCATTCTTTCCATGCTTCTTGTTTTTAGGATCCTGTGAGTGAGCGTGTTGAGTTAGATAATAATGAGGGGCCTATCTCTGAGGCTACTCTCTATAACGGTGCTAAGGAATCTAGTCAGGAGTCTTCCTTCCTTCCTTCTGAGGTTGAGTTTATGAACACAAGGTATGATGATATTGTGGAGTCTTTTGATGTCTTTATGAGGGATGTATTGCGTGAGGAGCAACCTAAGTGGTTTAGGATCCACGAGCGGGAGGTGTTGGATATGATACTTGAGCACCATCCTGAGACTTTCACATCTCAAAGAATTCCCAACATTGATAGCCTTACTGTATTTAACCTTAAGGACCTTGCCATAAATATTCATAACTTCCTGTCTACTTCACCTACCTAGCTGACTAGTGTGAGGACTTTATTATTTCTGCAGGGTCTCTATTATCTTCAAAGGGTCTATTATTTTTAGTTAGATTGGATTGAAACTTAAGTTCGTCTCTTCTTGAGTGTTCCTTTTAAGAAGATGATGAGGCTTTATGTGTCCAGAAAGTCTAGAGCTTAGCAATGCTAGGCTAAGGCCACTTGATTTCAGGGTCAAATTCAATTTCTTGAGGCCAAGCTGGCCAAACTTAAGGCAGGTGACACTGATGATGAGGCCATAATGGCTAGGTTGGAGGAGAAATTTATTCAGAAGGCAGGTTCTTCTAATGATGACATGTGCTCATGGGAGGATCTGTTCTATGTTCTATCTAGTTGACACGTTTTGACATGTAGACTTTCCCTTTCTATGTATTCTTCATTTTTTCTTTATATGTGTAAATGTTGCTCCATATCAATGACAATAAACATTTTTATTCCATTTGTTTACTTTCATTTTGTCTCTATATTATTAATGATATATGTTTATTATGAGTCACTCCCTTTATTCCGTGGGAGTATTTGCACAAAGTCTTAGCAAATCAAAATTTTTGAACTTCCCTTGTTCCATATTTCACTTGGAATTTTTTTTTTTACTTTTAAGAAAATAACTTAGAGGAGGGATAGACGCTCTCTCCATATTCTAAAATAATCAAGTAAAGAATTTAGAAAACATAAGCAAAGACATCTTTTCACTTTTTCAAAACTTATTCTTTCAACAAAATAAAGCACTTGTCAATGTTTTAAAACATTCCATTAATTCGCGGGGTATTTAAACTGTTATTTCTAAAGGGACATTGCTCACTATACTTTACCTTTGCGATATATATACCCTAAGTACAATGAGTAAAGTTCCTTAGGTTCTGGGCCCTCCCATAAACTTTGAGAGCAAAAATTTGTTATGCCTACTAGAAAATATATCTCATTTTCTTTCATATTTAAGCAAAGTGATAAATTTGTTATTTTGGATGTACCCTCTTCACAAGATATTACTGAGTGGGTACTAATAATCTATTAGCAACAAATACAGATAAGTAAAGGAAAAAAAATTCGAGTGTTACCGATCAAAATAGTTGATATTCATTCACCTCTATGTATGTATTGTTTACATGCATTGTTCTTAAAGTTTCCTTTACAAAAAGAGTGTTTGTGCTAGAGCAAACTTTTTTAAATTACTAAAAGAAAATAACTTAGAAAGAGTCAAGCGTAATACTTCTTTAGCCTCTTACAATTGACAGGCTAAAAGCACTCTCTCTCGGGATCAGATATCCTATAATAGCCCGACTTCCCCACTCCTCGTACCACAAAGGGGCCTTCCCAGTTTGACTTAAACTTAGATGATTACATGCTCCTTAAGTGGCGAGTGGATGCTCATAAGACCAATTCCCCTACTTGAAACTCCCTAGGCTTAATTAATTTCTCCCAATCCCTAGATAGTTATTGGGTATATACTTTTTTGTTTTCATCTAATGCCACTAACTGCACATGTCCGGGGTCTGGTATACGACCATTACTTAGAGCCACTCTAGCTAAGGGTAATGATAATTATACGTGTAGGACAACTTCAGTCCCATAGACCATTGAGAAAGGTGTAAACCTTATTGGCCTTATTTTCGAGGTTCTATAAGACCATAAAACCATTGGTAGGTTTTTTTTCCCAAGCCCTCATCATGTCTTCAAGCATTTTCTTCAGGATGTTTATCATTGTTTTGTTTGTAGCCTTCGCCTGGCCATTCCCTTTGGGATATGAAATGGTTGAACTATTATGTATAATCATGTACTTATCTTTCAGGATCCCCACCTCCTTGCATATGAACCATTTCTCATTGTTTGTAAGGATAACCTTGGGAATACCAAAGCTGCATATTATATATTCCTTGATAAATTGGGTCACCACCTCTACAGTCACCCTCCTCAATGGAATCGCTTCCCACCACTTGGTATAGAATTCGGTAGAAATAAGGCTGACAACTTTACCATGATAGGCTGGGCTAATCTTACTTATTAGATCAAATGCCCAAGTTTGAAATGGATAGGGTCTACTAGATTTTTCCAGCTAACTGAGGGGGTATGTACCATGTTTCCATGCACCTAGAATGCCCTACGCTTTTTTACAAAGTAGATAGAATCAGCCTCCATCGTCGTCCAATAATACTCCAACATCATTAACTGATCATATAATTTAGCACCTCCCATATGAGAAGTCTCATGATTCTCCTTCAATACTCTCTCTACATCCCCATTTTCCATACATCTCAACGCCCTATCATTATGACCTTTTCTATATAACTCTCTGTCTACTAAGTAGAAACGATTTGCACTCTTCTTTAGGTAAATTTCATTTGCCCTCTCTATTGGGAGCTCTCTATCTTTGAGGTAGTCTATGTAAGTTTGTCTCCAATCTTCAAATTTTTCTATGAATTTAGCCTCAATGGGTTGGCCGAACTGGGTCTAGCACTTTAAACGACCTTGTTCCAGATGAGCAACCTCTATGCTCATGGTGGTCCAATAATAGCCCCCCTCCTCGTTTCAACTGATGATAAAGGGGAATATCACCATCCCCATAATGCCTCTCATGCATTATTGCCAACCTTATTTAGCCTCTTCTTCCCATAAACACCTCGACAGAATCCTCTCGGGATCTTAAAGTAGAGCATCCCTTAGAGAAGGTTGTAATTCACTAACTCTGACATCTTCATGCTTCCTTATCTGGTTTCCAACTATTTCACTATGGGACAGCTCCAGTTTTTTGTCTCCTCACTTGGAAACAATGACTTCACCCTAGTTGGTGTTGTTCTTCATCGCACTGTGATGGTAGCTTATTGCTCCCCCATCTCTAATTTTTCAGCTATCATAGCCAACGCTTCTAGATGCCTATTCATCGTTTGAGCATGTCTTTCTATTGTCACCTTAAAAAACTGGTTAAGTAATCTTTGAATCATTTGATTTGTATGGGGATAGGTTTTCATTCTTGAAAGGGAACTCTCCACTAACTTATTTCACCACAAAGTTAGAGTCCTCGCATATGCACAGCACTCTGATTCCTCTTCTCAATGCCTCTAGTAAGCCTAGGGTGAGGGCCTAATACTCGATGTTATTATTTGATCATTTAAAATCCAACTTTAACGAGAGAGTAACCTTCCTCTTTCTGTTCGAGAGGATAATGTCAGCCCTACCTTCCTCTTAGGCATAAGAGCCGTTAAACTCCATCTTCTACTCCTCCATTTTCTCTGCTAGTTAGGCTTGAAAATTTACAGCTGGAAATTTCTCACTGGGAGGCTCAAGGTAAGTGGGCCAAAAAATCTGGTACAGATTGGCTCTTGATGGCCTTTGGGACCACACATTTCAAATCATATCCAGAAAATATTAGAAATCACCTTGCTTCTCTACTCACAAGGGTTGTTTGCACCAAGAGGTATTTAATGAGATCACAGTTGGTGATGATGTGAACCATGTGAGCAGATAATGTCTTAACTTTTTCTCTACAGAAACTAAGGCAAGAAATGCCTAACTATGATGGTTTATCTGGACTGATTATTTAAAATCACCCGTGACAGGTAGTACACATGCCTTTCTATTCTTGACTTCTCTTGATCAAGAAAGGCTCCTATATATCTTTATGTTGAGTTCAAGTAGAGAAACAATGGTGAACCTTCTTCCGGGAGTACCATCATTGAGGGGGAAGCCAATATCTCTTTTATATTCTCTAAAGCTTTCTTTTTTCCCTCCTGTAAACCCATTTGGCCTTCTCTTTCATCAAAGGGTCAAAAGGGTGAGTCACTCCAAGGCTGGTATGAATGTTCTCAGGTAAGAAACCTTTCCCAAGAATCTCTTAAGTTTCCCCTTACTTTTTGGTGGTGGCATCATCAAGATGGACTTCCTCTTCTCTTCAACAACTTTCATCCATTGCCTATTTACTATAAAACCTAAAACTTTCCTTGTTGTTACCCTAAAGGCACACTTTGAAGGGTTCATTCTCATCTTATATTTGCAGCACCTATCAAACACCCTCTTAAAATCTTGAATATTATTTCTTTCTTTTTTTTATATTTCACCACCTGATCATCCACATAGAATTCTAATAGATCATGAAACAAGTCATGCAATATGGCCATCATCGTACGTTGATAGGTGGATCCTGCATTCTTCAGCTCTAATGGCATAACTGTGTGGTGAAATTTCCCCTAAGACGTTCGAAAAGCAGTTTTCTCAACGTCAGCTGGATCCATTCTAATTCGGTTGTAACTAACGTACCCATCCACGAAGCTGTACATTTTGTGTCCCGCTGTGGAATCCACCCATCTATCAATGTTTGGTAACAGGAATTTATCTTTTAGACAGGCCCGATTTAAGTCTCTGAAGTTTACACAAATCCTTATTTGCGTATTATCTTTCTTGGCTAAGGGTGCAATTCTTGAAATCCATATAGGATGTTGAATTGGCTTGATCAACCATGCTGCTAACAAATTTTTTCTTCTGCTTTAATTTTGAGGTCCGACTCAAATTTGTAGGTGTGAGTTGCTTGCCTTGCTGGTAATGCGCTGGGGTGAACATTCAACTTATGTGAGCTTACTTCTACGTCTATCCCAGGCATCTCCGTAGATTTCCATGCGAACACATCTGTGATTGTTTTGAGAAGGTTGAAAATCTCCTCCATCTGTGTGGGATTCAAGCCCTTGGAGATGAAGATAGGTCTTTTGTCTCCCCTTTTTACTCCCAAGCTTATCTCTTCTAGTTCTTAGAGCTGTTATTTTACCCCATATTGCATGCACTCAGGTGCCTCTTCAGGTTCATCTATATGTTCAATAATATGACTCATCCACCACAGAACATTACGTTGCTGGGTTGACGCTTTTGTCCCAAAATGCCACCTGCATAGACCGTTATAAACGGTAGATAACTTTTCCATCAGGTAACACATCTTTCTTGTAGGTTCAAGGAGGCATTGTCTCAACTTCAATCTTTATCATTTCTTTCACTTTTTCATATGAAGAGGCCACTCACTGACCCAACCTTTCATGCACAAAAATTTTGAGCTGATCACTTTCTCCCTCCACGCGGGGCTCCTCCAACCCCATGGTTAAGGTTCTTCTCTCTTCATCTAGATCAGTTTAGAATGTTGTATCCACTAAGTGGGTTTTTTCCACTGAAAATGGCCATTTTGTGGCCTTGATCACAATCTTTGTTTCTCGAATGTTTGTCATTCAACACTGGCGGAATATTGATGACACTATCCTATGTGTGTGCATCCACACTCGCCCTATCAAGAGTTGGTAGTTGGTGCTGACATTGATGATATGATATTTGATATGGGATGTAAAATTTAACAATTTTGTTCTCACATTCACATGTCCCTACGATTGCATCCCTAAACTATCAAAACTTGAAATCACCAATGGAAAGGTCACTCTCTTCTCCTTAAAGATTCCTGTTTCATACAATGTGCTAATAGGCATGATGTTAGTAGTTGCCCCTCCATCTATGAGTGCTTTAGTGAAGTTGATTTCATTTATCAAAGCTATCGTATAGAAAGGACGATTATGGAAATAAGACACTTGCCCATCAACTTCTGAGATTGATCAATCTTCCTATGGGTCCGTACTAATTTAGAGAAGGATCTCCTCAATAGTCAATTGATTCCAGAATCTTCTTTGTAGTAACTATATGGGTATCGTTTTCACCCCAATCTTATTGAAAAACCACTTGAATTCCAGACTTCTTGCTATGGCTAAGCATTCTGAGTTCATCTCTATTTCATACATATGTGCATTACACACATACTCCACTTTAGGCGTCCCCCCCTCATCTAAGGTAAGAACTACGTTTGATTTTCCTTATAAGGGGATTACCTGCTCCCCATATTCATCATTTTATTCTTCTCTATCTAGGTTGGCTAGCCAATCTTGAAACATTTTATCATTGCTCCACCACTTCTTAGGCTCTTCAGTTCCCTCCTCATCATATACCACCACCATATTGGCTGAACCATGATGATGAGCTGGCAATGGGTTCTTATTAACATCCACATGAGGTACTTGTACAGTTCCATTGGACATCTGTTCGCCAATGATCTTTTGTGTGTAAAAGCAATCTTTGGTCTCATGATGAACCCTTTGGTGGAGTTTGCAGAATTTTGTGTTTGCCTTATTTACTACAGATCGTATTTTCCCATTAGAATAAGGGGGACTAGATACACCTTTTTTGCACCAAAGTGTGGTAACAATCCATAGCTTATACCATAATATAAGGCAGTGGTGATGGAATGTCATCTCCAAACTTCCTTTTGCCTATTAGATTGTCTCTTTTGTATACTTGGCCTCCCTTCTTTCCTTTTGAGTTTCCATCCACATAGTTGACGGCTTGTCATATGGAGACTTGAAATCTTCGTGTTGTTAAGGGAATATATGTCCTCCAACTCTATGATCGGGGTTAAATAATTATCGCAATATTGCAAGTTGCACACGTGAGCTCCCTAAAAGTTCCATCTCCAGTCTCATTGACTAAATGGATTTATATTCCTCTAGCAACCCCTCAACACATATCTCCAGTAGCATTGCATCTTCCACATCCTCATGGACATCCACAACACTTTCTTCAAAGTGTTTGATGTACTACATCAATTCTTCTCCAGGTTTGTACCTCTTTTGCGTGGTTCCTCAACATGAACTCGTTTTTTGCTAACTTCTGGATGAACTACTTATTCATCTCCTCCCATGTAAGAATAATATTTGACGCATGGTGGGAATACGACGTGTACACTTTTTCTATGAGAGTCTTAGATAACTCTCGCAACTTCAACTCCTTATCATTTCCACGCACACCCAAGTACTCTACAAACATATTCACGTGCTCCTAAGGCTCCCACCCTTTCCCTTGAATTTGATGAACTTAGGAGGAACGTATGCCTAGGGATATGGCTTCTCATTGATGCTTTTTGGGGAGGGATTCTGCATATCCTCGCACATGTGAGAGGATTCCCATTAAGAAAAGAGTAGTTTTTTCAATTCCTCTATAGTAACCACTTCGTCGGGGGACTCCTCCAAGTTAACTTTCTTTATCACCGGTGAACTCGCTGGCATTGTTGTCTGCTATGCTACCACCTGTCAAGGCAGAGTCGCCTCCACAATCATTGTTACTTCTAATGCTCCTCCAATAGGGGGAACTGGAGACATCATGAATGTTTGGCTCAAACTTTCTAGGTCAACATTTTTCTGCTTTAAAATCTTAAACAAATAATCATTAAGTTCATCCCTGCTAATGGCTTGACTTCTGCTATATTGGTATGGCCCCGTTGAGGAGCATGTGCTCTCACTCCGATCACTATAACCTCCTCTTCGATTTTCTGGTCACTTTGAACTCCATTATCAGCTGGAGTGTCCTCAAACACTAGCTGCTTTGAAATATTATGTCCTTCTTTATCCTTAGTATTGAGGATACCTCCCCAGAGAAATCACCAAATATAGGAGGGTGGTTATACTGGGGTCAATGAAGAACTAGAATGGGTGAGGCGTGACCCAATCAAATGGATGTTGTCTTCAAGGCCTTCAAATTCTCAAGAGCAAATAGATAAGAAAACCTTCTACTCCTGTTAATAATGGAGTATGTCTCAAAGTTTCTTCATGGAAAGAGGGTTATGAGTATAAACTTTTATAATAATGATAATGTTTGAAAGGGATAGAGATCTCCTGAAAGTGATGGTTGTAAAGGGTGTGAAGAGATAAGCACTTTGAAACTCAAGAGAGAGCAGGGAGATAATATTTCCCTGGTGTAATTTTTACAAAGTAATGGTGTTAACTTATGTTTTTTATGTCATCTTGACCTTACCTAAGGGTCCTATTTATGGGAAAATACTAGGGCTACTTAGGTGCTAAAACAAGGCACCCCTAGAGATAAGCTCTGTAATGTACCTTTTGTCTCTGTTTGTCCATAAGATGTTTGTCTCCTCTGACAGACGACAAATGGTTCATACCAAAGCCAAAAAGAAAATATGTTGGATAATAGTTCCAAGATATGTGATTTGGTAAATATCTTTTCAAACGGTAACTTGTTGTACAAACTTTTGTAAAAACTTGTGAGTGGCCTTGAGGGCCACTCACCAATGGTCATTTAGAAAATACTTCTGTAAGCAGCCTCTTGGCTACTCACTCTTTTACTTTAAGTGTGGGTTATGTGAGTGCTCTAATGAACCTAGGACCTCTCTACTAGTATTCTCTCTATCCTAAATTATTAAGTGGTTGGGCTTTGGCTTTGCCCAACAATCCTTATCTCTCAACCACCAAACTAAAACTCCTAGGAGATCCTAATTGGCCTACTCGATTCTTGCTTGTTCAATCAAGGTTACCTGTGCAAGAAAAATAATAATGTTTGAAACTATTTAAAAGAAACTTGTGATCATCCCCTCAACTTTTGGATCTTCTCACATATTTCATCTTTTCTCTAGGGGGTATTCGTTTAGCACCCCCTTGCCATTTACGTTTGGACTTTGGCTATTTAAATTAGGGTTGCTCACTACAAGCCTTAAGACTCAATATTTTTTTATTGCCTCATTTAAGTCTTGGAGGCCCTCGTAATGGACCCTCTCGTCCCAATCTCTATTTTAGGTAACTTTAGTGATGGATCCCCTCGTGGTGGACCCTCTCGTCCAAATCTATGTCGGGCTATTTTAGGGATAGAGCCCCTCGTGGTGGACCCTCTAATCCAAATATATGTCTTGGGCCATTTTGGGAATGGAGCCCCTTATAGTGGGCCCTCTCACCCAAATCTCTGTATTGGGATATTTTAGGGATGGAGACCCTCGTGGTGGAATTTCTCATCCAAATATCTATCTTGGTTCATTTTGGGGATGGATCCCCTTATGGTGGACCCTCTCGTCCTAGAACCCCCTCACTCTATTAGGCCTGCTTGTGGCCATCTAAGTGGGTACCCCTCTATAATGTCATTGCCCCAAGAATTGTTAAATAGTAATTAAGGGGAGTTGAGTATAAGCAACCCTACAACCCTTTAAGATGAACTTCTAATAAGGTGTAATGGTATACGAACTCCGACCTGAATTGTCCACAAGGGGAAGAAAATATTATTTGCATTGGGAAGATCCTAAACCATGTCGTTGCAGTCTGGTAGCATAATCATGATACTTATGGGGATGTTATACATATCTCTGAGGTCGTACAACTCATTCTTAAGGACTTCACAATCATGCTATTTGGCATTGGTGTTTGAAGGGTCATAGGAGTCAATGGAACTCCTAAAAGTTCTATCTTTTATAGAAAACACATCAACAACAGAGATGAAAGCACAATCCTATCAGACATGATTATTTTAATCAAAGCCTACAAGTTAACAATAAATATGTTTGAAACCATACTGAAAAAATTTTGTCACTAGGTTGGTGCTCAACCTTGTCAACTATATCTAGCCCCACGAACTTAGAACCGTGAAGCTCCACATTCATAGGCTATGAAGAATATCTAATAGAACATTGATCTTGAGAGGTTTAACTAGGATGGGAAGGAGTATCCTCAAGTCGAACTACACTTAATGGAATATGAAACCCCTCTGCTGGGACCCGGGAAAAACCTTATGAGGCCTTCTAACATACTATAACCACCTGTTAACCTAAGAGTGTTCACTTATAAAGGTTAACTTAGATTTATGGGCTTTATCAGTGTCAAGAAGGATTGAATTTATGGGTAAATAGAGGATTGGGGGATATGTGGTTTCCAAAAAGAATAATTTGGGGAAAATGAAATCCTAGAACGCCTAACAAACCCTAAATTTGGAAAACCCTAGGCCAACCAACTCAATGGACATCTAAGATGTTTAAACTCCAATAAGAGCAGAAATACGCCAATAACCACCCACACTAATAACAAATCGCATCCATTATGGAAGCAATTGCAAAAAATCTCACAAGAAAACTCTAAGAAGGTACAAAAGTGAAAGCAGCGTACCCGAAACCCTAAAAGTGTTGAAGACGAAAATTAATAAATAAAATCTCTATCATTAAACAAAAGGAAACCAAAAAAGATCTATTAAAAAATGGAAGGAAACCAAAAAAATCGGTGGAAAAGAATTTCCATGCAAGAATCCAGCTAGAAATGCTAGACAACGGGAAGATTCTGGACGAAGAAGAAAGTGTTTGCGAACGAAAGACTTTTTCTATCACTAGAAAGTAATCATGTAAAGGAAATGGATTTAGAAAGTTTGAAATGATTTGAAAAATGCATTTTATAATTTTTAAGCGTTAATCATTACCACTATTAAAGAAAGACATGACATCACGCCTAGGAAAGGACACTAACACTTCGTAGACTGAAACACGCTACCCAAGCACATGTGTCATAATTGCAGCAGATGTTATTCCCATTGTTTCACACATGTCAAGTTAAACTTTAAACAAAAAAATTTACAAGTCATTATGCTCAGCATGGGATGAGAAGATCTAAAAATGATTATAATCATGGAGGCCAATGACTTTCCACTATTAACACTTCACTCACTCAATCTTCTCAGCATATACACAGAAAACATAAAACTTCAGAGAATCCGTTGTAATCCTTAATCATGAGCAAAGTCTTGGGGGATTTTGTTGTACCATAAATATGAAATAGCCTATGGAATAATTAGAAGATGACCGCTGGACTCGTCTCACTTAGAATGGAGGTTGGCTCAACTACCAACCTGGCGAGCTAAGGCAATTCTGGTCAGCCTTAGTGTCAAAGATAGTGAAGTTAGTCTATCCATCTCAAATCAATTAACACCATTAGTAGGCATATACTATGTGATAGGGTGATGTCAGCAACACACCCCACGTGGGGGAGATATGCAAATATTCCCCCATATTCTTTATAACTAGCTTCATAATTATTCTCCCACTTGCATGTAATTGTGTACCTTCCTAACCTATAAAGGCATGACTCTTACCTCTCTCCATTCTTTCTCTTATAATAACCTATAAATAGCCCACTACACCCTAATGGGTGGGATCGGGATATTATTTTCATGTCGTTATGTTGTCCATTTCTAAACTAAACTTGAGAGCTTATAACCTTTATTCGTCCACAGATCTTAACAACTGCATTGGTACATTAACGTCTGAACCTCTATCTGTTGGCACTATTTTGGGCCGAACCATGTAAATATGGTTTCATTCTCAATATCTCACCTCTCTCTACTATTTTCTCTAGATTAACATTTACGTGATTATACAGCTTTATCTGTTATTGCTTATAATTGATGTATATATGGTATGACTTCATCCATATACTTGTTTTAGATGTTAACAATGAAGATTGATATGAAAAGAACTTCTTTGGAAAATCATGACCTCTGAATGCAGTATTAAACACTTGGATGAGTTCCACATATCCTCCGATCAAATTCCTCGGGTCCTAAAATGACCCAATAAAAGTTTCAAGGCCTTTATCTTTGGATTAAACCAATATTCAAAGATCTAAGGGACCCAAAAAAGATTAAAGGAATTACCAAGGCTATCATCCTTGATTTCGTTCCAACTGACTAAGGTTTAAGGACCTATAAAAATCCACTTTTAGCATTGCTCAACACTTGGCTGAGGTCCATACATCCTCAAGCCAATAGTTAATGGTCTAAGGACCAAAATAAGACAAAAGGAATTACTAAGGCTTTCATCCTTGATTCCATTCAAACTGACTAATTTCTAAAAACCCATAACAGTCAACTCAAATGCCTTTTATGTAGCTAAGAAATATGTTTCAAAAGGACAAATTTATAGAAAAATGTTAAGACCTTAGGAAAATATCTTTTTAAATGTAACAATCATTTTAGATCATTGTTCTTGACTTCAGAAGCTGAACAATTTTACCACATAGGTTTAAGGAACCTAGACCCTACCTCAACAATATTCCTTCCCGTTAATTTTATAGTATCTATAAAAAAATTCCTTGGAAAAATAAAAATAAAGCAAGTATAAATCAAAGAAGAGACAGTACAGAAGTCAAAATTTCAGAAAACAAGCCATTGTCATTGTCATTACAATTGATAAAGAGCAGTGGGTTAAATAAAAAGTCCCATAACCCAAAAGAGTTCAAAATAAGAACATAAAAATTACATCAAAGGATTCTTAAGGCTTGGGATTGATGGGGGTTTACTCCACAAGTGCTTCGCTTGACTTCTTTAAAGGGATTGAGTAGATCTGAGAGATGGGGGATTCCTTTTGGTCTTATTCTTCTTGAATAACAACGGTAGAGGCCTCATTGATATCACCTTCATCGATCCTCTCAGCATCACATCCTTCATCATTATATTGGGGAGATTTAACAAACAAATCGGATGCATCTACCTCAAAAAATATTATTGGATCTGAGCCTTGTAGGCCTCAAACCCCGAGCTATACTTTTGGAAAAGAAATCCCTTATATTTCTCAGAGTTAACGTAGGCATCCAAATTTCTCTTTATGATGGAATATCCTCCCCTATAGCTTAGAGAGCTTTACTAAGACCACATTATACTCCTTTTGTAGCTCCTGACCCTTAGAGGTTAGTAGATAATTCATAAGATTAAAATCTAATACATGCTACTTTAGAAGATCCATGTTCTTCTTAAACGGAAGGAGTATATTTTTAGAGCCTTAAAGTTTGAGAGTTTGACTGTGGAGTGCCTCCATTGCCACTTTGTTCTCAATCTGAGCCAAAACATTTCCTTCTTCAACTTTGGCTAAGGAGTCCCAAATAATGGCAAAAAAGATGCATTATCCCTAAGGGTCTTCACATTAAGAAGTTTCTCTTACTCCAAGGAAGTGATCTATAACCTCAGACTTGTCCTTTCCTTCTGTAGAGTATCTACCTCCAACCCATGGTTGTTAGTTATCTAGTTCAATTCTATCTAGATGAGGTCCCACTTGCCAGCCATCTTCACGGCCTTGTTCCACCCTCTTTGACCTTCCATAACATCTGCCATTAAGGCATTAGACAAGTGTTGAGCCTACAAGGGAAATAAAATTATAAAAATAAGGCATGTAAAGTTGGAGTTTACCAAGGAAATAAAATAGATATGAAAGTACCCTTCCTATAAGATGGACCAGCTCATGAGCATTGGCAGATCCCCCCTGACCCCTTAGCTTGGCCATTATTTGAGAACATTTTATTTTATCTAGTGAATAAAGGGCATCTATGATCGATGAATAAGAATCCATCTCCTCAATTGGATGAGGCCATGAGTATCCCTCTATTCCCAAGGTCAATAAATCTCTAGTGACCACACTAATTGTCCTCTTGGGCTGGCCTGAGGCCTCAATGGCACCCTTCAGTTACCCCTCCTTCTGGGGGTACACCATAATCTCTTTCCATTTGTCAAGAGGATCATGTAAAGATTTTGTAATTTTTGAGACCACGGTCTATAAGTATCTTGGAATAGAAGGATCACTCTGAGTTTCCCCAGAGGTCTTACCTTCCCCCGAGTATGCTTGCAGCATGTAAAGGGTTTTAATTGTAGACTCTAGCAATGAGCCTTCATTAGAGCCGAACTTAATCTCCTCTTCCTCCACTAACTTGGAACCAGGATTTAGAATACCCACAAATGTGTTAAACTTCAGGTGCTTGGTGGATATTGATCTTTTCCCCTTGTTGAATATAAACTCAATAAGGCATTTCTTAGCAAATAACCTCGCATCCCTCCATTCCTTTCTTTTATCTACTGGACCATAAATAAGGACCAAGTTCATCATTAAAGAGTCAAGAATGAAGGTAATGGTAGAAAAAAGAAAGGCAGGTTACTTAATGGGAGAACAATCTGAGTCAATCAATATTGTACCTCCAGTAGTGGGAAACACCTATCCAATGATCGGAGGAAGCTCAAACTTATGCCTATACTGGTCATCATCCCCCTCAGAGGCCTAAGAATCCTTGCAAGAGACCATAATAATATTTTTCCTCTACTTAGGCACCAGAATAAAAGTCTTAGTGCCAAGTGAATCCCCAACTACTCTCTTGGGAGCATCAGGATCATTCCTAGATGTCAGGGCCTTAGGCTCAGCCCCTAACCCCCACATAAAGAAACACTTTGTGGTGACGAAACCCTAGAAAGGGAAGGAAGCCAACTTTTGGGCCTCAGTTATTCTATCCTCCTCATAATTATAAGGCTCAATGACCACTACAAAATAAGAGGGATAATTAGAACTAAAGTTATTGGTTAGTAAATAGGCTCAAGGGTATAATAATAGAAGTAAAGATCAACTCACCTACGAACGGTAGATAACACCATAGTGTAGGACAATCAATGGGCTCCACGGGGTCTGGAGTGGCCCAAGATCCCCAATAAAGAAGAATATCTCCTTACAGCTCTTAGGGGTATTGTGACTATCCTTACCAAACACCACTGCTACCTTTGGGGAGAAATACTATAGCCCCTTATATTTGGGCTTGCTCTGTTTCGAGACACTATACAACTTGAAAAATTAGTTTAGGGTAACCTTATGCTTGCCTCCACTTAACTCTCTAAAAGCCAAGACCATGTCCATCAAAAACCTCTAGGAGTTAGCAAACAGTTATGATGGCGCTATCCAAATGATTTTAAAATCATTTCCATAGGCAGAGGAAGATAAAACTTGGATTCATAATGAAAAAAGCATTCGTTAAAGCACACGTGATGAGCTCAAAGAACAAGCCCTCTCTCTAGGATTATCAACCCTTTGACTGATGGACTCTATAATTTAATTGGTATTCTGGATTTTCACTAAGTCTTGGTCAGTGGCCTGAGAAGCAAAGCAAGCTAGTGAAATGGGGTTTGTTGGCCCCAGGTAATTAATCACCATTGAACCAAAGGGAATGAACCAATTGGGAAGATAATCAGAGGCTTCATCCCCTTACCTAATAGTCGATGGGAGAGAAACATGAGGCCCAATTATCGAAAGGGGTCTTAGGTCTAAACCTTTGGAAAGAAAAAGGTTTTCGACATATATTATTTCTAAGAAAGAAAGAAGGAAAGAAATTGCTTACTTAAGACTTTTAAAGTGAAGAGATAGTTAGAATGCGATGTGAAGATTTTAAGCCAGCTAAGAAGATCCTTTATATCTCCAAGGCTTGGTACCTTAGTCCCTTCATCCCCCAAGCATTTCCTATTAAGTACTCTAACCACTTGCATGTTCATTTCCAATGAACTCTCATTACGACGAATCTTGGCTAGATACCCTTCTACCCCAAACTTTTGTAAAGAGTAGGTGTTTCCTCATGAATATTTTCAAGAATCAATAAGGGGTTACTAATGAAACCACATTTGACTCTTGGTACTTAAAATCTCCTTAAGTCCACCCACTCCACTCATGCAAGGATAGAGGTTCTAGAGTCAACCTCAGACTAATATCAAATCATCGCCTAGCTCCAAAGACCACAATCACTCTTGACAAAGAGGATCCACCCTATTTGGTTCAAAAGATTCATGACCCTACCGATATACTTGGTGATCCCACACTTGATATCAAGACTTGCGCTCAGTTAGACAATGAGATTAGCTCCTTTTGCTACACTTCCACTGTAGATCCCATAAATGTAAATGAACAATAAAAGATGAGCATTGGATAAGTGTTATGAAAGATGAGTTTCTTTAATTTTGAAAGAATGATGTTTAGGAATTAGTCCGCTTGACTTAGCAAGACTAATTTCATTGGTACCAAGTGGGTGTACAAAAATAAGATGGATAAGAATGGTACCATAGTTCACAATAATTCTAGTTTGGTCTCTCAAGGTTACGCATAAGTTTAATACACACAAGTTTAAGGTGTGGACTTTGACGAATAATTTTCTCTTCTTGCTAGGCTTGAGTTCACTCGCTTGTTACCCACCATAACATGTTATTTATGATTTAAGAAATACCAAATGTATGTCAAGAGTTCCCTTCTGTAAGTGCGAGCTTTTATAAATCAAAGCTCTGATACCACTTGTAAACTCTGGAACCCCAGATAAAAGTTATAATTTCCTTTGAATGCAGAAGCGTTAGGAGATGGTTCAACCGATTAATTTAATCCAAGTCCTAGAATTTGCCTAAGTCATATTTATCAATATTCCAAAGTTAGGCCAAACCAATGTTAGCAAATGACTTGAATTAAACAACTTTACCCAATATTTAATTAAAGTCCAAATTAAATTGAGCGTGATGAATTAAACCGAATTTTATCTTGATTTATCCTAAGCATGCGTTCTAAATTATTTAAGCAAGATAAAATAAATCAATCACACTACGACGCGATGTACGAGGAAAAACCCAAGACGGGAAACAACCTCGGACGGCCCTAGCCACAAATCCACTAGATACGAAATTACAATTACAAGACAGATAGACTTACAACGTACGACTCGATCCCTCTCAAGACTCGACGCTTCTTCTTGTAGAAACCTCTTCCTAGCGAATAACCTTGGAACACCACCGCGGTCTCGGAATCCACCGATAGGACTTTATATGGTCACCGTCACCCGAACATGGAGCCTTTCTCCGTGTGGGTAAATCATCATAAAAAATACTTTTTCTTTCTTTGTGGGTGGTGGAAGCAAAACCCAAAACTTCTCTTTAAATCGGTGTAGAGAAAACCGGTGCCAAACTCCAAGCAATTGATAAGTATATAAGAACTTGGAATAAACTCATTTGGGTGTAAACACTAGAGTGATGGAAATTTTTCTCTAACAATCTCACTCAAAACATGAACATTTTCCTTAAACAAATTTTCTCTCAAACTCTCTCTAAGATATGGAAATAGATTGGAAAAGTTAAGTTGGAAAATGTCCTTCCCGCACATAATAAAGTCTGAAAAGGTTGGTTAAAAACCAAGTGGGGAAGTGGGTGCAAAACTGCCACAAAACTGCCAAAAACTGTTCCCGCCTGGCATCTCGTTCGAACGACATTTCGTTCAAACGAAATCTCGTTCGAACGAGACTTCTAACGACGTTCCAGATTGAACTCTTTAGAATCTCGTTGGAAATCTCGTTATAACGAACAATCTCGTTCGAACGACATTTCGAACGACAGACCAGTATACTTTGGTGGGAACTCGTTGGCAGGTTCGTTCGAACGACATTTTTGTTCGAATGACAATCTCGTTCGAACGACTCTATCGAACGAAAAACCAGAAAGTTTGGAAAATTCGATTTTAGCCCAGAAAACTTTATAAACATTTAAATAAAGTTTTAATTAATTCTTTCTTAAAACAAAACGCAGTTTTTATAAAACCTAACACCCAATAAACTTGTTCCAAGCTCCTATATATATATAATTGCATTCATACCTTGGGAGCATGGAACTATGGTTGATGACGTAGAAACGAGGCACGCAAACCGGCACATTTGATGAAGCTTTATACTCTTTGCCGCTACGTCTTCAACAAACACTTCATAGGCTTGAGAATATTACAATTAAATACTATCCTATGAATAAATGTTTTTGTCCGAAATTGAGCCAAAACTATATATGGACTCAATTGGAAATTTGTGTCCTTACAAATCTCCCCCTTTGGCTATTCCGGGACAAAAACCAAACAAAAATCCTAAAGGGCCGTCAAGCTCTACTAGACTCAAAACATAACCCACCCAAACTTGACTCAACCCAAGGATCAAACGCTTTGCCATTTAAACAATGCCGCTTTAGAAGAAATCCTGCACACTTAAGCAAACTCATAAAATGCATAGGGAATATCAAAGTATTAAATGCATAAAAGCATAAAAGCATATGGAAACATAAAAGCATGTTGAAGCTTAATATGATAAGACATTAAAGAATATGGGCAATAAAAGCAAGGCAAAGACAAACAAATATCATATATATATATTTATATATATATATATATATATACTATAAATATACCAATAAGTACTTGCATATATATATAGATATAAACACACACATAACACAAAATACAATAAGTTTGCACACTCGTATGGCAAAAATGTGTCATATGGAAACGGAAGTGTTGGGGTGTGAACTAGCAACAATTAAATTTAGACCCAAACACTTAATAAACATTCACGGAGTTCTCATTTGATTGCAAACTTTATCACATTTAAATATAGCCTCATGTGACAATATGAAGATTGAACTCAATGAACAAACATACACAATGCATACAAGCCTAGCATGATGATGATTCTACAAACCAAATAGAGTCATGACATTAAAGACAACTAGGATAAACGGACATTGTGCAAACCGTTGATATACCATCCAATTCTCCCTCAATAAGCATATATATTCTTTTGCTTTTGAATGAATATATCAAACAAACATAGGCCTTGGCAATTGTTTTCTTTTTAATGCCAAATATTCTGTTTTTAGGCCTTTGGATCACGTATTTCTTTTAGATCCAATAAACGGTGGCTTACTATTGCAAAGGATTTGATTCATCCTTTCGGAGCCCTTCCCCGTGCACATTTATATTTATCATGTTTTCATTTTCACACAAATCTCACATGCAACGGATTTTGACATGCACTAGTCCTCCTAGGTCATAGATATGAAGATGACTAGATTGGTAGGAGAACACCTCAAAAAGATCAAATATAACATGTGACATTAAGATTTCAAAAGAGCTCGTGCATGTGTGAAAAGAGGCATATAGAAATAGAATCCATTTAAACAACACAAAATCCAACTACTCCATAAAATATGGTAAAGAACATTTTAAGGATTGACAATCTTAAACCAAAAGTTCTAGCCACATGGGAGCGTAAAAGATGGGATTCAAACACAAGTATATGCCACTTAAAGTGTATCAAACTAAAATACACACAAAATAAAATCTTTTTGAGTTTTTGACATTTTTAACCAAAAATAAAGATATATACTCAATAGATAAACACAAATCATTTGAAGATTTCATTAAGCTTATATTACCAAGAGATAAAATCCAAATGATAAACAAAAATCTTTTTGTATTTTTCATTTAATGCAAACAAAATGAATGAAATATAATACAAAAGATAAACAAAAATCATAATTCTAGCATGTGATAAACATGGAACATAGACTAGAACATGACTAAACATGCATACTTCTAGCAATGATATATAATATGAAGCACAAAAAGCTAGAGTATGCATCAAACACTAACACATTCAACCTTTAAATTTAGCAAGGGAGGTTTCATGTGATAGTAAAGGAGAATCAAAAACCCTATTTTGCAAGGCAACCAAGTCGGATTTCCTAACCCAAATTAATGAAGAATGACTATCTTGGGGTGTTGGAACGTTAACTACCGTGGTTACTTTACTATGGGATTTTCTAGGAATTCGTTTAAGATCAAAACAAAATTTCCTAAGATGACCCTTTCGACCACAATGTGTACAAGCAAAAACATGTCGAAAAGATTTACCTAAGGAGTGATCTTTAAATGCATTCCTAGTAGATTCTCCTAAAACATTGGTCTTGACTTTATGAGTACATTCATTACAAGTATTGAAGCCTAAACCACAAGTGTCATTTTTAATTTGGACCGTTCCTAACATTTTATCTAGTTTTTCCGAACGACACTCCAAATCAAATTTGACATTACTAGAGTCTTTTAATTTATTTTGCAATTCTAAAATGTTAGACTCTAATAAAAAGTTTCTCTCTTCAAATGCAAGAAGCTCCTTTTTCAAGGATTCCATTAAACCCCCAAGGCTATCTCTTTCGCCTTCTACATATTCTAGCTTCTCTTGAAGAGTTCTCTCATGTGTCCTAAGGTCTTCTATTAAAGCATTTTCATCAACGACCTTGACACTCTCTCTTAAACTAGCTTCTAACTTCAAATTAGCTCTTTTCAATTTAATAGATTCTTTATAAAGCTCTTGAAAAGCATTTTGAAGTTCACTCACATTAACCTCGTCTTCATTTTCACTCTCTCTTTCTTCTCCACTCTCACTATCATCAAAAACAAGAGAATCATGTATAATGACCTTGGAAGTGGCATGTGCTATCGTTTCATCAATCGATGAGTTCTCACTATCACTCACATGAATAGCCATAAAAGCCACAAAATTTTTTTTAGTGGGGGAATCGGGCTTTTCTTCCTTATCACTATCACTAAGGGTCGCATTATATGAAATGGGTCGCTTACCCTCTTTCCTTAGTTTAGTGGGGCACTCATAAGCCCTATGGCCATAACCTTCACAACCAAAACACTTATTAGACTCGTCCTTATCTAAATGTTCATTACTAGGTTTCGGGATATTTTTGGCTTTAGGAATCTTCTCCGCTTTATACATCTTCTCGTTCTTGTCATGCTTAGAAGATTCAAATTTCTTAAAATCATTTTTAAATTTATCTTTGTTAATTTTAAGAAATTTTCTAAATTGGCGAGAAAATAAATCCATGTCTTCCGAGTCACTATCACTATCGCTCTCTACTACTTGTTTGACCTCTTTTCGGGCTTTTAAAGCAATGCCCTTTTAGATTTTATTTTCAGTTTTAGAGGGAAACATATTCAGTTCATAGGTTTGTAAATCACCTACAAGCTCTTCTAATTTCTTAGAGGCTAAAGTTGGTAAAGAATTTAAAACGGTCACCTTTGGAATAAATCTATCGGGTAGGGACCTTAAAATTTTCTTTACAACACGGTCGTCAGGTATTTTCTCTCCCAAGTTAAAAGATGAATTAACAATATCAGAAAGTCTAGCATAGAATTCATCAAAAGTTTCTTTTTCATTCATTTTGATAGTTTCAAATTGAGTGGTGAGGTTTTGGAGTTTTGAAGCTTTAACGACACTAGTTCCTTCATGAGTTAATTGTAAAATATCCCAAACTTCTTTAGTGGTTTCACACGTCATAATACGTCGGAATTCATCCGGTGTGACAGCGCTAAACAAGGCATTTAAACCACGGGAATTGAAATTAGCAAGTTTAAACTCATTTTCAGTCCATCTATCGGCGGGTTTGATAACACGTTCATTTTCAACTAAATAAGTTGGTGGGGACCACCCGTTAACAACAGACATCCAAACTCTTTCGTTGATAGATTTTAGTGCCGATCTCATACGCACTTTCCAATACGCGTAGTTTGAACCATCGAAAATAGGAAATTTTGAAAATGAGGAAAAATCCATTTTAGCCAAAAATTTAAAGGATCTTAACGAAATAATTTATCGTTCTTGGCTCTGATACCAATTTGTAGGACCACGGATTTTACTTTTCTCAATTAAAATCAAAGTTAATAATTTCCTTTGAATGCGGAAGCATTAGGAGATGGTTCAACCGATTAATTTAATCCAAGTCCTAGAATTTGCCTAAGTCATATTTATCAATATTCCAAAGTTAGGCCAAACCAATGTTAGCAAATGACTTGAATTAAACAACTTTACCCAATATTTAATTAAACTCCAAATTAAATTGAGCGTGATGAATTAAACCGAATTTTATCTTGATTTATCCTAAGCATGCGTTCTAAATTATTTAAGCAAGATAAAATAAATCAATCACACTACGCCGCGATGTACGAGGAAAAACCCAAGACGGGAAACAACCTCGGACGGCCCTAGCCACAAATCCACTAGATACGGAATTACAATTACAAGACAGATAGACTTACAACGTACGACTCGATCCCTCTCAAGCCTCGACGCTTTTTCTTGTAGAAACCTCTTCCTAGCGAATAACCTTGGAACACCACCGCGGTCTCGGAATCCACCGATAGGACTTTATATGGTCACCGTCACCCGAACATGGAGCCTTTCTCCGTGTGGGTAAATCATCATAAAAAAACACTTCTTCTTTATTTGTGGGTGGTGGAAGAAAAACCCAAAACTTCTCTTCAAATCGGTGTAGAGAAAACCGGTGCCAAACTCCAAGCAATTGATAAGTATATAAGAACTTGGAATAAACTCATTTGGGTGTAAACACTAGAGTGATGGAAATTTTTCTCTAACAATCTCACTCAAACATGAACATTTTCCTTAAACAAATTTTCTCTCAAACTCTCTCTAAGAGATGGAAATAGATTGGAAAAGTTAAGTTGGAAAATGTCCTTCCCGCACATAATAAAGTCTGAAAAAGTTGGTTAAAAACCAAGTGGGGAAGTGGGTGCAAAGCTGCCACAAAACTGCCACAAACTGTTCCCGCCTGGCATCTCGTTCGAACGACATTTCGTTCGAATGAAATCTCGTTCGAACGAGACTTCTAACGACGTTCCAGATTGAACTCTTTAGAATCTCGTTGGAAATCTCGTTAGAACGAACAATCTCGTTCGAACGACATTTCGAATGACAGACCAGTATACTTTGGTGGGAAATCGTTGGTAGGTTCGTTCGAACGACATTTTCGTTCGAACGACATTTTCGTTCGAACGACTCTATCGAACAAAAAACCAGAAAGTTTGGAAAATTCGATTTTAGCCCAGAAAACTTTATAAACATTTAAATAAAGTTTTAATTAATTCTTTCTTAAAACAAAACGCAGTTTTTATAAAACCTAACACCCAATAAACTTGTTCCAAGCTCCTATATATATATAATTGCATTCATACCTTGGGAGAATGGAACTATGGTTGATGACGTAGAAACGAGGCACGCAAACCGGCACATTTGATGAAGCTTTATACTCTTTTCCGCTACGTCTTCAACAAACACTTCATAGTCTTGAGAATATTACAATTAAATACTATCCTATGAATAAATGTTTTTTTCCAGAATTGAGCCAAAACTATATATGGACTCAATTGGAAATTTGTGTCCTTACACCTTCTTGATGGAATTCTTCAAGAGGAGGTTTATATGGAACAACCAAATGGGTTTAAAGAACAAAACCACCTGGAACATGTCTTTTGTCCAAAGAAGGACTTATATGGTTAAAATCAAGCCCCCCTGGTTGGTATAAAAAGCTAACTTCTCATATCTTATCTCGTGGATTCAAGAAAGGGGGTTTGATATGACGTTGCCTGTTAGGAGAGATGGCAGTGCTATCTTGGTTGCCCAATTCTATGCGGATGACATAGTATTTAGATCCACATGTTCCCAACATGTTCATGCCTTTGAAGAGGATATGAAGAGTGAATTTGAGATAAGCATGGTTGGTGAACTTAATTTCTTCCTAGGTCTTCAAGTGCATAAACTTGAGAATGGGATATTTATATCTCAATCTAAATATTTTAGGAAACTTGTGAAGAAGTTTGGTTTACACTCCACTAAACACTCTCGCATCCATGAGTTCCTCGGAATAAACTAGCAAAGACTTACCTTAGGTAAGTATGTAGGGAAAACACTCTATAGGAGTATGATAGGTAGTCTCCTCTACTTGATCACTAGTCGTCCCGATATTTCCTTTAGTGTTGGAGTTTGTGCACCTTACCAAGCGTCCCCAAAAGAGTCACACTTGATTTACCTTTAATGTATCATCAAATACATGAATGGAACTATTTCTTATGGCATTTTATATTCCTTTGATTCCAATAACCATTTTTTGTCTTCTTCAGATGCCGATTGGGCCCACGGTATTGATGGTTTTAAAGGCACATTGGTTGGATGCTTTTTCTTTAGGAGTGCTCTTGTCTCTTAGTTGATTAAGAAGAAAAATTCCATTTATTTGTCCATGGTGGAGTCCGAGTACATAGTCATCGGGAGTTGTTGCACACAACTCTTATGGATGAAGAAAATATTGGAGGATTATGGGATTACTCAAGGCATAATGACTTTCTTGCAATAATATGAGTGCAATCCACATCTCTCCCGCAATCCCGTCCAATATTCTCCTACGGAGAACATTAAGATTCGTGAACATTTTATTATTTATCTAGTTGATGAGATGAGCGTTTCCTTGAGCTTTGTGAGTATCGAACGTCAATTAGCCGATATTTTCACTAAACCTCTAGATGCACTTAGATTTTAGGATCAAAGGAAGTTTTTAGGTATCTGTTCCATTGATTGAGTTCGGGTATTAGTTTTAACTTAGGATGATTTTCATGTAGCTATCATTTATCCCTACAACTAGATTGTATTCTTATGTTTGTAATTTGAAAAATCCAAAGAGATTTTCTTTTCGTTTAGAAAAAATTTCAAAAAAAAATTATTTATTATTTATAAAAAAATTCAAAATTATTTTTGTATTTTGTTTTACACCATATATGGATGTGAATTCAAGATGTTCTAATCACAACTTCATTCCATCCATTCATATGACTTAATCATGGTATTATTTGTCTTGGCCACATTCTTAGTGTGAGCTTAATTATGCATGTTTAGCATTGCGTCGTTCTTTGTTGACTACTACTTTCATGCTAGACTCATTGTATCGCCTTGATTACACATAATAACACATGCACAAACTTTTAAACATTGGACTTTCTTGTCATATGTTGAATAGTATGTTGTCATCTTAGTCATGCTTAATAACGAACCAAATGTACTAGGAACTAATTGTGCATGTAAAAACCATTGCCTGATTTTTTTTCGAAAAAGTGATTTATTTTTAAGCAATTGAAAGGAGCTATGAAAGAAGGAGTCTTCTTTGCATTAAAGTCCACCATTGACAAGAGCCTAAATGGTTATTTCTTCACATAAAAACAGATGTTCCAAGACCAAGTTTGTTTCATTGATGCTTCATTAAAAATAAGCAATATGATTCCTTTAAAATTTTTGAAGGTTTATGCTTAAAATTTAAGATTTTGAGGGTGTTATAACTTCAAGATCAATAGGTTTGCACAATAAAATTACTTCAAAAACATTTAATAGTTTGGAATTATTGATTTTAAAAGCATTGAAATTCGTGACATTTTATATGAGCTGAGTCAATTTCACTTTGTTCGATTCTTTACACCAAAGTTTGAATTGAGTTATTTCTTTAGGAGTATCACTTTGACTTCGTGCACTATCACTATGTATGCCTATGTTGATTTCCCCATGCATTAAGTTCACACTCACTCATTTCATGTTCATGATTTGGATATTTTCAAGATACTCCATGGTGTGATTGTTTGTATTTATATTTATATACTAAAAAATTAAAAAAAAAATCAAATATAGTTTGTTAGCTTATTAAACTTTCATCGCTTATGCTTAGTTGTCTATGCTTTGTAATGATATTTCACATTTTTTCCTTGTAACGACAACTTTTTAGGTTTATCTTCTAACTGTTCATCTATTACAGAAAAAAAGGGGGGAACATATTGAGGGAGAGTTTTCTTTGTTTTAAACTCTATGTATTATGGTATTTCCTTTGTTTCACATGTGCAAGTCCTTTTTTACATTGATGATATCATGAATGTTATCGTATAAAATTGGATCCAAGTTTATCTACGCTAGATGAGATCCAATCAGAGATAACAAATAATAAATAAGGAGTGTATGTAAATGAATCGAGATGGAGATACATGTAAAAAGATTAAAACTAGGAGATATGTGGTTCAGCCCTCAAGAATGAGCCTATGTCCACGCGTTGCTTTGTTTTACAACTATTAGGTTTGTACAATGGTGTAGTATCTTAGTATAAATAATAATAATGTTGGGAATATCTCTTCTAATCAATGAGTAAGATTAATGATTTACTTATCCTGATCTATGTGGGGTATCTAAGCTTTTATATTGATTCTAATTAAGGGAATGTCTGATGGACAACATGGGCTAGGTGGGAGCATCTAGCTAATGGGGAACTCAAAAATATTTTAGTGTTTCACCCATTAGGGGAAGGTTTTTCACAGGCCAGCTTTCTGACGTGTCACGCACATGATTTTGGTCGGTCATTGACATTACAAGTTGTCTCTCGGCCTTGTTGGCATCCACCTAATCCGCCTAGGTGGAAAGGAGGTTGACCTATTTGCTGAGCTGAGGTCCCTCCATGACATTTATTCGGCCATGGCTGAGGTCTTTTAAGCTATTGATTTATTTCAGATGGTTATCTTTGGATCATCATTTATTCTACAAATAAGTTATAACAATAAACGACATGATAAAGACTTTCGACATAGACAATTTTAGAAGTGTCTTTTCACTACACCAAAATGGCCAAATTATCACCTTTCAGTCGGCCACCCTTGTCACGGTCATTGACCGTGACAACAAACACGCGCTTTGTGTCATGGTCATTGACCGTGACAAGACCGTGATAATACTTTGTCACGGTCATTGACCGTGACAATACTTATAATATTGTCATGGTCAATGACCGTGACAAGTTTTGCAGCAAAAAATCCCTACACTTTCTTTTTTCCCACCGATTTTGGGCTTTCCCTATCTTCCTCTCTCTAAGAGATTTCGAGGTCTCTCTCTCTCTCTCTCTCTCTCTCTCTCTCTCTCTTTAAGGTATGTTTTTCCTCTCTTTCTCTTTCATTTCTATATGTGTGTGTATATGTGTGTATATATGTGTGTATATGTATGTGTATGTGTATGTGTATGTGTATGTGTGTGTGTATATGTGTGTATATATGTGTGTGGTGGTTTATGGTGGGGGAGGGGGCAGGGGGTGGTGGGTGGTGGGGGTGGGGGTGGGCTGTGTGTGTACGTGTGTGTGTGTGTGTGCAGGTGTGGTGGGGGTGGGGTGAGGGGGGGCAGGGGTGTGGTGGGGGGAGGGGGCAGGGGGTGGGGTGTGTCTGTGTGTGTGCAAGTGTGTGCGGCGGGGGGAGGGGTGTGGTGGTTGTGGGGGTGTGGTGGGTGTGTGTGTGTGTGTGGTGGGGCAATCTTAACAATTATATAGCTTTAATTAATAAATTTTATAGATTTCATTAATAAATTGTATAGTTTTAATTGTAATTTTAATTGTATAGTTTTAGATGAAAGTAAATTAATAATTAGTGCCCATTTCATATGAAAGTAGGATTGCTCCTCATTGTAAATTAGTAAATTAATAATTGTATACTTTAATTGTTAGTTTAATTGATGAAATGAATTAATTGAGTAGATAAATTAGAAGGAGTACGGGATACACATTTGTTGTTGACATTGTTGTTGGATTATTTTGTTTAGTAAATGTTGGGTTGGTTAGTTTTAAAAGTGGCATAACCACTGGATTATTGTCCATATGGGGGTGGGATTTTTCAAATTTTTTTGAAAATTACTTTGTATATCGAACAATATATATATATATATATAGTATGATAATTAAATGAAACATACTTGAAATTAAATATAGTGTGCATAAATACTAGCCTTCTAGTTCTTATGTGTACGCATTCAATAGCCCTTAGATCCGTTCGAGAGTCATTACCCCTTCGAATTGTCCCGTTTGGACAGTTTGAGACTGTATAGTTTCTGTATAATATTCTTAGTGGATTAAAGTTGTTACTTTTGGAGGAAGTTCTGCAGTCGTATCTTAATGTTCTCTGGGTACATACTAGATTGACAAGTGTGACTGTTATTTCAATTGATCAATTGAAATAACACTCACACTTTCCAATCTACGTCATGTACTTGGAGAACTACGGGGATATGCTATCGAATTTTTTTCAAATCGTAACAATGTGCATGAGCTGTTAAGTATCTTACAGAAAAATGCGGTCTTGAATGGAATATGACCACTCACCCTTTAGAGGAGATGGATGAAATATAAATTTCTATTATAAATTGAATTTGAATATAAATAAGACATAATTAAATGAAACATACTATAAATCTAAGTTTTGTTTACCTTTAATAGGTGATTAGTTATGGTAGCTGTGATGGGATATCCGAAATACAAAGAGTGGATGGGTGAGACAAATAGAATGGGGAATGTGTTTCGCAGAGGTGCTAACGAATTTGTGAAATATGCAAAGAGATGTCATAATGATGAAGAGTTTTAGTGTCCATGTGCTAGGTGTAAGAATGGTAAGGTGTTTGAGTGGAAAACAGTTGAACTACATTTGTTAAGATCGGGTATGCAAGATAGTTATCAATTTTGGAGTTTTCACGGTGAATTAAAAGTTTCTTTTGTCCCCGACCAACCTTCACAGCAACCTTCAACAAGTAGAATAGATGTAGAAGGGGATGACGTAGATCATAATATGTTAAAGGATTTAGTTGATGATGCGTAGGGATTTTATGAAGCAGAGGAGAATGAGGTTACTAATGATGTAGAAGATTCAAGCGCTCGTGAAGATAACACGATAAAACTTAACGATGACTACCAAAGTTTAAAATTGAAGGTGACCCAACCTTTATACTCTAGTTGTGAGAAAGATCAAACAACTTTACATGCCATGGTTGGTTTGCACAGTTTGAAGACGCGGTACGATTTGTTTGGTAATAGCGTGACGGGAATTATGAAATGGGTGAAGGGCTTATTACCCAAGATGAGTACACTTCCAAATAGCTATCATGTTATGAAGAACAGTTTGAAAGGTTTGGGAATGAAGTATAAATTGATTCATGCTTATGTGTATGACTTCATACTATACCGAAAGGATTATGAAAATCTCGATCGTTGTCCGGTATGCGATGAACCCAAATATGTCCAATCTACTAGTAAGGAAGGCACAAGCTCAAAAGTCCCTCAAAAAGTATTGAAATATTTTCCCGTTGGGCCTAGATTAAAGAGATTTTCCACAGTACCATGGATTGCAGAGGCAATGACTTGGCATGCTAGGGAAGAAGTAGGGGTAATATCATGCGTCATCCTATTGATTCTACTGCCTGGAGGATGATGAATTTTGAGTATCCTGATTTTTCTCAAGAACAACGCAACATTCGTTTGGCTATATCAATAGATGGTTTCACCAGTGATCCTAGCCCCACTCAACCTCCCTCATTCACAGTGTGTGAGACCTGAATTTTCGATAATGGCTTTGTTGATACCTGGGCCAAAGGCACCAAGTGATGACATCGACGTCTACCAGGATCCTTTGGCAGAAGAATTAAATGAGTTGTGGGAAGAGGGTGTGCAATCATTTGACTCTTTTAGAAAAGAAGAGTTTACGCTGAAAGCTATGTTGATGTGGGCAATTCATGATTTTCCAACTTATGGGACATTATCCGGTTGTGTAGTACATGGTTATTTGGGGTGTCCTATTTATGGAGAGGAGACTTAATCTATTCGTCTATCCTCTAGCTTAAAAAATGTATGCCATTACCACAGGAGGTTTTTACCCCGAGCTCATAGTTTTAGATCTGAGAAAGGTTCCAATTTTTTATTAGGCGGGGTTGAACATAGGCTACCGCCGAGATAACTTTTGGGTTCAGAAATTGACACTAAATCTTCTGAATCTGGCCCTAATATGCCAGGTAAGAATCCCAAATTTAAGAACATCAAGCATAAGAAGACCCCAACTGTGAATGAAACTGAGACAAGAAAGGCATGGGCTCGTAGGTTAATTTTATTTGACTTGCCTTATTGGAAGAATAACTCGGTGCACCATGTATTGGATGTGATGCATGCAGAGAAGAACTTCATTGAACAAATTGTGGGAACTTGCCTTGGGGGGAGTCATTTGAAGGATGGAGAAAATGCACGAAAAGACCTTAAATCGTTAAAACTTAAGCCACAACTATGGTTGAAAGAAGATAGTAGGGGAAGGACAATAATTCCCCTTGGTGTGTTTACTTTGACGAGTGGGGAAAGGAAGGTGCTTCTAGACATAATATATAATTTGAAGGGCCCATCAACTTTTTCGTCCATCTTGCAAAGGATTTTGAATTATGCTACTCATGATTTACATAAGTGTAAGTCCCACGATTGGCATGTTTGGTTCCTCTATTGTTTAAGAACTGTTTCTCCAAGCACAAGGATTTGCGTAGGGTTATTATGCAAATCAATATTACCTTCTCCCTCTTGTATGAGAAGGTAGTCAATCGAGAACATATAGTGGCCGTAAAATTGGCGGTGACCGAAGCGATTTGTGTATTGGAGAAGTACTTTCCCCCAGCATTCTTTGACATAAGTGTTCACTTGTTGGTACACCTATGTGATGAGGCACTTCTTTGTGGTCCAGTTAGATATCGGTGGATGTATCCGTTTGAAAGATTGATGAAAGTTTTTAAAGATTACGTCAAGAATACGCGATACATTGCAGGATCAATTGCAGAGGAATACATCACCGTGGAGTCATTAATATATACTCGGGAATATATGCCCAACTCGACCATCGTTGATGACACTGATGAGTTCGTCGATGATGGTGGTCATGTGATGGGAAAACGAGTGAAATTAACGAGTTTGCAACATGAACAAGTAGCTCGTTATCTATTTGACACACATGAAGATGTCTAAGAATGGAAAAAGTAAGTTTCGATTATTATAATGTTTAACATTATTTTAGATTATTTTATACATGACTAATTTTGTAATATGCAGAAAATATGAAGCCTGTGAGAACAATAAAAGACAAAAAACAATGGTACAATCAGACAGCGAATTTAGGCTGTGGGTTACATAAGAGGTAATTATAATGAAAATAGTCGTTATATAACGTTACATTACACTCAAATTTTACCACTAATATAATTAATTTATCTATATTCTCAGCTCCTAAAGACGGGTGATGCGACATCAAGGCTTGCTCGCCTAGACACTGGACCCTTGTTCGTGGCACAAGAGTACAAAAAGTATCGATTGAACGGTTACACTTTTGGCGCTAAAGTGTATGAGGAAAGTACAAATGTACAGAACTCGGGAATTTCATACAAGGCTCTTACTTTTTTTCGAGCGAACGCAAAAGATAAAAACTTCGTTGTAGCTGAAATGACTTACTATGGTGTAATCCAAAATATATTTGAATTGGATTATATAAGCTTCAAAGAGGTTGTATTTTACTCTGACTGGGTAAGAGTTAAGGATAAAAATTCTTGTAAAGTTGATCCTGTCACCAATTTGATCATGGTTGACTTGTCCAAGTTGAAGAGGAACGACTACGTGAGCGATGAGCCGTTTGTTTGTGCATTTTAAAAGGTTAAGCAAGTGTTTTACTCGGAGTATATCAACAACGAGCCGTGGTCAATTGTCCAACACGCGCCAAAGATCCTAAATAGTAGTGTGGATGACTTGGCTACTCCTACTGAATATCAATCCATTTTTTATGATAACCCAAATTTGAAACAATTTTTCAATTTGTAATAAATATTCCAATTTGTACCGAAACATCCAGTTTTAATGCTTTTAATTGATTTTCACTTTATCATTTTCACACTTGTGTAGTGTGCGTATGTGGAGAGGAGATTAATACATAAATATTCCAACTACATTTAAGTTTTGTTTATACTAATCCATGAATATACGCTTCTTACCTTTAATAGGTGATTAGTACATAGTTATTTGGGGTGTCCTATTTGTGGAGAGGAGACTAAATCTATTCATCTATCCGAAGACTAAGAAATGCCATAATCCTATGGAGTGATGTTCTGCAAATTCCTCCTAACCGTTGTGTAGCCAAACATCACCAGTTGAAGTTGTCAATTCCACTTTCCATACCCCACCACTGGGAACCTCTAGCAAAACATGGGAGACCATTGGAAGGTGGAATTGACAACTTCAACTGGTGATTTTTGGCTACACAACGGTTGGAAGGAATTTGCAGAGCATAACTCCATAGGATTATAGCATTTCTTAGTGTTCAGATATGAAGGGAATTATATTTGACACGATTGCCCGGGGTACATTAGTTGGAAGGACGTGCCATATGAGCTTAAGTTAGTTGTTCGGGTGGCACTACAGGTAATGTATTTATATTTATATTTATATGAATATTTCAATTTTAATTTCAATTTCGATTTCGATTTCGATTTCGATTTATATTTATATTTATATTTATATTTATATTTATATTTTTATTTATATTTATATTTATATTTATATTTATATTTATATTTATATTTATATTTATATTTATCTATATTTGCGGGGCGGATACTAATTTTACTTTATTTTATTTCAGGGGACAAGGAGTGGCCCTGGAGGTAGGCCACATAGGCTCGATACTTATGTGTCTCTTTGGACGAGAAGGGAAGGATAAGGAGGTGTCCCCGAGCGTCGCGGTACAAAATCTCTTTTCCAGCTAAATATTTTGTAGATTTGAGATAATTGATTGTGATGTTGTTTCTTCTTAAATAGTTTCTATTTTTTTATGTATATTTGCATTATCTCTAGTTTATTTGAATATATGATGTTTGAACAGGTTCAACGTTGCTATAACAGGTACAAATATACTGCTGGGCAGTGGCAGTGGCCATACTGTCCAGTAGATTGTTTTTAAATTCTACCCAGAATTGTCACGGTCAATGACCGTGATAATTTTTTTAAAAAGGGTCAAGGCTTTGTCACGGTTATTAACCATGACTAAACGTGTCACGGTCAGGGACCGTGACACACGACCGTGATAATTCAAATGAACTTGTCAAGGTCAATGACCGTGACAAGTCCGTGACAAAAAAAGTTGTCTCACCCCAAATTTTCACGGTCATTTACCTTAACAAGTTTAACTTGTCAAGGTCAATGACCGTGACAATTAGGCAGATTTGGTGTAGTGTTTCCTTTTCGGGTTTGAGAGGGACATTAGTTAAACTTGTCTTAGGGGTTATTTTTTTGAATTTTTGTTTTGTACCAGAATAGCCGGGGTAGGTTTGTAAGAGCGAGATTTATAATTACTCATTATGTTTTGAAGTTTGGCATATTTCGTATCACCTCTTCACCATTATGTCCATTCTCAAGAGCTTCAAGTAATGATAACTTAGTGACCGAATGCAACAATCGAAGAGTGGAGATCATCACCAAAATTATATGGAGAAGGTACACGAGTTTGATTTTGGTAATTAATTATTTAGGGGTATTTTAAAAGTGTTTGAAAACATAAAATATTTTTTGAAAAAATTGTAAAGACGTTAGAACAACATTAGATGTCATTCGAACGAGTACATGTACCTCGAACGAACTTCGAATGAGATGTAGTGTGGAAACTTTTGGGCCTCTCTGTTTTCTAGTTAGATTAGTCATTAGAAGTGGTTCGAATGAGGGAGGGTACTTCGTTCGAATGAGATGTAGCTCGTTTGAACAAGACGGAGACAATTCATTTTTTACCTGATTTCAAATGCAATCTTTCAAGTCTATCTCCTGGAGATGTTTCTCCCTATATATAGAGATATGAACTTGCAATTCTTATGAAACCTTTTAGACATATTTTTGGGATTAAACACATTTTTTTAAAATCCAAATCCCTTGGATGTTTTATGATAATTTTATCAAACCTTGAAGAACACAGCACATGTTCATATCCTTGGGGACTTGATTCCTAACTACTGAAGATAAGAAAAGAGTTCCCTGAGGCTGATCGGTGGGCACTGAGGCAAGTAAAGCCTGATGTGTGGGGCATTGCTAGATATGAATCACTTTCTATCAGCAACAAGGAAGGAATATATAACTCAAATACTTAGAGGTGTCTAAGTCTGTAAGTTTGTCCATGTCATTTTGTAATACCTAGTTGTAAAAGTGATGAAACAAAAGGTTTTTTCCCAAATAGATTTTTCCTTATATCATGTCTTATGGTTTGTTAGGTTCAATTTAGAGTCAGTATCTTACATGTTTAGGTTTATCTAATTAATTAAGATAAAATTAGACTAATATTGAATTTGTCTTGTGTGAACTATTCTACGATTTCTATAACCAGACCACCCTATAAAACCCGTGTTAGAGCACAAAAGTAGGATATGTGATAATCAAAACATCATACTAATAATGTGAGGTCAAGGAAGTAATACTTGAATAGAAAGCATGGACTAATACATATAGAACCCATATGACAATATAGTGTAAACGATATGAATAACAACATAATATACAAAAAATAGAATCCATACAAACAATAATAGTATCCAAGCCATCCCAAAGTATCCAAAAGAAACCTCCTAAAGTCGCAAGATACAACCAATAAAAGTACCAAAAATATGTACATAACACAAATGTAAAAAGTACCACAAGCGATACATAAAAATGAATGACATGGAGTACAGCAAAAGTGGAAAAAATAACTAGTCGGAGACATCGTTGTCCTCCACATCACCACCATCAACATCTGTAACTATATCCTCATCATTAAGAAAATAATCATCCTAATCTCCATAATAATCATCATCATCATCATCATTATCATCAGTACCATCATCAGCAGCAACAACATCAACATCTGTAGGTGGGGGAGGATCATTACTAGGAACCGCAGGATTAACATTAGGAACCAAATGAGATCAGTGAAGATAATAGACAATAAAAGTTATATAGATGAAACAACTAGATATATCTCCATGAATTTGCCGAAATTGATCTCGCATGAATGAGAACGGAGATGTGATGAACGTCCTCTGACTCTGACATTGCCTACGAATTAGAAACATGCTTGGTGCAAGTGCTGCCGGAGGATTTATGAGACATGTATTTTGAATAGCTGAACGATTAACACTCCTACTGGATAGAGTGCTCATAATACATGCATCTGATTCAACCATTAAACAAGGCACCCCTAGTAAGTATATATAACTCGTAATCAATTTTGCATAAGTTAATGTGATCTTAGTACGTAGAGTACAAATGATGATATGGGGATAGTCAATAGACTGGCGACGAGCAAGGGTCTAAATCAATCTACCCGTGTGATATGAAAAATCCTTGGTTAGTCAATGTGGCATGCATGAGGTTGTACACAATAAAGAGGTTTGTGAGAGAATAATAGTGATCCATATCAACCTAACGAAACAAAGGACGTGCCCACCAAGCCTCATGACTAACAAGAAATCTCGCATGAGCATCATAACCGAGATGACGAGAAATGAGATACAAGGAAATATTAGGATCATACACATTACTATTCAAGCCTAAGAATGTGCCAAGAGTCTCCTCAAAAGGAAAAACCTTTATCCCTCTTATAAAAGTAAACACAATGTAAGTATCCTCCACTAAAACCATGTTCACGTAAAACTCAAGAACTAGAGTAGCATTGGCCAAATATAATGGTCAAACCAATGGAGACTCTTTGATCATTTCAATCAAACATAGAAAAAATTGACCATCACCGCTATGATCATAGTGATCTAAGTCAAGCTCTCCCTCTATAATGTCTAAATGAAGCATAACGCAATAGATAAGATCGAATCATGTCTATTGATACATATCCTAGAGGCACTTGACTAAATATCAGGAATATAATAAGAGACATTTGGGCATGTCACCAAAATCTCCTAGTCGATCTTGGTGATGATGTGGAGTCTTGTGCTCCATAAGTCTCTCTAGGTTTGCTCAGAGGATGAGTATTCTTCCTTGCATAACTCTTCTCTCTCACCATATTGAATATCCAAAAATAAATGGTGACTGAGAGTGCTTACAGAGGAATAAATGCGACTTCTTAAATAAATCAATTTTAATTGTGTGTCAACTAAACCAGTTGTAGAAGGGTGTCTACCAATAAAAAATAAATAAAATAAAATAAAAATGCTTTTTTTATTAATGATATCCGAGAGGTGCCCACGAGGGTCGCCGCAGAAGTCCAAGATTGAGAAGTGCCACTGCCAGGGTCATTACAGCGATGACATTCGAGAGGTGTCTCACAAGGGTTACCGCAGAAGTCCAAGATTGAGAAGTGCCACTGCAAGGGTCATCAGTGCCACTTCAAGGGTCACTACAGTAATGACATTCAAGAGGTGCCTCGCAAGGGTCACCGCATAAGTCCAAGATTGAGAAGTGCCACTGCAAGGGTCAGCGCCACTGCAAGGGTCACTGCAGTAATGACATTCGAGAGGTGCCTCATAAGGGTCACCGCAGAAGTCCAAGATTGAGAAGTGCCACTGCAAGGGTCAGCGCCACTGCAAGGGTCACTGCAGCAATGACATTCGAGAGGTACCTCGCAAGGGTCACCGCAGAAGTCCAAGATTGAGAAGTTCCACTGCAAGGGTCAGCGCCACTACAAGGGTCACTACAGCAACGACATTCGAGAGGTGCCTCTCAAGGGTCACCGCAGAAGTCCAAGATTGAGAAGTGCCACTGCAAGGGTCACTGCAGAAATGTTATCTGAGAAGTGCCACTGCAAGGGTTCCGGTAGAAGCTCATATCGAGAAGGAACCCACCCAGGGCGGCCAGGATGAGGGAGTAGCTACCACGAGCAACTCCTCATCATGAAACGTCACTCTTTAAAAGAAACAACAGTATTTACACTTTGCTTTCTTGTACAGGTTGCCTAGTTGAGCAAGCAGGGCTCGAACAGGCTAGTTGGGACCTCCTCGGAGTTTTGGCTCGGCGATTAAGGGAAAAGGTATGTTGAGCAAGCTCAACCACTTAGCACTATAGGATTGAGAGAATACTAGTAGGAAGACCCAGAAGTCACTTAAGACTACACACACTTCACAATTGTTCATAATTGAAGTGAGCAGCCAAAGAGCTGGCTACTCACAAGAAATAAACTCTTTATAAGAAAAAGACTTTTCCAGGAGAAGGGATCCTCAAGATCCCTCGCAAGAAAAACAACAATTTTAGAGGAGAGGGGACCTTAAGGCCTCCTCTCTCAAGATTTGCAAAATTGCACCACAAGTTACCGTTTCAAAAGATAATTACCAAATCTGATATTTTATCTTCATTAGGGGACATATGTGCTTTTTGACTTTGGTCAGAGCCAGGTGGCGCCTATAGGAGGGGACAGGCAGGGCTGCCTGCAGGTGGGGACAAGTGGTACACTTCATACATTGTTCCCCACCAACCTTCTCAATTTTGGCGCCCAAAAATGCCAACTCATTCCTAGTGCCCTAGTATAAATAGACCCCTGGGCAAGGTCAATAGAGAGACAATTGAAAATGGCACTGTTACTCTGCTAAAATATCACCAGACCTACCTAGTATTCTCTCCCTGCTCATTCTCTTAGTGTTGAGTGCCTTGTTCCTTCACTCCCCACTGACATCCATCACTCTCAGGTGTTTCCCTTGAGAAAATTACTATTTTTGCTGTGAATGCTCATCTTCTTGCAGGGAGTGAGTTGAAGTTTGAGTTCCATTGTTACCACAAAGAGAAGTTTTCTTAAGAAGTTTCACCAGGAGACCTTGCAGGCAGCGTCGATTGGAGTGGGTCACGCCTCACCCTTTCCAGTTATTCATAGACCCCAGTCTCACTACCCTCCTACATTTTTCGACTCCGTTGGGGAGGTATTCTTGCTTTAATGGACAAAGAAGGTTTTCATGTCTTTAAGCAATTGGTTTTAGAGGACGTTCCATCTGGTAATGGAGCTCACAGTGACCAGACTACTCAGGAAGAAGTGGTGGTGATCGGAGCCAAGGCGCCCGCGCCTCAGGGAGGGCAGACCAGTTCTCCGGCGGTGGCTCCAATGGGAGGTATGAATCTTATGGCAATGTTTTTCGACTTTTTAAAGCAAAATAATGTGGACCTATCAAGCTTGGGTCAAGGTTGTGTGACACCTGTTGCTGCCCCTTCTGGAGGGGTAGCCACCCCTATTACGATTCTGGCAGAGACGATTCCGTCTCGGAAGGCGGCGGCGGAGCATGTTCTGGTGCCAACAGGTTCTCCAGCTGCTAAAAGCACGTGTTTGGAGGAGTCACCCTCTAAGGCTGTTACTAAGGAGGAAGTGGGGAAGCTCCTCTCCTCCTCTCAGAGGGAGGGTTCCCACCTATACGAGGAATTGCAAGACCCCTATCCACAGGAAGTAAGTGATAAGACATACCCTGAGGGGTATATTCCACCAAAATTTATCAAGTTCGGCGGTAGGGGGAGAATCCTAGAGAACATGTGAAGAGGTTTGTCGAGTACCTGGGAATACATGCTGGCGACAAAAACCTGAGGTTGAGGGAGTTATCCAAGAACCTCATTGGGAAGGCTTATACATGGTATTCCCACTTGGCGCCTAACAGCGTCCCTACTTGGGAAGAGATGCACTGGCAGTTCCTCCAGAAGTTCTTTGTAGTGGAAGATGAATTTACGTTAAGGCACCTAGCACAAGAGGTCTAGAAGCCAGGAGAAGAGTTGATGCACTACATCAAGTGATTTCGTGAGAGGGCCTTAGATGTCCATGAGGACGTGGCGGAGCCCAGTTTACTGCAGATATGTGTGGAAGGACTCTTAGAGGAGTATAAGTTGCACTTGATCAATGAAACTAGAGATGGAACTTTTAGAGAATTCACCAGGGCTGCTAGTAACATAGCTATGATAATCAAACCAAGAGCCCCGGGTTAGAGGATGCAAGTTCCACTGACTTCCTGGAGGTTTCAAGTTTCAAGGAGGCAAGCGGTTAACTATGTGGACGGGAGTAACAAAGGGAAGAAGGGAGGCTCTGGGGCCAAGACTGACAGTCCCGTCAACAAGAGAAAGTTTGGGGAAGATTCCCCACCGCCACTACCATGCAGCGTAGCTGAGGCTATGGATTATTACCGCACCTTAGTACGAGAAGGTGTAGCAGGACCTCCTCACCTAAAAGGATAAACCCCCACTGCAGCTAACAAGACCAATCCAAAGTACTGCTAGTTGCACCAATGAGTGCAGCACTCTACCAAGGATTGTTACTATTTGCGTAGGATCATTGGCGAGCAGATGGCCAGTGGTACCTTGCAGATAACCCCTGTGGACGTTAACGAGAACCCACTTCCTGCGCATCACTTTGGCACCGCCAACATGGTAGTTGCCTATGACGAAGAAGTTACAAGAAGTCTGATGAAGTGGGAGAGTGGCGAGCAGTTATGTGAAGAGTTGAGAGGTCGATCACTAAGAATAATTGAGCTAGAAAGAAAGCAAGAGGAGTGGTTCTTCACTTCGGAACAAGGAAATGGAAGTGGGGAAGCTGAAGAAGTGACGCTCTCAGAGGGTGAGGTAGATGTCATTCTCGCCCTAGATGAGGGAGGGACCTCCGAAGCGGAATATGTGTGCAGTGCCCAGACGTACGAGGTAGACTTAGATTCTGAATGTGAGGCCATAGAAAGGAGACCCAAGTTCAAGTGGTTTTTTGACCAGATAGGCGTGAAGTACGACACAAGGGTGTCCATCACGAGGAAGGTCTTGGAGGCAGTGCAGCAGCGGGGAGATCCTTCGCTAAATTGGCAGGGGCCAATCGAAAGGGTGATTAAGAAGTATACTTCTGAATTGGTGTTTTCAGAAGCAGATAGGTTGGTGTCTTACTTCCACAACCTCCCTTTGTATGTCACAGCCATGGTTAATGGAGTCTCATTTCCCAGGGCGTTGATGGATGGAGGAGAATCCATTAACATCATGCCCATCAGTACATTATATGAAACAGGAATTGACCAAGAGAAGGTGGTTCCGGTACCACTAGTAATTTCCGGATTTGATAACGCCGGAATGCAGTCCATTGGATACGTGAATGTGGGAATCAAGTTGGGAAATTTCACCTCCCACATCAAATTTCACGTTATTAATGCTAACACCAGCTACCAATTACTCATTGAAAGGGTATGGATGCACACTCATGGCATAATGCCTTCCACCTACCATCAATGCGCGAAGGCAAACATTAGAGGTACAAAGATAGTGATCAAGGCCACGCAGAGACCCTTCACCGTTGAGGAGGCCCACCTGGTGGATGCTGCCTTCTACACCGAGTTAGATGAGGAAAGAAAGGTCTATGCAAGAAAACTAGAAGAAATAAAGGTAGCTGAGCGAAGGGTTTCGTAAAAGAAGTCCGTTCATGACCGTCTAGGGGGGAGGATAATCCCCCACATGGAAAAAGGGAAGAGTAAAGTAGAGGAGGTAGCTAAACCCCCTAGAACTTGCAAGAAGGTAGTTTTACTCGACGAAAAGATCATCTACCGTTTATAACGGTCTGCGCGGGCGGTGTTCTGGGATGAGAGCATCGACCTGACGCCCGAGTATTTTATCGTTGATGAATCCCATATTATTGAGCATGTTGAGGAACCAGAAGAAGCTCCAGAGTGCATGCAAAACGGACCCAGAGAGCAGCTGCAAGAATTAAAGAAAATCAAGTTAGGGCCAGAAGAGGGCGAGAGTAGACCCATTCTAATCTCCAAGTGCCTAGAACCGAGGCAAAAAGAAGAGCTCATCGGGCTACTTAAGGAGTTCACTGATGTGTTTGCCTGGAAGTACACGGAGATGCCAGGAATAGACGCAGAAGTGAGCTCTCATAGATTGAACATCCTTCCCAATGCCCTTCTGGTAAGGCAAGCCACACGCACATACAAAGCAGACCTTGATTTGAAGATAAAAGATGAGGTGGAGAAGTTGTTAGCGGCAGGGTTCATCAAGCCTATTTAGCACCCCATATGGCTGTCCAGCATAGTGCCAGTGGCGAAGAAAGACAAGAGCCAAATCAGAATCTGTGTAGATTTTCGTGACTTGAACAGGGCGTGTCCTAAGGATGAATTCCCACTACCCAGCATGGACAGCTTGGTAGATGCCACTGTGAGACATGAGATGTATAGCTTCATGGATGGGTATGTGGGCTATAACCAGATTAAAATGGTCCCTGCCGACGCGGAGAAGACTGCCTTTCGCACACCGTTAGGGAACTTTCACTATACGATCATGCCCTTTAGATTGAAGAACGCTGGGGCCACATACCAGCGGACCATGATGGCAATTTTTCATGACCTATTTCATGATATACTATAATTTTATGTGGATGATCTAGTGGTGAAGTCTAAGAAAGAAAGAAAGCATATTCAGGATCTCAGGAGAGTATTCAAAAGGTGCCGTCGGTATAAGATGAGAATGAACCCCTCAAAGTGCGCCTTTGGGGTTACTGCAGGGAAATTCTTAGGTTTTGTGGTGAATAGGCAAGGGGTGCCAGTGGATGCAGAGAAGATGAAAGCCATTGTGTTGATGCCACCTCCCAAGAGTCAGAGGCAACTTAAGAGCTTCCTGGGAAAGGTATCCTACCTGCAGAGGTTTATACCTGCGCTGGCAGAAGTATCTCATCCGTTCGCGCCTCTACTAAAAGACAAAGCCAAGTGGGTTTGGGGAGAGAGACAGGAGAAAGTGTTTGGGAAGATTAAAGAAGTCCTAGCCTCTCATTCCACGATGATTCCCCTCGAAGCCAGAGCGTCGATGCTGCTCTACCTTATGTCTATCGAGAGATCGATAGGGGCCCTTTTGGCCCAAGAGAAAGAAGGAGTGGAAAAGTCGGTCTACTACCTATCAAGAGTAATATCGGGAACAGAATCGAGATACATCAGCATTGAGAGACACTGCCTGGCATTGGTATTTGTAGCCCAGAAGTTGAGACACTATCTTCTAGCCTTCACAGTTCACATAGTCACCAAGTGTGATCCCATCAAGTACCTCCTCGCGGGGACTATACTCGTGGGACGAGTAGCAAGGTGGTTTCTGATCCTGTCTGAATACGATCTAAAATGTGTAGTGCCTAAAGCCATTAAAATCCAAGAAGTAGCAGATCTGCTTGCCCACTTCCCAAGTGGAGTTTTCGAACCACCTAATGAAGAGCTACCCGTATAAAGTTTTCAAGCATGCATAGCGGAGGAGGTGAAGAAGTGGTTTATGGAGATTGATGGTTCCAGTGCTCAAGGAACAGGTGGAACCGACGTCATACTATCAGATGGGAAGGAAAAGATCACCCTCTCCTTCAAGTTAGATTTTAAATGCTCAAATAATGAAGCCGAGTATGAAGCCCTCATTCTAGGGATGTTGGAAGCGCTCAGAAGAGGGGTCAGGGTATTGTGTATACGAGGGGACTCCAATCTGGTAGTAAGGCAAGTCAATAGAGGGTTTTCCCTTAAACATGACAACTTAGCGCCGTACAAACACATCATCCAAAGGGTGTTAGGACAGTTCTTAGAAGTAACTGTGGAGAGGCAGGCATGAACGATGAACAGGCACCCTGACGCGCTCGCCACTATAGCACAAAAGTTGGACATGGAGGATTCAGAAGCAACCATCATAGTAAGGCGGAGAACGGTACCCAATACTGTAAAATCCTTATTCCCAAGTAACGAGCCAAAAAATTGGAGGCGTCTGGTGGAAAAACAACTTGAAACCAGGGAAGGGACAATGAAACTATTAGAGTTAGCCAACTATCATGTGCTGCAGGGAACTCTCTACTTCAAGAGTCCTGGAGGGTTTCTGGTAAGGTGCGTAGGGGAGCAAGAAGCCAAGGAAAGATTAATGGAGATACACCAGAAGCACTACGGAGATACGAATATCCCCCTTTACAGACGACTGCAGCGAAGCGGGTATTATTGGCCTACCATGAGCATAGAAGCGGCCCGCTTGAAACAAAGTTGTTTAAAGTGCCAAGCTAATTTTGACCAGCCGACGGAGGCTAACTTTATGGAAGCCTTCGATGATTGGAGACAGTCGTACCTAGCGTATCTAAAAGATGGGGAGCTGCCGACTGAGAGAGCAAATGAAATTTACCTTAGAAAAAGGATTTCTACTTGGTCGAGGGAGAGTTATATAGGAAGGGGTATAATGAGAAGGCGCTAAGGTGCATAGCTAAAGAAGAGGTGGAAAAGGTGCTAAAATAAGCTCATGAGCCCTCCCATATGGGAGGCGCCAAGCTGTATGATCAACTGATGACGCTGGGATACTACTGGCCAACCATGGAGGTTGACTCCATTGGGTATGTGAAGAAGTGTAGAGCATGTCAAATACATGGAAACATGGTGCACGCTCCCTCCGTCAGTCTAAAAAGCTTGGCAGCTCGTTATCCCTTCCACACATGGGCGTTCGGCCTGGTGGGAAAGATCGCCCCGACATCTCACGGCAAGGCTTTTATCATTGTGGCTACAGAATTATACACCAAATGGGTGGAGGCCATTCCTTTAAGGAGAGTCACCACCCAAGTGGTAACCCAGTTTATAAAGGAGTATATCATATGCAGGTTTGGTATACCCAAAGTGATCCTAACGGATAACGGGAAGTAATTTGTATGCAAGGACATGGCCATCCTCATAGACAGGTATAAGATTGTGCATAATAGCTCAACCATATCCTACCCCAAGGGCAATGGCCAGGCAAAGGCTACCAATAAGACCCTGATAAATATTTTGAAGAAAATGCTAGAGGACATGCCGGGAGCATGGGATGAGAAGTTGCCTATGGTGTTATGGGTCGATCGTACTTCGAAAAGAAAGCCAATAGGGTTCACTCCCTTCTCTCTAGTATATGGGACCGAAGCTTTCCTACCAGTGGAACTGGCGGTACCTTCAGCCAGAATTTCTCTTAACAATGGGCTCATCCCTAACCCAAGGCATGTGCAGCTAGAGGCGCTGGACGAACATAGGGACAAGGCGAGAGAGAATTTCAAATTCTACACTCAGCAACTATCCAGAGCCTACGAGAACTTAGTCAAGCCTAGAGAATTCCAGGTGGGAGATTTAGTCCTGCGAGCATTAACTCGCCATCTCCATAGCATGTCGGCATCAAAATTCAAACCTAACTGGGAAGGCCCTTTTGTTGTCAGAGGAGTGGGGAAGTCGGGATACTGCCAAATATCAGAACTAGAGAGTGATTGCCTCCAGTCCATCAACTGCAAGTGGCTGAAGAGGTACTATGCTTAGTAACAGCTAAAAAAAATTATTTGTGTTTGTCATGTCTGTAATGGATTTCAAGGATTGCTCCTATACCAGAAAAGTTTTTTTGTAAATTTTTTTTTTAGAGAAATACTACATTGTAAACAACACACAAAAGTACGGAAATGAAATAGCAACACTTTTGATCACTGTTGATGTTTTCTTTGTTCACTCATCTATATATATATAAACTCCTTACTAAGTTAGAAGAGAGTACACAAAAATCAGGAACTTTGCTCACTACACTTGGGAGGTAAGTCCATCCTAAGAGAAAGTATACTGAGCAAAGTCCCCCAGACATAAATTAATAGAAAATATAGAGGGGAGATTAAATTCTTCCTCTTTAATGTTACAAAGAACAGTGAAACTCTTAAAGAGAATATAGAGCAAGGACCCCAAAGACTAGGGGCTAGCTAGTTCAAATAGTTTTTTTCAATAAAATCAGGCTTTCGGGAAGGGGACAGGGGTCACCCCCCCTCCAACCTAGCCTTCATTACTATAAGTAGTAGTGCACAGGAGTGCCCCCACAAACAGGAGGGGCAATTCCAGACAGTAACATGCAAATACCTCACGGTTACAAGAGGTGCATTTTTGTGAAAAATATATATATAATATATATATATATATATATATATATATATATATATATATATATATATATATATATATATATATATATATATATACACACACATAACTTTTCATATTAATGCAAGTACCCCACAGTATATGGGGCAGCCATCAGTAGACTAAATGCTCACAGAAATTAGAGCAAGTCATATAAAACAAACACCCACAATCTAAGCGGAGAACAAGGAAAAAGAAAGTGCAAAAGAAACAAAGTGTCTCATTCAGGAATGATAAGTGATGTACACATAGAATTCTGATCACTACAAAGCAAGAAGTAGCCTATCTTCTAGAAACCATAAAAAATAAATCATCACGCGCGATGGCACCAGCATACGACGGACCAACCTCCCGCAGAAACTCTTCCTCCAACCTGATGAATTTATCCTCATCCTCCTCATCGCCAGACTTGAGTCTGGCAAGCTTCACCTGTAGTAGGGCGATCTGATTCTGGATCCTCGTAGCCTTAGCGTGTCGCTGCTCAACTCTATACTGACGGGAAGTATGAAATCTCACTATCTTTCGAAAAGGAACACTCAGAAAGGGGCGAACCCCCGCATCAAGCCAATCCAAATGAAAATGATAGAACTACTGCAAGTCGCGGAGAGCATCCAAGAATAGAAAAATGGAAGAGCTAGTCAGGTTAGCAGGGGAGGTAGCCAAAAACTCATGAACGTGGCTGGCGAGAGCCTGTAACAACCCGAGGTCTTGGAGACGATAATTTATTTATTTCGGGAGAGATAAATAATATTTTATTGGATAAATAATAAAATTGGCAATTGAGGTCAGAATTTGTAGTTGTTAGAAAGTGTCTCGAATGGAAATTCTGAGGGTACCGTTGTTTCCGGAAGGGTCGAGAAAGTCGAAATGACTGTACTTGGGGTCTATTTCGGTTCCGAAATAAAATAGGACCGTTTGACTCGAATTAAAGTCACCGAGTCATTATAAGTGTGTATTATCATTTAAAGATGTGTATTTTCGAATTTAGGCTTAAAAAGCCTACGGGAGATATTTCTCCCAAAAGAGAGAAAGAGAAAAAGGAAAGAAAGAAGAGAGAAGAAGAAAGAAGAAGAAAAGGAAGGAGAAAAAGGGAGAAAGAGGATTTTTCGGCGGATTCAGACCCTACGAACCCGAGGCAAGTGATTAAACTTGCTAAATAATTGTTGTGTACCATTTATTGCATGATTTGTGGATTGATTCTTGGGTTTTAGGTTTAAAATGTTAAAAACCTAACTTTTGGGAAAAACCTTAGATTTGTAGTGTATATAATGGATTTAAGGTTAGAAATTAGTTTATATGTATTCTAAGCTGAATATTAATGTTATATTTGTGTTTGGGTTGAAGAGAAATGGAGAGAAAACCATTAGAATGATTTTTGGGTATTTTTGGCTACTCAAACAGTAGCCATTTTCGAGGTTCAGCAGGGCCGAATCGATTCGGCCCCCTAGCCGAATCGATTCAGAAATATGCAGATGCCCAGGTCTGAGTGACCGAATCGATTCGGACCCCTAGCCGAATCGATTCGGAATAAGCCCGAATCGATTCGGAAACAGTGCTTTTGAGGGAAAGTTTTTCTAAGGAGAATTTCTTTCCGTTTTATTCGAGGTTATCGATCGGGGATCTCTATAGGAGACGTTTGGAATATGTTTTGGAGACTTTTAGAGAGTTTCCCCCACAAGATATTATTGGAGTCATGTAGACTTAATTTGGGGATTTCCGATTAGAGAATTTGGTATCTTCTAAGTGGGGGAGCCCACTTTTATTTGGGATAACTTTAAAGGATTCTTAAATGAAATGAACCATATTATGAGTGGATGTTTACTAAGGCTATTTGATGTACTTTTGGATATGGAAATATCCTTATTAATGATCGATTGGGAGATATCTCACAATGTGAGAAATGCATTAAAGTGCAATAGGATAAAATATCCCTAACTAAATTGTATTGAAAGGAAATTCATTATTAGAAGCGTCATGAGAGCATCAAGCGAGAATTAGTATAGCATATACTAAGTGGGGGTAATGTGTGTGAGTATTAACGATTAGTGTATCATGAGAGAATATACTAAACTATCATGTAAATCAACTGCGCCTAAGTGCGTATTATGAACATGAATGTGATGTTTCAGGTATACCTTATAAAATGGTGTATCTTTATTATGTGGGATGTATGTATACCTTATATATGGTGTATATACATGTTAAGAATACCCCCTCCTTGCTATGATTAGGAAGTTTCGTGCGTTGAGGGTGAGCATCCTGACAAATATGCAGGGTGTGGATATTCCCCAGGTCATAGTCGTCCTTTTGGTCAGAAAATGACATATATATATATATTTACTTATTTCGGGGGTGAGAGGTCGGGGTATGTGATGCTCTCACTTGCCGGTTAGGAACTATGACCGCTTCCCGGACGTCGTGTGCGTGAGTTGATCACGAGGTGGGTGTCGTTGAACCCCACCAGGTGGCCCCAGTTTGCTACGTTTATGGGTTGCTGGATGATGATAGCATGTGAGCCTGCGTCCTTCGAGTTATAGCTCGGTTGGATGGTTATTAAATTGCTTGTGTTTGTATTTGGGTGTCAAGGGCATAACAGACCTTAATGACCTACACTGCCAGGATTAGTGTATCGGGGGGGTTCCTTGTTTGGATTTCGCTTCGGCGAGACGTCCCACGCACGAACCGCAGTGTAATGTTGGAACTTGGGGATAAGTTTAGTCCTTAATGCTAATCATTATATTATATTATATATCTATCACCTATCTCGACGATCGACAGTGCCAGGAGTAGTGTAACAAGGGGGTTCCTTGTTTGGATTTTGGTTCGGTGAGACGTCCCATGCATGAAACGTCGTGTACTGTTGAGAATTGGGAATATTAATTAATTAAAAATTGGTTACTAATCATTCGAGTTACATGCACCTTGCATTGAGGGCATAATGAGCCCCGAGGATCGATACGGTCAGGAGTAGTGTAACGGGGGGGTTCCTTGTTTGGATTTCGCTTCGGCGAGACGTCCCACGCACGAAACGCAGTACCGTGTTGAAAATTGGGAGGAGTTTAGTCCTTAGTTCTTGATGCTAATAACTCATCTATTATTATTATATATATGGTTTCTTGCCTTATTTGGGCATCACTAGAATAAATCTAGTACATGATATTGTTTACGTATTGTGATGATGTAGCATGATTGGATCATGTAACTTTATATGCTCAACAAAAGAACATTATAAAGATAAGCGTAATGTTTATATTAAAGTTAATAATTATAACTATTAGAAATGGATTATATGTAGAATCGGGTGTTAGGTTAGATGGTTTCACTTAAATACTTTATTTGGGTTTAAGTTAGAATCCTCTTACCTAATTATAATCGAACATCCTTTTTTGGAGACACGTGCATACGCTTAGTGCGCGCTTTAGATGAGAGGTGAGTTGAACTTCTATGGAGTGTTCGATTCCAGCTAAATCATGTAATAATGCATTTATAATTATTATGCATTTTAATACACTTGCAATAAATGTTTTTCACACTCGGGTTCTGACCCGTTTTTATTCCCCCTCCCCCATGCACATATATATCGTATTACTTCAGGTGTTCCCCTGCAAGGACGCCTTTATTATCCCTCCATTCAGGATTTGTGGAGCTGTGGCAGTAGCGGACTGTTGCGGCACTTGGTTTTAGTCGATTCCTATCTTTGTATATCTAGATTAGGATTCAGTTGTATTGAGTTAGTATTCAAGTGTTATAGATTAACACTTTCATATGATTTAATTATCTGTTTATTGTATTGTCTATTGCCCGACAGCATATTCGGGTATTTCATTGTTGGGATTTTTGTTGTACAATGTATTGTACTCTTTCATTATTGGAGCATGCACTTTCCACATTATAGTTAGATGTGTATGGTTGGTTGTATGCATTGTTTGTTTTGTTGTTGTTGTCAAATAAAAGTTTTAAATTTTTGGCGATTTACTCCTTATGATTCCGGGTAGTTAGCCTTATATTACTGTGTTTAGTTGTTGATGTTGAGACTGTACCATCTGAGATACCTGATTTATGTAGTATAGGGCTGGCCACCCGTTATTATTTGGAGCGGGTTGTCACAGATGGTATGAGAGCATCAGGTTCTAGTGTCTCTAGGATCTGTGTGCGTTACTACGATCTTCCGTAAGCGTTCTTGATATAGAGCCTTATTGCTAGGACGGTTACATTCATACGTCCATATCTTTCTGCGAATCGAAAATATTTGAAAGGTGTCCTGATATAATTGTTCTTATTTCAGATACCACCGAAGGGAGGTCGTTCAGCCAAGGCAAGGAAAAAAATGCCTCAAAGGAACATGACTACGGATGATGTTGCCAATATAGTGGCACAAGCAGTAACTGCTGCCGTTTCTACGATGGCTCAGCAACCTGCCGATCGAGCATCCCTATCCCATTTAGGATTGTCCTTTTGGGAGAGAGTGAAAGAAGATTTTAATAAGGGGCATCCTCCCGAGTTTGCAGGGGGAGTTGATGCAATGGCTGCAAGTGCATGGAAAAATAGTATGCAAAGGCATCTTCGTATGGTTGAGTGCAGTGAGGTGCAGAAACAATTTTTAGTCACCTTTAAGTTATCCGGTGCAGCTCTTCAATGGTGGGAGTCTGTCACCACATCTGAACAGAGAGATACTTTTCCTATCAAAGAATTTTGGGGACTTTTTGATCATAGGTATTTGCTTTTCCCTACGCAGGATATGAGAATTTTTCAAGGAAATAGGACAGTGGCAGAATATGAAGGAGATTTTTCTCTATGGGCGAGATTAGTACCTAATGAGGTAGATACGGAAGAGAAACGTATATCAAAGTTTGTTCGAGGTTTAGACTGGAAAATCCAACTACAATTGTTAGAAAGTCCTAAGTTAATGACTTTCGTCGAGGTTGTAAATGCGGCACTAGTAAAGTGTCGAGAGTATCGTTTTCGTTCTCAAGAGGGTAAGAACTTTGGAGATTCGAGTTCATCAAGTAAGTTTGGCAAAGAGAGTGCCAGTAATGCGAGTGGGCAGAAAGAGTTCATGGGCAAGTGTTTCTTTTGTAAAGAAACAGGTCATAAAAAGAGAGATTGTCCTCAAAGAGGTAAAGGACCGCAAGTTGACGAAATTTTGGAAGTGAAACCCCTACAGCAGATTCGAGGTCGCTTTAGACCGGGGGATTATGTTTGGAAGCCTATTGATGAGGATGGGCAATCGGACTAGAGATGGATGTTGTGAGTAATTTCCTTACTATTGGGATTATTACTATATGAAGTTTTGGAAATATCATATGGGAAATACATGTGAATCGGGTAGTGCTTTAGCCCTTTTTGTTTATGTATGGTATGTAATGACCCTAAAGGGGGAATTTTGAGCAAGATATGCTCTTATTCTATTATCTTGGAAATGGTGATAAGTAGTAATGATAGAAGCTACTTCTTTTTATGTAGTCGTGATGGACTATTATAATTGTTGTATTCCAGTTATGGAATTGCCTTATATATGGCAGTATATTGAGATGATGTAAGCTGTTGTTTATGTTTGAAGTGATTGTGGTTTGATGGGACGCAGGTAAAGTTTTAGCTCCTGATTATGACTATATTTGTGAGCTATATGTTAGACATATGATGAATTAAAAGACCTTGTGTTGGACATAAGGCATTTTATATTAGAATATATATATATAATCTTTTTCAAAATAAACTATTTTCAACACAAAACTTTTATCGGCCTTCGGGCCCTTTCAAACTAAATTTTCCACAAAAACGTTTTCAAACTCAAGTCCGGATCTAACAAACTCTCAATCCCCGACGTCGTCACACAGTAGTGTATTGGGAGGGTTCCTTGTTTGGATTTCGCTTTTGCGAGACGTCCCCCGCACGAAATTGGCAATCGTCGGGAATTAAGAGGAGTTATTTCTTTGGACCATTCAAATTTTCTCTACTAAAATTTTAGTCTTACTATTGTCAGAAATGTAGAACTTTCGAGGAAAATAAGCCTCATTATGATGGTTGTGAGCATAAAGCTCAATTATAAAGGGTGTATGGGCGCCCTTGTTATGGAAATAGGTTTTTTTTACTTCATAATTAGCTTAATAATAAAGTAAATGAAATCAATTCGTCGTGGGAAGTTAGAAGTTTGGAGATAGGATTAGTAATAATGGGTAGATAAGGACTAGTTGAGCTTTGGGAGAACTAGGCTTAGCTAAATTTCGAGGGCGAAATTCTTGTAAGTGGGGGAGTTTCTAACAACCCGAGGTCTTGGAGACGATAATTTATTTATTTCGGGAGAGATAAATAATATTTTATTGGAGAAATAATAAAATTGGCAATTGAGGTCAGAATTTGGAGTTGTTAGAAAGTGTCTCGAATGGAAATTCTGAGGGTACCGTTGTTTACGGAAGGGTCGAGAAAGTCGAAATGACTGTACTTGGGGTCTATTCGGGTTCCGAAATAAAATAGGACCGTTTGACTCGAATTAAAGTCACCGAGTCATTTAAAGTGTGTATTATCCTTTAAAGATGTGTATTTTCGGATTTAGGCTTAAAAAGCCTACGGGAGATATTTCTCCCAAAATAGAGAAAGAGAAAAAGGAAAGAAAGAAGAAAGAAGAAGAAAGAAGAAGAAAAGGAAGGAGAAAGAGGGAGAAAGAGGATTCTCCGGCGGATTCAGACCCTACGAACCCGAGGCAAGTGATTAAACTTGCTAAATAATTGTTGTGTACCATTTATTGCATGATTTGTGGATTGATTCTTGGGTTTTAGGTTTAAAATGTTAAAAACCTAACTTTTGGGAAAAACCTTAGATTTGTAGTGTATATAATGGATTTAAGGTTAGAAATTAGTTTATATGTATTCTAGGCTGAATGTTAATGTTATATTTGTGTTTGGGTTGAAGAGAAATGGAGAGAAAACCATTAGAATGATTTTTGGGTATTTTTGGCTACTCAAACAGTAGCCATTTTCGAGGTTCAGCAGGGCCGAATCGATTCGGCCCCCTAGCCGAATCGATTCGGAAATATGCAGATGCCCAGGTCTGAGTGACCGAATCGATTCGGACCCCTAGCCGAATCGATTCGGCCTGAGGCAGAGTCCCAGGTCTGATGACCCGAATCGATTCGCCTTCCTGGCCGAATCGATTCGCTGGGCCGAATCGATTCGGAATAAGCCCGAATCGATTCGGAAACAGGGCTTTTGAGGGAAAGTTTTTCTAAGGAGAATTTCTTTCCGTTTTATTCGAGGTTATCGATTGGGGATCTCTATAGGAGACGTTTGGAATATGTTTTGGAGACTTTTAGAGAGTTTCCCCCACAAGATATTATTGGAGTCATGTAGACTTAATTTGGGGATTTCCGATTAGAGAATTTGGTATCTTCTAAGTGGGGGAGCCCACTTTTATTTGGGATAACTTTAAAGGATTCTTAAATGAAATGAACCATATTATGAGTGGATGTTTACTAATGCTATTTGATGTACTTTTGGATATGGAAATATCCTTATTGATGATCGATTGGGAGATATCTCACAATGTGAGAAATGCATTAAAGTGCAATAGGATAAAATATCCCTAACTAAATTGTATTGAAAGGCAATTCATTATTAGAAGCGTCATGAGAGCTTCAAGCCAGAATTAGTATAGCATATACTAAGTGGCGGTAATGTGTGTGAGTATTAACGATTAGTGTATAATGAGAGAGTGATAAGCACCCAAAACTGTACATTTTATACCCCGAATAGTTGTATTTTAGTTGCTATTTCTCGACAATATGGGTCTTATGCGCTTAAATGTTTAATATGCAGGTTTAATGTACGTTGCGGTGTTCAAACGTGTATTTCAAGGCAATTGTGCATTTTACGGAGCTAAATACCAAATTCCCTAACCTCATCCTACCCAAACCTAGCCTAAACTTGTCCCTAAACCGTCACCCAAGACCCGTGTGGGTTGGTTTGTTCCCTTTTTATTTTATTTTAATTTTTTAGATTTTTAGTTTTAGTCATTTTAATTTTAGATTTATTTTAGAATTTTTAGATTTTATTTTCTATTTTTATTTTATTTTTATTTTTATTAGTTTTTAGTTTTAGTTTTATTTTATTTTATCTTATCTTATTTTATTAGGATTAGATTTTTTAGGAGTTGTTTACATTTTATATTTTTTAGGACTTTAATTTTCATTTAGAATTTTAAGTTTTTATTTCTTTTGTTTTAATTTAGTTTTTATATAGGAATAGGATTTTATTATTTTTAGTTTGTTTTATTTTTAGTTAGATTTTATTTTATTTTTAGTTTTAGTTTTATTAATTTTTAGTCAGTTTTTATTATTTTAGTTGGGCCAAATTAAACACACACATCACCTAAGTCACTCACACCCTATCCTACACTAAGCCTACACCCTCAACCTCACACTAAACCTCCTACACCCTACCACACCTTATCACCACTATTCATCATCTTCCCTAACACACCACTATGAGTCTCTCTCCTAACTCAACCTCTCTTTCCCCATTAACAAAACCCCCAAAACTCACATCTCTCTCTCACCTCCCACCATTACCAACCCAAAAACCCATCAGCCCTCTAATACCCCCAACCGCCGGCGCTCGGCGCACCTCCCTCTCTCCTCGCCAGCCACTGCCCTGTCACCGTCGCCGTCGCCGTCGCAGCCCCTTGCCGGCGTTGCCAGAAACCCACAACACAACAACCCATTTCATCCATAGCCTCGGAGCGCCGGTGTCAAACCCAGATCCGACCTGCGACTCAACCCCCTGACCGCCGCCTGCCTCTACCCGCGAGCCCTCCACCTCCGACAACAACTCCGAAACTGCCCGGAGCCCCCATACCCGATTTGTCCAGCCGCCGCCGGCGCAAAACACCAAACCCACCTGAACCCGCGAACAGTCCGAGCCCCATCCACAACTCCAACCCATTTCTCTCTCTCTCATCCTACCTCACTCCATTAAACCATATCAAATCCATTCAACCCAAACCCATTTTTGAAAACCCACTTCCACCATCTTTCAACCCAACCACAAACCAATACCCACGATTACCTCACCTGCCAACAACCAACAAACCAAACCAAATGCCACATGTGCCTAATAACCTATTTACCCAATTACCCCCCAACTAACCACCTTAAGCCATTTTCCCACATTACCCTCAATAACAATCTGATTTTTTCCAAATATCCTCACACCTCACACAATCCATGCACAATTGTGCATTCTCCCCATATTACCCTCACCCTCATGACCTCACTCAAAACATGTGCACACCCTAATTTCCCACTTTTGCCCTTTGCTCCATGCATAGTATAAAAGAAGAAGAAGACCCATTTGGTGAAAGAATTCTAGATTGTAGAGAGGAATTTTAGAGAGAAAATTAGGTAGAGAAAAACACCCTTGTAAATAGTTTTTCATTTTTTTATTTTTAGATTATTGTGAGTGTAAATATTGTAAGAGAGTTAATTGAGTGAATATTTTAATTTCAAATCATTTGGATGCTCAATTAAGTGGTGTATGCTTCAATTTCAAGGATTGGAGTTCAACATAATCAAAGAGATTTGGTTTGATTGTTCTCTTCCCTTCTTTTATTATTTTATGCCTTTGAATATTAATTTGTCATATTTTATACCATGTTAGGCTAAAACCCCTTTCAAGGGGTGGGGTGAAACCCTTATTTGATATTATTTTAGTTTAATTAGTTTGCTTAATTGAAATATCCCTTTGAATGTTAATTTTGATCCCTCACCCTTAGATTTACGCCTCGAGAGAGGGTAAATGATTTTCGAGAGAAAATCAAAATTCTAGTGATAATACCCATTTTAGATTCGAACTAGAGATAGGGGTTTCTTAAGTGGGGTATTATCACTTGAATTTCAACTCTAAATTTAATTTCTAAGATTGACATAAATTCTAATTGATCGATCCTAGCGGGTGATTAATTAAAAGGAGTGTAGATCTAATTTTCTAGAGTTGTGGGGTGTTAAACTTAACTTTCTAAAAGATTACTATTCTAATTACACTTGCAACGAGAGTTGATTTGTAATTTTAATATTAATTTGGGAGAATTCAAATAATTAAATTAATTAATTAGAATAACTAAAATTTGTGGTGTAATCCCACTCCTTGATTGTTCTCACAATTATTTATCTCACTTTATCTCTTATTTTTAGTTTAGACTTTAATTTTTCATCTTAGTCATTTTCTAGTTAGTTATTTTCATCTTAGTTTAGTTTAGTTTAAAATCTCACCTCACCCATTTGTTTTAATATTGAAAAAGCTAAAAAAAAAATTAGAAAAAGTGAAAAAGCACAAAAAGAAAATAAAAGTGAATTACATTTGAATTTGTTCCATTTGCTTTACTCCCTTGAAAGTGGATTGATACCCTTACTTACCACTACACTTTAGTTTATTATATTTGTAGGTATGTGAGGTTTTGACTAAATTGGCTTCCAACAACGACATATACGCGATAAAAGTCACGTTATCAAATGGCGCCGTTGCCGGGGATGTAGAAAAGTCAAGTTATCAAATGGCGCCGTTGCCGGGGATGTAGAAAAGTCAAGTTATTAAATGGCGCCGTTGCCGTTCTTGGGATTGTGAAGCTTGGAGCGGATTCCACTTTGTGATTCACTTGTATTGTATTTTTTTTTTTTCATTTTAGTACCATTTTTATATTTTTTTAGAAGGATTGTATTAGGACTTTTTATTATCTTGGCTTGTATTGCGGTGCATAGGACACCATTTATTTTTCATTTAAATTTGTAATAATTGAAGCCAAGCGTGATAGGGAAACCGGACAAGGTAGAGAGAGGGCGTCCATTGGCGAGGATTTAGAAGCCTCTCTACCTTGGGTCGGTAGGACTCCCGGGGACGACTGAGATAGGCGTGATCTCCCCCCGGTCGACTCAAATTTTTCGGCACCCCACGGCCTAAAAACCGTGGGAGGTACATTTCTTACCCTCGCGCCTCTCCTGTTAGCGAGTCAATTCTTTTGTGTGTACTTGTGTGCTCTTGTGTGATTTTATTCTCGCATTTGTTTTTTGAATGGTGTGATGAATTAAATTACTAAGACCTACACCCGGTCACTCACGAGAAGGGATTTCATCACCCGACTCACTCGCTTATCATTGTGTGCTACCCTAGCCATCACTAAATTTAAAATCAATCAACTAGGTAGCCCAATAGGAGAATATTTTTGCAAAGGCGATCACTAAGATATTTCCGTGAATTTTTATTGCCCGCGGACTTAATTAAAATTTGACTACCCTTTCACTAAATTTTCAAGATAAAAAATTGGCTATGTGCTAGTTAGGAAATTTTCTTGACTTGTGTGTGTGTCCAATTCGTCTTTCGGTAGTCGGTTTTAGTTGGTTCGTGTCAAATTCATAGAGTCCATATTTTTTTCCCCACCTTTTCTCTCAAAAAAAAAAAAAAATATTTCTCACCTCATGGCCGAAGAACGTCCTTTACGGGACTACTTTGGTCATTTTCCATTGACACGTGACACGTGTGAGAGTAATTCCGAGCGGTCTCTTTATGATATTCTTCATGATTTCACCTCTCTCATGAGTACCGTTGGTACTCTTGACCCATCTATGCACTCACCTCCTATTCCATCACCCTCGGTGTCAAGTGTCACTGTGCCTCCTCCCTTGTTGTGCACCCACTGTTCTAATGCCGATCACATGTCCCATGAGTGCCCATACTCTTCATATCCCTACAAACCCACCATGGAACATGTGTATCCATATGACACTGTTTCGGAACCCACCTCGGCCTACTACCCTGCTATGCCTACTCCCGAGTTGTGTGAGTACCCCAGTTATTCGTGGAGGCCTGATCACCCTTCCACGCAATACGTATCCCAACCCGATGTTGTGGATCCTCACACGTTCCAACAGTCGTCATGGCAACCTTGTGCACCCAGTCACGATCAGTCCCCTCACTAAGCACCCCATGCGTATCAACCCTTTGTCCATCACGAAAGCGATCCTTTCGTGTATGATGCACTTGGCCCCACCCCACCCACTTCATATGAGTATTCTCCGTATACTCATGATAGTAGAGCGTTGTGTCCACCTCACCCACCGCCACCACCCATCATTCCACCAACACCTTCATCCACCTCCACTCTCGAAACCCTCTTGCAAAAGTTCATACTTGAGCAAGAGCAAGCAATTCATACTCAAGCTCTCCAAAGGCTTGAACAAAGGTTAAATGAATTGGTGTATGCGCGAGAGTTGGATATTCCATTGACACCACCCATCGTTGCCACCGAGTGTGACGATGATGTGTCCCCTTGTGACACAGAATTTGAGTGTGACCAACCCTACCACCCCGAGAATCTTGAAGTTGAGACCATTCCATGGTCCGGGTCCCAAGTCGACAATTGTGTTGACATACCTTTCATTAGTGAGCCTGATTCAGTCCCGTCATATCCAAATGAACCTATCATTGAGGTTCACCTTCCCTTTCCCACCCCATTCACCAATGCCACTCTTATGGAGAAGCTGACCACTCCATCTTTAGATACCACACTTCCTCCTGCCAGTTCCCTTGTGGATCACTCTGCGCCTCCTGAGGAGTGTGTGTCTCCCACGCTTGTGTTGGATCATCTTCCTCCACCGTTTATCCCACCCGACCCACCCATTACCCTTTATACCCCACCTCCTGGTTTGGATATTGATTTTCTACATTTCAAGTTTCCATCTACATCTTTAGATCCTCACCTGAAGCCATCCACCATCCACGAGAGTATTTTTGGTGCTACTCTCCACCGTGACACCGAGTTTGTTCCTCCATGCACACCACTTCCTTGTGGTGTTGATTTTTCTCAACAGCTCCCTGGTGTGTCACGGCGCGACCACTACCATCGCCCATTCATAGAACGGTCGTGTCATTTATATGAGCCCCATCCCATTCCTATGTCCAAACCATATTTCCTTCCTCACCAACTTGAGCACTATGCTTATAGGGCCCTTGTTGCCCTCACCTTTACGCTCAACAAGGCTCGAGACCGATGCCTCTTCACCCTTACCTTAATACCCACCCACCCATGGTCCACCGATGCTTTGCATCGCGTGATGCACTTTGCCATACAAGTGCACTGACCCCTATAGCCCTGATCCAGCAAGACTGACGCTTCAGTCTTGTTTGGGGGTGATTCTCATCACCCATTTTTCTGCCACCCCGTGCTATCATAGATCCTATCCTTAGGGTGAGATTTCATCGGTCTGGCTGAAGACGTTAAACTTAGCGCTACCGGGAGGCAGCCCGCGTTTCTTGTACTAGTCTCATCCTGTTTGGGGGTGGTGTTTCACATCACCCTATGCTTTATCATGCTTATGGACTTGTACACATTTTTTTTTTCTCTTATCATTTACTCAGGTTTATTCTTGGCTACATCTTTCCACTTCATGAGTGGTTCATTCTGGTAATCTCTTTCCTACCTTATGCTCTCAATTTTAAAAAATCATTTTCCTTAACATCGAGGACGATGTTCCTTTTTGTTTGGGGGTGGGGAATTTTATCAAAATCGTGCCTCTTTTGAAAAATTTTGATTTTTGAACCTGATTTTTAAAATTTCGTGCAGTTTCTTTCATCTCACTCATTGATGTGAATTTTCAATCATCCATCTTTCAAAAGTCTAGGAATCAAGCTAAAGAATATTTTTTCTAAATAGCTTATGTAATACATAACAAGGCATATTGCACCATGAATTTCTAGACTCAACAAAATTTGCACACTTATCACGTCACTACGTTTAGAGTTGAGGAGTACTACAATTCTAAAGAGAACCTTAAGGATCACTAGTAGAGACTTTAGCTTGTGAGATTTGTGCCTTTCACCCTTTCAGAGTGTTTTACGCAATCTCCGAGTCACAAGTTGATTCAACTTCGTTTGGGTCCGCACTTTAAATTGTTGTATGATCTCATTTTCTTTCATAAAATTTTGGTTGATCACTGAGAATGACATCTTTTTCGAGTTGTAAGAAACGCGTGTCTTGAAATTTGTCCTGATCACTAGGTTTCCATCCATACACCTACCACTTTTCCCCCATATCACATTTCCATTCATTTCACCCATTATATTCCCATTCACTTCACCAATTACATTACCATATCCTACCCTTCCTACATATTTTCCCACATCATACACACCCACCTATCACCTCCATTTATATCATCCATCATCATTTTCAAATAAAAGAGTGTGATTTCAAATGTAAATGTCTTCAGTGTTAGTTTGAAAAGTGAGAGAAAAACAAACAAAAAAAAAAAAAAAAAAAAAAGAAAAAGAGAAAAATAGAAAAAAAAAGAACAGAAAAATAGTAAAAAAAAAATATAGAAAAAAGAAAAAGAAAAGAAAAATCGAAAAAAGAGAGAAAAGAAAAAAAAAAGAGTTTGTAGTTAGTAATAAAGACATTTGTGCCTAAAGTGTATACACTCTTCTCGCTCATCCATCACATATCCATCATTTCACACATCAATCCCATTCTACATCACCATCTTACCTCATCCCATCCATCCATCCATCCATCATATCATCATCTCATCCTCATACCATCATTCCCATTTCATTTCCCCCTCACCCATATACATACATGTTCCCCTAGGTGTTCGGGCAAATAATTGTCAACGTGGTGAATAACTCGACGTTCTCACTATAGTGATTAGCATTTCTTTCATGAGATCATTGTTCTTTCTTATTGTTCGTTCTTTCATATACGTGTGTGAGACGTTTGAACTTGCTTACATTTACTCACCTCCTCACACACAAGAGCGATACACTTACCCTAATCTCGAGAGTTCGTTTGAGAGAGATATATCCGTGAGATTTGAAGTTGAAGCGTTGATTCCGACAAGGCAATCTGGGAATTACTCTTATGATTCTCGACCCGTTTTGACTGATTCACACTACACACGTTGAGTTCTAGAAAGGATGTGCCTTGAGTATTTACTTAGCTTAAACTTTTTACAAATTCTAGCTTGTATTTATGAAATCATTTATCTTGTGATGGATTGTGCGATTATTCTACGTTTAATAAGAGATTGACTGCCTTTCAATAATTTTTTTGCAAATAAAGAATTTTGTGGGTATATTCCCTGCAAACTCTCACGAGACACAACTCGTCCTGTAGGGCAACCTATAGGTTTAAAGGCTTGTTGCACATGCTAAGTTCAATCGCAAGTGCCCGCGAAAATGGTACACTTTTGGTTACTTATCTTTCTCTTTCTCTCTATCTTATTGCTCGAGGACTAGCAACGCTCTGTTTGGCGGTGGTGGTATCTTCTAAGTGGGGGAGCCCACTTTTATTTGGGATAACTTTAAAGGATTCTTAAATGAAATGAACCATATTATGAGTGGATGTTTACTAATGCTATTTGATGTACTTTTGGATATGGAAATATCCTTATTGATGATCGATTGGGAGATATCTCACAATGTGAGAAATGCATTAAAGTGCAATAGGATAAAATATCCCTAACTAAATTGTATTGAAAGTCAATTCATTATTAGAAGCGTCATGAGAGCTTCAAGCCAGAATTAGTATAGCATATACTAAGTGGGGGTAATGTGTGTGAGTATTAACGATTAGTGTATCATGAGAGAGTATACTAAACTATGATGTAAATCAACTGCGCCTAAGTGCGTATTATGAACATGAATGTGATGTTTCAGGTATACCTTATAAAATGGTGTATCTTTATTATGTGGGATGTATGTATACCTTATATATGGTGTATATACATGTTAAGCATACCCCCTCCTTGCTATCATTGGGAAGTTTCGTGCGTTGAGGGTGAGCATCCTGACAAATATGCAGGGTGTGGATATTCCCCAGGTCATAGTCGTCCTTTGTGGTCAGAAAATGACATATATATATATATTTACTTATTTTGGGGGTGAGAGGTCGGGTATGTGATGCTCTCACTTGCCGGTTAGGAACTATGACCGCTTCCCGGACGTCGTGTGCGTGAGTTGATCACGAGGTGGGTGTCGTTGAACCCCACCAGGTGGCCCCAGTTTGCTACGTTTATGGGTTGCTGGATGATGATAGCATGTGAGCCTGCGTCCTTCGAGTTATAGCTCGGTTGGATGGTTATTAAATTTCTTGTGTTTGTATTTGGGTGTCAAGGGCATAACAGACCTTAATGACCTACATTGCCAGGATTAGTGTATCGGGGGGGTTCCTTGTTTGGATTTCGCTTCGGCGAGACGTCCCACGCACGAACCGCAGTGTAATGTTGGAACTTGGGGATAAGTTTAGTCCTTAATGCTCATCATTATATTATATTATATATCTATCACCTATCCCGACGATCGACAGTTCCAGGAGTAGTGTAACGGGGGGGTTCCTTGTTTGGATTTCGGTTCGGTGAGACGTCCCACGCATGAAACGCCGTGTACTGTTGAGAATTGGGAATATTAATTAATTAAAAATTGGTTACTAATCATTCGAGTTACATGCACCTTGCATTGAGGGCATAATGAGCCCCGAGGATCGATACGGTCAGGAGTAGTGTAACGGGGGGGTTCCTTGTTTGGATTTCGCTTCGGCGAGACGTCCCACGCACGAAACGCAGTACCGTGTTGAAAATTGGGAGGAGTTTAGTCCTTAGTTCTTGATGCTAATAACTCATCTATTATTATTATATATATGGTTTCTTGCCTTATTTGGGCATCACTAGAATAAATCTAGTACATGATATTGTTTATGTATTGTGATGATGTAGCATGATTGGATCATGTAACTTTATATGCTCAACAAAAGAACATTATAAAGATAAGCGTAATGTTTATATTAAAGTTAATAATTATAACTATTAGAAATGGATTATATGTAGAATCGGGTGTTAGGTTAGATGGTTTCACTTAAATACTTTATTTGGGTTTAAGTTAGAATCCTCTTACCTAATTAGAATCGAACATCCTTTTTGGGAGACACGTGCATACGCTTAGTGCGCGCTTTAGATGAGAGGTGAGTTGAACTTCTATGGAGTGTTCGATTCCAGCTAAATCATGTAATAATGCATTTATAATTATTATGCATTTTAATACACTTGCTATAAATGTTTTTCACACTCGGGTTCTGACCCGTTTTTATTCCCCCTCCCCCATGCACATATATATCGTATTACTTCAGGTGTTCCCCCGCAAGGACGCCTTTATTATCCCTCCATTCAGGATTTGTGGAGCTGTGGCAGTAGTGGACTGTTGCGGCACTTGGTTTTAGTCGATTCATATCTTTGTATATCTAGATTAGGATTCAGTTGTATTGAGTTAGTATTCAAGTGTTATAGATTAACACTTTCATATGATTTAATTATCTGTTTATTGTATTGTCTGTTGCCCGACAGCATATTCGGGTATTTCATTGTTGGGATTTTTGTTGTACAATGTATTGTACTCTTTCATTATTGGAGCATGCACTTTCCACATTATAGTTAGATGTGTATTGTTGGTTGTATGCATTGTTGGTTTTGTTGTTGTTGTCAAATAAAAGTTTTAAATTTTTGGCGATTCACACCTTATGATTCCGAGTAGTTAGCCTTATATTACTGTGTTTAGTTGTTGATGTTGAGACTGTACCATCTGAGATACCTGATTTATGTAGTATAGGGTTGGCCACCCGTTATTATTTGGAGCGGGTTAGTTTAATACCCCCATGCACAGTATATGCAAGAAGAAAAAGAGGGGAATAGTAAAAAGAGGGGGTATGCTAGTTTAATACCTCTCTTGCAGTTGCCCCATTGCCAGACTCCACAGTCATCGGAGTACTCTCATGCACCTGGAAACAATGAGACAAGGGTGAAATGAGAATGCTTGCACAGCATACGCAAGAAGAAAAAGAGGGGAATAGTAAAATGAAGGGGTATGTTAGTTTAATACCTCTCTCGCAGTTGCCCCACTGCCAGACTCCACAGTCATTGGAGTACTCTCTTGCACCTGGAAACAATGAGACAAGGGTGAAATGAGAATTCTTGCATAGTATACGCAAGAAGAAAAATAGGGGAATAGTAAAAAGAGGGAGTATGCTAGCTTAATACCTCTCTTGCAGTGGCCCCACCGCCAGTCTCCACAGTCATCGGAGTACTCTCAGGCACTTGGAAATAATAAGACAAAGGTGAAATGGGAACGCTTGCACAGTATACGCAATAAGAAAAGAAGGGAAATAGTAAAAAGAGGGAGTATGCTAGTTTAATACCTCTCTCGTAGCCATCCCACTCTGAGACTCCACAAATATCGGAGTAACTTCCTCAGGCTCCATAGTCATCGGAGCGACCTCGCTCACCTAAAGACAATGCAACAAAGGTGAAGATGGGAATGCTTGCACAATTTAAACAAAATAATAAAGACATAAGAATGACATAAGGGAAGTAGATACCCTTATACACTGTACCTGAATGACGCCTTCTGTAACGGTCAAAGAAGGAGGAGCAGGGGCTCCCATAGGGGTCACCACACTGGTCGATGATCCTGAAGGGGCTGCCTCAGCGACCAGTGCTTCTGAAGAAGCTACCTCAACCTCAGTCACTTCCGGAAGAACAACCTCAGCGACGACGATCGCAAGGGGTAGGCGAGGCTGCGAGTGACAAGAAACGGCAAGAGGTAACAAATCACTTACCTCATGAATGATAAATACTTCAATTAAAAATAGGGAGAGGGAAACTCCTCAAAGGCACCATAGAGATAGCTACCTGAAGGGACGCGATAATAGGATAAACTGGCCCATGTATAGGGGCTGCTGAAGAGACAATGGCAGGAGCCACACTCGAAACAGTGCCCAGGGATAACTGCAACAAAGTAAAAGAGGGCTACGATAAATACAGGCTCGATAGAGAAGAAATATATAACTAAGAAAATAAGAAAGTACCTGAGCCCCATCCAAAGGGGAAGAGCGAAAAAGGACGGTCGGCGCAGTAGGGGCTGTGCTGATAGCCTGCAAAGAATGAAAACATGTTATTCATCACATGTTCGAGGAAAAAGAGATTCCATGTTTCAACGAAAAGGCCTGACCTGAAGTGTGGGCTCACTGGTCGAAGCCACAGTAAATATTGAGCCACGAGAAATCGCCTGAACCAAGGGTCTACCGTCCATAGATACGCGGACCCGAGGGATAGAAATCCTCCCCGAAGAGGATAAACCCGGGATAATAACGTCAGGTAAGGGAGGCGCCCCTCCCTGAGAAGAAAATACAAAAGACATTAGGACTCGTATTGAAAGGAAACAAATATTCAAAAGTAAAAATACATACCTTAGATGAAGAGATGCCCAGGGGCTCAGCTATAGAAGTGCCCACCCCCGAAATAAGAGAAGATTAGGTAACAACGCCGGAAGACACAACCCTCTACGCATTGTAAATGGGTAAATAAAAGGAAGAGGTAAAGAGGAAAATGGCATAATGAAAGTTTTGAGAATAGTGAGGCATACCTGAGGAGAAGGAGAAGTCACAAAAGTGGTCCTGGTGCCGGTAAAGTGCACAGAGGAAAGCTGCAGGGAAATGACAGTGTACACAACCAAGACGTAATTGGAAGACTAATAAATTACATCACATGGTGAAAGAATTAGGGAGATACCAAACCTCTCTAAAAAGGCCTCGGGAAGAAATGAGCATAGAGTTCCTCTCCCGCTGAAAGGGCGTCAATCGTAGTGGGAGAAGAGAAGAACTACTTGCCTCTACGGAAATGACCTGCAAAATATGACAGAATGCTTTCATTAACAAATAAAAAAATAATGAGGGGGAAGAAAGAAAATCATATGCAAGAAAAAAATAGATGAGTAAAGGGGGAACGCTTATAGTAGCAGGGCGCGTGGTCTGGCCATAAGGGACATGTGTGGGGCTAACTCCCCCAGGAGAATGGGATACCTCATTATCACTAGAAGACTCTCTCGAGACTGATAACAAAGCATAAGTGTCAGTAGTGCTTTCGCTGTGGAAACCCAGGCCGCCCATATCACCCGAAGAAGAACTATGGTCGTCATAGGAAGGGGTGCTTCCATAATCAACTAGTTCCTCTTCCAATGAAGGGGAGGGAGATAAAGAAACTTCGAGAGAACTAGTTCCACTAAGTAAATAATGTCGTGATATAGTACCTTCTACAATGGGAATAGACGCGACCCGCGCCTCCTGGAAAGCAAGGCTCGGTGAGGAGTAACCTTTACCTTTCATTACTTGGGAAGCCTCCTCCACCCCAAGATTTCCAGTATCGGACTCTTGATCCACCATAGAGGAAGCACACATGCCAGCACCATTTCCTTTCTTTTTCTTTACAGCCCGGGTCCTCAAAGGAGAAGAGGGAGGAGAAGCGGTAGTAGCAGGAACAAAATTAGATATATCTGCGTCAGGGTGTTTCCTTTTGATCGTAGTAGAGGCGCTCGCTTTCCCTCTGCTTTTTGATCAGCTTCTAGACTTCACAGGGGGAAGCTCAGTCGGCGGAGGCTAAAGTGACTAGTCAATGAGAGGCTTAACTAAAACGGGAATGGCCTGCTCCAAGGGTGGCGTGGAAGTGGTACTGAGAAACCAATGATCTTTCTGTGTCCGCCTGACCAAAAACTGGGCTTTGGTGTATTTAATGGGGTTGGTCTCATGAGGGGGCCAACTACACATTCTTGAATAAGACGAACCTGCCACTGCCGAAGAAGGAACCAAGATGAAGTGAATGAAGGATGATAATCGCAGGGAGGCACATAGAGACCACCCAAACCACTGACCCTACGAAATAATCCCTGAAGAGTAAAGCTAGCACACGCCTCTGAAAACGCCTCTGAATGACTGCTATAGGTAGGAAGAGGAGGGATGTAAACACCCTGATCATAGCCAAACTGTCGTCTTGCCCTCTCAGAATGATAAGATTCAGTACGCGGACCTAACTCGGTCCAAGAAGGGAGGTGGCATGGTAAGAGCATCGTCACCACATTAATATGAGGACAGGTGGAAACAGACCCCACTGCTGAAGGGCAATAGAAGGTCCCGCCATCGCCAGGGAAAGAAAGCCAGCTGAAAGTTCCCCCAGGGCGTTTGGTATAAGGCCGAAATTGAAACTCCTCAATATCGTCAATCAACATTCCCAGAGATTTCTTTGGAATTTTCTTATGCCACCGGAGAAGTCTCGTAGCATCGCTATGACAAGCGTGAGCCCCTGAAGTAAAGTGGGGGAAATGCTCAAATAAAAAGGCCATTAAGAGAGCGGCGTTTGCATGATTAGCGATATTATATCGATTGCAAGACCTCTCTACATCTATGTGTGTTCGGTCCATCCAGGTGTAATGAGAACCCAAAGTCAAGGAGGCCATAGGTATCGACCTACCGCGAGACAACCGTACAACCAATCTAAAAATAAGTTCGCGAGGACAATCTTCGGGCTTACCTGGCAGAAGGAACCGAGTCAGAAATATAACAAAGAAAGCGGCTAAATGTGCAGGAGAGTGGAGCTTAGGACCATCCTGGGATCTGGGGGCTGCGCGTGAAGTCTCCCCCTTCTGCAACTGCTCAAAATCTCTGAACCAGTATCTTTGCCATTTGGCAAAGGAATGCTTGGAATGACCAGTTATATTTATAGCCACATATTTTGAGCACTCTCTGAGAGCTGACCGTAGCTCCCCTACCATCTCCTGCTCTAAATAATCCTCACAGTCATCAGAAAAGACCTGTTGCCCAAAGAAAGGAAGAGCGTACAATTCACATACATCTTCTAGGGTGACGGTAAACTCGCCCCAGCCTGTGACAAATGTGTGAGACTCCATACTCCACCGAGACAATAAAAGATTGAACGAAGAAATATGCTTAGATATGGTGCAGGACTTCAGGCTGCTGACGGCGATAAAAAGTTCTACCTCCCTAAGAATAGCCACATAATCAGGAACGCTCAGAACGTAATCAACCCAGTTAGCCCACTCCTCCGTGGGACCCCCCGGGGCTTTAGCTTCAACATTGGAATAAGGAAAGTCACCACGGTCGACTCGAACTCGGATAATGGAATCCAGAGAAATGGTAGGGAGGTCAGTAGACTCACTTAACCCCACATGAGAGCGCTCGAGAACAACATCAGAAAATTTTTCCTCAAATTCGAAAAGTGAAACCATGAAGTTGTCAACAGGACCAAAAAAAGGAGCCTGACGATAAATACCAAAATCCCGCCCTTGGCAAATGTGCATATAGTCCTTTCATGCCTGAGAAGAGGATGACGTAGCTGATGAACCACCAAGAGACATTGGCTCAAGAAAAGAACTCATCATAGCGGGGACTCCGAGTGAGGGATCCTGGGTGTCCCCTGTCGCAAAAAAGAAGTGGAAGTGGCAACCCCCGCAAAAACATGTGAAGAGCCCTGGTCAGCAGCATACTCTCCATGACGCCAACAATGGGCGAGACACCCTGGGTCGTAGAACCTTCGACGTGATAAGAGGTCGAGACCCCCCACCAGAAACAAATGGCAAATCGCGCATCTCCCCAAACGCAACACGACCAGTCAAAAATCGTCAACACCACAAGGGGTCGAGACACCCTAGGTCGAGGAACCCTCGATGTGACAAGATGTCGAGACACCCCCAGTTTCTGACGAGGGACCCGTAGACGCGATGCCAAGCCGCGAGACCCCCGACCGCTGACGAGAGGCCACCATACTGTCATACGTCGAGACCCCCATTCCTGAAAAATCTGAAGGCTTCGAGACACCACCACCCAAATTAACTTGAAAATCTCCGGAACCCAAGCTCGAGACACCTTGACCCAAATCGACATGGTAATTTGCATAAACCAAGGTCGAGACACCCCCGCCCAAAGCAACTAGGGATTTTGAAGAATTGAAGGTAACTGGCGAGGGATCCTTGGACGTAGGGTTGACTCGCAAAAAACCACGGGTCGAGACCCCCCTCTCTTCAGAAAAAATCATGGTCGTCGAGACCCCCCCTCCCTCCAACACCGTTTCCAATAGACAAAGAATCCCCCGCACCTAGAGCAATGCGCAAGGAACCACCGTCACCGCCAACATATGTCGAGACACCCTGACCCAAATCGTCTTGGTAATTTGCATAAACCAAGGTCGAGACACCCCCGCCCAAAGCAACTAGGGCTTTTGAAGAATCCAAGGTAACTGGCGAGGGATCCTCGGACATAGGGTCGACTCGCGACAAACCACTGGTCGAGACCCCCTGGCTGTCAACAAAGGTTCGATCGAGGAACTGCAAGGCAATAAGGAATGGAAGGAAACCGTACCTCGCAAAATCTCCATTTGAAAGGCAACGGAAGAAACTACAGGTTCCCCCTTACTTGTTGAGAGAAACGGCGAGGAGTCCATAAGGGTCCTCGGCCCAAAATCAGTACCACCGCTCGAAAGAGAGGACGCAGGCCGTCTGGAAAGAGCATCGGCGCCACCAATAAAATGCGATCGGAGATCGTCGAATACCATAGTGCCAAGGGTAGGGGCGGTGAGGGTAGCCAATGATGGTGACTTGGGGCCAAAACTCATGGATGCTTTGGGGGTGTTTACATTGGAAGAAGTATTTGTTGGATTAGAATCCATTAATGGGAGGCTATGGCGTTTGAAAAAAGCTAAAGTAAAAAAAAGGATGGGAGGCTACGGTGTTTTAAATTCCCTTTCTCTCACTACAAATCCAAAGGGTCTTATGTTTTTTTTGAAGAAGATGAAAGAGACCAAGAAAAGGGTCTTATGTTTTTTTACATCAGAATGGGAAAACGTGCAGGAAGGCAAAAAAGGTGATGACCTTTTTTTCCCAAATGATGAGATGACAGTTCCCACACTGACGCGTGGATTCTCAAGAATTAAAAAACCTCGAATAAAGGGACACCGCACTTAATGATCCTAGGGTCCCTAAAAAAAAATATATATATATATATATATATATAATTGTTGAAGTTGAATTTATGGCGTACAAAGTTTTTTTAGTCTACCCAACCAAAAATATTTGCACAAGGGGCTAATGTAGAAGGGTGTCTACCAATAATAAAAATTCTTTTTTTATTAATGACATCCGAGAGGTGCCCGCGAGGGTAACCGCAGAAGTCCAAGATTGAGAAGCGCCACTGCAAGGGTCAGCGCCACTGCAAGGGTCACTGCAGCAATGACATTCGAGAGGTGCCTCGCAAGGGTCACTGCAGAAGTCCAAGATTGAGAAGTGCCACTGCAAGGGTTAGCACCACTACAAGGGTCACTGCAGCAATGACATTCGAGAGGTGCCTCGCAAGGGTCACCATAGAAGTCATAGATTGAGAAGTGCCACTGCAAGGGTCAGCGCCACTGCAAGGGTCACTGCAGAAATATTATCTGAGAAGTGCCACTGCAAAGGTTCCGGCAGAAGCTCATATCTAGAAGGAACCCACCCAGGGCGGCCAGGATGAGGGAGTAGCTACCATGAGCAACTCCTCATCATGAAACGTCATTCTTTAAAAGAAACAAAAATATTAACACTTTTCTTTCTTGTACAGGTTGCCTAGTTGAGCAAGAAGGGCTCAAACAGGATAGTTGGGTCCTCTTGGGAGTTTTGACTCAGCGACTGAGGGATAAGGTATGTTGAGCAAGCTCAACCACTTAGCACAATAGGATTGAGAGTATACTAGTAGGAAGACCCAGAAGTCACTCAAGACTACACACACTTCACAATTGGTCATAAGAGAAGTGAGCAGCCAAAGAGCTGGCTACTCACAAGAAATAAACTCTTTATTAGAAAATGACTTTTCCAGAAAAAGGGGTCCTCAAGCTCCCTCTCAAGAAAAACAACAATTTTAGAGGAGAGGGGACCTTAAGGCCTCCTCTCTCAAGATTTGCAAAATTGCACCACAAGTTACCGTTTCAAAAGATAATTACCAAATCTGATATTTTATCTTCATTAGGGGACCTATGTGATTTTTGACTTTGGTCGGTGCCAGGTGGCGCCTGCAGGAAGGGACAGGTAGGGCTGCCTGCAGGTGGGGACAAATGGTACACTTCAGACATTGTTCCCCACCAATCCTCTCAATTTTGGCGCCCAAAAATGCCAACTCATTCCTAGTGCCCTAGTATAAATAGACCTCTGGTCAAGGTCAATAGAGAGACAATTGAAAATGGCATTGTTACTCTCCTAAAATATCACCAGACCTACCTAGTATTCTCTACCTACTCATTCTCTTAGTGTTGAGTGCCTTGTTCCTTCACTCCCCACTGACAGCCATCACTCTCAAGTGTTTCCCTTGAGAAAATTACTATTTTTGCTGTGAAAGTTCATCTTCTTGCAGGGAGTGAGTTGAAGTTCGAGTTCCATTGTTACCACAAAGAGAAGTTTTCTTAAGAAGTTGCACTAGGAGACATTGCAGGCGGCGTCCATTAGAGTGGGTCACGCCTCACCCTTTCCAGTTATTCATAGACCCCAGTCTCACTACCCTCCTACACCAGTTTTAATGAAAATCAAGTTTTAGTTCAGTCCTTACACATGCATCTAAGTGATATGAAATCATAAAATAATAAGCATGCAAAGGGAACCAAATTTCTGGAAAAATCCCCGCAGGGCAAGACCTTTTTATTTCAAGAACTTTGACAAGTTTACAAGACCATTGACTTACATACAACCTGATAATCTCCCACAAGTGTAATGGACGGTGTCTTCATCAAACCTTCAAAGAAACGGCTAGAAATCAGCAGTGGTTCACATACAGATATACCATAACGGACATGCAGTCCAGACACGTAATCTTCAATAAAGAATAAACATGCAAAAGATCCTCAATTACACGCAGTCATAAACTTCGTAGCGACTCACTCAACAATAACACACAGTTGTCAGTTGTATAGATCTCCCCACAAAGTATGAACAATATCAAAGTAACGTTCTTGGGTTCCACAAAACAACTCAAACAAAAGTACTTGGGATTTTGTGAATTGTAAAACAAGAGATTGAACTCTTTAAATGTTGGAAAATAAACCAAAACACTCAAAATCAAATTCTGTTTAAAACCAGTATTTCTCCACACGAAAATTAGTAGCCTAACACCCTTTAAATAGTAAAACTCAAGGCGGTGACATGTTGGCTAAAAAGATATCTCGTTCGAACAACAAGCGACGTCTTTTGAGCAAAACTCCATCACGTTCGATCGATATATGATGTCGTTCGTTCGAACGACATCATACACGCTTCCCAAAATGCTTCAGTCTTTTATAAATCTTGGACACTTCAAAACTGTAACACCCCGCCCGCCCGAGGAGAGCGAGCGGAGCGATACTCATCGATAGAACTAAACAAATCCACAAGTAACAAGGTATAGAGCATCTAAATAAAATTCCACAAAACAAGAGAGAAACCACTAACCTCAATCTTTAAAAAAATACCAAGTCTCTCGAATTACATACAACATCTAACTTGAAAAATAAATACAAATCTACAATGCTCTATATATTAAAAAATAAATACAATATTCTCTCTCGTATTAAAATTCTTTCCAATTAATACTCGCTAAAATCATCCCAATAGGTCCATAGTGCTCAAATCCACACTAACCTGCCAACTAAAAGAAAAATATGGGGAAGTACACAATACGACAGGAAAGATGCTCAATAAATATATATTAGCGATGAATAAAGCGTAACAACACGAGTATAAATATTCAAATCAAAATACGAATCTCAAAGCATTTATCAATATAATTTCTCAACAACACATTAACCGGGTCACCAGGCCTCACCCCATCCACATATGCTTTATCAAGACATAGCCCCAGGAAGCAGAAATTTTGGCGGGTGCCCAACCTCCGTGCCATATTAAAATCTCATGATAACGTGCTCAACAACAACAGTATAATGATACCACATGAATCAAAATAATTGCAACAATTATTTTTCCAGATTTCCAAGAATTTAACGATTCAAATATGAGTTTAATTAACAAGAAATCAACGGGATAAACTCTCGAGAGATTTAAAGGGGCATATTGTGTAAAAATCCATACCTCAAAATCATCACATGAATCATCACATAAATCCATCCTCTAAATCTGATCGCACCATCACATTCCTCTCGTGAAAATAATCAAATCATGTTCTAGCTCCAACACAACATAACCTCAAACAATTCTATTTTAAAAACCCAGAAAAATCAGATCCAAAAATTATTCGAATCACCATTTCGACTTCAGATTTGGATTCTACATGAAAAATTGAGTCAGGTATGTGTTTTGAGTTTTTCTCAAATCTCATTTGAATGCACTCAAAAAGAAGATCTAAACATTCCAAATTGGCTCTTCTCATTCCACTCGTTTTTGCCTATTTGGATTTCGTTTTTAACCTCTCTTTTTCATCTCCCTTATCTTATAATCACCCATAATATTCCTTATATAGTCTCTCTCTCAAACCCTAGCTTGGTGCCTAAGCTAACCTATATTACTCTATTGCCCTTTAATTCAAAATTGTAACTTTACATATTTAAGCCATTACAAAATATCCAAAAGCCAATTAAATTTGATTTTAAATATTCGATTCATTTCAAATAAAAATAAATATAATATCAATATCCCGATTAATAAAATAATAATATTATTAAAATTATATACCATATTCATAAATAAATCCCTCAAAATTACGGGGTATTACATACTTCCCCCCTTGAAAAGGAATTTCGTCCTCGAAATTCGACGAAACCTAACGCTTGAAAAAACATGCTACTCGATTCTATTTCCCAAAATCACACACTGAAGTCCTCAAATTAATTCTAAACATCCTCACCACGACGCTTAACACATCCTCAAAATTTTTTATCTCCAAAGAAAATATGTCTAACCCGTATGCTAGACCCAATACCCAAGATCCGAGGGTTGTCGTATACCTAAGCTCTGATACCATTCTGTAACACCCCGTGCTCCCGGAAAGACACGCGGCGTGCTATTACGATAAAAATAAACTAAATCCATAAATAAAAACGCATAGATCATCTAAATAAAATCCCACAAAACAAGAGAGAAACTACTAATCTCAATCTTTAAATAAATATCAAGTCTCTCGAATTACATACAACATTTAACTCGAAAAATAAATACAAATATCCAATGCTCTATACATTAAAAAATAAATACAATCTTCTCTCTTGTATTAAAATTCCTCCCAATTAATGCTCGCTAAAATCCACCAAATAGGTCCATAGTGCTCAAACCCACGCCAACTAAAAGAAAAATATGGGGAAGTACACAATACGATAGGAAAGCTGCTCAACAAATATATATTTGCGATGAATAAAGCATAACAACACGAGTATAAATATTCAAATCAAAATGCGAATCTCAAAGCATTTATCAATATAATTTCTCAACAATACATTAACCGGGTCACCAGGCCTCGCCCCATCTGCATATGCTTTATCAAGACATAGCCCCAGGAAGCAGGAATTTTGGCGGGTTCCCAACCTCCGTGCCATATTAAAATCTCATGACAATGTGCTCAACAACAACAGTATAATGATACCACATGAATCAAAATAATTCCAACAATTATTTTTCCAGATTTCCAAGAATTTAATAATTCAAATATGACTTCAATTAACAAGAAATCAACGGGATAAACTCTCGAGAGATTTAAAGGAGCATATTGTGTAAAACCTCATACCTCAAAATCATCACATGACTCATCACATAAATCCATCCTCTAAATCTGATCGCACCATCACATTCCTCTCGTGAAAATAATCAAATCATGTTTTAGCTCCAACACAAGATAACCTCAAATAATTCTATTTTAAATACCCAGAAAAATTAGATCCAAAAATTATTCGAATCACCATTCCGACTTCAGATTTGGATTCTACACGAAAAATTGAGTCAGGTATGTGTTTTAAGTTTTTCTCAAATCTCATTCGAATGCACTCAAAAAGAAGATCTAAACATTCCAAATTGGCTCTTCTCATTCCACTCGTTTTTGCCTATTTGGATTTCGTTTTTAACCTTTTTTTTCATCTCCCTTCTCTTATAATCACCCATAATATTCCTTATATAGTCTCTCTCAAACCCTAGCTTGGTGCCTAAGCTAACCTATATTACTATATTGCCCTTTAATTCAAAATTGTAACTTTACATATTTAAGCCATTACAAAATATCCAAAAGCCAATTAAATTTGAATTTAAATATTCAATTCATTTCAAATAAAAATAAATATAATATCAATATCCTGATTAATAAAATAATAATATTATTAAAATTATATACCATATTCATAAATAAATCCTCAAAATTACGGGGTATTACAAAAACTTAAGACTATTTTTCGAGATCAGAAAACTTTATCCAAAACTTTTATGATTAAAATCATTTAAAAATATTTCAAAAAAAATCATTTTAACTTTTATAAAAAATTATCCCAACACTTTTAATGTGAAATGTAAATGAAACTTAAACACATTTTACCAAGTTCATCTTTGTTGGGCTTGAATGTTGAAGAAGCTTGATATTCGGATCCATCTCGATGCTTGTATGATCTTGATCGACAATGTATCGGTATATGACATACTAAATTGATGACGGGCATTTATAAAATCATGTTCTTACAAATCTCCCCATATGTCTATGCCGGTACAAAATAAAAAATATCTGAATTATCAAATCAGAATTCCTATACAAATCTAATACCCTCCCATGAACCCAAAACTAATAAGGTACTAAAAATGCAAGTCTTTCAATTTTTCGTCAAAAGTCTTCAACATCAAAACTTCAAGCTCTTAAGCTTTTCTCAATATTCTTACCTACACACATGAGATAAAGCAAATACCTTCGTGACGCATCGAGTTTGAAATGATATAAGAATAAATCAATTAATATAATCAAATCTCCCCCATGACGCAAAACTCCCCCATAAAATTATAATTCGTTTACACCCTTTTTGTTTGTCCGAAATTGATAATTAAAAGAATAAACAACTAGAAACATGGAGTGTCACAATACACGGCATAAATATGGATCAAACTACGTGCATGCAGAGGAAATACTCAAAAGATCCATAAACTATTTTAATTTTTAAAATTTTCATACAAAAATGCAAAAAACATGTTACAATCACACATCATGAATTTACATTAAAATTACCAAATCGTGAAAAAGGAATGATTCAATAGGTAATAAAACTCAATCAAGCATATGTGCACTATGCATAAGTGTACTCCTATCGATTGAACACAAAAAATATCCTTAGGTGTAAAATTGTTGAAGTTAGATGATATCGAATAAATCAAATCAACAAATCAAAGCCTAAGTGATTTTCACACCAATAACGTCCAAAACAATTTAGTGTTGTTTCGAAAATTGTTCAAAGGACGTGCAACCCAATGATTCATTTCCAACCAAACTCCCTAATATAAAATAATGCAATTTTCATATCTAATGAGGTACTAAATTCTCAACTTAGAGAAAACCTATTGGCCCATTATTGGCATAATATTCTTTTTATTACCATTCAATTTTTTTCGGGGCTCTTTTTAAACCTTATTAGACCCCAGATAATTTTTAATTCCTCACTTTTTTAGGTCTTAAATAAATTTCTCACAGGCAATGGTTTTTACATGCACTACTTTTATTACTCGCGAATTATTGCACTTGGTTCATTTGAAGGACACGGTTGAGATGAAAACACTCGACCAAAATGTGATAAGACAAGAACAATAATCAAACCAATTCGTGCATGTGTGCAATAAAGAACATAGTGAGTCAAACATGTAGGAAGTAACAATTGATTACATCTCAATGACTCCAAACATTGTAAAGCACAAGGATGACATGATATGTTGTCTCAAAACACTATTAAATTGTCACAAGAATTAAATGGAATGGAATTGTGACCTAGTCATCCTAAATGTCCATTCATATACAGTGTAAAACAAAATACAAAAATATTTTTGTATTTTTCAAAATATATGACAGATGGAAACCATGAATACAAACATGGTACATACTAGCAATAGGCATAATATCAGCATATAAATCATCCTATGCTAGCAAACATATTTTACACTATGAATCAACAGTCAAAGAAGGTGTGATTAAATGACCAATGCAGTATTAGAAATTTAGAAAAACCAAGAATAACTTCATATAAACCGTTCCAGAAGCAATCGGCAGTACCAAAAATCTAAGATGAACATAGGGTACTACAAACAGAGAAACAAAATTCTCCAGAGGTCACTTGAACGAGACAGCTTGTCGTTCAAATGAGACAGCCTATCATTCGAACGACAAGGCATCTCGCGAGAAGTGCTTCATGCCACATAAAATCTCGTTCAAATGAGATATCAAATTTTCACAGTTTGCCTAAAATGTCATGCAGTGTTGCCGAGTGAAATGTTTTCCAGAAAAGGATGCCTGAAAGATGCTGACAAATTCAAACAGTAGCTATCATAAGAAAAAAAAATTAAACTACAACAAAGTGAGTCATAACATTAGCATGAATCATGAGGCACAACTAGCGTATGACAAATATCAACACAATCAACCAAAATATCTCACATGGAGTGAATCACTTGCAAGCAAACGAGAGTCATGAACAATTAGACCATAAGCCTCTAAAGCCAATTTCGTCACCCAAATCGATGTGTAACGAGGTGTGGGGGTTTTAGGAATCGAATTGACTTTGTTATTAAGATTCCTAGGTCCATTCAAAAGTTTGTAATAGAAACACCTAAGATGGCCTTGCTTACCGCAATGTGTCAAGTGTAAACCGAGCGGTGAATGTTACCTAACGGTGGTCCTCTCCTCAAATTCCTAGGTGGAACTCTCCTCAAATTCCTAGGTGCCTCTCGCACGATGTTCCTAGGTGGCTATCGCTTGGTGGATCTCTCTTAACAACCCTAGGTGCCTCTCTCCTAACAACCCTAGGAGGCTCTCTCACACGTGTGGGGTTGTCATTGGGAATGGGTGCGACATTCTCATCGAAGCCTATACCACCCCTTTCCTCCTTAATTTGGATAGTCCCTAAAATTTTATCTAACTTTTCTGACCGAGACTCCAAATCAAATTTCACCTTTCTTGATTCTTTCAAACTCTTAGCTTTCATCACGCCTCGAAGATCATCTCTCTCACCCTCGACATATCCTAGCTTCTCTTTTAAAATTTTCTCTCGTGCCCTAATATCTTCAATCAAAACATCATTATCATTTTTTAAGGCACTCTCTTGCAATTGAGCTTTCAATTTAAAATTTTCTTTCTTTTTTCAAAGCTTCGGCATAAAAATCATTGAAAGACGTTTGCAAGTTACGCTCATCTACACTTCTGTCCTCACTCTCATCACCCTCGCTATCATTACCAATCACACGGGTGGGAAGCTCTCGCCTAGAAGCATAAAAAACTTCTTCTTCGGACTTACTATCATTAAGGGTAGAAATAAGAGACGTCGATTTTTTCAATTGCTTCCTTAAATTTGTGGAACACTCATCTATCTTGTGACCAATTCCCTCACATTACAATCACCTCTCAGAATCATTTTCAACAGAAGATATAAAATAATAGTTCTTGTGAATTTTCCAATTAGACTTTTAAAAAAGTTGACATCGAAAATCATCAAAACCACCAAAAGCCATTTTTGAGAAAAACACAAATTTTTGAAAGACAAACACAGTAACTTAGTGCAACGGGCTCTGATACCAATTTGACGACGTGAGGGGTCAAATTGTATCGTAAAAATACGTGAAAATCAGGATCACGCGATAAATTAGCGTAACCCGCGCTCATACCAATTTGAGAGTGCTTACAATGGAATAAATGTGACTTCTCAAATAAATCAATTTTAATTGTGTATCAACTACACCAGTTTTAATGAAACTCAAGTTTTAGTTCAGTCCTTACACATGCATCTAAGTGATATGAAATCATAATGTAGTAAGCATGCAAAGGGAACCAAATTTCAAGAAAAATCTCCGCAGGGAAAAACCTTTTTATTTCTAAAGGTTTGACAAGTTTAAAAGACCATTGATTTACATACAACCTGATAATCTCCCACAAGTGTAACACATGGTGTCTTTGTCAAAGCTTCAAAGCAAAGGCTAGAAATCAGTAATGGTTCACACGCAAATATACCACAATGGACACGTAGTCCATACACGTAGTCGTTAGCAAAGAATCTACACACTGAAGATCCTCAACGACACGCAGTCATAAACTTCATAGAGACTCACTCAATAATAGCACGCAGCTCTTGGTTTTAGAGATCTCCCCCACAAAGTATGAACAATAGCAAAGTAATGTTCTTGGGTTCCATAAAACAACTCACACAAAAGTACTTGTGATTTTGTGAATTGTAAAACAAGAGATTGAAGTCTTAAAATGTTGAAGAATAAACCAAAACACACAAAATCGAATTCTGTTTAAAACCAATGTTTCTCCACACAAAAATCAGTAGCCTAACACCCTTTAAATACTAAAATTCAAGGCGGTGACATGTTGGCTAAAAAGATATTTCGTTTGAATGGAAAGCGACATCGTTCGAGCGAAACTCCATCAAGTTTGAATGATATACGATGTCATTCGAATGACATGATACACGTTTCCCAAAATTCTTCAGTATTTTATAAATCTTGGACACTTCAAAACTTAAGACTATTTTCGAGATGAGAAACCTTTATCCAAAACTTTTATGATTATAATCATTTAAAAATATTTCAAAAAAAATATTTTAACTTTTATAAAAAATTATCCAAACACTTTTAATGTTATATGTAAATGAAACTTAAACACATGTTACTATGTTCATCTTTGTTGGGCTTGAATGTTAAAGAAGCTTAATATTCGGATCCATCTCGATGCTTGTATTATCTTGATCGACGGTGTATCGGTATACGACATACTAAATTGATAACGGACATTTATAAAATCATGTCCTTACAGTGACAAAAATTGGATTATGAACAAACAACTCTAAAGTGAGGCACCTAGGGCAGAAATACACAAAAAACTCCATAATAGTACACCAGAATCTACAAAACTTCAAATCAATCACTCTAAACCCTCTAATATTTAGGGAATCAACCTAAAAAAGCTAATGATAGAGTAAATCAATAATAATCAAAAGAAATCAAAGAATCACTAAAGAGATTGTAGTAGGAGACCAAAACTGACACACCTAGGGCACACTATCAACGAGCTATGAATCAATCTAATAAATGATGATTAAACTAGCTTGCAAGGTCAAAAATATTTTTGGAATGAAAAAAATTCCCAAGTTTTTGGTTTTGAGTGATGTTTGAAGTTGAAATGGTCGAATGAGAAACTTAATGTTTAAAAAACCCCAACACCGTTCGAATGGGAAAACTTAACCATTCCCACGAGGCCGTGCAAATTCCCTCAAATGTATACATTGCAGATGATACACAAAGCATCTTAGAAATTCTAAAAAAATCCATCATTAATCCTTAGTAATGTTCCAGAATCCTAACTCACAAACTATATAAAGTATGAAACAATGCAAATTCATAAAAATCTTTCAATTTTTAAATTTAAAGCTTCAAATTTGGAATAAAATGGCTAAAACAACAAAAATAAAATCAACAAATCACACAAACATATATACAAATGCAAACTCTAAACATGCAAAGTGCAATAGTGATTAGGAAACTTATACTATAAGAATTTAATCATGATCAAGTTAAGAACAAGAAGCAAGATCAACATGATAATCATCATATGCAACAAGTGAAGTGCATGGGCAAGTAGTGTGAAATCAAATGCCATAGATCTCAACAAGCTAACAATCATGATTTTTCAAATGAATTTCAACCAATAATTGAATCAATCAAACATATTAAACACATAATGGTTTAAAATTCAATTTTTAATCATTAGTTAAATCTCACATCAAATCATAATGAACAAATAAATTAACCACAGAAATCACAAAAAGAATAAACATAAAATATTTTTCACTTTTTCAATAAGAATGATTTATGAATATTTAAAAAATCATGTTTTAGATGGTAAAAAAATGTACAGAAAGAAAACTCATGTACAATGCAAATATGCATGAAGAATCTCACCAAAACATGAAGAAAATACCTCAAAGAAATACACTCGCCTACAAAAGACATGTTTCCCCACAAATCAAGAATGAACTAGGAATGGAAACCAAGGATAACCTAGTCATCCTAAGCAAACTAATAGCCTAACTATCGATGGGTGGCTCATCCCCCAAGTCAATGCATCGAAAAAACGTAACTTCACTCAATTCAACTTTCTTTTGACTCTCTCCAAAGTCAACCTTAACTTTTGGTCCATTTCTAGGCATACCTTTAATGTTTCTAGGTATCCATCTATCTTCCCTCCAATGATTCTTATGCTTAATCCTCGGAAATTGAGTTTGAAGTTTAGGTCTAGGAATGTTACCTCTAGCCTCACCATTGTCATATAAGAAAATCTATTCTACGCATCAAGTCATACGTTTGCCCTTTGATTTCCTTAATAGGATTTTTAGGAAATGTGTTTCTCCTATTATTGACGAACCTCTCATTTCTCCTCTTTAAACACCAACATGTTTGATTTGAATTACCATGCACTTGAAAAAATGTGCAAAAAACTACATTTTTCTAAATAAGCCTTCTCTCACACTTTCTTAAATCTCTTCTAAAAAAATGAGCAATTTGATTCACTTTTGAAATTCTCTTTTTCTTAAAACAAAAATTCACCAATAGATTGGTTTTTCCACAAAATGTACCACCAAAGTCATCTTTAGTAATCCTAGACTTAGGTTCAACGTTCTTTTCATATTGGATAGAAGTTTATACCTTATCCACGTTTTTTATGAAAATTTGCACTTTCAAAATTCACTTTTTCTTTTCCAAGCTTCTTATCAAGATTTAGTTCATTAAAACCTATCCAATGATTATTGGTCTTGGGTTGATCATTACTTAGAAAAATACTACAAGTAACTTTTTCTCTATTATAAACTTTTATTTTCAAATATTTTGCATGTTCAAGATGAAGTTTCAACTTCTCCATGTCATTTTCAAGACGGAATTTTCAAGTTCCATCTCTTATTTTTCTTTTAATATGATTCCATTTTGAGATTTTAAATATTCTCATTGTTTGTTCAAAATGTCAACCAGTTTTTCAAGTTCAAAAAATTTTGTTTAAAAATTCTCAATCTTCTGTTTTTTCTCATCTAGCTCATTTTGAAAAAGTTTCACTTTGGACAAAAGATTAATGTTTGTTTTCTTGAGATTAAAAGATTCGTGATAAATATCATCAAAAGCTTCTTATTTGTACTCCCTTTCACAATCACTATATCCTTGTGAATTCTCCTTGAAATTGTGTGGCTGCGTACTATTACAAGATGAAGAGTCGCTCAAAGACCTATCATTAGTAGACCTCTACATATTTTTCTTTAGAGCACCACACAAAGACATATTATGCTCATTACTTCTCACGTTCTCATTAAGCTTAACCATGAATGCCATTTCACTCCCGCACTGATCATAAGAGGACCTATCTTCAGTCTCACTTTTTGAATCACTAAATGTAGCTTTGTAATATTTCTTCTCCTTCTATCCACCTTTTCTCTTCTCAAGTTTCTTCAAATGTGTAGGAGTGACATTGCGATGATGACCAAAGCCACTAGAACCAAAACACTTATCTTATTATTTTTTCTTTCCCTTATTCAACTCACCTCTATCTCAAAATGGGACATGTTTAGTATACTTGTGAGGTTTATCATCAAACTTTTGATTGTTTTTGAAAAATATTTTGCAATCTTTATAAAACTGTCCAAATCTCATCACAAATAAAGCAACATCTATTTCAACATTCTCTTTTAGTTTCTCACCATTCTTCACCGTCTCACTAGACTCGATGACATAAGAGTGAGGAGCTTGAATGGACTTCTGATCTCTTTCTTTTTGAGAATTTTGGCATTTGTGGAGGTTGGTAGGTCAAAATCATCCACCAAAGTGAGGTTTTCCTCGTATGCACATCTTCCTCAATGATATGAATTGCATTTACGTTCATGGGTAAGAAATAAGATAAAGTAAATTCACTTAAACATCCCTTAGTGGTTGAAGGAGATAGTATTTCAAGAATTGAATCAACAAGCATGGAGATGAAGGAGGTGGTAGTGTTTACATAATCGAGAAGCAAAGATGCCGATCTCGGGTGCTCGGTACTAGGAGATAATGGTTTTCTTAGATTCCAAACCTTCATAAGCTCGGGCCAATTAACATGAGAGGCGAAAGTCTCCTTCTTATTTTATTCTTGTGCAATATTCAAAAGGGAGAGTTAGTAAATATTTAGGATAACATCTAGTCATCAACAATAAAAAATGATCGAGTTGTGATCAACCTGTTTGGTGACCCCTTCTGGAGAACATAAACCCTATATAGGCCTCACTACCCTTAAGAATTTGTGGATTTTTCCAATCTCAATCCATAAATCCATGGATGTAATAACCTTTGTTAGAATCAAGAAGGTTAATTACCAAAACAATTTAAGCCTTCTATGCCTTCAAGTAAAGGGTATTGTCATTTGTCCTAACCCACGAATAATAATACCTTATCTCAGGAATACCAATTTGGGTCCCATATAGTTCATGGATGCGATGAAACTTAATCACGATTATTCCTATGTTTGGGGTGCATTGGGCAAGGACCACTCTAAAGGATTTACAAAATTCCAGAAATAGTTAGTTTGGGAGAGAAGCGATACTACCCTAACCTACAGACTAGGTGTGTATCCAATAGCCACTAGGGATGTTATAGAAGTCTTTGGGTTATGGGTCACATTTAATTTTTACCTAGTAAGGAGTCAAAAAGTTTTTCCCAAATTCATTTAGGGTTTTGGCATTCACATCATACACCATTATTTCTAGTTTCTAGATAACAGAACACAAGAAGATTTAAGAAAGAGAATGTTAGTTTGGAGAGAGAAATTACAGAGTAAAATAAAGAGTGGAGAAAACTTACAGGTGAAGAAAAATGAAGTTAGGTTAGGTCCTTACTTCTTGAATAGGTGAAAGGAAGTGTAAATGGCACTAAGGATTACTTTAAAACAGTCCGGTTCAACACCCAAAGCTTCTCATTATTCAAAACGAAACCAGAGATGATAGCCCACACACATGCCCCATCTTTGGACACCTCAATTTATAATCACGGTTCAAGAATGATTCGTATTAATCTAAATAAACCTTGGGCACGACCCCGGGAGAAATACTGAAAAAAACAAATTTTAGAATCTACGCTAAGGCCAAAGTATATATAACCAAAAAAACTTACATAATCCATTAAAGCAACCAATAAATAACCCATCTATTGGATTTAGCCGATCAGCTAAAGGCCCCTCAATCAATAGCCAATCGGCCAGATCTTCTGACACATAAATCTTACCCAAATCTTTTCTCAGCCGTTGATAAAAAATTAAGGGCCCTAAAACTTTGGACAATGGGCCATCCAATTTGAAAAAAATCCGATACATAATTATTGCCACCCACCATTTCAAGGCATCCCACTTAGAATCCGGAGCCAAAATCCAAATTTGATTCGGTTTTATAACTTTCTTAATCCCGAGCGCCCAAGATACTCGAGCTTGTTTTCTAAAGAGTTTTCAAGGGATCGTACTTAAGAAAAGTTATTTTTCTAAAAAAAAGCTCAAAGTTGTGCCAGACTGAAAAACACCAAAAAAAACGAAGCTCTCCCCCAAAGAAAAAAGTCAGCTTTTGCCGTGAGGGTAATGAACCTCTGCCCAAATTTTGGGGCAATACACCCTACACACACACACACACACACACACACACACACACACATATATATATATATATATATATATATATATATATATATATATATACATGTGTGTGTGTGTGCATACTTTTGTACCCTATCTAATCTGGTCCCCGTTTAGTGGACCAGCTATGCAATTTACAAGGTTTACATCTATTTAAGCCTCATTTTTAATTCAGCGCCTCCACTTGTGTCACGAATTGACATACTCATTTACTAAATTAGTACAAATCAAATTACATTATTCCAAAATAGAAATATGAAAACATACATTTCAAAAGTACATTCTTAGAAGAGTGCCATTGAGCTTCATTCAACGCAAAACATTACAGGCCAAAGTCTAAAATTCACCTGCACTCACCACTTCTCTGAGTGAACAAAACCCATCTTTGCATGGCACCTCTAATATGTGTTTTCATTTCAAAACTTTTCAAATGTTTGCATTTGATCAACGTATTAGATTAGTATATAAATATATCAATCCAACACAACAAAAATGCTATATCAAATACTAGGATAATTAATACCACACAGCTGTACCTTGTATACCCGATATCCCATTACCTACACCTGTAAATATAACTCCATTCGAAAGAACTAAGTTGTCTTTTATCCCGAGTCTCCTTCGGTATGTAGACGTTATACCAAGCTAAACTTTTGAAGCCCAAGACTCATAACATTTCGTCCGACGAACGATCCCCAAGGGTTTCCTCCAAATCTAGTTTATGACTATATACATTATACATTCCATTTGATTGAACTATATTGGCTTTAATACCAATTAACCTTGGGTATGTAGGCATTATACTGAGCTAAACTCATGAAGCTTAAGCCTCATAATATGTCTCTCGATGTATTATCTCCTGGAGATGCCTCCATCTCGAGTCGCACACCCCTATATATTATCCAAACCCGTTCTGTTGGAACCACATCGTCTTTGATCCCAAGTACCCTTAGGTATGTAGGCATAAAATTAAGTCATTCTCGCGAGCTCGGGCCTCGACAGTATGTTTATCAACAAATTATTACACTGAGATGCATCCATATCTTATCTTTATCCCATTCAAATGAGATATCAAACTATATCAACATGGGACCTCCTAAAAATATTCCTATATATAAAAGTGTAAGCAATTATACACTAATCACAGCAGAGATGCACCCATATCTCACCTTTCTATTCCTCTTCATAAATACGAACTAGATATCAAACTATCTCAAAAGTCGAGATCCCTCTCATAGTTATGTACATTGACAACCAACAGTTAAATAATGTGAGCTTTTTCATAGATTTACATGCATAATAACGGGAATCCGTTATACACATATATATAATGGAGTCATGCACAAAAAATCTTGTGTATCGACACGGGTTTAAGTGACATTTTAATACCTCTCATTGACACAATGTTCCTACCTAAGCAGATATCTACATTTGTGGATGGACTCTCTCACCAAAGTCTCCCAAAAAAATTCTAAAACAACTAAAAAGTAATCAATCATTATAAAGAACAATAATAAACATAGAATCAAGGAAGCATACAGAATAAGTGAGGTTTTTAAAACCTTTTCCACTAGTAACCTGGTTCCCGAATGCACACAACAAGAATCTTTGGACCAGCCGCGAATTTAAACGTGCCTTAAGATTAGACCAAAAAGGGATAACTCGAATATTTTGTTCGTTTTTGTATAAAACAAATTGGCAACTCTAAACAAACCAACCAAAACCCTCATTGCACAAATCACACATTTAGTCCCAATTTCGAGAACCAGGGGTGTGTGACTCAACCTGGACATAGCGTTAGACATCTTCTAATGTCAAGTCACTGTGTCCAATCTTGAACCGATATCCCGATCTCGAGGGAAGGCGATGGACTAGGAGACAAGCACCCCACCCTCGCCATTACAAAAGTTCTTCCCCTACCCCCGTGCTTGAAGCCTGCAATGCCACAGTGGTAACTCCACTAGGCATATTTTTTCTTCTATTATAATACAACATTGTGTGTCATAGATGGATCTCTCTAGCTACGCCACAGTAGTTACTCCATTGAAGATAAATTCATAAGCCAAACTATCTATATGATTCCTTTTTACTATGCTTAATATTTCTCTCCCACATAACTACATGTTGTCAATTTTAAAACCGTTTAGTGGCCTTAGTTTTAGAGTCCCTCACAACATAGATGCGTGCTTAGGTCCTCGTGTACTGGATTGTACATTTTACCAAACACATAGACGTGCAAATGACCTTGTGATAAAATTAAACATCAATGTATGTTAAAATTAAAGATTACTTATTTACATCATGCACAGCGTAACCTTGATTTTCATATTGTTTGAACACTACGACCTTGAGGCTCCTAAAAGTCGCTAGTTAAAAGATCTGTACTTTAGGAAAGTCATTTTATCTAGGGGACCATTCGTACTTCAGAAAAGTCACCTCTCCCAAAAAGAAAGGTCCGTACTTTCGAGAAGTCACTAACCCAGATAAAGCTCGTACTTTTAAAAAGTCATTTTTTTGACAGGCTGCCAATGAGAGTCCTCACTCTTTTCATCCACCCAATTGGTACATTGAACAACCTCTCTCTCAATCATAAGGTCTCGGTGATAAGTAATGTTTAAAGTTTGTTTATACTGGGGGTATATCGCCTAGGCTTTCCAAACTATTCAGTAATAGGGAAAAGCGATGTCACAACTGCTTTAAGGTTGGTCCGTTCAATAACTCGATATATTATGACCAATGCAGTGAAAAAAGATCCTTCGATAACCGAGTCTTATTGCCGCTTTTCATTATAAAAAAGATCTAGGAAGACATTTTATTTCACAAAAAACATATACTTACGGGCATCGTCTCAACTAAATTTTCAAAAATTTTAGACGGTCGGATGCTGATCCAAAACCCCTCTGATTCCAGGATGAATGTCTTCCCTGAACAAGGGAGATTAACACTCAATATATGCAAGTCATCTTCAAAACAAAGGTCCCTTATGTTGGATTCCACTAACCACTTTTTTATTTTGAGGAATGTAATATACCTCAATTTATTTTTTCCTCGCTCCTCATTCTATCTAAACGAGATCCCACCCCTGTTCACCTAAATCCAACGGGTCTCTATTTATTTCTTACCCTTTGAAGATACTACCAAATGAAAGAACTCAAAAATAAAATACCGTCCCAACACGGTTAAAAATAGATAAAATAATTACATAAGAAAACATCATGAATATGTGAGTCCTTCTCTTGTATGTAATTATCCTTATGTCAGTCCTTGTGTCCGCAAAAACCTGAGTGAAAGTGAGCCAACTTTTTCTTCAGTTATTATTTCCAATAGAAGAATCTCACTACGTTCTTACTCCAAAAGCCATAGTTTGTGCATTATTCTGTCATTTAATCTTAATCAGTGAGATCCCTACACACAATTGTTATATCTACACCATCATACGATCCATGTCTACCAAAGAAGACCATGTCCCATCAATTATGGATCAAATTTTGAGGCATCTTGAGAACATAACCTCTTGTCACAACATTATGCAGTCAAATATCAAGGCACTAGGCCAAACCCAAGCCCGCATGCAGGGAACCCATACCATAACAGGAGAGGACGCCCTTCCTCCTCCAATCATCAACATTAGTACACCACTTGCTGTGGCTATCGAGGGAAAGCACACAGACCCCCAAGATCCTCCTACTCCAGTTCAAGCTCCGTATCCCCATATTAACATCAGTGATCCCTACTTTCAAGTACCATTTCCCATACATGGGTACTTCTAGCCCTACCACTAATACCTCGAGTACCCGAACACCACTTTCTAAGGTCCCTCGTGAGCTGAATCTATAGCCCCCCTCGGCCGAAGAGATTATTCCCTCGCCGCCAAACTAGAAGATAATGCAAGTCTAATCGAAAATACATCTCCTTCAGGAACCCATCACTAAAATGCACAACACGGATGAGCTTACCATCATTAATAAGATGACCCTCTATCCTGAAGACCAGCTCCTGGACAAATTTAAGAGGCCAGTCTTCAAAACCTATAATCGAGTAGGCTCTCCAATCGGCCACCTATCTAACTAGAGCCTCCATATGAAGGTAAAATTTTTTGACCTGAGGGTATTAGAGAGTAAGTTCTCATCCACGCTAGCCAGAGGAGACCTCACCTGGTATATGGACCTTGAAAGTGAAGGAACTGCTAAGACCTGGGATGATGTATGTCATGTTTCCTGAAGTAGTAGGTATACAACAAAGAACTGGGTGTCACTCGTAAGGATCTAAAAATGCTGAAACATGAGGAAGTAGATGCGATTGACATCTTCGCCACTTGGTGGAGAGACAAAGCCAATCAGATGGTCAATCGTCCCGTAGAATAGGACCAGAGAGAGATTGTATTCAGAAACCTCCAAAGGGAAGTTCAAAGTTAACTTGGGATCACTTGAATCCAAAATTGCAAATCCCTTAGTCATATAAGGTATAAAATCGAAGAAATATTGGCCGCCAAAGATACCAAAACCACTAAAGAATCTCATTGCACTACTAATCAATTCTCCTCCCATAAGAAATCGACATGGGCTTCCACATCTCGTATAACCACCCTCATGGCAAGTCCACTACCAGAATCATTTTTAGTTGTCCACACTATCACGTCCATAGTAGCCACTATCGCACCCTTTCTATCAAAACCCTCAGAAATTATCAAACCATGCCTCCTCCAAAAGAGTTTTATGCTCAGCCAAGAACTTTCACTAACTTTTAGTCCCCCCTCAGTCAGGTCTATGCCACTATAACATTAGATGGTCATCTCAAACCACTTAACTATTGACCACTCCTAGCCACTACGAATAAAAACTGGAAATTGGACCCACAATGGGAGTACCACTAGGGTTCCAATTACATCATCGATAACTGTTGAGCCTTAAGTTATGCCATTTGGGACCTCATCAATGATGAGAGCCTTAACCCGCTAAGGCTGAATATCACTGGTAACCCCTTGCTATAATATCCCAACCTTTTAACCAATACCCTCTCTGACGATCCAGTCCCAAACATTGATCCCCCCACTTCGACCATCCTTATCCATCATAAGCTGAGTATGAGGATGCATGCCCCCTTACAAATAGATACCCCCTTGGTCACACCATAGTCTTCCATACAAATCATCACCGAGACTAGTCCCATCATAGACCATATGACCTTGTTCATAATGGGCATACACTTCTTAAAAACCAACTATTATATCCCAAACTAATTCTTAGTCACAAAATTCATGCTCTCTAAATAGTCGAGACTCATTACTACCTTCTTAGAAAAGGTCGCTCACTTAGCCTAATGGGAAAAAAAGGTACGATGAACTCTCTAGGAAATAGAGCACATCAGCTTTGCAGTACTTATCCACTCTACAGGATGGGAAAGATCCAACCCAGAGGCGCACCTGTTCTCCCTCTCGGATATAGAAACCAGCAATAATACTCCCTTTGCCCGAACTGACATCTCACTGTCACTCCAGTCTCCTATAAATAGTAGAAGAACCATAACTTCTATTCATCAAAATAGGGAACCCATGATTCGGTCACCTTGATACATGAATGAGGAAGATCTACAAATTTGGGCCAAGGATCATATTACCTGGAAATATAGAGATCGTCAACAAATCTTATATGTCAAGGAGAAAAGGATAAGAGCCCACTACATCCGAAGATATATCTCTTAGGAAACCATTCCTAGTGCCCATCTCGGACCTATCGAGTACAGAGCTGACCAAAAGTTCCTAAAATAAATATTGAATTGAATCCATGAGAACCAAAGGGCCATGGTCGCCTAAGTTTGATTTGAGTTAGAATACTATCGAAAATATGGAGTACTCCCCCAAGCCTCTCCCCATGGATCATAAATTGAGATCTACCCTTTGGGTACCATCCATATGATACAGACTGAATCTAAAGGTAACATCGATCGTTCGTGGCTGATAAGCCCATAGTTGACACCTCCGTTCTGAAACACTACTTTTGACCTTCCAGATCTTACTCAGAGACCTCCTGCCACACCATATGTATTATGCTCATTTACCAGATTCGGGGATCACATATTACTTTGACCATCTCCTGATAACCAAGGTAAACACTTCCCCAGGTCTCGAAGATAAGTTCACCCTTAACCCTCAGGTCTGGAAAATGATGGCACAATAGGGCTACTCCCCAGGGAAGAGACCCTGGCTATGTGAGAAAAGACCCATATCCTTCAAAGCTCTTAAATTCTGAGACATCAGATTCAAGATCAATTATAAAGCTATAATAAAGATCTCAATGAACTTGAACAACACAAACACTAGACATTCCATAAAAAAGAGGTTACTTAGCAGACAGTTTGCAGTCCAGCCTCCCATATAAGGGATTTTCTCTTCAGTTTTTTGATATCAAGGGAAGGCTTCAGCATGCTATCATTGATGTGTATTAGATCATTTAAGCCACTAGGTGGGGAGATATACTAATATAAATGAACTAGTCCTCAAAATGAACTAGTCCTACTAGTCTCGCAGTTCACCATCTTTGTCCTCGATATATTACTATGCTTCCACCATCACATAGACACGAGGTAGAATTATGGGAACTCGTACCTAGATGCAACTCATATCATTGGTATCATCTAATTATAGGATGTGATGACCCGATAAGGCCATCCCCCATAAGAAGGTCCTCCCTTACGAAGACACTTGTATACAGACAAAATGGAACTTATCCATCATATCCCCATTACCATGATCAATGGAAATTTGAAATCCTACAATAAGTGGTATCTGCACTGACTCTCGCCCAATATTTCTATGAGACCTCGTCCTAGGGGATTGAATACTCCAAATATAGATACTATTATGGATACATCTTCTGTGAAGCCGCTAGAATCATTAAAGAAATGGATCTAGTAGAGCCAAAACCCCCCGCCAATGATGAAGGCCAATAAGAAACTTCTTCGAATGATGACATCTGGTCAGGAACCTTCATATCCACTGAACCTTTACTCAGGGCACCTGAATATATAGATGACTAGATCTTGGCCATGGTAGCAGAGATTCAAATTGCCACTCTAAAATCAGATGTAGGTGTAAGGTCGATAGATAACTCAATATCCCAAGCTCCCTTAAAGACCTAGAATGAAGCTCTAAGAACCCAATACAAAAACCTATTCTAGATTGGACTGAAGTGATGGCCTTAATGGTAACACCATCTACTTTCGGCCCTACATCCTTGATTGGTCTGTGGATACATCTAGAGAAAGATGAACAGAAGATCGGGGAAAAACTTTCACCCACTACAGATAAGGAAGTCGACTTCCTTACCAGGTAAGTTCGACACTCCAGTCCACCTAACCCTTTCGAATAGGAGAAATGTTCCCCCGAGGTGATCATCGTACATCCTTCCTAGGAAAACGATAAAATCCACTAGCAACTCTAATAACCCCCATTTGGTCACGTAAAGGCTGCTAGACATGATACTTCGAATATGGGGCTTATTAACAATTTATACCATTCTCAGCACTAAAGGAATAAAAACTTTCTCTATTTTATATCAAAATCTATAATGAATAAAAACTGCGTCACCATACACTGTCCATAATGTAAAACTAAATACAACTAATAATAATAAGCACTTGGGCTTATGCCCGTACAATTTCCCAGAATGAAATAAAATGACAAAGAGACTTAAGCACAACCTATACTAGAGTCAATGGAGTGAAATCCACTAAATCCAATGCAACTTCAAGCTTGATCCATCGTCAGCCCTGCTTTTCTCATCATTAAGAATACCTGGGGGAGAAATATTTATAATTTGGGTCAGAGCCCAAGGTGTTCAAGGATTCTTCACCAATAAATATGTACTTTATTACTATCTCATACTTCACGTCTCACCATCGACGCTCACATATAACGAGCACCTCACCTCTCATCTAGAAGTAGCCCTACTCATCTCCTAAATTGAATATGAATTGTAAACTTCCATTATTTGGTCATCCAAGTAAAGAATAGCCCATTTCCATTATGCACTAACTACAAGTGGTTCCTCGTGTATGACACCCCTATCCCCAAATAGATTTCATAATATAAAATTCTCAAGATACATAATCTAAGTGTAGTTCATTACATTTCATAACCTATGACCCTCGTCTAGTTCTTCAAATCATTTAATGATTAAATTCATATTTTCTGTCGTGTACCCCGTTAGACTATAAGTTTCATTTTCTTAGATTACCAAATTATTATTCTCATTGAATAAATCGTTACAACATTTCTCATTCTATTTAATGTTTGTCTACTCCCATAGACTATCCAATTATTATTATTATTATTATTATTATTATTATTATTATTATTATTATTATTATTATTATTATTATTAATTGTTTAGGGCATTATTCACTAGGACTCATCTTCATCCTTAATTATCCACATCACTTTATTAGCCCAATTTCATCATTATTAAACAATGTCTACATCTTTAGACAAAAATGAACATTCCCATATAAGGGATACCATAATGGGTAAATATATGTATATATATATGTGTATATATATATATATATATATATGTGTGTGTGTGTGTGACACACAAAAGCATCTATCGTTGGTGTCTCGTTCGTGCTCTATCGATAAAGTCCGGAGGAATCCCTTATCCTAAGTGAACACCACATAACACACAAGTTGGAGGCGGTCCCTATGCTGGACACCTGTATACGACCCATACCCAGCAGGAATACAGGAACGGTCAGCGCCAACCCTACCTCTAGTGGGTGGATCCTCCACGTAGTACCTATATGGCCTACACATCATCAAGCCCACCTGTGCCAACGTGTGGTACGCAACCCGACATGCAAATCCCCAAACCAATATGACGGTCCACTAGTATGTCCACACACAATATATCATGATACATATTATTATTCCTATATAATATGTATATATAGTTACTCTATAACTACTTTAATCCAAGGATATCACAATCCATATAAATTATAGCCTTCTTGGCTGCACCATAACATTTATTCCATTATTCCATAATTCATTTTAAGTCGTTATCCTATGACTATTTCCCAAATAAATATTAAGTCTCATAAAATCCTCTTTGGACTTAAATCATACTTGCTTCATAATTTGTTACTCTTTAAATACCGAGGCATAGATATTTTCCAAACTAACCTTTCAAAAATATTATAGGTAGATTTATTCCCCAAACTAACCTTGCCCACACATTTAATAATCTTAGCATGTTGTCCTCTTGGCTAACAATTTAATCATTCCAGACTATTGATAATTATACACTTCTTGATAACTTCACAATAAGGTTTATATGTACATATATAAAGAGTTAACTAATCGTGGGAAAAATGATTATATGTACATATATAAGGAATCCTATAATATAATTTAGTAGTATTACCCAACTACCACACCCGGAATCCCTCATTTGGTCCATATCTAAATCCTTCAGAATTTATTGTACAAAATCCCACTATTATGTCAAACACCCTTTTATAAAATTAGATACATGATAATTTATTATAGATAATAAATTAAACCGACTACCCCGTGTCTAACTCCCTTAGAACTAGCCCTTAATACCTGAGTCAATTTCCCCAAATAAAAATTTAATTAATCATAACTTAATTAATTTATTAAAACGGTGACACTCAACCAAAATGCTCGAACTCACTCCTTGGGCCCGGACAAATTTATAAATTTTCCATCTCTTACCCTCTTGATATAAGCATCCATTTTTAATGAATTATTAACTTATTGTGGGTATAATATCATAGCATTAATTTAAATAATCCATATCATCAAAATCTCCTTTCATAACCCTTATTCCTTTAATGTACAAAAACTAGCAATAAGACCGAAAATACATTCCAAAATTTCAAGGTTACAGCAGAGAAGAGAGGAGAGAGAAGGTGGAGGATCCCCCTCATCGTTCAAACGACATACATGGTCGTTCAAACGACTTCATGCGTCGTTTGAATGACATCAGGGCCGTTTGAACAACTTTAGCATCTTCCACTTTCGTCCCAATTTCCAGCCCAATTCTCAATGAAAAATCCAAAACGCAGTAATTGTTCTAAAAATTTACGAAGGTCTCTATCCAACCTCTGTGTATTCATGACCACTAAATTTCTACAATTTAAGTTTAAACACTAAATCATTCTTCTAATATTTGATGATTTTTACCTCTATTCACGCAAGTATTTAAATCAGGGACTTACAACCATCATAATTCAGTCCTTTATTTACCATAACAGTCCCTACATTAAGCATTTATTTTTGACTCCCAATAACCATCAATACTAAGCAAAAGTTAGAGTTTAAACACGAAATTTCTGAGACTGTTCCTACATCTTAATTCATTCCTCTACATGTGTCATTAATTATCAACAAATCAAATATAATAAGCCCAAAATCCCAAAAACCTCAAAATATGATTTAACTTTAGATCTAAGCATGGATTGAACATTCATATGGAAGTAGAACAAATTGAATAAATACGGCAAGAGAATCCTTACCTGGAATTGTGTAGAGAAGCCTCTTTCCTCCTCCTAGGGTACTCTTCCTCCTCATAAGCCTTTGTTCCTCTCTCTCTCTTGAAGTGGGGTTGCTAGGGTTAGGTTTTGATAGGTGCGAGGGGTTTATTTTTCTTCCCTCAAATATTATATTATTACCAATTCCCGAGTTAGGCTTTAGGCCCCAACTTTGGACCCCCTAATGAGCCCAAATACAAAATCTAACTAGTCCGATAACTATCCAACTCATATACATATACTTTGGGACCATTTATAAGGGTCTAAAATACCCAAACGAGACCATTATACCTCTCAAAGTGCGTTCCAAATAATTTATTCCAAAAATATTAATTGTGTCGTGACACATCCAAATACTTTTTTATAAAAATAAATAAATCCATTTTGGTTTATTCCAAATCATTAAAGTCAAATTCTAAACTTTATAAAAAGATACCAAGTCTAATTACTCACAAACCAGATTAACTAATTTTGCCAATTTAATTTAATCCTTATTAAATTTTATTTTATTTAAAAAATATACGGGATATTACAGCAACTCCAGAGAACCTTAGCTAACATCAGCATATGGGAGTTGCTAGCTACATCATGTGAACATCGAGCTTATCACATTTGCGTATTGTATCAGGCTTTTGTGCCTACGAATCTAACATCGGCTGAAATGTTGGCAACTATTATCTCCATCACCATGGAACAACACATCAACTTCTCTAATGAGGACCTCCCCATGAGAGGTCGCAACCACCGATTCACATTGCACATCACTACTGAGACCCACGGACAGGTGGTACCCTTGGTACTAGTGGACAACTATTCCACCATCAACGTAGGCCCTCTTCCCACTCCTACCGGCCTGGGATACACCGACTTAGAATTCACAACATCTTCCATGGCCATCAGGGCCTAGGGTAACACCTGCCGAGAGGTCCTGGGGGTGTATAATTGTTACTCTCATAACAGGGCCTATTAAATGTGATGTCGAATTTCAAGTACTCGATGTTCCGTCTAGTTTTCACCTCTTACTCGATAGGGTCTGGATACATCCTATGGGGGCATTAACCTCATCACATAACATGAAGTTCAGGTTCCAGTTTGATGCCGAGGTCATCACTATTCAGGGAGATGATGGTTGGGCCACTATAGCCAATACTAGCACCACCTCTCTCATAGACACCCACTATTACAACAACGATATTTGCCTCAATAGATTTTGGGTCATCCCACTCGTTCACATGAAAAATTATAATCTAATTATCCATAATATAGCTTCCCGAATAATTCAAAAGATGGGTTACATGTCAGTGTTCGAACTTGGAAGGATCGAAGAGGGAATCCTCGAGGCTATCACCTCTGCGAAATATAAGGGAAAGATCAGTTTTGGATACACCCCCAATGGAAAAGACTTAGAAGATATCCCAGAAGACCCTTATCAAAGGTGGAATGGTCACTTATGTCTCCAAGGAGAGAACTTCATTTATCATGAACTCCAAGAGCCCTGGTGGGATGAGACACAAAAATCCTTATGACCTGGAATGGAGATACTCTGTGTTAAAGGATTATACGTAGATTATGGAAAAATTCACACACTTAACTAGAGAGAACTGGGTGTATCATGGGTTACTATAAAAGATAAGGAAACCCCTCAGCTAGAGCCCAAATACTCACACTATTTTTCGATGAGACATTCCTCGTAGCTATGATGAGCTCCATTAATTTAATCTCGACGGAACTCTTACAAGATTGGTACACCCCTCGACCAACCAATACACCGTTATAGATAAAGGACGATTGGTCAGTATCAATGAACTCGATCTCTAACTCCGTGTGCCAAACTCCACCATTCCTCGACATGAAACACCATCTATGGTTAAACCTCGGGACACACCCAACGAATCCCCATGGGACTATTATTGGAATGAAGAAAATCAACAACGCTTGTTAAAATCCCTCTTAGAGGGACTTCCTTGCACCAACCCACTTGCAGACCCTTAAACTTCCCTCAACAAAAGAAAGGCCCAGTCCAAGAAACACTGTCTGCCCAGTCTGCAGTCAATACGGAGGTCACAAAGAGCACAAAGGTCACTCTAAAAGTACCTCAATAGAACCCTAATCGGCTCATCTCTAACATCAATTGAACTGCCATACTGAAGAATTGAACCTCTATCAAATGCATCCCAGTGCCCATCATACCTAGGCCCTTTGAGTTTGCCATGTTATCTAAAGAGTCCCTCATTATCCCCTCTCCTAATATATCCCTGTATAAAGCATATTTTCCTTGATTTGACGGCATAATATATGAAGTTTTGCCGTATTTTCTTATATGTGTTTCATGTATGATAATGGATCCAACAATGGATTAGAAGTCACCCATAATAACGATAACTACGTGGACTTAAAATACATAAAACATTTGCAAAAACTTAACTAACTTCAAAATAATTGTATGTCTTCCAATAAGGATGACAGAATTATCATCATCTTGGGTACTCCCTAAAACTCGAAATAATTACAAATAAGGTATTCCCTAAATGAAAATGAAAAAAAGGATCCCACAGATCTCCTACCTAGCTTTGTGGATGTTTTCTCTTCTTCCTATGCCGATATGCTCAGTATCAACCCTTTTATCCCCATTAATGAGATACCTACTTTCCCTAATTCCAAACTCATAAAACAGAGGCTCCACAAGATCATACCTCAATGGTCTTTGAAAGTTAAAGAGGAAGTGAGGAATTAACTCAACGTCAACTTCATCTAAGTGGTGGATTACCCTACTTGGCTAGCCAACATCGTACCGGTATCTAAAACCAACGAAAATTTTTGTATGTTCGTAGACTATAGGGATCTCAATCGGTCCTTACCAAAAGATGATTTCCCCTACCCCATATCGACCTATTAGTATATAGTACAATAAAAAATGCACTGAAGTCCTTTATGGTTATATTTATGAGCTATAACTAGATTAAAATGCATTTGGATCATCTAGGTAAAATCGAGTTCATTACCCCTTGTGGGACGTATTGTTATATAATCACGCCCTTCAGTCCCAAAAATGCTGGTTCGACTTACCAAAGAGTGGATACAACCATACTACATGACCTCATACACAAGGAAGTGGAAGTCTATATGGATGATATGATTATTAAATCGAAAGAGCAAGAAGGGCATGCCCGACACTCCAAAAATTCTTCCAAAGGTTGCGCCTGTTTAAAATGAGGGTAAATCCACATAAGGGTATCTTCAAAGTCACTGAAGGGAAAGTGATCGACTTCATCGTCAGTAAAGATAAAATCATGGTATACCCCACCACAGTTAAAGAAATATGAGAAATTACCCATTCAGAACAAAAAAGGAATTACTAGGGTTTCTAGGTCAGGTACAATTCATAAACTGGTTCATTAACCAGCTCGCCACCACTTGAGAATATATCTTCCAAATACTCAAAAAGGACTCACCCAAAGAATGGAATGTTCAATGCCAAGATGCATTTGAGAAAATATAAGAGTACATCATTCATCCACCAACCAATCCCGCTCTACATGACCGTAACTTATACGGCTGGTAGAGCCATATTAGCATTGTACATCGAAAGCTCCCCAAAAGAATGTGCCATATACCATGTAAGCAAAAAACTATTATCCCATGAGCTCAAATACACCACCTTGAAAATTCTTGTGTGTCGCTTGTATGGATCACTCATAAACTTTGGCAAAACATGATGCCGTTTAATATAAAACTCATCTCCAGGATGGATCCCCTAAAATACCTCTTTGGGAAATCCACCTTTTTTAGCCCATAGCTAAGTTTCTGCTAATGTTCTCTCAATTAGAAATCACATATGTCACATAAAAATCCACTAAAGGGAGAGCTATCTTCGACCTCCTCACAGGACCACCCCTATTAAACGAGGAAAAAATGAGGAAGAATGCCTAGACGGGGATCTCTTCACTCTAAATGATAGAGAAACTTAAGGACTATAATTTGACAGAGCCTCCAACAAAAGGGGATTTTGCATCGAGATTCTCTTCATATCCCCCGACTCATGATGACTCCCTCACAGCCATCAAGATCACATATGAGTACATCGATAACATTACTGAGTACAAGGTTTACATAACAGGTCTCAAAATTTCCCTGGAAATGGGGGATCAATTACCTGAAAACTTATAGAGATTCCACCCTAGATATCAGTCAAATACTATGTAAGTGAAAATTTGAGACGACAGACTGCATCCATACCATACATACTTAGAAAAGGTGGCCTCGCAATTTAAACATATTGAATTCGACTTCCTCCCAAGGGATAAGAAGAACTTCACACACGAACTTACCACTCTAGCCTCTATAATAGACATGTCGGAGGGAACTATGGATACACATTCATCGTAATCGTTAGGAACACTTCGTTGTACCGCTTTGAGGTAAATTCCATCGAAGAAATAGCCGTGGGACCCACAATTTGGTACTTCCACATCTGGAACTTGCTCAACAAAAATTGCTACCCGATGAATGCCTCTTCTAATGACCGACCTAGAAGTCCAATTTATCATATGAAAGGATCAACTTTACAAGAGAGGGTTCGGCGAAATACACTTACGATGCATCACGGAGGACGAAACCTTCAAAATCATGGACAAAATCCATAGCAGTGAATGTGACCTGCACATGAGTGGGCACAACATGTCTAGAAAATACTCTAAAAGTCATACTACTAGACCACCATATAGAAATATGATACAGATTACATCAAGAGGTGACTCAAATGCCAAATCGATGCACCCCGATAACATATACCTCCTCGAAAGCTATACTTCATGACCTTGACCTGATCGTTCTCTACTTGGGGGATCGACATCATAGGGAATGTAACTCCCAAGGCCTCCATGGGGCATGAGTCCATCTTGGTTGCCATCGACTACTTCACCAAATGGGTCGAGGCATAATCTTATGCAATTCTAAATGCTAAGAAAGTGGTCAAATTCATGCAACATAGCATCATCTATCGCTTCGGCGTATTTCATGAAATAGTGTCAGAAAATGGGTCTCACTTTGAGAAAGAGGTCTCAAACCTACTATAGGTATATGGTACCACCCATCACAAATCATCCCCCTACCAACCTATAACCAACACAGTGGTCGAAGCTGCTAACAAGAATGTCAAAAATATTATTACCAAGATCACCAAAACCTACAATGATGAATTTTTTTTAAAATCATTTTTCTATTTTATAAAACCCTACTTTTAATATTTGTAATATATTGCTAATTTTTATATTTATACATCCTATATGTATATTATACTCAAATATTTTATATATTATATATTTCTTCATTTTATAATTTTTTAGATTTTAAAAAATAATTTTCATATTTTCTGTGATTTTATGAAAATTTTAAATGATTATTTAAACATTTAAAAAGAATAAAATTAAAATTTATTTTGTTCCTTAATTAATTTCAACAAAAACAGAAATGACAGCGTTTTCAAATGTAATGGGTCATTTGGTTTATGTTCCAAGTAATTGGGTTTTGGATCAATCAGGGTCGGGTGTTTAGCCCACGCTATTTCATCACGTATGAGCTTGGAGTTTGATTGCTCGACTGTTGTCTGCCTGGCGTTATTTTACATTTCTACCCCTCATAGTGTTGTGGTATTTTATGCATGTATCCTCACCGACCCTTCTTTTATGCAATGCCATTCTTGCCCTTAAATGCCCTTGGATGTTTACCTCTTTGTTCTTTTTTGTTGGGAAATTATGATTGAACCCAAGCCACTTCACCGACTCTATAAATAGAGGTCTTGGGGTTCATTTTTAATGAGGAGAAAAATAAAACCTAAACAAAACTTTGCCAAAATTTCCTCAAACTTCTCTCTCTAAAATTTTCAAATGTTTCACATTTGTTTGAGAGTTTTTCTAAACCTATTCTAAACACGTTTTATCATACAAAATTTACAATATATGTTATGAGAATGAGTATTTAGATGGTATGTTTAAAGTCTTGAGAGGCTTTTAGGTTTTTGAGTTTGAGAGTTTTCTAGGTTGATTATTTGAGGATTTTAAAGTGTGTTGGTTGAAGTTTTTCCTTTTGCTTTTGAGATCTTTGATGGGGTATATTTCTAACTCTTTTATATACATTCAAAACAATATATCCTTCTTATATATGATTTTGTATTTATTTAATATTTTAAACTGTTTTGAAATGTATTAACAAATCCTAGTTTTGAAAACTTCTTTTCTCATATTAATCTATTTAAACATGTTATAACACACACGCGTGCGTGCGCGCGCGCACACACACACAGATATATATATATATATATATATATAATGGAAATTAAACCTCAAATACCTTTATTAGTGGGTTGTTTGAGGTTTGACAACCATTAATTATTCATTATCGAGTCAAACTGCCATACTTTTCACTTCATGGGATTTGACCACCATTTTGGATGGATTTTGTCAGTTGACCGTTAATAATCTCATTTTTAAGCCTAAACTATCCAATATATTCCTTATTTATTACCTACTAACCACGTCACCATAGAACCCTAAATTATTATTTTTTTTCCTTAAAATCATTTTTTCGTATATATATATATATATATATATATATATATATATATAAACATTATTAATTATAAAAAAAATATTTTATTTTTTAAGAATAAAAAAATGTGTTAGAATAAAAATAACTTGTTCTTTTAATTGTTTTAAAAAATGAAATAAAAACCATTTTAACTTTAATTTTTTTAAACTATTTTGTTCAAAAAAAGTGTTTAGCAAAAACGTTTTAAAAATATAAAACTATTTTTACATTCTTAAAATAAAAAAAAAGTTTCATAAAAATGGTTTTGACGATATTTAGCTTTTTTAAAAATAAAATTATTTTTTACAACTGTTTTAAAATTAAAAAAATAAATGCTTTATAAAAAATTGTTAAATGTTTTTTTTAGAAAATCAAAAAATTATTTTTATAAAAAATTAAAAGATATTTTTATTTTAAAAAAAATTACAATTTAAAACAATTTTAAATTTAAAAATAGCATTTTTTATAAACATTTTTTTTACTTTTTCTTGAATGTTTTTTTTAAACAATTTTTTTTTAAAGAGTTAAAATGTTCTTTTATTTTATGACAATCACATATTTTATTTTTTAGAACAAATAAAAATAATTCAAACCATTTTCATTTTTAATTTTCATTTTATTTTAAAATAGTTACAATATTGTTTTTTATATTTTTCAAACATTTTTTAAAATTTTAAAACACTTCACAGTTTTAAAAAATAGTTTCAAACAAAATCGTTAAAAAAAATTATTTTTAAAAAGTTAATACACTTTTTTATTTTTTAAAACAATTAAAAAGAATAATTTTTAATAAAAATAGTTTTTAAATATGTTTTAGAAATAAAATGTTTTCTTATAAATAATATGTATTAGTATATATATATATATATATATATAATACACACATACATATATAATATACAGAATAGGGGTTTTATGATAAAAAAATAAAAAATAATGGTTAGGGTATTCTATAATTCAATATGGTTGGTAGGTAATAAATGAGAGGCATATTGGAGAGTGTGGGTCTAAAAATGAGTTAGTTACCTGTCAACTAAAGGAATCCGTCAAAATGGGGGTCAAACCTCAGGAAGTGAAAACTATAGGGGTTTGACTCAATAATAACTAATTAATGGGTGCCAAACTCCAAACAACCCGAATTTAAAGTCTTAAATCATTTTGACTTCATTACAAGCGGTTGATATCATTTCTCTGCTCCCCCTCCCCAATATTGTGTTCGACTCTTTGACGTATTGGAAAAAATATTCTATTTTTATTTTGAATAAGTAAATTTAAAATAATAAATAATAGAATAAAGTCAATTTATTTATTGAAAAAGTAGTTATTGACTTTAAAAATACTATTTCAATAATATTATTGACATGACTATTCACTGTTGCGCATACGTACATATGTGGAGAGTATGAGTTGTGTTATAGGCACCGATAATTCATCAATGGGAAGGATATTGTTAGATGTACTATACAAATTTGAATTTGACATTCATAATCAAAACGGGAAAAGTGTTTATTTTTGTGTTCGGGTAAATTTCTGAATGAGTATATCTAGTCAAATTCAGATTCAAAAATATTTTACCTTTTAACTATTTAGAGGAAAATAAAACCATTGAACTTTTAACTTTAAAAAAATTTACTTTGTAGTTTTAGACTTAAAAACAATAGTAGTGCTACACTACTTGGGTGTTAACGTCGAGTTAGTACAGGGAGCTCCTATTCTCATTCATGGCCTCATTGGGTGAATATGTGCCTAAGTGAAACGTTCTTTTGTTTTTTAAAGAAAATATGGGATGTTAATGGGTTATTTGACTTTTTTTTAAAAGAAAATAATGTTTTTTACAGATTAAAAAAGAAACTGTTTTTTTTTAAACTGTCTTGTAATATTTAAAATTTTTATTTTACAAAAAAACTGTTTTAAAACCTAGAGAAGTTTAGTTTTTTATAGATAATTTTTTTTTTACTTTTTTAAGTGTTTTAAGAAATACAAAAACTCTTTTAAATGTTGTAAAACAAAATAAAATATTAGGGTCATCCACAATGGATGGGTAAATTGAGTGAAGTACATTTTTTGTTCTCAGAGTGGGTATGCAAATATGTAAATGAGGATGAAAAAAATGTAAGCGTTGTGTAAATTTATATTTGTTAGGAACAACAAGAGTTTATCGGACAAGAACACGACATGATATGACTAAACATGGTAATGTATTTTTTACCAGCCACGAACATGGCTCGCATAGAACATGCCCGACACGATTGCCATGACTTTATTTATTTTGGCGCTCAATTAAATAAAAATAGACACTATAACCCAAATACAAATATATTGGCATGACAAGACACGATAATATGATTCATATAATTGACACATGATATAACACGACTTCATGTCAAAAGGATCCGAAACGAACATGACTTATAATGTCAATTTATTTTGTCAATATTGGGTCATTATAGGCCGTATTTTTGTTTCATTTATGAAATTATCACTTCTAGTTTATCAAGCTTGTTTATCAATTTGACTAATATTTAAATGATATGTACTCGCGAACCTATAAAATAGTTGTTGGATAGCTCCTTATTTTTTCACTTGCATATTTAATTTCATTTAGAGTTAAAGTGTGTTTGAGTGCAACGGGAGACTAGAAAGGGGGTTGTTTTGGAACTTACGAATGAAATTTTTTCCAGAAGTATTTAACAAAAAACTCATAATATATTATTTATTTAATTTTGAGTCCAATATATTTTAAAAATATTTTTTAGTCTCTAGTGAAATTGGCATGACAATAACATATAACATTTTTAAGGACTAAAATTTATTTTTGAAAATATATTGAAACTTAACATTAAATGGAAATTTTTTTACAGACTAAAATTTATTTATAAAAAATATTAAATAAAACATTAAATATAATTTTTAAGGGGTTAGATATTAGTTAATGCATTTTTTAATTGTAAGTGAAAAATTGAGTCAATAGATAAACAAAGGTTAGAAAAAAGTTTAAAAGGAGTGAAATCAATGCTTAGTGAATTTTTTTTTTTAGGGAAAGTAGTTTTTGGGGCAACCGGTTAACCCTGTACGCCTATCATTATTCTAAAAGCAATCATCCCAATTAAGTCAAACAACCCATGATGTAAGTGATTTATAAAAGTAACAACTTGGATAATGCTTTGGCATGCACATGCATTTGTTAGTATCTGATAAAAAGTGTCAAAGCAGTTAGTAATACTCTTACATAAAAGCAAGCATTTTCACCCTCAAGGTGTCGAGTGTGCAGTTTTGCATCTACAGAACTGACCGAGGGAATATATGTAAGGATATTATTAGTGAGGACTAAAACGGGCAAATGGTTGATTGTGGGCGAGTCAGAAACTATTTTGGTCATACTTGGGAGGTTCAAAAATGGATTGCAGCATGTGACGGTTCGAATTTGGGCACAGGATCCGTTTGTATCAACCCTTCCCCTTCCTACCATGAGTTTTACACATTTGTGTGGAGGTAGAAATGCCCAGAACAGTTGCACAGAGAGAGAGAGAGAGAGAAGGTTGAGACATAAGTTTACACGGTTACAATAACGCGGTTCTTGTTGGTACACTTTATATATTGTGATTAAAAAAAAAATCACGTCAAAGAGTTTTATGGAGAAATCGAAAAATAAAATCATAAATTAATTTTAAGTCTACTGCTCAAAATTAAATTATTACCTCATATGATTATCGCAAAATATGAACCTCATGCGTGAATTCCAAATAATTACTGCACAATAAAAATAAACAATATTACCTCAATTGTTTATAAATTCGTCATAGACGATTCTTGGGTTGAGTCGCGGACTAGGTCGCTCTCTTTAAGACGTTTCGCGGCTTTACCCTCTTTGTGCAGGTAGTCTACAGTCACGCCGTCCCCAGGATAAAACAAGCCGAGAATCACTTCTGTATCATATAACCATGCACCGTGGTTATATGTCTTCTAACACCCATTCCAAATTAATTGCTCAATTCTACAATTTCAGTTTGGGGGGACAAACTGTTCTAAAATTTTTATGAAAGAACATTTATGAGTTTCTCTTTTATCTCAACCAAATATTTTGCTCAATATCAAGGCTTGAGCTAATAATTTTTTTTTTTGTTCTTTTCGTGCTCTTAAGAAACTTGAGCTCTCAAACTTTCTCAAAAACTCTCTCTCTCATTTTGGCCGGATGAGCCTCTTTTTAATGGGAAGTGGCTAGTGGGTACACAAGTGGCTTAGTGGGTATAAAAGTGGTTGAATTTTTTGGGCAAAAAAATCGAAAGTAGTGGGTATTGTTGGTCTCCCACTTGTTTAAGTGGGTATAGTGGGTGCATAATATCTCCCAATTGTGTATTAAAATACATTCCGTCAACAATCCCCCACTTGGATTTTAAAACACTCTCATCAGAAACAATCCCCCACTAGTAAATTTTGAAAATTTATTGAGCAATAATAATTAATAGAATTGTGCATAAGTAAAGGTGTCTTTCGACTTGAACCTTTACGTAGTAAAGATGATTCAGATTATACTAGAGTAACTCGTAGTTTTGAACTCTATCTCTGACAACATCCCACACACAACCCTACTTGGGTGTAGTCCTCAAGCCAGCACGTTACGGCCATGTGCTTTTATCCCAGTATGTGAACGCTCTAGGGAATTTGCCCAAAATTACCATAGGAAGCGGCCATACTTCCACATCCACATAGGTGAGTCTATTAAGGATATTCCTGTAGCTAGGTACCCCACTTAAAATAGAGCTATAGATCATCATTAAGAGTTATAATTAACTCAACCTTAACTCGCTTCAGGATATCATGCTCCATAGAGATGGACTCGGAGTAAAACCCCGTAACTAATAATTAGCATGATTCAACCCATATCACTGTGACTTGTTATTACCCTTTGAACCTATTTCTTGGGATCTCCAGTCTATAGGTTGGGTTACCACCACAAATGATTCAATATCAACTGGCTTTAGTCCGATCCCTTTCTAGATGTTAAAACACCTTCTCCTGCACTAGTTCTTTCATCAAAGGACAAGTCAGGTTCTATTCTCATCAGTCCAATCATAATCCACACACACAACTCATTAGTTTTAAATTCTAAAACTATGTTGTGATTACGGCATATTTATCGTTCTTGCCGTTATGATAACGGTTCTAATATTTTACAATACCCATGGTTCTATTGTTGTGAATAAAATGACTGTGTCAATCTCTACCATAAATGGTATCTTATAATAGATTTTTTTTAACCTTTCATTTACTCACCAGCCATAGCCAATGGTATCACCATATACTCCATCATTAATTAAGCCAATAATTAATATATCTAGGAGTTCCAAAAAATAGCATCATAATATGTGTTAAACACATATCCATTATTAATTCAGAATCAATTCTAGGTTCGTGATTTTATCAAAACACATAACCTTTCTCAATAGCATAAGAATGCACCTCTTTTTTTTTTTTAATTATAAACCTTCGTAGTACTCCAACAAAAAATAATTCCAAGTCAACTGTATTTAGTAGCTCAGTTGAGACTACTTAAGATGTTCGCATATTCATCTTTTCTTATCACTATACATAGTGTTCTTATACTTAATTCATGTGGAGTACAAGATGGTTCATAATAAGCATATATATAATAAATAGATATTCTTGTATTTCAATGTACTCGATCAATTAATTGATCCATATAGCCTTGTAATATTAACAAGTACTATTCTTGTTTCATTGAAACTCTTTATGCTAACACTTTGACTTAGCATGAATTTGGTTTTCTACGTAAAAAAATATTATAACTAAATATTAGCTAATCATTCTTGCACAATAAATAATAGTGAATTCATATTTCAACATGCTTAGTGTTAAACACGATTCATAAATTATTCTCAATTCATTCTCATTTGATAATTTATCAAAATATCATGCCATTTATTGGTGTCTTTCATATTAATTTTCCAACTTCAAGTTGGTCTATGTAAGTTGCCTTACATAGGTCACCATTCGAAAAACACTATTATATATATTTAGTTTTTAACTCAACATCATATCTAATATCAATGGCATTCAAAATAAATGAAGCTTCTTCATTTTCATGAGAATATTTTAACGTGCATCATGTATAACTAAGTTATATTGATGAATTTCGACTATTAAACAAAGCTTATATTCATAAATGATAATTGTCTCAATATTCCTTCAAATAGTGTGTATACACCTCTTTATCTTAAAGTTATAAGATAAGTCAATTATAACTAATTTCCAGTTTATTCCAAGGAATTCAATCAATCATTTATGACATGACTTCTCTAAGGATTTTTCAAATCCTTTTCAATAACATAAGCAAGCTTTTATTTTTAACTCACAACTCAAAAAATAATCAAAGTTTCAGATTCTATTAAATGTTCTTCAAATATAGTTGAGAGGTACTCGATTGAGAGCCCCCACTATTCTCTAGGTATAGCAATTAGAAGCAACATATAATGTGCCCCCACTATATCTTCAATTCATAAAATAAAATCTAAACTTGTGAGTTTCAACATTAAATAAGAATTAATCTTATTTCTTAAATAAATACATGCTTAATGTCTTCATGTATAGCCGAATAAAAAAAAAAATACATGTTCATTTATTTTAGTCATAAATTCAGATTTTCATGTGTCTAAAAGTCAAATATAGATACAATCTATTTCATAAAAAATTATAATATACAATTTTTCACAATGTATACGATAATACTCCGTATTAGAGTTTAAACCTCTATTCCAAATCAAAGCATACGGTCAAAATAATTTTACCCAACTAAATTATTTCTACACGCGTATGAAGCACACCAAATTGATTCCAACATAGCAGAATACAATTTTATTCTATACATTTTCCAACTCATATAAATGAATAAATATAAGGAATTATTCATATAAAATTGTAGCGGTTGCACTCCAAACTCAAATATTGTATAAGTCCTTATACAATTTCTTTGAAATTCATCTTCTATAAATTTGAGTCCAAATTTTTCTAAGCACTTCATAAATCCTTGAAAAAGAAATTTATAAAGGCTTCAAAATATTTTGAATCCGTTGGGAACACGACATGATACATTTTTTTTTTAAAAAAATGTTATCCAAAATATTTGTTCAAACGGAAAAATTTAAAGTTTGAAATTTCACCACGACCAAACCGCTTATTGAAATTTATAAAATTTTCCAGAATTCATCCTTTATGAGTCTCGTCTTATTCAAAATTGGAATCACTCAAAAATATTAAGTACAAGTGAAGATAAACTTATTTTACTACAAGATATCCAAAAAATTCAGCATCGCGCATCCCATTTGTGAAAATCATCATAAAAGATATACAACTATTTTTTCATAAATTCCAAAGCGCAATATTTATAATCTCAACATACTACATGCATGCCAAAATTCACGAAATTTCAGTCTATATATCATCAAAAAACTGAGATGATATTCCAACAGAATTCATAACAAAAATTTCATTTTTTTTTTTTCCCATCATCGATCACTTTAGTATGGTTGAAAAATATTAACTACACTTTTACGTAAACACTTCAAAAAATATTTGAACATATTTCTTTTATAGTAAACATAGCGCAAAACACAAATGTTTATTATATACCCTTCGAATCCATATAACAAATGTTCATTTGTTTTCATATAACAAATTTTCATTTGCTTCCAAATATCAAATTTTTTAATTTGATTCCATATAACAAATTTTCCTTTGTTTCCAAATATCAAATTTTTAATTTGATTCCAAATATCAAATTTTCATTTGATTCAATATAACAAATTTTCATTTGTTTCCAAATATCAAATTTTTTAATTTGATTCCATATAACAACTTTTAATTGGTTTTGTTAACCACAAGTGGCTCAAAATAAATTGTCCAAAAAACCAATATACAATTTCATTTCCAATAATAACATCTTATGTGAAATAATATTTCACATTCATAACTAGAAAATAGGATTGACCTATTTAAAAGTTTTCCATGGAGGGGTTCATTTTTGTTCAAATTATAATTTCTCACGAAATTATTGATCGATTTCGAATTGACCAAAAATACTGAAATTTATATATCTACTTCACAAAATATAACATTTAGGAAGTTCAGGGGCTAAACGGTTATTTCTAGAGGTAAAATGTCAAAATTATAATTTCTAAACATAGAAACTTAGTTGGCCTTTTTTTCATTTCGACATCATAAAATTAATCATATATGCCCATAAGATTTATTTTTCGGTCTCCATGGTAGACAAAAAATCGTCTTAAATTGTTGGTACACTTTATATATTGTGATTAAAAAAAAAATCACGTCAAAGAGTTTTATGGAGAAATCGAAAAATAAAATCATAAATTAATTTTAAGTCTACTGCTCAAAATTAAATTATTACCTCATATGATTATCGCAAAATATGAACCTCATGCGTGAATTCCAAATAATTACTGCACAATAAAAATAAACAATATTACCTCAATCGTTTATAAATTCGTCGTAGACGATTCTTGGGTTGAGTCGCGGACTAGGTCGCTCTCTTTAAGACGTTTCGCGGCTCTACCCTCTTTGTGCAGGTAGTCTACAGTCACGCCGTCCCCAGGATAAAACAAGCCGAGAATCATTTCTGTATCATATAACCATGCACCGTGGTTATATGTCTTCTAACACCCATTCCAAATTAATTGCTCAATTCTACAATTTCAGTTTGGGGGGACAAACTGTTATAAAATTTTTATGAAAGAACATTTATGAGTTTCTCTTTTATCTCAACCAAATATTTTGCTCAATATCAAGGCTTGAGCTAATAATTTTTTTTTTTGTTCTTTTCTTGCTCTTAAGAAACTTGAGCTCTCAAACTTTCTCAAAAACTCTCTCTCTCATTTTGGCCGGATGAGCCTCTTTTTAATGGGAAGTGGCTAGTGGGTACATAAGTGGCTTAGTGGGTATAAAAGTGGTTGAATTTTTTGGGCAAAAAAATCAGAAGTAGTGGGTATTGTTGGTCTCCCACTTGTTTAAGTGGGTATAGTGGGTGCATAATATCTCCCAATTGTGTATTAAAATACATTCTGTCAACAGTTCTCCACCACACTCTCCCCTCATGACTAACCTTGACCATTCAATAACCCGCTTCAAACCGGAAGAGTTGATGGGACCCAATCAGTGTTGTTTTGGGTGATTAGGGGGTGGATTCCTCCTAATTTATCCATATTTTTTACCCTAGTGAAGACCAAACTAGACCAAAACCAACTCGGTTTGGCCCTATTCCCCTATCCTTCCCAATATTTTCTTTGGGCTTAGATCAAGACCGAAATTAAAATTTCGCATCCAATAATTTAACCTTTTGGTCATTTCAGTTCCAATCTTCTACGGTTTAACCTTCTTAACAAAGTGTCAACTTATAAGAAATCTCATATCAATTAAAAACGTTTTATTAGTGTCAATTAATGATTAGTTCCTAGAACCTAAGTACATTTTTCACTTAGTCCATCTTATTTGTTTATATTTCAAAATGTCCCATACTTTTTTGACAATTTTTTCTTAGTTTTTAGGATAAGAGAAGAAACAATGCTGATGAGTGTTTCATATGACGAGCAACATCTTAAACAAAAGAAAAAGATTTAGACAAAACTTTTATTAAAAAATTATCGAATGCTTTTCGTATTATGATAATAGTTAACTTAGCTTTGGTTGTTGCTCAACATTTTATGTTGCCCCATCGTGGTTACCTATTCGCAAAAAAAATATGCATATATTTTTTTAATTGTGTGATATGAGTTATATGCATCAATTGGGAAAAAAAGTTGTAAATTCTTTGAACTTCATTAGCTTGAGAATTGAAATTTATTTTGGAAGTCATCTTTTTTAAAACAAATAAAAAATAATTATCAAAATTTCACCATTGTTGTGTATCCAAAGATTTTGCGTTTTATTATGGAAATAAAACTCTTATTTTGGAGCATGTTCTTAAAAAGAAGTAAAGCTCTTGAATTTAAATGATTGATTATTAATATCTCCCAAAAGTATAAGCCTGTGGTCGTGCTAGGTTGTGGGCGTATCAAAAGTCAACAACGTGTTTTGAAACACAGTTTAAAAAATATTAAAAGGTCTAGTTTTGTAACGTTCTATTCACATCGTTTCACTAGACCAAATAGATATCGCATTCACATGTGGTTGGATCTCAGAAGACTCATTTCAAATATCTCCACATTTAGTTGGAAAACTAGCTGACACTTTGTGGCATGATCGGGCCACTAATAGTTGAGATCCCAATTTTATTTAAAAGAAAAGTTATAAAAAAATTAATCCAATTACTTAAAATGGCCCCAAAATAAATAGGACTTGATCAATTTGAAACAAACCCCAAAATAAATAAAACTTGGGCCACTTAAAATAACCCCCCTAAATAAATAAACAAAGAGATCCACTTACAATAAAATGTCCACTCAATATAAGCCCAAAGATTTAAAGATCCAACTCAAACATAACTCAAAACCCTACATCTCTTTCATTTACATAACTCACCTACTCTCTCTCTCTCTCTCTCTCTCTCTCTCTCTTATTATTCAATAATTTGATTTCAACTTTCAAGTTTTAAGCCAGGGTTTTCATTCCAAGAAAAAAAATTAAGGTCTCGACCATTTGAGAGCTAAGCTTGGAAGTCTATTCATTATCTATTTTACGTTTATGTTATTTTTTAATTAAATTAATTGTATAAATTTTGTATGACTAAGGATTTATTTGTTTACTTTAGGGTGTTTGTTTTGCAACTTTCAATTTGGAGTATTTACTTTAGAGTTTCTCTTAACTTGGTTTCAAACTGCAAATCATGTTTTATTGTTCTTGTTTCTCACTTTAATAATTTTTTTGTATGATTAACTTGTTCGCTTTTAATTTATTATTTATTTATTATATTTTAAATATGACTACTAGAAAACATCCCTTCGGTCATGTAAAAAGGAAAAGACAAAAATAAATTGAACAAGAAACAAAAAAATTAGCGGGATCACTTAATAAATATTTTAATAACGCTACCAAGAAGAAAATAAAAATGTAGATGATTTAGTTGATAACCATGATAGGGAAGGGCATGAATAGAAGTAGAAACATGAAATGAAAATTAAACGATTGCCACATTTGATCCTATAATGAAAGAGCACATTCAACATATTAAAGATAAATAAATTAATTTTCACTACCTTGATCACAAAATTCTAAATGATTTAATACTTTTGTTAGAGGGTGAGATACAATAACAAGAATTAAAATATTTTTCGATTATTCTTAATTGTACTCCGGATGTAATAAGTAGTGAAGAACAAATGTCTATCATAATACATTGTGTGTGTGGGAAGGAGGGGGAGGATCACATACGACGTGTTAGTTTTAAGGTGTGGGGGGATTTCAAATTAAAAAAGAAGGTATTAGAAGTTGATTTGTGTGGGGATATTCAAGAGGAAGATTTTGGGTTGGTTATTTAGTGTGACTCAACCTTTGGTCTAGCCATAAACAATCAAGGTGGTGAGAGTGGGCCCAAGAATGGAAGAGTTGGGGATGATAAGTGTTTGAAAAATAAGGCAGAGAGGGGTAATGCTTTCTTATCAAGTGGCGTCCCTTTACAAGACAACTTTAAAAGGGGTTAATATAAAAATAAGTGGAAGATTCAAAGGTCTAGAGTGGCGTTTAAGAGGTTTTCGGCTCCATTTAAGCCTGATGTGAAGAGCAAGAAATTAAGAAGGGTGAGGTGGAAGGGAAGGGATTGGTTTTTATCTCCCTTAGTTAATGTCGAGTTTGATCAATGGGAGGAAGGGCAGGGGTATTCTTTTTAAGTTGGAGTGTCGAGTGGGGAGGGAGAGGAGGGTGAGAACACATCAACATATAGAGCTTTTGAAAATCGATGGCTAGAAGATGATTGTGAGGGTTTGTTGGGGAAGAGGGTACAATCATTATAGCGACGTACAACTTTTGTTGGAGGATGTAGTTAACATGCGAAAAAATCTCTTTTAGGAGGATAATGACTTGTCTCATTTGTCGGGACCTTCGAAAGAGGTAAATGCTCTTTGTGATTGTGTGATGTCTCATTTTAAATAATCGGTAGGGGAATTTGAACCGTGTGCATCAGAGGGGGAATTGGGTAATGAGGGCGATGGGGCGGAGAAATGGGTTGAGGAGATGATAGGTGGATTTGGTAATTTTTAGGAGTGTTATATGAAAGGAGAGAGAAGAAAATGCGGAAGTTGTTTAGGAAGATCGAGAGGAAGTGGAAGGAGAGTGCAATGAAGGAAGGGGAGGGTGGTAACCATTCGGGAGGGGGTTATAGGAGTGTGAGAGAGCTTAGAACATTTCGATGATCCATTAATTATGAAGGGGGAAGGGGAGAAAGGGTAGGGGTAGGAGAGAGGGTGAAAATTATTGTTAATGCAGTTGCGTATCATTACATTGAATGTTAGGGGGCTAAATGACGTTGACAAAAGAAATATTATTAGGTGGGAGATTTCATTTTGGTGTCCAAATGAATTTTATTTACAGGAGATACAATTTAGTAAGATAAGTAGAGATGTGGTACTAAGTGTTTTTTTTGGGGCGGGGCGTTGGGTAGAGTGGTGAACTATTTATTCTTGTGGTGTATCAAGGGGGTGTGTGTGATGATTATCCAGTATAAAATAGTAGTGGAGATGGAGGATAGGCTTGATGGGCTTCACTCTTTGTCTTGTTTGTTTAGTGGTGTGGAGGACAGGTTTGAGTGGATATTTTGGAGGGTGTACGGTCCAGTGGATGATATTGTTAGATGTGAATTATGGAAGGAGATAAGTGGGGTAAGGGGATTTTTGGGAGTCCCTTGGTGTGTGGGATAGGATTTTAATGTTTTTCATTTTATGGGGAAACGAAATAGGGGACGTAGGTTGACTAGACCGATTATGGAATTCTCATAGTTCATTGATGACTTGGAGTTGGTGGAATTTCCTCTCGTGGGTGTCCTTTCACATGGTCTAGTAATAGGTAGACACCTTCATGATCTCGTATGTATATGTTTCTTTTATTAGTTGATTGGGAGGAGAACTTCCTTGGAGTGGTGCAATCGTGCTTGCCTAGAGTAATCTATGATCATGTCTCGATTCTTTTGGTTTACGAAGGGGTGTTGAGGGGGAGGAGCCCTTTTAGATTTGAGAATATGTGGCTAAAGGAGGAGGGATTTTCTAAGAAAGTGAGGGTGTGGTGGGATGGTTACCAAGTGGAGGGCTTTGATCATTTTATATTGGCGAAGAAGCTCTCTCTCCTTAAGGAGGACTTGAAAAGGTGAAACAAATAGAGCATTGGAAACATGAAGGAATCCATTATTAGAGGGTTAAAAGAGATTAAGGAGCTAAATGACAAGGAATGGGCGGGTTAGTTGTCTAGAGAAGAGTGGCTGAGGAGGGATGAGACGAAAGGGGAAGTGGACGGGAAAATGTATCAGGAGGAGATTTATTAGAGATAAAAGTCAGAAGTGTTATAGCTGAAGGAAGGAGATTAAAGCACCAAGTTTTTTCATAGAATAACAAATTCTCATAATTGATTTAATAATATAGAAAATCTAGTGCTGGATGGGGTAGAGTATATAGAATAAGTTGATATTAGGGCGGCGATTAAGGTGTTATATGAAGTTTTATTTATGGAGGAGGAAGAGTTGAAGCCTACATTAAACGATTTGAGTTAGGCACACTACACCAAAAACAGTAATTTGGCACACCCTGACATTAAAAATCTAGCATACAGTTTAAAGCTGTACCAAATTCTGGCACGATTTAATGATAATCTGGTACACTTTAAAACAGTGCCAAAATTTGGCATTGTTTTAAAGTGTGCCAAAATTGAGTAGACTTACTAAAATATAAAATACCCTAAAAAAAGTCATTATACTTCCTTGAGGTTTCCCGCGCTCCCCTTGTCCCGCCGCTCATTTGTCTTTGTCTTCCCTCTTTACACCAATTAAGTTTGATTCTCTATATTGTTTTAGATAATTTGTTTTAGCAGCTATCTCATGTAGGGGTTCTGATTAAGCATATCAAGCTCAAATCATTTATGGTTTTAGAATATGCTTCTTTTATGTTGCAATATTTATGGTTTATTTTTGCTTATATCGTTTTGTGTTTTGTTTTTATAGCTATTGATTTGATGATGCTTTTGTAAATCAGGTATACTCTCATCTCTCTCTTTATTTTTGTAAATTAGATAAATCAGGTATACTCTCATCTGTCTCTCTATTTTTGTAAATAAGATATCAAAAATAATTTGACCTGAATAAAGGATTATTCCAAAGGTTAAATCAATGGATTCGTTTCTATATGACTGTGGTATTGATGTGTGTGTGTATTTTGAACATGCTCTGGTTTTATTCCTTTGGTTATATCATTTTTTATGAGTATTGGTTGTATGTTATATGCTTGACAAAAGGCACAAGTATTTTTGGAGTTTTTTTTTATTTGGTGCATTTAGTATTCATAACATAGAAATCTTAATAATACCATTTTAACTTTAGAATTCGATTTATCAGTACTCATTTTGTTTGCTTGGTCAGTACAGAATATTTGTAGGAATGTGTTACTCAATGGCACTAAATTTGTTGCACTATTATTTCTTTTGCTTTTATCTTATTTGTTTATCAATTTTGTTTTGTTTTGTTATTTTGAAATGAGGGTTTGTTTAGGCTTAGATAAGACATAAAGTTGGTTCAGAGTTTTTTTTGGAATTTTTCATCCTATGGTTTTATTAAATTTTATTTGTTAGCTCTGGTTTGAGTAAATTTCAATTTTGCATCCTACAGTTTGGAGTTATTTGTAATGAAGTTGGCATATTGAAGTCCCACAAAAAGTCATGATGTCCTCTTAAGTAAAAGACATTATAGGTTATTCTTATTATACCTATTTTGTTTTAGTGTGGCTTATACTAATCTTTTAATGTTTGATATTGCGCGTGCAGATACACACGCACACATAGATATACGATTTTCACACGCCCACATGCATACACACAAACGCACACATATCTATGTTTATAACTCCATTTTGACCTTGGACCATTTATTTTGAATTTGAGTTGGGGATTTTCAAAATCTAGACTTTGAACAATTCACACACACACACAAAGATCTATGCGTATAACTCTTTTTTGACCTTGGACCATTTGAATTTGATTGAAAACTCTTATGAAAAGCTGCAATCACTTCTACGATGAGTTATGTGAAACACTCTGTGTGCCTAAACTTCCTGGTAATATGCATGTTCACCTATCTGTGTGTGTGTGTGTGCAATCTGATATCGTGGACTAGCATTCATTAAATATATTTTGTGATACTTTCTCGCATACGAACTGATCAACTGTTAGTGTGATGTGCATTTACGATCCTCAAATGCACTATGTTAGCTTCTCATGCGAGTACAACTTATACTGGATGTTTTTGTACAAATTAATGTCTTTTGACTTCTTCTCTGTTGCCTTCAAATTAATGTCTTTTCTACTCATTCCGTTCATCATACGATTAATTTTTTAAAATACCAGAGGTTGAGGTTGGCGTTCACACTATAACATCCCATGGCGCCAAGCTGACAAGGGAACATATACATGACTGGTTGATTCTGGTGCTTGTAGGGCTATAGATGGTTTTTAAAATCTCATAGAACCTTTTCATCGGTATGTTAGAGAAGAGATGATGAGAGAGCTAAAATTCCCCTTTAATAAAGAGGACACCGTGCCTATGTGGGTTGTTCCTATCTTTACACTATTACTGCCTTACATTGTATTTCTCATTTATTATATTTATATAAGGGATGTTTATGATTTGCGACATGCTATATTGGACATTCTATATTCTAGTCTAGTCACTGCAGTTATCAGGAATTCAATAAAGGATGTTGTTGGACGACCAAGACCAAACTTCTTCTAGAGTGGCTTTCCTGATGGAATACCGGTGTTTCATCCAAATGGGGATGTTGCGTGTAATGGAATAAAAATACATCAAGGAAGGAGTCATTTTGTACAACATATCCCATCACTTAATTGGTAAGAATAAACTAGTAAATGTTGATAATCTTGTTGGAAGTGCTGTCAGCTTGGATCAATTAGAAGTCCATATACCCAATATAGGCATTTTTCAATTTTTTTTACCGAGACATATTCTTATAGCTACATTTTTTTACTTGATGTGTTGTAATTGTTCAAAAACTCTGGGTGGTGTTGCAATATATAATTGACGCACTACATTTTTTTTATAGAATGGCCTTCACTTGAATATTTAGTTTTATGGGTCGTGGGAGGTTCCAGAGTCAGCTTCAATTTGAATTTGGTAACATGAATGTAGCATATAGTGTTCTATTTTTATCTTTTTTTTTGTTTAAACTGTGGTAAATATATAAAATCAGTCCAATAGTTACTTTTGTTGTGCATAGCATAAATGTTTAAAAAGATCCCCCCATCCCACAAAACTATTCAAAATCAGTCCAATCAGTGTATTGATTTTCTTATCTTGCCTTTCAAACTAAAAAAGGAAAAGGAAAAAATAAAAATAGTAGTTATTTCTTATCTTACTTTTTGGTTCAGTTGGGGTGGATCAAGCAGGCCAAACTTTACTTGCAAAAGTACTGAAGGTTTGTTTTCTGCACTTTATGCTTCACACTACGATGTCTTGTCAAAATAATAATAGTACTTGAGTCTAAGCAGGACTTGTATGAAATAGGAAATTCATGTTTAAATTTGTATTTATATAGCTGGTAGTAACTATAACTGTAATATTGGGAGTAACTATAACTGTAATATACTCCAGCAGCTTTAAACCCTCCCAAAACAATTATTCATACTATTGAGAATTTGTTTTCAAAATTATTTTGGTCTTCTAATATGGGTGATAATATGCATCATTGAACTAAACGACAAGGTATCTTCTATAAGGTGTTATCAGAATCTGAATGATCCGGAACCAGTCAGTAGTCCTGTTCAATTTTCTAGTAGGATTTGGAATTTAATAAACCGGATAGTTGGTCTGATATAGTCCTTTTTCATGTCTATTCTCAAATAATTAATCTCTGACAAGTATGTGATTTATGGGATGTAAATGGAGAATGGGTTTTCAACAAGAATTTAAAGGTTTTACCTTTAGAAGTATGCTACTCTATAGAGAATGTTCAAAGAATATATATTGAGCTTCAAGATAAGGTGATATGGTCTTCTAAACCATCATGTATATTTTCTTCTATTTTTACTTGGCATCTTAGTAGAGATCATCATGTTCACAGTTGGTCAGTTAAATTCATATAGCATCGATTAATCCCTTTAAAATTCTCTATATTTATTATTTATGTGTAAGTTACTTAAAGATATCATGTTTATAGAAGAATCCTTTTACAAAAGAGGATGGAGTGGTCCTTAATGGTACTGTATCCCCCATCTTATAAAAAGTGCTCACTCATTCTTTGCCTATATTTGGAGATAAAGAGAGGGAATTGGGCAATGCACAAGCATAAATCAAGGCATTGAAGTACTCTGAGCACCTCAAAGAGAAGGCAATTGAGGAGGTACTTAGTCTATTAAAGTTCCTCTTTTTGAAACTGGGAGGTTAACTAGTTAATCAGTGAAAGATTGGGGTTGACTTCACATTGTGAACATGTATTATATTAGTTATAGGCATGCCAAGATTGCCTCATTGAAAATAAAAGCTTTCAATCCTTTTTTGCATTAATTCGTATGAAGATCATACTTTCAGTAAGCACAGTACATGGAGGGTGATCTCATACTATCTATTTTCTTTCAAAAATTAGAACAATATCTACCAATATTGGAAAACTTGGTTAACCATGTTGGCATGGTTAGTTAAAATATCCAGCTGGTCCGTTGGACTTCAGGCCTTAAGATAAGATGGAGTAGTTCTCTTACTTCTTCATTCTTCAATGTCAAGGGCCAAAAGTTTATATAACAATTATATAACCTGTTATATAACAGTTTATATAAACTGTTATATAAACAGGTTATATAACTACATACACAACACAACACACATCTCGTTCGCTGCTGCTACCCCCTCCATCATCCCCAATCCTCCTCCCCACTCCTTCTCTTCCTAACAAAATAACCCTTCCCTCTACCGCGGTTCATCGTTGTGTGAACCCATCCCTCCCTCTGCCGCTATTTATCGATGTGTTCTTGGTCTTTGGATATTACCAAAACATAAATCTTTCTAGATGTTCTTGTACTTTTTAAGGTTTGGGTCTACCCACATTAGTTTCTTATTCTTGTTAGGGTTGTTGAAATTCATCTTTCTGTCTATTGTATTTGCACAAACCAATAGTTATGCTCTCCTCTTAGGGTGTTTATTATAGTCTATTGTTGCTATGAATATGATTAGCTTATTTTATTCATGAGAGCTTCTCTGGTAGTCAATAATATAATTTCTCCATTGCGATGTGAGAATATAAAACCTTATAATCATTTTATTATATCTATCAGACCAAAAGATCATCAAAGCCATATAATACTATCACACTTTTAAGAAACTAATTCAACATTCAAGTGATCTTCTTCCCAAATCATACACATCTTATACTAAGAAGATTAGGGGATGTAAATTGTTGATAACTACCATGTCTTATACAATGAACATAACATTTGTTCTGAAAAGTGAACCAAAACTAATATTAATCATAGAGGAGGGGTTTTCCTAATACAATCACAATGCAATCTCTGTATTCAACCAAACCGCTACTTTGTTAAGTCACTAATTAGTCCACAAACTAATTTCCTTAATAATGTGAAAAACTCAGATATTTGGTATCCAAGTGTTATATTTGAAAACCATGTGTTTTGCATTGTTGCTTTGCTGCTGTATGTAGGTTCATGTTTCACTATTATAAACATGTTTTTTGCATTGCTGTTGTATGTAGGTTCATGTTTTACTCGAGCAATTACACACGATTAGATTGGTCAAATTTAAGCTTTTGTATTCCCTTTTCCAGGGTATGAAAGGACAGTACAACACATGTTCTATATATAATTTATTTGCTGTGCCTCGCATATAAGTTTTTGGTTGAGTACTAATGATGTGTTTGCTTAGTAATACATAGGGGCTCAAAACATTTAGAAGAAGTTTTGATGATATGTCATTTTTTTATAATACTAGGTCGAAAATTGCAAATAATGGTTTTAATTTTTGGAAGTTTTTATGCTTATCAACCAAAAACTAAACAAAAATATTTACATTTAGCTGGAGCAGCACCCCTGATCTCAGCAGCAACAGTAATTCGTAGCAGCAAGTTGAAGTAGCACCAGCAGCGCCCTCATCTCAGTAGCAATAGAGATTCGCAGCAACAAGCCAGCTGTGCCTCTCATCTCTCTCGGGTATTATCAAGGTATTCATCGCAGTGCCACTCATCATGTACTCACAATACTCACAATTCTATTATGTTCAATTTTGAATACTTAGAGTGTTTGATTTCGATTCTGAAATTTCCTTTATCATCTTACACTCAAAACGTATAGACCCAATATGCATACTCACAGTGCTCTCTTTAATAAATTGATTTCAATATATCCCACTAAATTTACTTTAAAGTGCATGTACATTTGGAGTCAAGCTTTAAAGCAAGATTAAATGTACCTATTAAAAGTTGTGTACATAATACAAGATTAAATGTACCTATTAATAAATGTGCTAAGGGCTTAAATAGAAATTCGGGACCCAAAGTTGGAAAAATTAGCGTTGGGACTGATTGAGACCTCCAGGAGAATAAATTCGTACTTCCAAGCCCATACAATTGGGATGTTTATAAACCTGCCTCTCCGATAAGACATCCATAAGCCTAAAAAATCTGGAAGGCTAATGGCTTAGGCTATGGAATTAGGAGAATATGATATTATGTTTGAGATAAGAACAACAATCAAGGGCTAAGTAGTGACTGAATTCATAATTTCGGCTGATCTGAATAGTAACAAACCAAAATCCTCCTCTAGGAAAGAGGAATTAACCTAAGACTTAGAGCGAATGAAGAAGTTGTTGAAAAATGGCTCCTTAGCAGTAGAGCCGAGTTGATTATCATTACACCTGATGGGGAAGACGTGGACTATGCCCTTAGATTTAATTTTGAAGCTTCCAACCACTACACAAAAATAGGCACATGGTCACTGTCTTGGCCCGTGACCGTGACCATGGCCTATGGGTCACAATTTTGGACTGTGACTATATTAAGGGTGATAAAATCGTTGGTCACTCTCCAAAATCGTGACCCCCTATGGGGGTCACGAGCTAGTGGGTGACATGAATGTTGATTAGCTAGTCATGATTTTGAATGACTAAGTATTGTTATTTATAAGTTTGTCATAATTTTGGTTACAGTCCAAAACTATGACCAGATTAAAAAAATAATAATTTTTTGCATCCCAAAAAAACATCTACATTTTTTTAACCTGTTTACATTATCAGAAATAAATATTTAGCCACTATGCCATCCATAAAAAAAATAATACAACACAAATTAACTAACTAAAGCCTTTAAATTGTTCAACATAAATAATAATACAATACATGCTTCTGTGAATACGATAATAACATCACAACATCGTATCAAAATCCAATGCAGTGATTGTTTTCTTCTACGAAACAAAACTTCAAAATATTCCTTCTCCAACTGGGCCTGCAAACAAGACTTCAGAATGTTCCAAATGGTAAGTAACAAAGGACTTCAATTCCAAAATAATTTTAGGAAGCCTACGTAGCCAAAAATGGCATCGAAGTCTACATAGTTCATAAGATGGACAAGGTTGGGGTATAACCCATAATCTTAAGGTGTCTCTTTTGATTTATGAAAATATATGTGAAATATGTTGAAAGTGTAGAAAATAATGAGACCACTTTAAATTGAAAATTTTGGTATAGGCTCCCCTTTTTGGGTTTTTATTTATGAAAATATATGTGAATGTCTATATGATAATAAAAAGAGTGGGATTAGTGATACAAGATAAAAGTGGAATATTAACACGAAACAAAGCAGGATTACTGATTGAAGAATATAAGAAATTTGAATTAGTGTCACCAATAAGAGACTTTGATGCCTTGCATCTCGATGAACATCACATAACACAAACCACCAATTGAGTTAACCACACAAATATCGAACATTAATAGAATTCATGACCATTTGTGTTGTTACCTCAAATTGGAGATTTGTTATGAATGTTGCATTCAAAACTTAAGAAACTTTATAGAATGATATTTTACAAAATGTGAGTGATTGGTAAGTAAGTGTAAGAAAACTAAATATATATGAGTAGAAGATACACAAATGTAAATAAATACATTGTTTGTTCCAATACGTACGGTACAAATAGCATTGTCATACAAGATTTAACTAAATGAAAATAATATAATGTTTCGAAACTCAATCTTCATATAAATCAACTAAAAGAACAATCAAATTAGGATTTTCATCAAGAGTAGACTTAAACTCTGTAGGGTTCTTTAATGCGTTTTCTTGAGTAGTCAAGCCCTTCGATGCTTGCATAACAATAGACCAGTTATCGTTGTTTATGCACTTGTAAGACAATACGTTCTTGACATTTTAAAAGGCATAAATCCTCAATTAAATAATCTTTACTCTTCATCTTAGGTAAATCTACCATTATATGTTTTAAGTGATGATCAACTTTACAACCATTTGTAATGTCCTTCACATTCACCTACTTACAATAAAAGACAATTTATTTAAAGTCTAAGTAATCTAGTTCTAGGATCTGTTGGAAAATCCCATAATAAGTCAACACCGAGTCCTTTGGATTTTTATCACTTTTGCTAACTGAAGTCAAGGCAGAAATTGATATTCTCCTGTTTTGCATTAATATTTTTCCTCGAACGGGTATGAAACAAAATTAAAACCATTGATACGAAAGTTTTTAAACTCCTTACAAAAACTAGGACCTTTGGCTAGGCGTGAAAGTCTTGAGGACACATCACCTTTCTTTAAATACTGCATTTTTAATGGATTTATATTAGGCCATGTTTTATAACACATACCTAAATAACCACAACAAAAGAGGTTGGAACTACCTCTTTTGATACCTGCACCCTAAAAGTACTGAACTTCTGATTTCTAGAAAATTCATGCTCATATTTCCTAAATGTGTTCATAAAATTATATTGTTTAGATGGTAATATAAAGAATACAAGTAATCAAACAAAAATAGGTTATATATTTAGTTACTTACTCTCTTTAATATTTAAATTCATCTTCAGATTAAAAGATATAATAAGTTGCTTGCTTGTATTACGGATTAGTGAATCTCACCTCTTTAGAGTTTTCGAAAGGTAATTCATCCTCAAACTCTTCAGGTTCCTTGTTCTCCATGAGTAGTGAACCTCTTAATCCCTTATTTTGGTATATGTTCCAGAGCGTATAAAGATGATTCTATTATTATGTATTCTTTCGCAATTGACCATTCAATATACTATGTATTTTTAATGTAGTCTATGAAGGTTTTCATCAATCTATTGAAAGGAGACATCCAATGATACTTGACGGGTCCACAAAAAAAATCCTCATCGCATAAATGCATAAGTTGGTGGATGCTGATGTCAAAGAATCGTGGAGAATAATACTTGTCCAAGACACAAAATGCCTTTACTGAAGTGGATTTTGCAGCCTTATTGTACGTTTTGTCTACCACTTTTGCACACAGTAAGGTGAAGCACAAACTAATATGTATAATTACCATACAGAGATATTTTTTTCTCGAAAAGCAACCTAAACAACATTGGGATTAATTGGATGATGATGTGCCAGTCGTGATACTTGCATTATTTTAGGTCATTTGTTTGGTAGCTTACAACCCTGCGCAGATTACCGAAAAAGCCATTAAGAGTCTTCAATTTAAACAACATGTCGAGGAGGATAGTTTTCTCACTAGTAGTCAAAGTAAAGGCACCCGCAGAAATCGAATTTCTTCCAGTTGTAGAATCAATTTTTAACCATAATTTTTTTATTTTCATTTAGATCGCGACACTCCCTCTCTCCATCTTTTGAATGAGATCCACCCAGACATGTTCCTACTAGATGTTCTACAAAATTCTTCTCTATATGTATCTCATTAATTACGTTCCTTCCACGATGTTGTTTCTAATACATCAAGTCAAATAAGATTAACCGTCTGGACTTTGCTTTAATTTTACTAGGATCTTATGGATCTTCCCCATATTTATGCTTCTGGCCTACAAGCTATGGATGTTTGCCAATAAATTTATCCCTCCAAGTCATATCCTTTGCCTTCTCCTTGATTTGATAACTGGAAAGCCGAGCAAGTTTCGCCCTATGCTCTTGACCAACAAGTAAAATGTTCGACTTATCGTTCCTAAAAGGGTGATTGCTCGATAAAAATCTACGATGATCAGCATAACAAATCTTCCCACTATGATGTAGCCAAGTGGATTTAGATTACTCCCCACAGATGTGATGTCCATAATAACCATGAACATTACAATCGAATAAGGTCCCATAGGTAGAAAAGTCATGGATCACCACATAATCATTAATTTAAGTGTGAACTCTTCACCATTGTTAGCATCAAATGCCATCACGCCTTCATCCCATAACTCTTTATGTTCTTCAATTAACAAGGCTAAAAAATATCAATATCGTCATCGGGAGCCTTTGGCTTGGGTATCAACAAAAATAATAATGTGGACTCTTTTCTCATGTATAGTATTGGAGGGAGACTTAAAGCTACTATGAGAAGTGGTCAATGTCTATAATTAGTTCTTAAATTACCCAGAGGGTTAAACTCGTCGATTGATAATTCAAGATGGATATTGCATGGTTCTTTTAAAATTCAGGATGTTATGCATTTAAAAGTTGCCAAATGAGTGAATCAACTGAATAACGTATGAGATTTCCACCCACCTCGGCTTGAGCATGCCATGTCATGGCCTTTTCTCTCCACAGTATAGTGAAAAATATTTTAAATCATGGCTTGAAGGGAAAATATTTTAATACCTTTTGTGGAACTTGCGAGAACTTGTGAATTTTTGTGTGCCATTTTTTCCACTCTCACAGACCATATATCTTGGCTCCTTACATACATGACATTCATTATTCAGTTCGTGTTCATTATGGTACAATATATAATCATACTTGCATGTATAAATAGATTTGTGCTTCAACCCAAAACCTTTGAAGATATATTTCATCCTCGGATAACTATCTAGTAACATGTTCTCTTTTAGGATAGACTAAATTGACTCTTCAATTTATGCAAACTGGGCAATGCATATAACACCGAGTGCTCTTCTTTGCAATTTTTATGCAAAGGTCTATCAACATCGACTTTCAACTATATGCATTCTTGATCTTCGGGTAATTTGGAATCAACTTTTTCATTGACTTGGTCATAATGAATATTATCTGAATCCATAGGATGGCGATTTTAATGGTCGTGGACTCCGTAAGCATCATCAATTAGGTCGTTCAAAGAATAATGTAGTAGCGAATCATTCACAACTTCCACCCAGTGGGGTTTCGTCATGCGGTCATGTACCAATAATTCTTTCAGAACATATAGTACATTCTTTTTTCCCATGGAATGTCATTATGTTATAGTCTTGAATTATACCTCAAATTTGTAAATGAAATTCAATGTCTTCTAAAGACTCAAATTTTCCATTTATACAAAGGTTGCACAAACACAAAATCTTATCACTATTAAAATTTTTGTCTGCATATTTAATAAATTCATAAGGGCCCTTTACATTATTATGACTCTTTCCCATGCATACTTTGTATTATGGAAAAGACATTAAGTAGTCTACAAAATTCAAGTAACCTATATAAATATGTTAAAATGAAGGTTATGTTGGATCCAAGAGCTCTCATTTTATAATTCAAGAAAATTCATTCAACCCAAGAAAATTCATTTGACTCGATCATTTAGTAAGTATGGAATAAGACCAAACAAATTTCTTATATAATTAAAATATTACAAATTTATTAAAAAAGAAAACACTATTCATTGCCGGTCTTATTAACAAATGAACTAGTCAGGTAATAATTTTTTTAAATATTTTGTTAACAAAGGCCTTTCCCCATGGTCAAAGTACACAGACTCATCTTCGCAACAATCGTATATTGTATTAACCAATATATGAACCTCATCCATCACCAAAGGGTGATTATGGAAATATGTTCTTACATTCATAGAAATAAGAGTTCACCCACTAACAACCCCGCTATTGGACAATTTCCTTATATAACTCTCCATAGTCATTGTGCATGGATGACAATGATCCAAAAAACTTGGAGGACGAATTTGGGAGGGGAATTACCTAGGAGGAGGCATTTGGGAGGAGAATATTCCTGGAGTAGGCATTTGGGATAGGAAACCTTGAGGCATATGATAAGGGAATGTTTGAGGAGGCATCCAAGGGGGTAACCCTATTGTTAAGTAAATAATCAGACCAACCCCTGATTTCATTTTTCAGGGTTGTCATGTTTTTACTAACATTACCCACTTCCCTTTGAATCTATGACACCTCTCCTTTAGTTCTGGCATGGCCTTCTGCCTTCCTCGACACGTGACTTCTCACTGAAGCGATATCGTCCAATAGAGGTACAATCTCCTGTATTTTTCTACTTGGTATATGTGAGCTCACACCTATTGTCCTCCCCTTTTTGTCCCTCTCAAGAACCTTGATTAGGGCATCTGCTTCAATATCATAGGGGTTGCACTCGGACTGACTGCTTGAAATGCCTTATATCATTTCCCGTGACATAAAATTATATTTAGGATTATGATTTTAACAATATTTTCTTATAATATGTATATATATGATAACTGAATTCGAACTCACTTGAGTTGGGGCCAATTTTTCTTAAAATTTATTGGTCCCTTTTTTTCGTCGGGCCTGCAAGTACAAGTTGATCCAATTAGGTTTTTTACCTTTTTCTGGAGTCCTGTTGGTCCGTTTGGCCCATTCACCTTTCAAATCATCATATATTTTCCCAGTTTTGTGGAAATCAACTTTCTTTCACATATTCATTTTATTTTTCTCCCTCTTAGTTAGTTTAACCTCATTAGACTCATTATCCAAGAAGTTGTTCCATTGGTTAGTTGGCATTTGAACATTTTAGAGAACTCTATCTTTCAACCCCAAAATATCAGAACTCGATGTCCCCTTCGAGAATTTGTTGGAGGTTCTTTTAATAGGTTTTCAATTGATCAACCACTCAAGAAAGAACATTTTCCTTCGAACTGGTTAAGATTGAAAAATTATTATCAAGTTGTTCCCACACGTCATCCTGTAAGGTAGGATCAACATTCTTCAAGTTGTCCATGCCCCCCCAATTCCCACAGTCATCTTTTTTGAGAGAAACACAATGGTTTTTAAAAAGATATGAAGGTTAAGTTTGTTACTAGTTGGATGATTTCCACCTAAGGAGAATCTAATGAGCTTCTTAGGTCTTTCCTGGAATTCCTTAGTAGAAGGAGGTGGGGGTGTTGGATTAATATAGGTTCTTGAGTTTGATGACTCAGAAATGGAGTGGTATATTAAATCTTCAGTCGAGTAGAGTATTGATAACCCAGAGGAGATGACAATTGTGGCTAGGGTGTAAGGGAGTGCCCAGTTGGCAGTGTTATACTAATTGGTTGATTACTTTTTTTATGTTCAACATTTCCTATAATTAAAAAAAAATAGCGACGTATTGAAGAAAGTTATGTTTACAACTATATGTAACTATATACTATTTCATTATCTTTTAAAACATGCTTGATGTGTTTGATTTCCATCTAATCAGTATTACTTTTTAAAAATCTATGAAATTTTGCACGCGACCAACTGGGCGAAAGCGTATCAATATTTGATGTATAATGGACCCTGACATGAACTCATAATAATTTCTTCTTAAACTTATTTTCAAGCTCATTTTTATTATGCATATATCGTGAAATTTCACAATATGGGTGAATGATCTCTTACGGAGTTGTATCATTAATGGATGAATATTTTTTCAGCCTTTTCTAACGGTATTGTGGGATGTGACTACCATCGTGACTATTAAAAATGGTCACGATAAGTTGTCATGGACTAGGGCCATAACCACCATTGTGACTATTTCAAAATGGTCACTGCCTAAGATTGTGACCAAACTTAACTTAAACCCTTAAATTTGTCATGAACTTGGTCACGATTTGGGCCCGTGACCTACTTTGGTGAGAGTTTGGCACCAGTTGGTCATGGGTTGGTCACAGACCATGGTCGTGATCCCCATGATCATGATATAAGGCTGTGACCATATGCATTGTATATCACCTTTTGTCTTGGTCACGGAATATGTCACGCTATGTTTAACTGGTGTCACGTTGCTCGGCCATGACTACCTGGTCACGATCCAAGGTCTTGAACCATCTACGGTGACCATTTTTTTATTTTTGGTGCAGTGAGTGTCACCAAATTCAATTCCCTATCAGGATTACGCATGAAAAATATATTCTCTACTGCCTCATCCCAACATTATTGCAAGGAAGATAAAATACAATCGAACATGCACTTTTTACGAGAGATCAACTCCCCGATTAGTAAGGCATTCACATACTTGTAAATATGAGTTCCGTCTATATTCCGTGCACTGATGAAAAATATTTTAGGGAGTTCAAATCGCACCACCCTCTCGAACTCTTGTTGAAAGTAATTACTACCATAACTCATTTTTCTTGAGAAAATATACAACAAGGTGTGAATATGAGTCGTACAGGTACTAAAACTAATTAATATTAAACTAATTATGGTTTTTCACCTGATAAATAGTACATAACAAGTCCAATTTAAGTTAATTTAAATTTCATTAAACCTAAACTTACTATATATCCACCGATTGTGCAAGCCCTTCCACCAATTTATGTTCATCCAAACAACAACCATTTAAGGAAGGGGGTGAACATGGCTACAACAAGTTAACCAAATGACTATATTCTAAACATTTAATGCATATATGTATGTGTGTGAGTCTGTGAGTATATGTATGTATATATGGGTGTGTATGTATATGTGTGTACATATGAGTATGTGTGTGTGTAGTCATTAAGATAGGATAGTCATTCAGACAAATAATTAGTTAAAGGTTTGTTATCAAGAATTAATAGAGTAATATTTTAAGTATCCATCATCTTTATCCAACCATGATCATTCAATACAAGCCACAACAATCATCATCCCAACAATCCAACACAAGTTTACCCCGTAATCCTTCTAAATCGCCTTCTTGATTAATTCTCTTAAAAATAAAGTTCCTTATATAATTAGTCCATTTCTCAATTCCAATAACATAATTTAACAAAAAGTTTCAAATAACTTCTTAATAGTTTATTATGGGGTATTTAAATATAAAATCTTCTCATGAAAATAATTTTACATTTTCACACTTAGAGTTTCATTAATCTAGTATTTGGTATCATGGACATTACTCATGGAGTTATTAGAACAACTATACCTAACATGGTCTTTCTCATATTTTAATTAAACTTTTAACTATATCTCAATTACTCAATATATATTCCAATTATCATAAATTATAGAACAAGTCTAAAATCTTAATAAATTAATTCTACATTAAGGGTTTCATATAAAATTTCTAACAATAAATAGGTCTATATTTCAATATAAAACTTGTAATAATAATAAAAAACATATACAAATAAACACACACACACACACACACATAAGACATGGTGGTGTTATCGGTAGAGAAAAGGTGAGAATTTAACAAGAGATAGAGAGAAATGTAATCGGTGGGTGAAATATAAGATAATTTAAAATGCTCACGGTTGGAAACCATGACTCTTACTATGATCAATGAATCACTTAAACTTGGTCCAGGTCCCAGATCGTAATCCATAATGTGACAAATTAAATATCGATACATGGTCACGGTTGTGGACCGTGACCAAATTAACGTGTCCATTTTGAACTATGGTTGCTGGTAATGGTTCATAACCATGACTATAATACACTGGTATTGGTCACGGGTGGGTCATAGTCCTGAACAGTCACCATCATAGTGGCAATTTTAGTGGAAGACTTAATGCCTAAAGGGTTACGATCGGGTCATAATTCTAGACGTGACCCCTCTACTCACAACTCCAGACCATGACCATTTCCATATTTGTGCCCTTTAACTTGGTCACATAATTAGTCATTGTACTTTGGAAGGGGTCACATTTTGGATCGTGACCACTTGGTCACGACTCTGAAACGTGACCAATTTACTATGATAATTCTCGGTATTTGGTGTAGTTAATAATGAGCCAGAGTGTAAGGCTCTGGTTGTAGGATTGGGACTATCTTCATCATTAGGTGTCGAGTAGTTATCATCCTTTAGTGATTCTCAACGGTTTACAAATAAGGTGCTGTAAGTCTAGAAGGAGAGAGAAAAGACCATGTTAAAGTATTTGGGAAAAGTGAAATTGTTACTCCTAAAATTTATTATTGTCCATATGGTCAGGATTTTGAGAACTTAGAATACTCAAGAAGACACATTAGCCCATTTGGCATCGACCACCAGGGATGAATTCAGGAGAATTGTCCCTGTGGATATTTCGTTGCATCAAAGAATTGAAGAGGAATTTACGCAAATGATGGAATTTAGCATGGGGCCATCTTGTATGCATACCATCAGATCATATTTGGAGACTAATGTAGTCCCGGAGGATCCTAAAAAATCACGTAGGCTCCGTTACAAAGTATCAAGATATTTGATGGAAAGATGGGTCTTATTCAAAAGAGGTTTTATTTTGTCCTGTTGAGATGTGTTCATCTTAGAAAGGTTCTTGATCCGATTAAAGAAGTTCACGAAGGTTATCACACGACACATTTGACAGAACAATCTCTAGTGAAAATGGTCAAAACTCGGGGTATTTTTGGACAACTATGAAGTAGGATTGTGCCAACTACCTCGGTAAATGTGACGAATTCCAACAATCCACAATTATCCACAAGATAGCTGGAGCATATTTGGTTTCGATCACATCCCCATAGACTTTGGACATGTGGGGTATGGTTCTGTTGGTCCCACTACCGAGGACAAAAGGCAAATTAATATATCTAGTTGAAGTTGTGTACTATTTTACGAAGTGGGTTGAGGCTGAGCCACTAATGGAGATGACCTATGCTAAGGTTTTCCATTTTATATCGCAGAACATAATTTATCGATATAAGATGCCTTACGTGTAAGAGAAAAATTTATAATTGCTCATTTTATTTTATTTGTCTTATCCCATTACATCCCACTACACTTTTATGATCATTCTCAAGTTTTCGAAGAGAAAAAACATCGTTGACATTTGCAAAATTGAAGATTAGTCGTCATAACTTTACCCGATAAGTGTTATGAGGTGGTTTGGTAAATCTTTAAAGTTTCAGGGTTTGTTTTTAAAAGAGTTTGCATTTAAAAGTTTTCAAAATGTTTTTTAAATTTTTGTAAAAAGCTCTCTAACTCGTTAGAATGAGATCAATATGTCATTCGAACGAGTTATGAAGGGCTATTAGAATGAGGTTCATTCATTCGAACGAGTTCTGATGCTTCACCTTTTTGGCTATCACTGGAATGTCATTCAAAATTTCATTAGAAACAGTTCGAACGAGATTGGGTATGTCATTTCCAATGAGATAGCAGGTCGTTCGAACGAGTATGCTTGTTTTTTTATTTTTTAATAAAATATTTGCTAATCTTTAATCCCTATATCTTTGCAACAACTTTCCTTATAAATATAGATGCAAGATTAGACTTTTCTTGAAGCCATTTTAGAGTTAATTTTATGATCAAGCTCTATAATTTTTTTTTATCTAAACCCCTTGGATCTTTAAATATCACTTTTCCAAATCAAGAAGAACACAATTAAAGTTCTAAAACCTTTGTAGAGATTTTCTCTACTACTTACTTGTTGAGTCGAGGATCTTTGGATGGAGAAAAAGGAATTGGGATTCCTAAGGCTTATCGGTGATTACTAATGCAAGATCTACTTATTGTGGGTGGTCTTAAACTACATCATTTTCTGTTGAAGATTCAAAGACATTACTGCGTTAAACTTAGTGGAGCTCTAAGTTGTCTGTACGCCTGTTGTTGTTTATTGAGTCTTAAATAGTGTTGAATTATAGGTTTTGTCCAAAAGGAATTTTTCCTCCATCTTATTCCCATTTTGTTTGGTTTGGAATTTTGTCTTTATAATTTATCTTGCATGTTCCCTTTAATTTAAATAAAGATAAAATTTGGTAAAAGGTGAATCTATGTGTTTAGCTTAAGATATAAGTGAATCTATATAACCCCACTTGTATTTTCTCAAAATGGTATTAGATTCAATTACAATAATATATTGTGTGATCTTAAAAATTTGGGATTATATTGATAATTTTAATAATTGGCTACCTTTTTTGATGGATCAAATTACTCTTATCGGAAAGCTCAAATGAGGTTGGCATTAAAAGCCATTGACGAGCATGTTTGGATTGTTTGTGAAAGAGGGTGGACACCACCCAATGTGAGTAACAACAACGTCGTAAGTCTTAAACCTATCAATGCATGGTCTGATGATGATTTTAAGTGGAGTAATTATAACTCATGCGACTTAAGTGCAATCTTTGGCATTGTCACCCCTGACAAGTTTCACTCATGAGGGTACCAACGCTGTGAAAGCGGAAGGGTATCCCGTGCACCATGTCTAGGGAAGCATGGGATAGCCTCCAGCTCACTCACGAGGGTACCAACACCGTGAAAGCTTCTAAGCTACAAAATCTCACCTCACAGTTTGAAACTATCACTATGATAGAATCTGAGAATTTTGATGAGTTTAATGCACATTTTTCTGATATAGTCAATTCTAGTTTTAATTTGGGTGAGAAAATTCTTAAGAGAAGAGTAGTAAAAAATATTTTGAGCTCCGTATCATCCCGTTTTATCCCTATAGTCACAACCCTTAATTTGTTAGGGATTTTAGATGCGCTTAGGTTAGAAGAACTTGTAGGAGACCTTTAAACTTATGAAATTCATATGTTCTCTAAAATTCAAAAACTGAAAGAAAAAGGGATAACTTTAAAAGTCCAATCTAAAAAGAAAAAGGAGGTCTCTTCTGACTTCGAATTTGACTTTGATCATGATTATCTTGAACTTTTTACAAAAAAGTTTAAAAAGATTCTCAAAATAAATAAGAATATTTTTTCCAAATAAACTAAAAGTTTTTAAAAAAATAAATATTTTAAATCGAGCAAGAAATTTTTTGAAAAAGCGAGAGGAGAGTACCCTAAGAAAAATGAGGAGGGATGCTATGAGTGAGAGGGTAAGGGTCACAAAGCCTACTAGTGTGCTATGAGTCTAAAGAGACGGGCAAAGGCAAAGGCGCCAACGATGTCACTCTTAGCGATAGCGATAGTGAGGTCGAGTCAGTGGATTCCAGGGATGAACCACCGCACTGACATAACTTCATCCTGTTAATGACCAATCATGTTAATACATCCATCACACTTCATGTCGATGAGGAAGTTGATAAACATGATGATCTAGACAGTGAGCCTAGTAATTCCAAAAACAGTGAGGGAGATGGAAATTTGAGTAAGGTAGAAAATGGCCTTTGACGAGCCTACGACGAGGTTTATACCGACTCCTTTAAAATGAAAAATAAAAATAAAAATTTGGCTCTTAGGATGTTATCGTTAGAGAGAGTGTTGAAAGAGTGGAGAGAGAGAAAGTCCTCAATAAGAGTTTATTTGGAAGAGAGAGTCATTTTACTACAGAGGGAAAAAGGTGACTTGAACAACAAAGTGGCTAGTCTTATGAGAGATCTTCAAGATTCATTGGAGACACGTGAGAAACTGGAAGACATTATATGCCAACTCGAGAAAGATCTTAAACGTTCACTGGGGGTCAAGGTTACTATAGAGGATACATCAAATAAGGTAAGTAAGATGTTCCTGGATCCCGCTTTAGGTCTTAGGGAGAGGAAATGAATAGGTTATGATGGTGCATCCACTTCTTATGTCGAACCCAAACCACTTACCAAGTTTGTGCTAGATCCTTATGGACCTCGACCTAAACCACAAAATAAAGCTCAACCTAAACGAGCGAACCAAGGTAGACCCAAACAAGTCTGTGTTTGCACCCATTACAAAATAAGAGGTCACCTTAGGTAATTTTTCTACATGCTAGGAAGAACTAAATGTATGCATACTGCCGAGCACCGCTATAGTGACTTTGCTAGTCTTAGAGAGCAAGTTAAGTTCTTAGTCGCCACTTATCCAAGGTTAATGGAAGAATTTCAAAGTATGTCTATTCCTTTTGAGAATGCTTCTAAACTATGACTAGAGCCAACAACGATAAGGGCAAACAAAAGGTTACCTCCACTTGGGTACCTAAGAAAGATGACAAAGACCTTGTTATTCACGTTTCTCTTAAGGTTCAAGATACATCCCAATGGTATTTTAATAGTGGACGCTCTAGGCACATGATCGGTGACAAGTCATTTTTTACTAGCCATGTGGATCATAAGGAAGGTAAAATTACCTTTAGAGATGAGAGTAGGTCTAGAATTTTAGGACGTGGCTGTGATGAGATACTCGAATTTCCTAAGCTAGACAATGTGTTGTACGTCAAAGGGTTTTAAGTGAACTTAATTAGCATAAGATAATTATGTGACAAAATGTTTACAATAAAGTTCGATCAGGACGAGTGTAATGTATATGATTAACCCGGTGAACTATTACTACAAGGAGTGAGGACCAAAGATAATTATTATGGGATCATTCCTAAGTCCTCCTTCATGTGGAATAGTGCCACTGTCTCTTTTATGGAACTCTGGCCTCAATGACTAGGTCGTGTGAACTTTAGATATCTTGAGATATTAGTGAAAAAAGACTTACTACGTGGCATACCATCGCTTGGAAAACCAACTTCCTCGAATTGTGGTCCTTGCCAACAAGGAAAACAAATTCGAGGTGCCCATCGTAAGTAGAATACCACTACCACATCTCGTGTGCTAGAGTTGATATATATGTATCTTATGGGTTCTACTTTCATGGAGAGAATTGGTGGTAAGAGATATCCTTTCTTAATGGTCGATGACTTTTCAAGATACTCTATCGTGGGATTTCTTAGAGAAAAGTCTGATGCGATTGAGTTCTTAATAACCAAGTTTCGTGTCCTATAAAATCAACGCGATGTCACTATTAATCAGATGTATAGTGACAACGACACTGAATTTAAAAAACTCGAGGTGGATAGCTATTATGAGGTAGAGGGAATCAAAAGCGAGTTTTCTTCCATTCGTACTCCTTAACAAAATAGGATTGTTGAGAAGAAGAATCAGACGATTCAAGAAATAGCTAGATCAATGCTTATTAAGAGAAACGTTTCTAGAAATTTTTAGGCAGAGGAGGTTAATACCGTATTCCATATGGTGAATAGATTATATCTTCGTCCACACACGTTACCCATGCCATATGAGTAATGGATATGGAAGAATCCCAGCCTATTGTATTTCCATGCCTTTAGGAAACCTTACTACATCTTGAGAGATAGAGTTCACCTAGGAAAGTTCGATTCCCATAGCAATGAGAGGATATTTTTAGGATATTCATCATTGAGTAGGTATTGACCTTTCAAGCTCTAAGGTTATGGAGTCAATAAACGTCACGATTAGAGATAACAAGCTACCGACATCTGTTGGTCTTAACCTCGAGTGTGAGAATGATGCACCCCCGATGACAATCTCATCATTCCTCATACTACCCTGGTGGAACCCACTCTTAATTTAGAGAATCCACACTTTTAGGTTTCAAATAATCATGACCCTTACTCTATACTTGGTGATCCCACACTAGGTGTCAATACTCGTGCTAAACTTGAGAATGTGGTTAGATACTTTTGCTACACCTCCTTATTAGATCCCAAGAATGTGAAAAAATCACTCAAAAATGAGCATTGGATATGGGCTATGCATGATGAGTTGCTTCAATTTTACAAGAATGATGTTCGAAAGTTAGTCTCCCGACCTAATGAGGCAAATGTGATTGGTACCAAGTGAATTTACAAGAAAAAGATGGATGAGAATTATATCATAGTTTGAAACAAGGCGAGGTTGGTCGCTTAAGGCTTCAAACATATTGAGGGGGTAGACTTTGATAAGACATTCGCTACTATTTCTAGGCTCGAGTCCATCCTCTTACTACTCACCATAGCATGTCATCTATGGTTCGATTTATAAATAATGGATGTGAAGAGTGTATTCATTAATAATATTCTATAGGAGGAAGCGAACGTAGAACAATAAAAGGGGTTCGAAGACGCAAAGCACCCAGGACACATCTTTTATCTTAAGAAGTCCTTGTATGGTTTAAAGCAAGAATCCCATGCTTGATACGAGAGGTACACTTTTTATCTCTTAGCTCATGGCTTCAAGAAAAGTGAGAGTTAATAAGACGTTATTTGTGAGGAGAGAGAGTGAAGCTATATTAGTTGCCTAAGTCTATGTGGATGACATAGTATATGGATCCACGTGCTTCCAACATGCTCACGCATTTGAGGAGGAGATGAAGAGTGAATTTGAGATGAGCATAGTTCGTGATCTTACATTCTTCTAAGGTCTCCAAGTGAGTTAACTTAAGAATGGAATATTCATATCTTAATCCAAATATGCTAGGAATCTAGTGCTTTTTTAGACTCCGTTAAGCACTTAGGCACCCCTACGAGAACATCGACTAAACTTAGCAAAGACACTTTAGGTAAGGATGTAGAACAAACTCTTTATAGGAGCATGATCAGTAGTCTACTCTACAAGATAGATAGTCATCCCGACATTTCCTTAAGCGTTGGAGTTTGTGCGCTTTACCAAGTCTACCAAAAGACTCTCACTTTCTAGCACTTAAACGTATCATCAAATATATGAGTGGTACTCTTTCCTATGGTATTTCGTATTCTTTTAATACCGATGACCGTTTGTCCACTTATTCGGATATCGATTGGGTTGGGGATTTTGATGGTTATAGGAGAACCTCGAGTGGATGATTTTATATTAGGAGTGATCTTGTCTCTTAGTTAAGCAAGATGTAACACTCTATTTCCTTGTCCACATCAGAGGTTGAGTATATCGTCGTCCGGATTTATTGCATGCAACTCCTATGGAAGAGAGAAATGTTGGAATACTATGGGATCACCCAAGGCACAATGACTATTTTGTGTGATAATATGAGTACAATTCATATATCCCATAATTCAATCCAATATTCATGCACAAGGCACATTAGAATACGTGAGCACTTCATTCATGATCTCGTTAAGGATATGGTTATGTCCTTAAGCTTTATAAGCACCGAACAACAATTAGATGATATTTTCACAAAACCTTAAGATGCACTTAGATTCGAGAATCTTAGGAAGGCTTTGGGGATTTGTTCCATTAATTGATTTTGGATACTTTTTCTAGTACAGGGTCATTATCATGTTCATATCACTTGTACTTATTCCTAGATTGTATTTCCATGTTTATGTTTGCTTTTTATTTGAAAAATGAAAAAAGATTTTCGATTTTTTTAAGAAAAAGTTCAAAAAATACCAAAAAGATTTTACTTTGATAAAAAATTTTAAAAAGGAATATTTTTCAACATATCTGGATGTGCATTTAATATGTTCGAATAATCACTACATTCCATCCATTCATGTGACTTTTTCATGGTATTTTAAGACATGGCTTTGCTTCTTTTATGTGTTTAAGAATGCCTGGCTAGCATTTTATTGTTCATTAATGATTATTTTCTCTATGCTAGACTTTTTATCACCTTTATTGCACACATAAATGAACTTCGTGGACATTGTGCTTACTTGTCATCTGTCAAATATGGTGTTCTCATCTCAATTGTGTTTAATAACAAACTAAATGTTTTTTTTAATAAAATGAGGATGTATTAAAATGAGGAGAAAAAAACCTTTCTTCGGGGGCTTACAATCTAGAGAACGAAATATCAAAATCATCAATATAAGATCTAAAAAATCTAGACAAAGGGCCTTTATAAGGTCTAGCTTTGAAAGCTATTACAATATCATAGTGTATGGCCTGAATTATTGACTTGGACTTCATCGAATTATCTTCAAAATTAGCTTTGTTCCTGGAACACCAAATCTGCCAACAAATGTAGAGAGGAAGAATCTTGCTAAGAATTGATCGAATATTTTTCCCCTGACAGTTAATCCACCAAGATATGATTTTAGATCTCAAAGAAGAATTCTGGATACGGAGGCCCGTCAAATTTTCAAAATGCAACCATACTTCCATAGAAATATCACTAGAATGAAATAAGTGATCGTCATCTTCTTCTTAGGACATCATACAAATACGACATTTAGAGACCATAGGGATAAATATGCGCTTGAGATTAAGATCCAGGGGAATAGATTTATAAAGAATTCGCCACGAGAAAATATAAACTTTAGGAATGATCCTCGAATCCCATATCATGGAATATGAGAATTGTAAGAAATGTTTTTCTCGAATTAATCCCCAAGCCTTATTAGGAGAAAATTTGACTTAAACCAGTTTGGGTCATAAGAAGAAATATTATCCTCAATAAATTCCTCAACTGATTGCATTCTCTTCCATGTGGCACTAGAAAATGTAGGAACACTCCTGAAATTAACACGGGCCAATTTTTTATATTTGTAGTGCATAAAATAGGCCCAAAGAGAATTTTTGTTTAAGAATTGAGACCAAATTTTGTTGGCATATGCATTACAAATATTATTTAAATCACTGAGCCCAAGACCACCTTCTAATTTTGGACGTGAAATCACATCCCAAGAAACCCAGTGATGCTTACTGTTTTCGTCTAGTTGACCCCAAAAAAAATTCGAGCAAATTTTCTAGAAATACTTAACAAAAGATTTAGTGGGATGAATGTTGGAAAATACATGTAATCCCATGGAATGCAATACTGTTTGTATAAGAAGTAAGCGGTCTGCTTAGCTAATATAAGAACAGTTCCAACCTTTTATCCGGTCTACAGCTTTTGGAATGATACCTTGGAATAAACTGTGTTTTTTCCTACCGATAAATAACGAAACTCCCAGATAAGTGATCGGAAGAGATGACTGTCTAAAGCCAAACTTGCTAAGGAGAGACTGACGCTGTCACAAGGAGCAGTGCTTAGAAAACATAATGCAACCTTTTGAGTTATTAATCTTTTGGCCTGAATGAGTTTCATAAGTTGTAAGAAACTTCATGAAGTTTTTGAAGGATTTAACATTTCCATTAAGGAAAAATATGATATTATTAGCTAATGAAAGCGAGGAAACAACCAGAGAACCACGGGGAATAGAGAAATGATCAATTAACCTTTGAGTCATAAGATTTTGGATACCGCGGCTTAGGACTTCAGTTGCTATAACGAATAAGGCTGGTGAAAGCGGGTCTCCTTGACGAACTCCACGATCGGATTTAAAGAACCCACAAGATTTCCCATTGAGAATTATTGAGTACCAACAGATAGAAATAACCTTCCAAATCATATCGATCCAAGTTTCTGAAAATCCATAAGCCCGGAGCACTTTGATAAAAAACATCCACGATATCCTATCATATGCTTTCGCCATATCCAGTTTCACCACCACATTAGATCCTCTAGATTTTTTATTGAGCTGAGATATCATTTCTTGAGCTAGAAGGATATTGTCCGAGATGGATCTTCCTTTAATAAAACCTGCTTGAGAAGTAGATATAATTTTTGGAAGTAAAGAACCAATACGGTTAGCTAAAATCTTTGAAATAATTTTATTAGAAAAATTACAAAGACTTATGGGTCTCAAATTAGAGCAAGTTTTTGGCTTTTCCACTTTAGGAATAAGCACTAGATTAGTGGATGACCAGCTTCTTGGAATATCATTTCCAACAAAAAAGGATTGAATAGCACTCATAATATCTTTAGCAATAATATTCTAACAAGATTGATAGAAATACACATTAAAACCATCCGACCCCGCAACACTATCTTTATCCATGGAGAAAATGGAGTTTTGATTTCTTCCTCATCCGGAACCATAGTAAGCATTTGGTTATCCTCATAATTAACCATTTTTGGAATGTGATCAAAAATCGAATTTTCCTCCTTGCAAACTGAAGACTCCCCAAGTAAAGCTTAGAAATATGAAACAATTTCCTCTTCCATTTCATTAGGCTTATCTAGAATAGCACCCTCATTAATCTTAATTTGCTGTAGAAAAAGATTATTCCTCCTCTTCTTAACTACTGAGTGAAAAAATTTAGAGTTAAGATCCCCATCTTTGACCCATTTAACATGAGCCTTTTGCTTCCAAAATATTTCTTCAACTGTGAGCTCCTTATTATACTGAGCTTTAGAAAGATGCCAAGCTTCCCTATTTAGAGGAGAAGGATCAATATCATACATGGCTTCCTTCAGAATAACATCATCTTCCGCTTGTTGGACCTTGGAAAAAATATTAGAATTTTTTTTTTATTCCAAGTCTTTAGAGATTCTTTCACATTCCTCAATTTCAAAGAAAAGATCCCCATGGGGTTTCCATAACATTCACAATTCCAATCTTTATCAACTATCTTTAAAAAGGAATGATGAGTGGTCCACATATTCTGAAAGCGGAATGGTTAGGGAACTGAATTAGCATCAAATTTTAATCTAAGAACTAGGGGAGCATAATCAGAATTAGTACGATGTAAATGCTCAACTGAAGAAGAAAATTGGTCATTAAACCAACCATCATTACCCAAAACACGATCTAGATGAGCCCATATTCTAGAATCCTCATCTCTATTATTGCACCAAGTAAAGTTTGAGCCTGAAAATGGAACTTCCTATAAACCAACTTGAATCATAGTTAAGTTAAAATCAATAATAGCCTGACTATGAAATGTGTTACCCCCCATTTTTTCCTGTTGATTAGCCACAATATTAAAGTCACTCCCAATAACCCAAGACTCATACCTCAGATCAACTATAGCTTTAATCTCATCCCAAAGCACCATTCTATCATTTTTATTGCATTTGGCATATACACAAGTGACCAAATAAGAATTGTGAGAATTAGGGAATGTAATTGACACATTCAAGGCTTGATCCATATCTCTAACTATATCCATAAGACAATTAAGGTTCCACAAAATCCAAATTTTACCCCCACATTAGACACATGGCCAGAGAATCCTATTTTGGTCAAGAGATAGGAAAGGTTTACATCATCAATTTTTGGCTCCTGAATAGAAACCATACAAATTTTATATTTATTAATTATCTTCTTAAGTCTTCTTATTGAGGCATTATTCCCCACACCTCTAATATTCCAGAAAAGGACACTAATCATAAGGATTTGTTAAGAAGATGAGTTCGATACATTTTAGAAGCAGACCTAGTTTTGATAACTGACAATGAAGTCATTTTATTCTTCTTATTATTTCTCTTAGCTGAGATAGTAGTGGAGACCTCAAGTTGAGCAATCTCGTTAGCCTTTAAAGCATCACGTTCCAGCTGTTTTGGAGTATTCCTAAGCCACACATATTTTTGTTGCAGCTGTTTAGAGAACTCCCTCAGATCATCGATAGAGGAATGATGGAAAGAAGAAGAGTCTATATCATCCGTAGTATTCCACCGTGGTAATAATATTGCATGAGATTTTTCGAGAACAAGATTATTTTCTGATTTAGCTGGAGATTGATGACATCTTGGTGTAAAGGATGGGACAGCTGGAAGAAAATTTATCTCACCCTCTTCTACTTCAGAATCTTCCATAAGCACAGCGAATGAGTTGTGAACAAAAATACAACCTTCAGTTTCAGATTTGTGATCAATATCAGGTTCTGCAATACCTTAAGGCATAGCACCAGTTACTGAAGAAGATGTTAATCCATAAGGAGTTATTTTGACAGTCCCACCAATCATCGCATCATTATTAGGGTAGTCATTTGAAATCATCTGGCACGTGCCTTTTTGTTTGTTATCAATTTTGGAGACCACCTGATTTTTAGGATCATTAGTCAAAGAAATATTGTTGAGAACAATTCCAGTTTGAATATTCCTCTTTTCTTGCGAAGTTATTACAACTTTGTCCGACTTTATCAAATTTTTTTCAACTGCATTTTGGGATTTACCATCTAGAATAATGACGGCTGGTTTAGGGTTACACTCAAAACCACCTATTACACCATCACACTCACTGATCAAATGGCCAGTTTGCATGCACGTGCAGCAAAAAGTAGGTATATTCTCATAAATAATTTTTTACCAAAAACCTTTGGATCCATTAACAGTCCATATACGATGAGTAAAATGCTTTAGAACATCAACCTCAACACAAACACGAGCTTGACTAGGCCAAGAGACTGATGATGTAGATTCATCCATTTTCAAGGGGATTCCAATCCTCTGACAAATAGCAAATAAGGCAAGTTTAGCAAAAAGATGAACTGGGAGGTGAGGAAGAGATACCCAAATAGGAAAGACAAGTAATTCATAACCTGCAATGAAATCTGGTGACCACTTCATCGCTTTCATAGGAGCCTTAAATATAAACAAATGTTCACGAAGCCATAACCTCAAATTTCTTCACAGTATAACCTTATTAAGATATGTTGGTCATCAAGAAAACCAATGGAGAATGAAGTCTTTAATGAGAATCCATGAAAATCCTTATGGATTGTCTCCATAGAAGGACGACCAAAATTGAATCTGCCGATAAGCGAGTATTTGTAAGGGAGAGCCAGTTGTGCCGTTTCATCATTTGAAAACTCAACAGATGGTTCTCCTTTGAATAAGGTACACTATTTAGGATAAAGAGCAATCGAAGAAGAAGTAGGGGATAATAAAGAGGCGAAGATTTTGGCAAGGTTCCTGACATTATCAGGAGGTTTAAGGGCTGGAGGATCAGTCGCCATGCAGGAAGAGAAACAAGAGAGAGAGAGAGAAAGATAAACTTTTGATAACAAACTAAATGTACTAGAAATAAGTTGTGCTTATAAGAACCATTGCTGGGATTTCATTTCCAAAAAATATATTATGTTAAGCAATGAAAAGGGGCTAGGAAAGAGCATTATTCTTTTTGTATTAAAACCGCCATTTGCAAAATAACCTATAAGATTAACGGCACACAAAAACAAAAGTGGCAAGGTCATTCTTTTTCATTGATGCTTCGCTACACGTAAGCATTATGATATCTTCAATAATTTGAGAGTGATTTCTTAAATATGTGATATTTTGAGGGTGTTATAAAATAAAGATCAATGGGTTTGCACAACGGACTCCCATGAAAAACATTATATAGTTTGGCATTATTATTTTGAGAACCATTTAAATTCATGGCATCTTGAACAAGTCTAGTCAATTTCATTTAGGTTCAACATTATTACACCTAAAGTTGAAAATAAGTTATTTCTTTAGAAGTATCCCGTGACTTCGTGCAACTTTGTTATGTATGCCTATGTCGAGTTGCCTTTGAAAAATGTTCACACAATTTAATTCCGTTTCATGATTTAGATATTTTAGTGTTATTCCATGATGTGTTGTATTTGTACTTTTTATACCTATATTGTATACTTGAAAATTTTATAAAATAGTCAGTATGCTTGTTCATTTCATCGCATGTTCTTTATTGATTATCTATGTGATGGTATCTTTTGGATTCGCGTGATACTAACATTTCAGGATTAGTTTCTAACCACTACTAGAAAAATACCCTTTTATGACAGTTTTAAAATTCAATTTTATGACCATTTTAATTAAACTGTCATAATAAATATGATTATTTCACAATTATGACATTTTTTCATTTAAACAAATAATTATGACCCATGTATATTTATTGGGTCATATTAATATGATATGTTATGACAGTATTATTTTAACTGTCATATAATATATTTAAATTTTATGACAGTTTTATATACATGGTAATATTAAATATAATTTTATAAAATTAATATTTTTTTAATAAATTTATTTGATTATTTACGACCCATTTTAAGAAAATATACCAATTGGCGTGAAGCATTTTGGAGGGAAAGAGGCGTGCGTAACATAACCTCAAAGATTTTGGGAGATACCCACTTACGATTATCATGGAGTCTTCCCTTATCCCATAATCGCACCCCGCATCCCACATCCCACAACCATCGCATCCCACCCTCTTCTTTAAGCCGCATCTCACAACTCTTCTTCTACCCGCATCCCACCCTCTTCTTTAACTTTCACATCCTCTTCTTCAATCGTATGCCATTCTTTACAGCTATCATCACCCAAGTCAGCTTGAAGAATTTGTTCTACCTTTTTCTATCTGGAGAATCAATTAAATACAGAGGTAGGTAGGTGTTATTGTTGTTACATTTATGTTTTTCTTGAAATTTAATAACTTGGTTTCATTACAATTCCTAACATAATTTATCATACTATGTGGTTGAATTATTAGTTGTTTCTACTCACGAGAGTGCTCGTTGTCGCAACTTGATTGAGGACTCACAATTGTCAGATTCTTTAGTAGTTATCGATTTCTCTTCGAGGAATATATTCTATTTAGATTCTTTACATAGGGCGCCAGATCGAGACTTGAAACTCTTTACAAGCATGTGAGTAATGACTTATATATATATACTTTTAGTCACATTGTCTTTGTACACATGTTTTTCATTTTAATCTTTGTCTTGAAGTGAATTTAAAGAGTTGGTGGTATCGAAAGGAGGAAGAATTTCACGTTCAAACTGGGAGAATGTTAAGGTACGATAATGTTAATGAATATACATTACTGAGTTATATCTTAAATCTTAATATAACTATTATCTTCAACATATCATTCTATAGGGCCCTCTACAACCGGGAAATGTTGAATGTGGATTTTACATATTGAAGTTCATGAGAGATTTAATGGAGAATCCGTCTCAATCTACTAAACTAAAGGTAATAAATATTTATTTTATAACATTTTGTTTCATTGCTAATTACTTTTATAAGGAAAAATTGAATAAAACTTATGTTATTTGATTTGTTAGATGAAAGAGTTGGCTGAAAAAGAAACCTATGAAAATCATGAGATAGAAGAAGTTCAACATGAGTTCATCGATTTCATTCAGGATTATTTTTAGTGAGCTACAGTTGTGGACAATTTTGGCCTATCTTTTCGGGTACTTTTTTTTTCTTCTTAAATCTAATTAATTACTTTGTTGATGATGTTGAATGCCCGGGGTGGGCTTTATATTATTGATGGTGAATGCCTATGGTGGACTTTATATTGTTGATAGTGAATGCCTAGGATGGGCTTTATATTGTTGTTGTTGGTTGAATATGTCACGTTTAATTTTGGATTATTAAAAAAATAAAGGAAACTCTGTCGAAATTTTTATAAAACCTTCCTCATTTATCTCTTGAGTAAAATTTTATAATGTCGTTCTTGTTGTTGATGATGATACTGAATGCCCGAGGTGGGCTTTATATTGTTGTGGTTGGTTAAACATGTCATGCTTAATTTTGGATTATTAAAAAAAACAAAGAAAATTTTGCCGAAATTTTCATAAAACCTTCCCCATTTATCTCTTCCATGTCTTAATAAAGAATGAAAGTAAAATTAACTTTAATATTATGAAAATGTTTATTTTTTTATGCTCAATATTATATTATAATATCATTATTGTTTGAGTTATATTCTTTATATGGTGAATTTGTTTTAGTTGTTAACGACTATTTGTTTCCTCTTTTTATTCAGGTATCGATCCGGATGTTGCCTATTGCGTATTCGGTGTAGCTGTTGCTAAATTGGGTTTCCACGCTACACGAATAGAACTAATGTTGCAGTTTAATTTGCTAGTTTTTATGTCTATATTATAGGTCATTTTAGATATCTTTTTATTTTTGAGTTGTCCAGAAGTCTATTAGGAGACTGTTGTTGTTTTTTATTTTCTTTAATTTCAAATATTAATGACATTTTTTATACTTATGGTTCAGTTATATTGGTACTTAGAATTTGCTACTTTGAGTATGAAAATTTGTGCTTTGAAATGACAGTTCGTAGTTTTATGCATAACATGTTTGTGATATTGTAATAGTATAATGGAATTCATCGCAAAAAAATGAAAGAAAAGAAATAACTTTTATGACCGTATGTTTTATGACAGTTTTATGTAAGCTGTCATTATAATGATTAAAGTAATCGTACTTTTCATGATTGTTTTATTAATATTCGTCATTTTTCATAGGTTTATAATGCTGGTTCAATAAACATGATATTTTTGTTAATGACGGTTTGTACGAAAAACTGTCGTAATAGGATGGTTTATCATGACGGTTTTGTCAACACCAATTTTATTAAGACACACAACATTATTGTTAATGACGGTTTGCACAAAAAACTGTCGTAATAGGATGGTTTGTTATGACGGTTTTGTCAACACCAATTTATTATGACACACAACATTACGATGGTTTTTAAATCTTTGAAAACCTTCATAAATAACATTTTATGACCCTTTTCCCCCGTCATAAAAATGTCTATTTCTAGTAGTGAACCCTTTGTCTATTACAAACAAACATGGGATAATAAATAGAGGGGGAGTTTATTTTTCTGAAATTCCTACGTGCTACAACATTTCTTTTGTCTTATGTGTGTAGGTATCTTAGGCATGATGATTTCATGGACCACGCAGATGAAAACTTTCAGTTGAAGACTTATACATTTATATGTTCCCGTTTCCTGATTTAGGAGGGCATTAGTTGTATTAGTCTTAGGGGTCAATTTGGTTTCAGATTCTTTTTTGTACCAGAATAGACAAAGGGGGAGATTTCTAGGATCAAAATTTAGAATTGATCAATTTATTTTATTTGGTTGGTCCCGTTACACCCCAATACACCTTCATGACCATTCGCAAATATTTAAAGAGAAGGAACGTTGGTGTCATTTGCAAGATTAAAGATGATTCATCCTAACTTTACTCGAGAAGTGTAATGAAGTGGTTTGGTAAAGCTTTAAAGTTTCAGGAGTTATAATTAAAAGAGTTTGCATTTAAAAGTTTTCAAAATATTTTTTAATGATTTTTTAAAAACCTCGCTAACTCGTTAGAACGAGATTGGCATGGCATTTGAACGAGTTGTGAAGGGTCGTTAGAAATAGGTTCATTTGTTCGAATGAGTTTTGACGCTTAGCCTTTTTGGCAAGCACTAGAATGTCGTTTGAAGTTCCATTGGAAACTGTTCGAACGAGATTGGTTACATTATTTGAATGATTACATGTGTTTTTAAGTTTTTAATTAAATATTTTCTAATCTTTATTTGATATCTCTTTGCAATAACTTTCCCTATAAATAGAGATGGGGATTGGAATTTTCTCGAAGCCCTTTTAGAGTTCTTTTTATGATCAAACTCTATAATTTTTTCATCCAAACCCCTTATATGTTTGAAGACCACTTTAATAAATCACGACGAATAAAATAAGAGTTCTAAAGCCCTTGTAGAGATTTTTTCTATTAGTTATTTATAGAGTCGAGGTTCAACGGCTAAAGAAGAAAGAAATTGGGATTCTTGAGACTGATTAGTGGATACCGAGGTAAAATCTTCTTGATATGGCTAGTGTTGGACTACATTATTTTTTGTTGAAGATTCGAAGACACTACTACATTAAACTTCACGGAGCTTTAAGTTATGTGTATGTCTATCGTTGTCAGTCGAGTCTCAAGTAGTGCTGAATTAAAGGTTTTGCTCAAAAGGGATTTTTCCTCTATCTTCTTCCCATTTGGGTTGGTTAGAAATTTTGGCTTCACAATTTATCTTTATCTTTCATGTTCACTTAAATTTAAATCAAGATAAAATTTGGTAAAAAGTTAATTTGTGTGTTTGGCCTATGATACAAGTGAATTCGTATAACCCTCTTGCGTTTTCTCACTATGCACTCATTACTGATTACGATACGCAGTTTGAAAAAGACTAGTTCCTTGATTATTGCATCAGATGGAAGATAAAATAGTTTCTTTCAACACTTGCTCATCCTCAATGCAATGGGAAGACTGAGGTTACTAATAATACCTTTCTTGATGGGATGAAGAAGAGTTCGGATGATGCCAAAGCTAACTGAATAAATGAGATGCAAAGTGTACTCTAGGCATAGAAAATAACTCCGAGGATGACCATGGGTGAAACTCCCTTCATGTTAGCATTCGACACCAAAGTTTTGGTACCTATAAAGATAGGTTTAACAATTCATAGGGTGTTGAATTTCTTACCAATGAGTGATTTCATACGATAATTAGATCTCGATCTGGTAGAAGAAATTAAAGAATAGGCCTCCCTCCGAGTAGCAACTTATCAATAGAGGACAATGAGGTTTCACAACAACAACATTAAGTCGATCACTCTTAAGGATGGACACTATGTTTCAAAGAAGGTAATACAGAAGGGGAACAAGCCCAAGACAAATTGGCATGACCCCTGTAGAGTCTCAACAGTTGTACGACCAGGAACATATAGAATTGAGACACTAGAGGATGAAAAGTTTAAAAACCCCTAAAATGTTGAACATATTACAAATTATTATCATTGAGATGAGCAGAATTTTACAAGAGAAAATTTTTCATATGATCAGTTTTAAGTTCTTATAATCAGTTTTCAAGTATCAATGATAATCAACAGTTTCCTCTCCATTGTGTCATTATTTAAAGTTCTCCCATTATTTAATTCAAAGTTCACCAATGTAAGAGGTGTGCAATAAGCTCATGTCAAAGACATCTTAATGTTGAACAAATTAGTATTTTTATGACTAGACCACACTTCACGAAGGGCCTCATCTTAGACATGCCATGATAAAAAAAAATCGACCAATCTGGGAAAACTCTTGATGTCACATGGTCAAGTTGACATGATCCGACCACAATTGACTAGTAATTTGGATAAAACCATGGTGAATCTTAGTACGCTCGACCCATATGGGAAAACCAATGCCGTTATATGGTCAGATCGATAAGATCTGACCATATGACTAATAGTCTGGCAAAAGTAGTGGTAAATCCCCAAAAAAAGTTGATAGGGGAACTTTAAATTTAAATTCTAATGAGCATATCTGGATAACTCAAGTTCGTCCAACTGGTAGCTAGTAAATCAGGTCAGCTCGACAAGATTTGTCCACAAGATCATAAGACTACAAATACTGGTAGACCTATTTTAATTCAAAAATGCTAGTAAATTAGGTTATATCGACAAGATCTGACCACAAGGCCATAAGACTAGAAATACTCGTAGGTCGACACTATCTGACCACAATAACTCTGTGAAAAAAACATTGTGCATAAACCACGAACACTGAATTTTAGATGGGGGCTAATAACGTAGCTGAGAAAAATAACGCAATAGAGAATTATGAAAAATGGAAATTACACACACAAAGATAAGAAGAAAATAGAGGAAAACATTTTCATTCAAATAAGAACATTTATTCAAGGCAATTTTCAATAAGAGAGATAATTGTTTATAAATTGCAAACATATTTTTTCAAAAACAATTATGTAAAAGACAAAGCTTTACAAAAAATACAAGATAAAGAGATTAGGAAATTATAGTTTCTTGGTTTTCTAGAGGAACTTGAGCAGAATTTCCATCAGTATCCTTGGCCATGGGAATTTTATGGGGATTCCCTCTAGAATTCTCTTGAACAACTTGAAGAGAAATGGAAGGATTTGTCTTAGTGGAGAAGCTTGATCGTCCTGACCAACAAAATGATCTTCAGTAATCTGTTCGTCCACGTCCATGTCACCCTCCTCTATTTCAAAGGCCCTAGCTTCCTAATCATCTCCTTTCTATTGTTTGACAATATCTCCTTTCCTTTTGTTGATGACCTCAACGATGTTCGAATAATTCTTCGTCACCCTTTTATCTAACTCATCATATCCTTAGGAGAAGAAAGTCATCGTCTTGATAGTGAAATCAATGGAAGCCTTAAACTTCTCGATGGAATTCTCCTCAAACTTTGTAAGTGCTTCATTAGTCTTAGCCAATGCCTCCTCCAAAATCTGTATTTTAGTGGCATCGATGCTAGCTTACTTTCTGAGTTTTCGAGACTCCCCCTCGACAGAAATAAAAGTTAAGGTCTTCTCGATGAGCTGATAATCTTTCTCCTTCCTCTCATCACATGTCTCTTTAAACTCGTTTATATATTTGTTGGTCTCTTCCTACAACTTAATCACCTCCTGGATCCAAGTATTTCACTGTGTGCCAAAATCTCAAATTGCCTCTTTTTTAAAAGTATAGTCGTGTATACTTATTAAATCTTTCTACCGTAAAACAGTAGAAGCCATGCTACTTTGAAAGCAAAGAAAAATAGGTTCGTAAATAATTAAAAGATCGATGAAATAAACCAAACTTACTAAGAACTTACCAAAAATGCCTTATGATTGGCGACCTTCCACTAAGTCCTGAGATCCAGTGATCGAAAAAACTCAAAGTCAGGATTGTGCCCGTGATAGCCGAGCATACCCAATGAGTTAGGCATATAGTGTAAAATGGAATCCTTATTATCATCATTTAACATTTCAGAAGCTATGAGATTATCAAGGTCAAACTTGAACTCCTCCACCACGGGACAACAAGAAGATGATCCAGCTTCCCTTGTTAACTGACAAACAGGTTCACTTCTATCATCACACACTCCAAGGTAAGCCTTATCGTCCTTGGCTCTTCAATACTTTACTACTTTATATCGTTTAGGGTGGTGGGTCCCTATATCGACCTTTTGTTACCAACAACAGGAGGATGGGTGGATCAAGCTTGACTTATAATGGCCCTATCTTTATTTTTCTCTTCAACTTCAATTTTCTTTTTAGCTTCAGTATTAGGCTTCTTCTTGGCTTTAGCATCAGACCTCCTTTTAGCTCCAGCCTCAACTTGAGCTTGCTTTCTGACCTCAACATCGAATTTCTTCTTGGTCGCTTTCTCAAACTTTTGTCTGACAAATGAGATCGAGGGAAACATAATTTATTTGCTTGGGTGCCATCCTAGAAGAAGGTTTAACATGACATCCCAAGGCTAATGGGGTAAAAAATGCAATAAAAACTCAACGGTTAGTAAAACTACAATGCAAAGACGACCTACAATTGAATACATTTTTATTACCTTCTTTAAACTCTTGATCGACCTCAGTTATAACTGGTACTTCAGCTACCACTTGATTTTGAGCTGAACCTCGAGGTTTATAATATCCAAGCTCTGTGAACTGCAAGGACATTTTTTTTATAAATGTACGTCTAGAATCTAGGAATTTATGTGTTATCCTACATCATAGTTAGTATGTCGTATACTATTACATTTTATCACCTCTTCACATGTTCAACCTTGACATCCATCATCCGAATCCTTAGCATCGCGCATCATCAACACGCACCCATCATTGGCATCGTACATTGTGCATCTTCAACCAGTCTCCACTATCCCACTAACTCCTCAACACTAAAAGGTAAAATGTTTAATTAGAATTATTAATGTTCAGGTATTTATTTGGGATATTTTTCATAAAATATTTTTATCAAAATGAGGCATTTTTCCAAGTCAAAAATGATTTTTCAAGACCTGTAGGCAAGCTTTAATAAAATAATATTTTTTGCTCCTGTCGTTCAAATGACATTGATAAGTCGTTCAAATGACAGCTTCTAACGACATGCAATGTCGTTTGAAGGGTCACTCAAAGGATCGTTTCTTTACTGCTTCAAACGAACCTGTACTGTTTTTATTTTTTATGTTCGTTTCAATGTTCACTAGTAACAACATTAGATGTCATTCAAATGACATACAAATGTCATTCGAATGACATGCACTGCCTCATTTTTTTATTCATCCTACAAATACCTGTTAAGAAGTTTGGTTTTGCAAGTCATTTTAAACGTCGCTACTGCATATCTGATGCACTTTTAGACTTAATATTTTAGGCTTTAAAAGCCTTTTTGATTAACTCCAAAGTCCCAAATCATTTATGTGAATCATTCTTTAACCCTATTATTCATATTACTCATTCTGGAGTAAAGCTTGTAGAGAAGAAGGTTGTCTCCATTGGTGATCATTATAGCTCTTGCAGGATCTCTTGCTGAAGACTTCGAACCGACATCTTAGGGTAGTTCGTCGTTACAAATTCTATATTTTTATTATGTAATTGTAAGTTGAAGATTTACAGTTAATAGATAAACAAAAATGTTTTGCCCCTACTGGGGATTTTACTTCAAATTTTTTTCTGATTATTTTTGGTTTGCATGATAGATTATTTATATGGTTGTCAATCATAATTAGATGCATGTTTTGGGGTTTTAATTAAAACTCGAATTAAAATTGAAATTTTATTAAAAAATTTTGGATATTGAATGAAAGCGCACTCTTATGAACTTTATCAAGTTAAAGACGTCCTCAAATTTAAAAGAGTCGGCCACACAAACTTTGTTAATGGATTTGGTCATGCCCATTTTGGCTATGGTCACGGTTTTGGGCCGGCCGTGACCAACTGGTCACAGCTATGAGACATGACCCCTTTACCGTGATCATTCACAAAATTTGGTTGAGCACGTCTATTATTTGAGAAAAGCCCTGTATGGTTTGAAGAAAGCACCCTCGTGCTTGGTAGGAGAGGCTTACTTCCCATCTATTAGCCCGTGGCTTCAAGTGAGGGGGAGTTGATAAGACGTTGTTTTTTAGGAGAAGAGATGGTGATATTTTGGTTGGCCAGGTCTGTGTGGATGACATAGTCTTTGGATCCACGTGCTCTCTCCATGCTCACGACTTTGAGGAGGAGATGAAGACTGAGTTCGAGGTGAGCATGGTTGGTGAGCTTACATTCTTCCTTGATCTCTAGGTTCGTCGCCTTGAGGATGTGATGTTCATCTCCCAATCCATGTATGCCAGAGATCTTATGAAGAAATTTGGTCTAGACTCTACTAACCACGCACGTACCCTGAAGAGTACCTCAACTAAGCTTAGCAAGGACACTTTAAGCAAGGATATAGAGAAAACCTTCTATCGGTGTATGACAGGTAGTCTTTTCTACTTGACTGGTAGTCGTCCTGACATCGCCTTTAGTGTTGGGGTCTGTGCGCGATATCAGGCATCCCAGAAAGAGTTGCACTTACTCGCTCTTAAACGTATTATCAAATACGTGAGTGAGACTCTCTTATATGACATTTGGTACTTTTTGATACCGATGACCATTTATCCGCCTATTCGGACATCGATTGGGATGGGGATGTAGATGGATATAGAAGCACTTCTGGTGGGCATTTATTCTTTGGTTATGATCTTGTTTTTTGGTTAAGCAAGAAGAAAAACTCCATCTCTTTGTCCATTACGGAGGCTGAGTACATATCCTCCAAGAGTTGTTATATGCAACTCATATGGATGAAGCAAATACTGGAGGATTATGGGATATCACAGGACACCATGACTATTTCCTGTGATAACATGAGCGCGATGCACATACCCCGTAATCCAGTCCAGCATTGGCGCACAAAACACATTAGGACACGCTAGCAATTTATCTAAGAGTTAGTTGAAAAGAAAGTCCCGTCCTTGATTTTTATGTCCACCGACCTTCAATTATCGGATATCTTCACGAAACCTTTTGATGCCCTTAGATTTGATATTCTTAGGAAGTCTTTAGGAATGTTCACAGTTGATTGAGGGGTGGTTACCATGTTTAGGATAGGCTCCATTTTTCGTGTTCATATCATATAATTACTATTGCTAGATTGTTTCATTTGTAACATTTTTGTATTATATTTTTATTTATTCATATTTTCAAAAATATACAAAAAGATTTTCTTTTTTAACGAAATAATTAAAAAATCCTAAAAGATTTTAATTTTGATAAATTTTTTGGAAAAAGAGAAAAATATTTTCTTTTTATAAATTTTTTTGGAAAACACAAAAAGTGTTTTGTATTTTTATTTACACCTTTTATGGATGAACATTTAGCATGGCCAAAGTCACAACATCCTTTCCATAGTCCACGTGACTTTTTGATAGTGATTTGAAATGCTACATCATTTCATCCATCTGCTTTATGTTATGGAGTCATTAAGATGCGATTAGTGATATCTTTCTACATGTTTGACTCTTAGTCTCCTTTAATGCACATGTGCACGAATTTTCTTGATTATTGTACTTGTCTATCACATATTAGTCAACGTGTTTCTATCTCAATCCTGTCTTTTAAATGAACTAGATGCGATAAAACTTGACAATGAGAGTAGTGCATGTAAGAACAGTTGCTCATGAGGAATTTGTTTACATGTAAAAAAATTACGAGTGAACACGGGGAAGGGCAATGAAAGGAACACATGTCCTGTGCAATTAAGACACCATTTAAATCAGGCCTAAAAAGTCTGGCATTGTAAAATGTATCCAAGGTCTAAAGAATTTGAAAAGAGTAAACAAAGTGTTGCATTGTAAAAAGTAGCCAAGGCCAAACTAGTTTAGTTTGATATGATCATTCACAAGAAAATTTTGAATCGAAAAATATGATCATTATTATATTTGATGGAGTCTGGTTGGAAATAAATCAACGAGTTTTCATGTCATGACAAAGTATTGAAAAATCATTACATAGTTTTAGACTTTGATTTGTTGATTGGATTGAGTCGGTGTCATTTAAATTCCACATTTTTACACCTAAGGAAGATTTTGAGTTCATTCGTTAGGAGTATCCCAAATTCATCATGCACATATGTTATGATTGTTTGTATTGATTTTCCTATCGAATTTGATCACACCCCTAATTTACGATATCATCGACTTGGTTATCTTAGTGTTCTTTCATGGTTTGATTCTTTGTTCTATATTTTTTGGTAAGAAGAATTTTTAAAAATTGAAAAAAAGAAGTCTATTACCTTGTGAAACTCTATGTACGAATTGCTATGTTTCTTCTTATTTATCTATTTAGGGACATCATAAAAAGGGGGAGAACGAATTATAAGGGAGTAGATTTGTGTTTGATTTAATGATTTGCTTGTGTTTAATTGATATTGACTTTATACTTATCAATAAATTTCAAACACGTTGCGTGTCATAGGTATTTGTTTCTTGTCTCATGTGTGTAGGTACAAATTGAGGATCATTATTTTTCACATCCTGATAATGACAACGAAAATTTGGAGAATTGAAGCTTCGAAGATGTTGAAGATTTTGTAGACATGTTCTTTGGGATTTCCTTTTATGGGTTTTGGGGGATATTAGATCGTATGTCTCATTTTTTTCGGGATGCATAATTCGAATTTTTTATGAATGTACCGCCATAGACATAGGGGATATTTGTAAGGACATGTTTTATAAATGTCCATCTAGAATCTAGGAATTTCTGTATCGCCCTAGATCATAGTTAGTATGTCCTATACCATTATATTGCAGCAAATCTTCACATGTTCAACCTTGACATCCATCATCCAAATACTTAGCATCATGCATCATCAACACATGCCCATCATTGGCATCATGCATTATGCATCTTCAATCGGTCCCCACTATCCCACTAACTCCTCTACGCTAATAGGTAAAATGTTTAATTGGAGTTATTAATGTTAACATATTTATTTGGGATATTTTTTTATAAAATGTTTTCATCAAAATGAGGCATTTTTCCAAGTCAAAAATAATCTTTCAAGACCTGTAGGCGAGATTTTACAAAATTATATTTTTTGCTCCTGTCGTTCAAATAACATTGATAAGTTGTTCAAATGACAGCTTGTAACGGCATGCAATGTCATTTGAAGGGTCACTCGAAGGGTCATTTCTTTATTGCATCAAATGAACCCATACTGTTTTAATTTTGTATGTTAGTTTGAATGGTCATTAGTAAAGACCTTAGATGTAGTTCAAACGACATGCAGATGTCGTTCTAATGACATGCACGACCTTAATTGTTTATTTATCCTATAAATACTTACTACGAAGTTAGGTTTTTCAAGTCTTTTTACAACTCCACTACTGCATATCTAATGCACTTTTAGACTTAATATTTTTGGCTTTAAAACCCTTTTTGATTCATTCCAAAGTCCTAAATCATTTATATGAATCATTATTAAACCCTATTATTCATATTAATCATTCTGGAGTAAAACTTGTAGAGAAGAAGACTGTCTCCATTGTTGATCGTTGGAGATCTTGCTGAAGAGTTCGAATGACACCTGAGGGTATTTTGTCATCATAAATGTTGTATTTATACTATGTAATTGTAAGTTGAAGATTTACAGTTAATAGAGAAATAAAAAGTTTTTGCCCCTGCTAGGAATTTTTCCTAAAATCTGTTTTGTGATTATTTTTGGTTTGCATGCTAGATAATTTATATTGTTGTCACTCACAATTATATGCATGTTTTAGGATATTAATTATAACTAGGATTGAACTTGAACTATAATTAAACAAGTTTGGATATTGAATAGAAGCGCACTCTTATGAACTTTATCAAGTTAACGATGTCCTCAAATTTAAGAGAGTTGGCCACACAAACTTTGTTAACAATATTCTTTAGAGTGGTGGAAAACTTGGGAACTTTCTTCTCTACAAAAGAGAATTTTCAAGTTATAAACACAACTTAGTTAAAGAAAATTAAAAAGTAGAAATAGGGACATTGTATAGCAATATGGTTTGGCACACTGCATTCGTGAGGAACATATTGTCAGTTCCGTCCCTCTTATTTGGGCCGAACTCCTAATTATCTTTCAAAAAGAAATTTTTTTTCCCAACTGTGGTCACTTGTTTGAGCTACCTTCACCAATCTGTGGCGTGATTTTTGGGGGGAGAAATAGTAATAATCTCAGGTCTTAGAATTATCTTTTATTACATAAATGAGCCTGAAGATGTCCCAAGTAATGTCATCCTGAGAATGTTGCCTTTAGTACACCATTGTTCCAAAGATCTCCATGTAATCATTTGGGGGAAGTTGGGTTAGAGCCACCCCATAACCTCTAAAGATTGACTTAATAATGGGATGGGGAGGAAGACAAAATTCGACTTGCAATGCCCATAATGGGAAACAAATATCATCGATTTAATGTCGACCATAGACCCTCTCATGAAGACCAATCCACGTACAAGTTATACTAATAGGGATAGCATAAAATTCTTGTAAGTGCACCAAATCAACCTTGGTAATATCAGATGAATAATAGTGGGCCTCAATGCTCGAAACATCATACTGACTACTAGAGTTACTCTCCTTATCTATAGGGACGATGATAGGTAAACTGTAAGGTTGAGAAGAAGATTTAGACATGGATTCTTCAATAGATGTCCCAAGCTCAACTATAAACACTTCGGAGGCTGTATTGGCATAATTCCTACCACCAGTATAATGGTTGGCACCGTTAGATCTCGTGGAACCTAGTAACGCAGACCTATTATATTCCACAATTGGGGTTTGAGGAGCCAACCTAACTGAAGATGGAATGCAAGGAGTGAAATTGGGATGAGCTGAATCGTCTTTAGGACGAATGACTTGCAAAGGAACTGGCCTTCTGGTCTCAAAGAAACGAGGGGAAAACCTCGTTCAAATCCTTAATTCTTGCCAATACCCTCTTGAACCATGAGGATTCACCCATAAATGGTAATCTTTGACAAAGAAAAAAGATTTAGGGGATGAATTGTTTTTTGGAAGCAAAGGATTTGGTCATAAAAACTAGAAAATATAGAAAAACCCTAAAACATTGGACACCCTAGGTCGCCTAAACCCACAAATCCACTAACTAAACAACCAAACTGACAACAACAATAATATGAAACAAATCACAACTAAAAATAGAAGAATTATAGAGAAATCCTAGATAATGAAAGCAATAGTGAAAAGGCATTCCTGAAAACCCCAAACTGCGAATAACGATTCAAATAATAGGCAATGAGAGGTAAAAAAGAAGAGCCTCGTTGGAATAAAGATTTTTAGTCAAGAAAGTGATAAAAATGGCAAAAAATGGGAAGAGGATGGCCAGAATTATGAAATGTTTGAAGGACAGGGAAATCTCTCTCTCTCTCTCTCTCTCTAAGATAACATGTGAAAAATTTGAGAAGTGGAAAGTTTGAAATGACTTGGGGTTATCCTTCTATAGTTTCTATACAGTTATGGTTTTTTTAATAAGCGTGACACCTAATCTTGAAAAGATAATTGACGCTTTGAAACTGAGCGCGCACTGGCCTAGGTACATGTGTTTTAAAGTTGTCAAACGCCACTACTAGCATTTGACATATGGTAACTTCAAGCCCAATAGAATTTTCAAAAATTTACAAGCTAATGTGCTCAGTCACAGACGAGCCGATGACCTCCCGAGCTAATGAGAACACGAGTCGATGACACCATGTAATTAAAACTTCACTTACTCAATTTTCTTAACACCTTCCCAGAAGATGCAACACTTCAAAGAATCTTCTATAAGATATAATCGTGAGCAAAGTCTTGGGGGATATTTATATACCCTAAATATGGGATGACTTGTGGACCAATTAGAAGAGGATACTTGGACTAACATCCCAACATAAATGAGGTCAGCTTCATGAAGCAATCTGGTCGACCCTATATAAGAGGTTGGCTCGTCACTTAATAAATAGGCTAGTTAACTCTATCATTTAACAATGTTAGCAAACCCGTTATCGCACTCATGTACTATGTGCCTTGATAACGTTAGTAGCATTTAATACACATGCATATGTGAAAGATATGCAAATATTCCCTCCATTTTGCCTATAACTAACTCATGATTATTCTCTCGCCGTATATGTAAAGCCTGTACTCACCTAGCCTATAAAGATGAACTACTTGCCACTCTCTTTTATTTCTCCTCTAATAGCCTATAAATAACACACACTACCCACATACAAGAGAATCTAAGATTTTACTTAATGTTATTCTGCCAAATTCTAAAGAGAACTTGAGAGCTTCACTATTTTAGTTATCCATGGCGTTTGCCTAGTAATCCAATATAAACATCATTGCACCTATGGACGTAGGCACCATTTTGGGCCGAACCACATAAATATCTATCTCTATTTCTCTCATTTATTTACTATTTTCTCTGGTTTGTATGTCAGTAATTAGATTTCTTATATGCTATTTGGTGATAATTAATACATAATAGCTAAGATAATTAATGTACCAGATTTTAAGGATAATAAGAGGGTAAAATACATTCCAATGAACTTAAGATATAGAGAATTTCAAGCAATCGAATCAACTCTCTAAATCTGGATCTCATGATGGTATTCAGAACTTTAGAAGGCCATCGGCTTTAATCACGAATTCTTTGAAAAATTTTCTAAACAGATTGCTCAACCTTCATTTAAATGAGAAGATGATGACAATGAAAGATCAAGGTAACAAGTTTAAATATAATAGTCATTTAGTCTCTCCTCGATTTACTAGAGCTAAATCTAGACATAATGGTAATCTTTTCACAATTATTGCCAATGAAAAGATACTTCTATTGGAATTCTAGGTGTGCAATGAATTCTACTAAGATCTCTTATTGAAGGATACTATTAGGCAAATACCTATGGTTTGGTGATTATCTCTAAACAAAAATCAAATGAAGTAAACTTATCATGTGTAAACATAATCAAAAGAAAACATAATTAACATTTTTATACGACTCTATAAATCTGACACATGAATATCCCATTATACATGCTATTTGTTCTTTAATCATAAATCATTATGTATTATATATTGAACGTTAGGATCTTAGATCAACATGATTTCACATATAATCATTATGCGAAAAATAAAATGATATTATAATCACATACTTCCATCATGTCACAACTAGAAAGATTGGCTAAGAAGTCAACCTTAATGATGTCCGATTGACAAATCTTCGGACTACGACTTCATATTATTTTTGGTAAAATTGTGTTCCAGTTTCAGTGTATTCCAATAGTTAGATCTCCCTCTACGGTCAAAACACTATTCCTAAATTAACTCTCGTTGAGAATTTAGATTTTTCTCCATTGTCTTGTAATTTCATTATGTTGTCTTTTAGTGTGTCTGGATGATGAAAAATCAGTCACTTATTTATAGTTAACTGGACCCAAATCTCCAACAGTCACTTACTCTCAATCGTACATCAAGGTGGATACCTAAGAGTCCTTTTGACTCTTGGCATTTTGAGTACCTTTTCATTAACCAAAGTGACTCTTTGTATTAATATACTTATGAAGCCCCTTATGGAGAATTATTGTTTCTCAACCGTCCATCAAGGTAGATACCAATGAGTTCTTTTGACTCTTTGTATTTGGAGTACATTTTCATTAACCGAAGTGACTCTTAGTATTAATACAATTATAGAGCACATTCTGGAAAATTATTTATTATATGAATATTACACATGACTATTAATTATATGAATATTACATTATTTTATAGAGTGTGTAATGATTTCAATAAGCACTGGTATTTTCAAAATGCATAAATGGACAATGTGCTTATAAACTAAGGAATGATATGGACTCTTTGAAGCAACCGATACCAACTTAATAAACAAACATATTGCCCCTTAATATTAACTTCACCATTGTAACTGGACTCTTTGAAGCAACCAAATCACAACGACTTAATCATAAATCCGAACACTCAAAACTATATTCAGACTATTAGGAGTAACCAAAACATAGTATTTAAATGTTATAACAAAATTAAATATTTGTAATATATTAGGTTAGACCACTTTGGTGGAATCGTAACCTAATCGTGATATAAATACTGAGATGAAAACCTTAAGGCATGCCAAAACATAGTATTTGAATGTTATCACAAAATTCAGCATTTACAGTTTATTACATTCAACCACTTTGGTAGAATCGTAATCTAATCGTGATATGAATATTGAGAAGAAAACTTTAAGGAATGCTTTTAATATTCCAATACTCATATTGAAAATAATAAGAATATACACATTAATCAAATATTTACAATTTTAAGCATCAAATTAAACTTCATGTAAATATTAGTTTCAAGAAAAATTTACATCCTTCAAGGTTAAATTGATGAAAAATAAATTACTCATTAATGTTCATTCAATAATCGAAATTTTACCTTTGGACAATCTTACAATGAACAAGTCACATCATCATTGCATCAATAATCTAACAACCATAATTATATTTGGACCTACAGACAGTCAATTTTATACACAGTAATTTAATATTTACAACACTTCAGATTTATAGTTTTACAAAATAAATCGATTTAAAGACATAATTAAATTGTTAGAAAAGAAAATCACAATAAGGGAACCAAATCCAATTTTATTTGGTCGTAAAATTTTTGGAACCGAACAATTTCATCTTATGAAATTTCCTTTTATGTGATTATATAGATATACCAATTAATTCATTTGATTGCATTCACAAAGATCCTAATTTGGTTTATCCTTAATTGCTCTTTAAATATTTAATTCATAGAGTGTACAAAAAAAATTACTTTCATGTAACATACATGCATTCACGTAATGTATGTAAAAATCAATGCCCCAAAAAATATTATAAGCAAAACTTAATGGATAATCAAAGGTCCAAATATAAATGTATACACAATAATCTAATTTACCAGAAATGTTATTGTCAAACCCATAATCATACATCCACGGACGTAGTCAGGAATTTGAGTTAGTAAGGGCTAATTTAAGGAGAATTTCTAAGGGTTCGGGGTCAGGAGCCCCCGAGCCGAATTTTTTGAGGTTATTTTTTACTATTTGACAAAAATAACTTAATTTGTTTAATCTAATGAAAATACAAATAAATATTTAAATCAACATTTCAGTTCCAAATTTAAACCAATATTAATCCTAATTATCCCCTAAAATAAAAACCAAGAATAACATTAAACCAAAGTTTAACAACTATTAACATTATAACCCTAAAATAAACCAAAAATATATAATAGCATAACATGATGAAATTATTAACATTAATTAACCTAAATTTTAACTCTAAACATTAACTCTAATAATCATAAAATTAGAAACCCTAACCAAGTACCATTTAGGAGTATTTCTGAGGAATTAAAAGCGTACGAAGTAGAAAGTGAAATACCACAAATTTAAACCCAAACTTTATATCTACAAATTGACTAATAAAAACCCCAAATTGACTAATTCCATTCATTCCAAATTTATATCTACAAATTGACTAATACAAACCCCAAATTTATTTCATTTTAAACAACAAACCAAATTGACAAAATATAAAAACTGCAATATAAATTTACAGTCACTACAATTAACAAAATAATACAAATTGAAACTCATTATTAACTAAATCATTTACTTTTATAAACAAAAAACTAAATCAGACGTGTTACTTACTTTTCTATGCTAGAACAGGATGAGAGGAGAGCAGGGGCCCCGAACCGGAGGGAGGAATAAGGTTTGGCAGCCGATCGGATCAGTAGATGAATGTGGTGGGAGGAGCACAGCAGTGATGTGTTGGGGGACGGAGGCTCGGATCGGAGTACCAGATAAAAGAGATGTGAGTGTGGTGTGCGTGCGTGTTGGGTATGTATTTACATTTAGGTTAGAAAGAGTTAAGTTTTTAAAATAACCAAGGTTCTAAAAAATGCGGGGCGTGATCGAGGCGTGGGGGCCAAGCCTTAAGCCTTAGAAGCCTAGGCGGGCCTTGGCGTAAAAAGGCGTGAAAAGGCGTTTAGGTCTTTTTAATATATTTTAATATTTTTCAACCATAACAAGTCTATTAAAATACTAAAATTGTACATATCATAAAAATATGTCTGAATATTTGCACATAAAAATACTATTTGATTATTTTGGATGAGATAATGGTCCGGTTTGTAAAAAAATCTTCAAAAGGCGATATCGTTTCACTAAAGCATTGTTCTTTTTAGAGAAAAAGTACGCCTTAAGGGTTTTACCAAGCATAAGGCGTCAAAATCTTAAGGCGGGGCGTTTCTCCCAAGCCTCAAGCCTAGGCGTGCCAAGGCGGAGCCTAGGCGGGTTTTTTAGAACAGTGAAAATAACACATAAGCCCAGTATTTATTAAAATTGCAGTTTACACCCAAATATTTATATAAGTATAAAAATATTTTTTTTAGAATTTGTGGGGGGCTATAGCCCCAACTCGGCCCTCTATAGCTTCATCCTTGTTTACATCTAATATTCAAAACTTTACATTGAAACCTTTGGATAATACCAAATAATACATAACATGAATTTTAGCACAACAATTTATTGATTAAAAAAAATATATGTAGTGATTTATACCATAAAATATGAAAAAATAACTTACTTTTATCAAAAATGGAAAATTTTGAATTATCACTACAGTAACATAAACAATCTCTTTAGGATCACTCTCTAATTTTCAAAATCATAAAATCAATTTTAAGCGAGAGTTATTAGCGTTGACATTATTACCAAAAATGATAAAAATATATTTTTAGGGGTCTAAAAGACGTCAATTCCTTCAGATAGGATGGTTTCCATTGTTTATAATGAGTTTTGTTTATTTTGATGTTTTCAGGTGACCATGTGAATTTCGTAAAATTTCGAGCAAGGAAAAAAATCTGTAGCTGAAAACATCCATAAAAAATTCAGTAATTGATTATTTTTTTCCTTGGATTCTTTTTGTAGACAAAAAAACTCTTAATGGGCAATCATGAGATCAGAAACCTAAGATATGATACCACACGTAAACACAATCAAAAGAATACATAATTAACAGTTTTATATGGATCTATAAATTTAGTACATGAAAATTTAATTATACATGTCATTTGTTATTTATTCATACAAAATGTTATGTATTATATATTTAACATTAAGATCTTAAATCAACATGATTATCACATATAATCGTTATGCGGAACATAAAATGATATTATAATCATATACCTCCAGAATGTCACAACTGGAAAGATTGGTAGAACAGTCGACCTTAACGATGTTCCATCGGGCTGATCTTTAGTTTACACTTTCATTTTGTCTTTGGAAAAATCGTGTTCAAGTTTCAGCACATTCCAACGGTTAGATCTTCCTCTACGGCGAAAATAGTATTTTTAAATTAACTCTCATTGAGAATTCAAATTTCTCTCCCTTATCCTATAATTTCATTATGTTGTCTTTTAGTGTGTCTGAATGATAGAAAATCACTCACTTATTTATAGGTCGAGACAAGTCCTAAATCTTCAATAGTCACTTTAATATCAACCGTCCATCAAAGTAGATACCCAAGAGTCCTTTTGACTCTTGGTAATTGGAGTACCCTTTCATTAACCAAAGTGACTCTTCGTATAAATATAATTACGGAACACATTATGGAGAATTATAATTTGAAGTAATTCTAATATCATGTGTATTTAGTAATATTAGTTACACTTTTTTTGCTCATTGCAATCCTACTAATAAACATGTTTGGATCCTCTGTAACATTGATATATATGTTGACTTCATTTCCTCCTCTAAACAATGAATCAATATCGTAGTGAGTTGTTCTTGTTTTCAATCAGATATATATATTTATCTTGCATATATGCTAAGTGTGCTAGGATGGAGAGAAAACATTTGTAGGATTTTCAAAGTCATTGAAAGTCATTGAGGAGGCTAGAGTGGATTACTTTATTAGGGGTCTAAAATGGACGGATATGAAGTGGATACCATAGTATCCATATGCATATCCGTCAATTCCCCGCACTATTCGTATTCGTATCGACCCGGATAATAATTTAAGCTATCCTTATCTATATCCTCTTAAATTTCCTGGATTGGGATAATATCCTTATCCGTTTGTATTATTTTGACTAATATGTTGTAATACAATAAGATTTTTTGTTGTTTAATTAACATGACTGCAATTTTTACTGTGTATTCGTAGGTGAACAAACCCAAACATTTCTCATACATTTGAATTCAGTTTGATGTCAATAATACATGCACCTATAACACATTAATCAAACCCAAACATATCTAACATATTAATCATTACCATAGCTAACACATGAAGCATGTCAACCACGTCAGAAAAACATTGTCGCTCCAAAAGTTTTTTTCCTCAATCGATGCATAATGATAAATAATAAGACAAATAGAGTGTACATCCAAATAAACTAAAGAAATTTTTAACAGGCTTTAAACTAAAAACTATTTTCTTTATAAACGCAGAGCAAAGTCAGATAACAAGGATACAAATAAGTATTAGTTGTGTTCTTTTACTACCAATACAAAGAGGGAGGAATGTATTGCCCTTTTTCACTATTTCGAATACTTATTCGAATAAATATCTGCTAAATTCGAATACGAATACCGAACGGATTCAAATTTTTGAATATCTATTTTCACCTCTATACTTTATCAAAATGTTTGCTAAAGATGCTGTTGAGGATCATCAAAACATTTGAGGCGATTCCCAACATTGTCTCTACTTAATGAAGAAGACATTAAAAATGTGGTTTTTGATATTTTCCCTGATGGGAGAGATGGTTTTACTGGTCATTTTTATAGAGCTACATGCAATATTATAAAAAATGGTGGGATGAGAGTTGTTCAGAGCTTCTTTAAAGGCCATGTTATCCCAATATTCTATACTTCTACATACCTTGGTTCTTTTGCCTAAAGCTCATAACCCCACTTCCTTCTCTGATCTAAAACCTATATTATTATGCAATTTCATTTATAAAGTCATTCCAAAATTTTAAATGATAGACTTGCCTGTTTTCTTCCTCTCATTATCTATGAAGAACAATTTGGTTTTATAAAAGGTGGAAACATTGAGGAATGTATTGCCCCTTTCCTCTAAAATAATGGATGATATATAAAAAAATCTTGCTTTGGGGGAAATGGGATTTTGAAAGTAGACATGAACAAGGCTTATGACAGGCTCGAGTGGGTCTTTTTACAAGCTGTTAGACCAACCACAGTGGGATCCCATAAACCTTTGGGTTTATGGGATGAGTTACAGGGTGAATCGCGCAATGGGCATTGGTTAAATTGGAGCTGGGGCGGGAAAAAGTTGGCTGCCCAAGCTAGGCGGACAACTTTCCTGCGCCCGACCTACGTGGCACTCGACCGTTGCAGATATAGCTGTTATACATAATATTTTTTATATCTATACTTTGAACCCCTCTCATTTACTATAAATACCCCATTTCTCATTTATTATTTCTCATAATTTCTTCAAACTCTTCACCACTCTTCTCTCATTAATTTATAATTTATAATTTATAATTTTATAATTACAAATTAAAAATAACTCTTATTTTTTTTGTATTTTTAGCCCTTATTAAAAAAATATGGAGATGAATATTCTATTGAATCCTTAGTTTCCTCGTAAAAGAGCGGATTCAATTCGTGACGTTAACCAATCTCAAGCTCCCCACTAAGACGAGGTCTATCAAGGCTATCATCGTTTATACGAAGTAGGCACGGAGAATGTTACCGGCCATATTGTCCAGCAAACTGCTTCTTCCGAGGAAGAAGTTATTACGATGCGTGGTAGTGTCCACTCAGCTTGAGAGGTTTATGCCCAACTTTTGGTGGACGAAAATGTGATGACATATATCGATATATGCTTATGAAGCCTTTTCTTTTTATTGCAAATGATACTCAATCTTTTTACTGTGAATTTAGAAGTCATTTCAATATTTGATAATGCGAATTATTAACATATTTGATAATTTTAAGTATAGGGAAAAAAAACAAATTTTATTTCAGTAGACATAAAATAAGGAACTACATTGATACATAATAGAACCATACATGTCAAATATTCTGACGAATGTACAGTGCGCTACTGAATTCACTAAACATATAAGAAGGCTCTTCAAGGATACTCCTTAACCCGGGGACTTGATCACACAACTGTTCCCAGTGTTCCTCATTTTGCACTATCAGTGTGAAGGTTGAGGGATTCCACTCACATCCGCCACTCGTTAGCGCCATTTGGTAGAGGTCTAAAGTAGACTTCAGCCACAACCACCGTAATTCAAAATTCCATACAAGTCGAGGACGTTAATAGATTCCCATGATATTCTACCATCGACCAACAATGGTCCGTATTCCTCCTGGGGTAACATCACCGGTGCGTTTTGAATAGTACCTCTCAGTAATTTCACTGAGCAATTAGTACTCCTAGACAATTAACCATTGCGAGCTAATAATTTTTTGGATAATAATTGTATTACCCAAACAATTTTATGAGGACTCAATCTTTATTGAAGTCGATTATTTATACATCGCGTACTATGTCAGGCGGGAAACACTTCCACTTTTAACACGTGTTTTTTCAATCATTTAATTTCAATCTGGGCAGGAAACATTTCCACTTTCGATTTATGGCATTTCATATTACATCTAGCGGGAATCATTTCCACTTATGACAAGTGTCATTTCATGTCATGCCATAATACGTCCGACGGGAAAGTTTTCCATTAGGCATTGGGGAAACAACTGCCATCGAGTGTGTGAGGAGATTTTCATACACTGTAGTGCGGAGCTTTAAAAATGAATATTGTCATTTTCCTACTGTTGAAGATGTTTCTAGAATGCAAGAAGAGAATGTGAAATGGGGATTTCTCGGAATGATAGGAATCATTGACTATACGCACTAGGAATGTCACAATTGTCCTCATGCCTGGAAGGGACAATATAGTGGCCATGCAGGAGGTGCGACTATAATCCTAGAGGCTGTAGCTTCCTATGATACATGGTTGTGTCATTATTTCTTTTGGCTACCGAGTTCGTGTAATGACTTAAACGTCTTGGCCAAATCTACAGTGTTTAACGAACTACTTGAGGGCAACACGACTCCTATAGAGTACAAAATAAATGGGAACTCTTACAACATGGGTTATTACACGACAGATGCTATATAACCACCATACGCTACAATTGTTAAGAGTTTCAAAAGACCAGTAACTAGAAAACAAAGTGTGTTTGCCAGATATCAAGAGGTAGCATGAAAAGATGTTAAGCGAGCATTTGGAATATTACAAAAGAAATTCCATTTTATAATACCCCCGACTAGATTATGGAAACACAATAACTTGAAGGTTATTATGAAATCATGTATAATATTGCATAACATGATACTAAAGGATGAACGACGGGATCCTAATTGGCGTTTTGAGTTTGATCCTACTCAAATGTGTCCAATTAGCCGCGACACTTTGGGGAACACATATGAGTACCGAGTGTGTGAGGCATTGATGTACAATAACGAAAAATACAATCAGTTTAGGGATAACCTTATGGAACATATATGGAATCTACATGCGGAGTCTAAAGTGGACGAGTGAAACTTGTAAAAAATTTAATTTATTGTTCTTTAATTCTCATGTATTGAAATTGAATGCAATGAAAGATATTTGGATACAGTTCGCTATTTTAATAATAAATGCTACTCAGTCTTGAAAACAACCATCTTATTAAAATAGGAAAATAAAATAATAAATGATAATTACAAGAAGAAAATTCAAATAGAAATAAACATTTAATTTCCCACCGCCCCTTGAAAGGGGATTTAGCCTAACATGATATGAAATTTGACAAATTAATAATAAAAAGGATTAAAATAGATGAGAAGATAAGAGAACAATCAAACTCAATCTCTTGATGCTTAATTGAACTTCAATCCTTAGGTTGAAATTTACATCCCTCAATTTGAATGATTAAATCAAAATTACATAAAAAATTATACTCAAATTGATCCTCACAACAATTTATTTTCCTCACTATAAAAATTCTTATCTAACCTAATTTATTTTTCTACTCAAAACTCTCTCTTTCTTCTCTTTAAAACCCTAGATGGGTTTCTAGATTGGTCTTCAAATGGCCTTGAGTCTTCTTATATAGTGCACATAGAGCTAAGGGGTAAATTGGGTAGGGATTAAATGGACATGAGGGGTGTGAGGATAAGTTGGGATTAAAATGGGGAAATGCACAAATGTGAATGGATTGCGTGAGGTCATGAGAGTGTGAGAGGGTTGGAGGGTATTTTTGGAAATGGGTAATAAAGTCTTTTAACATGTGGGGTAAATATTTTGGTCTTTGGTTTTGTTTGCAGGTATGAAATCGTGTATGACTTAGGTCACAAATGGGTTTAAGGTGGTTGGTATTATGGGATTAAACTCGGGTTGTGGCAGGTAGGTGGTGGATTGGTTCGAGTTATGGCTCTGAGCAAAAATGGGTTCAAACTGGGTCGGAGTTGGTTCCGGGTTTGGACAGGTGGGCTGCGGTTCCGGTGTAAATGGGTTTGGGTTTCCCGGTGTTAAAAGTGGGTTAGAGGACGTGTTTCTGTGGGTGATTAAGGGATCAAGCAGGTCCGATGGATCGAGTTTGGTGTTTAGGGGCGATTTGGTCTCGCCGGCGCCGGGGTAGGAGGAGGTGTTTCCATGGGAGATTAAGGGACTGGCATGGTTGGAGCTCTGAGGTGTTGGGTCGAAGAGGAATGGGATATGGTAATGGGTATGTCCGGGTTTGGATTGGGCATTTGGTAATGGAGGGAAGAGAGAGTATGGGATTGGTTTAGGAGGTAGTGGTTTTTTGTTATGGTGGAAGAGAGAGAAATGGGTGGTTAGAGGTTGAAGATGGATTTGGGGGTGATAGGGTGTGTGAAGGTGTGGAATAGTTAGTGTATGGGTAAGGATGTGTTAAATGGCGTGTGTGTGTGTGTGTGTGTGTGTGTGTGTACCTTAAATAAAAAAAGAAAATAATAAAAATAAATCTAATAGGATAAAAACAAGTAAAATAAAAATAAAAACTAAACTAAACTAAAAATAAAAATAAACATAAAAATCAACTAAAACTAAAACTCACTAAAAAAATAAAAAATAAATAAAAGTAACACGACACACAATACAAACTCTAAAAACTAAACACGACTAAAATAAAAACTTATAAAATAAAATAAAATAAGAAATAATAATAAAGTAACTTAAAACTAAAAACAAACAAAAATAAAGGAAAACAAATACTCGACGCACTAAGATAAAAAATAAATCCTCTAAAAATACATAAAATCTTGCAAAACGAAAAATAAAGACTAAAATTAAAAACTAATAAAAAAAGAATAAAAAATAAATTCTAGAAAATTCTAAATAAATCTAAAATAAATCCTAAAAATAAAACGACTCAAACTAAAAATCCAAAACAAATCTAAAAAGCACAAACTAAACATACATGGGGTTCGGGATAGGTTTAGGCTCGGGTAAGGTACGAGACTAGAGAATTAGCTTCGTAAATCGTACATTTGCCTTGAAATAAGCGTAGTACTTCCGCAAACGGCGATCAAGCCTGCACATTAAACATTTACGCATATAAGACCCAAATTGCCAAGAATTAGCAACTAAAATACATATATTCGGGGTATAAAATGTACACTTTTTGGTGCTTATCACACCACCCCCAAACTGAGCGTTGCTAGTCCTCAAGCAATAAGATAGAGAGAAAGAAAAAGATAAGAAACCAAAAGTGTACGACTTTCGCTGGCACTTGCAATTGCACTTAACATGTGCAATAAGCCTTTAAATGTATAGGTTACCCTACAGGATGAAGTTTGTCTCTTGATGGTTTGCAGGGAATATAGACAAAAAAATTCTTTATTTGCAAAAGGTAGTCAATCTCTTATTTGACATATAATAATCACACAATCTATCACATGATAAATATATTGGGAAATACAAGCTAGAAGTGCATCAAAAGTTTAGCTAAGTAAATATTCAAGGCACATCCTTCCTAGAACTCAACGTGTGTGGTGTGAATCAGTTAAAATGGGTCGATCATCATAAGAGTAATTCCTAGATTGCCTTTTTTGAATGAACGCTTCAACTTCAAATCTCACGGATATAACTCTCTCAAACGAACTCTCGAGATGTGGGTTAGTGTATCTCTCTTGTATGTGAGGAGGTAAGTAAATGTAAGCAAGTCAAACGTCTCACATACACATAGGAAAGAACGGACATTTAGAAAGAAAAATGATCTCATGAATGGAAACTAATCACTATAGTCAGAACGTCAACTTATTTACCACGTTGACTTTCATTTGCCCGAACACCTAGGGGAACATGAATGATTATGGGTGGGGGAAATGAGATGGGAAGGATATGATGATATGAGGTAGGATGGCGATGGATGTTTGATGGATGAGCGATGGATGTGTATGCGAGAAGAGTGTTCTATACTTGAAGAACAAATGTCTTTATTACAAAAGAACTAAGTACAAACTCTCTATTTCTTTTCTTTTCTCTCTTTTCTCTTTTTCTTTTTTTATTTTAATTTTTTTCAAATTTTTTTTCCATTTTTTTTCATTTTTTATACTCTCAACATGGAAGAAATTTTACATTTGGGAAAACACTATTTTTCTCAAAAATTAAGGATGATATATGAATGAAGATGATAGGTGAGGGTGTGGGGAATATGTGGAAATAGGGAAGAATATGGTAATGTAATGGGTGAAGTAAATGGGTGAAAATATAGTGATCAGGACAAATTTCAAGACACGTGTTTCTTACAACTCGAAAGTGATGTCATTCTCAGAGATCATACAACGATTTAAAGTACGGACCCAAAAGAAGTTGAATCAACTTGTGACTCAGAGATTGCGTAAAACACTCTAAAAGGGTGAAACAGACAAGTCTCACAAGCTAAATTCTCTACTAATGATCCTTAAGGTTTTCTTGGGAATTGTAATACTCTTCAACTCTAAACCACAGTGACATGATAAGTGTAAAAATTTTGTTGAGTCTAGAAATTCATGGTGCAAAATGCCTTGGAACGTATTGCATAAGCTATTTAGAAAAAATAAATCCTCTAGCGTGATTGCTAGACTTAATAGATAGATGATAGAAAATTCATGTCAATGAGTGAGATGAAAGAAACTGCATGAAACTTTTAAAAATCAATTTTTTTAAAAAGAGGTATGATTTTGATAAAATTCCCCACCCCAAACAAAAAGCAACATCGTCCTCAATGTTAAATAAAATGATTTTTAAAATTGAGGGCATAAGGGAGGAAAGACATTACCAGAATCAACCGCTAATGAAGTGGGCAGATGAAGCCAAAAATAAACCTGAATAAATGATAACATAACAAAATTTGTACGAGTCTATAAATAAGGTAAAGCATAGGGTGATATGAAACACCACCCCCAAATAGGATGAGACTCATACAAGAAACTGCGGGCTGCCTTCCGGTAGAACTTAGTATAATGTCTTCAGCCAGACCAAGCCATTCTCACCTGAAAGATAAGATCTAGGAAAGCACGGGGGTGGCAGAAAAATGAGTGATGATATTCACCCCCAAACAAGACTGAAGCATCAGTCTTGTTGGATAAAGGCTAAAATGGTCAAGGAACTTGTATGGAAAAGTGCGTCACACGATGCAAAGCATCGGTGGATCATGGGCAAGTGGGAATTAGGGTATAGGGGAGAAAGGAAAGGGTAAGGGTGAAGAGGCACAAACCACGGGCCTTATTGAGCCAAAAGGTTAGAGCAACGAGGGCCCTATAAGCATGATGCTCAGGCTGGATGGGGAGGCAATATGGTTTAAAAATAGTGATGGGGTGGCGTCATAGAAATTGCACGACCATTCTATAAATGAACTATAATAATGGTCGCGCCGTGACATGCCAGGGAGCTGATGGAAAGAAAAATCAACACCACGAGAGAGTAGCGGGCATAGAGTAACAAGCTCGGTGTCACGAAAGTGGAGATAAGCACCAAAAATACTTTCATTGGTGGGGGGTGGCTGTAGGTTAGGATCTAAAGATATGGATGGGAAAATGCAAGATATAATATCAAGATCCAAACCAGCTGATGAGATAGAGGGAATAATGGGTGGGTCGTGGGATAAATGGTGGAGGTAGATGATCCAACTCAAGTGCAGGGGACACACACTAATTTGAAGGGTCAGAATGATCCTCAATATCCTCCCGAAGACAAAGTGTGGTATCAAGTGATGGCGAGATCAAATTATCCACCAATGGATCACCATCCACTGTGGTGATAGGGTCTAACGAGGCATTAAGATCAAAGATAGATGAATCTACATCAATATTAACCTCAAGGGGAGCCAAATAGGACGGGGTAGGATCCATATCAAGAGTGGTGGGAACCATCTCTGATGCTATCTCGGGACATTGGTGAGCACTCTTAGCCGAAGCTAACATAAAAGAGATGGGCATGTCAGAGACATACAATTGGGGAAAAAGGTAAAATCTCGAGCGTATTTTTAGATATAACGGGAGTAGGAATGTGAACCACAATGATGGGTTCATATGGAAATGGTGGGATTTGATCAGGCTCACTATCGATGGATAAATAAACAAAAGTGTCAACTTGAGGCCCAGACCACGGAATGGTCTCAACTTCGAGATTCTCAGGGTGAGAGGGTTTGTCACACTCAAAATATGTGGCACAAGACAACTGATCATCAGTCCACATGGGGGCAACAACAAGTTAACTTGGGGTGAAGTCCGACTATCTCTCACACTTAATTTTCATTTAATCTTTGTTCAAGCCATTGGAGGGCTTCATTTTAAATTTAAGTGGCTTGCTCTTGCTCGAGTATAAACTGTTGCAAGAGGTGTTCTAGAGCGAAGATAGATGGTGGTGGTGGAGTGACGGGGGGTGACGGTGGTGGAGGTGGACACAACTCACTATTATCATGAATATATGTAGAATACTCAAAGAAAGTGTGGGGAACGAGGTCAAGTGCGTCATACATGGTAGATGCATCTCTGTGAGAGACAAAAGGTTGATAATCATGGGGTGCATAGTGAGGGGACTGATGAAGCACCCTATATCTTTGACTCACTTGAGTCTATATTATATAGGTGCTCATTTATTTTTGTAATAAGTGACAAAATTGAGTCATACCCTTTCAATCCAAAGAACCTTCAGACACTTCATTTCGATTTACTTTAATTGTCTAAAAGGTAGTACACCAACACTTCACCTAGGATGCATTCATGTGTGGCATATGTTCTTGCCTTATTCATTATTTGGTTGTGTGTGAGTTAAATCCTTCTAAAATAATTTTCTACAATTTTTGGGATACTTTAAATAAATTCTATGATTTTTTAAAAATAATTTTTAGAAATTTAAAATTCGTTTTTAAAAAAGGTTATAGGCTGTTTTATAAATTCCATAAGCTGTTAAATATATGCTTGGGTAGAAACCGAAAGCGCTTGAAAAATATGTGGGTACATTTTGTATTTGTATAAGTTCAAAAACATGCGTTTGTAGTTCCATCTTAGACTTACACGTGTTGATTCCATAATAGCTAGATTTGTGTTTTTATGCGTTCACAAACCTATGCATGCATGTGAACCCTTGGATCTTTTTAATCAACGTCCTGCATGCTATCTGATATGATCCTTGTAACACCTGGATCAACCAATGAGGGTTAGCTTATAAGTGGTGCATTATTAACCCTTGGATTTGCTTCGATCTTTTAAACTCAATCCTGAGCATTGATTTGCCTCGTGGTTCCAGAGTCTTCCAACCGTTACTATAAATACAAGCCATATGTTATACATTTACAATCTTTGGCCAACCTCACTTATGAGAAAAATAAAGAGAGAATAGAGAGAGAGAGAGAGAGAGAGAGAGAGAGAGAGAGAAACCAAACCCTAAACTAAACTCCGACCAAATATTTCCAGAAAACCCTTTCTGAGAGTGAGTTAGTTTGAGATTCGAGAAGATCTATCCTCTTTTCTCCTTTATCTCTTTCCCAACTTAAGCACGTTGATTGAATCTCATTTTCTTTCATAGAACTTTGAGATTTGATCTCTGTGATACATATCACTTAGATATTGTGTAGTTTTGATTTCTTCTTTCGAGAAATCTTCTTTTGTTGGTTCTTTTCAAACTGATATGTTATTTTCAAACCCTAATCCAACAAAACCTTTTCTAATTTCAATTTCTTTTAATATTCAGACTTAGATATAGTTGAGATCTTTATTGGGGATTTGCACTTTTATATATTTCACACTTTGTGAAATAAGTGTACATATTTTCAAATAAAAAATTGCATATGATCTTGTCTTGTGTATATAGAAAGATTCCCTCTTGATCTACGAATATTTTAAAGGTACAAAGTTTGATATTTTGATTAAACTGATTTTGGAAATTCCTTTGCGTATTTGTGATCTATTTTGCATTCTTCTTGTAATTAAGTGTGTGTGTGTGTGAGTTGCATGCATATGATTCAAAGCACATCACCACTTACACCGTCAAACTACTACACTGAAAAGTGTTGGTATTGAGATCTTGGACATTTTGAGTCAACATAAAGCTAAAAGGAGTGGAGTTACAAAGCTGAGAGAACATCAATAACATTAGAGCCTTGGGAGAAGTCAGAAAATCCAGAGGAGTTGGTATATTTCTGAACTTAGAATTAGGTCTCATTGTGTGTCTTGATTATTATATAGTTTGTAAATTGTTACTATATTTTAATGGAATTTTACTTTTGAGATGTAGAGACCTCCGTGGATGTGTTCCCCAATTGGGTGGGATTTTACCATGTTAAAATTGTTCGTGTATACTTCCTCTTCCTCTCATCCCTTTCTCAAGGCTGTGTTGGTTTAAGTTCCTTAAGTTTTATTTTTCAAAACTGGTAAACCTATACCTGAAATAACTCGTTCATACTGTTTTACACATCTTGTGTTAAAAATTTGTTTTAAGAAAAGAGTTTCGTCAACAAACTTTTCGGAGCCATTTATATAGTTTAATCTTGAATTAAATGACTTAAGTGGTATTTTTTCAACTGATCGGGATAAGGTGCACTAGATTGTCATGACGACTATTAGAACGTGTGAGAATCCACAACATCGGGTTGAGATTCGTATTGCATGGAAGGGTGATCAGGCCTTCACGAATAGCTAGGGTACTCACACCACTCAATATTGGATACATCATGATAATAGACCGAGGTGGGTTCCACAACAGTGTCATATGGATACACATATTCCATGGTGGGTTCGGATGAATATGAAAAATATTGACACTTATGAGACAAGTGATCGGCGTGAAAGAAATATGTGCATGGAGAATCATGTGACGCGTTGATACTTCTCATCGGAGGTGATGTAATGTTAAATGCATGCGTAGACGATGCAATAGTATCAATGGTGTGTGGTTGAGAGTTAAATCCACTAAGTAAGGCATGGAGATTCTACTCGGGCGGCTCAACCTCAAACATGCTTTGAGAGAATGAGAAATGGCCAAAGTAATCCTGTAAATGACGTTCTTCGACCATGATGAGAGAAATGTTTTTGGATTTTCTAAAAAATAATGGAAGAAAGTTTTTTGGATTTTTTTTTCAAAAATAAAGGAAGAAAATATTTTTGGGTTATTTGGAAGAAAAGAGTGGGAAAAATATTTGGATTTTTTGAATTGGATGAACTAACTAAAACCTGACTACCGAAAAATTGACTTGGACACACACAAATCAAGAAAAAATCTTAACTAGCACATAGTCAATTTTTATCTTCAAATTTTTTTGATAGGGTAGCCAAATTTTAATTAAGTCCGTGGGCGATAAAATTACGGAATTTGTCTTTGTTATCGCATTTGCAAAATGTTCTCCTATTGGGCTACCTAGTTGATTGATTTATATTTAATGATAGCTAGGGTAGCATACAATGGTAAGCGACTGAGTCGGATGATGAAATCCCTTGTCGTGAACGATCGGGTGTAGGTGTTAATTGTTTAATTCATCACAACATTCAAAATAAATGCGAGAAAAAAGAAAATAAGAGCACGTAGTCACACACAAAAATTGACTCACTAACATAAGAGGTGCAAGGGTTTAAAAATGTACCTCCCACAGTTTTTAGGCCATGGGGTGATGAGCGATTTGAGTCGATCGGGGGGAGATTACGCCTATCTTAGTCAGCCCCGGGAGTCCTACTGACTCAAAGTAAAGAAGCTTCTAAATCCCCGCCTTGGACGCCCTCTCTCTACCTTGTCCAGTTTCCTTATCACGCTTTTCTTCAATTATTACAAATTTAAAATGAAAAAGAAAATAATGGTGTCTCAAAGCACCGCAATACACGCAAGGTAATAAAGTAAACCTAATACAAGCCTTCTAAAATAATGAAAAATGGTATGCAAAATGCAAAATACAAATGAATCACAGAATGGATCCTCCCAAGTGCTTCAAGCTCCAAATATTGGCAACAACGCCATTTGATAGAGTTGCTTTTCGGTATTTGTCGTTGTTGAAAGATCCTTAAATCAAAACCATTTATACCTACAAAAATATATCAACACTAGAGTGTAGCGGTAAGTAAGGTATCAATCCACATCTAAGGGTGAAACATGCAAGAGAGGCCTGCAATTCATTTATTTATTATTTTTTTCGATTTTTCACTTTTTCTAATTTTTTTTAGCCTTTTCAATATTAAAACAATTTTGAGATTAAGGTGAAATAAGACTATTAAATCAAAGATGTAAATAACTAACTAAAAAAATGACTAAAAAAGATGAACAAAGTCTAACACTAAAATAACAGATAAAGTGAGGTTAATAAATTTGAGAACAATTAAGGAGTGGGACTACACCAAAAATTCTAGCTATTCTAGCTAAATAATTTAATTATTTGAATTCTCTCAAATTAATATCAAAAATACAAATTAACTCTCGTTACAAATGTAATTTTAATAGTAACCTCTGAGAAAATTAAGTTTAACCCCGCACAACTCTAGAAAATATATGTACACTATTTTTAATTAATCACCCGCTATGATCGATTTATCAAAATTTGTATAAATCATAGAAACTGAAATTTAGAGTTGAAATTCAAGGAATAATACCACACTTTAGAAACCCCTATCTATAGTTCAAATCTAAAATGGGTATTATAACTAGAATTTCGATTTTCTCTCGAAAATCATTTACCTTCTATCGAGGCATAAATTTAAGGGTGAAGGATCAAAATTAACATTCAAATGGAATTTTCAAATAACCAAACTAATTAAAATCAAAATAACATCAAATAAGGGTTCACCCTACCCATCGAAAGGGAAGCCCAACATGATATGAAATTTACAAATTAATAACCAAAAGCATTAAAATAGATGAGATGAGAAGAGAATAATCAAACCTAATCTCTTGATGCTTAATTGAACTTCAATCATTGCATTGAAATTTACATCTCTCAATTTGAATGATCAAATCAAAATTACAATCAAATTGATCCTCACAATAATTTATTTTTTCTCACTATATAAAAAAATAAAATAAAAATTCTAATCAAACCTAATTTATTTTTCTAAGCTAAACTCTCTCTTTCTTCTCTTTAAAACCCAAGATGGGTTTTTAGATTGGTCTTCAAATGGTCTTGAGTCTTCTTATGCATATGGAGCTAAGGGGTAAATTGAATAGGGATTAAATGGACATGAGGGGTGTGAGGATAAGTTGGGGTTAAAATGGGAAAATGCACAAATGTGCATGGATTGTGTGAGGTCATGCGAGTGTGAGGGGGTTGGAGGGTATTTTTGGAAATGGATAATAAAGGCTTTTAAAATGTGGGGTAAATGTTTTGGTCTTTGTTTTTTTTTTGCAGGTAAGAAATCGTGTATGGCTTGGGTCACAAATGGGTTTAAGGTGGTTGGTGTTTTAGGATTAAACTCGAGTTGTGGCTGGTAGGTGGCGGATTGGTTCGGGTTATGGTTCCGGGCCAAAATGGGTTCAACCTGGGTCGGAATTGGTCGCAGGTTTGAACAGGTGGGCAGTGGTTCCGGTGTGAATGTGTTTGGAGTTTTTGGTGTTAAAATAGGGTTAGAGGAGGTGTTTCTATTGGCGATTAAGGGATAAGCAGGTCCGATGGATCGGTTTTGGTGTTTAGGAGAGAGTTGGTCTCACCGACGCCAGGGTAGGAGGAGGTGTTTTCGTGGACGATTAAGGGACTGCCATGGCCGGAGGTCTGAGGTGTTGGGTCGAAGAAGAATGGGATATGGTAGTGGGTATGTCGAGGTTTGCATTGGGTGTTTGGTATTGGAGGGAAAAGAGAGTATGGAATTGGTTTAGGAGGTAGTGGGTTTCGGTTATGGTGGAAGAGAGAGAAATGGATGGTTAGAGGTTGAAGATGGATGTGGGGGTGATAAGGAGTATAAGGGTGTGGAATAGTTAGTGTGTGGGTGAGGATGTGTTAAATGGTGTGTGTGTGTGTGTGTGTGTACCTTAAATAAAAAAAAGTAATAAAAATAAATCTAATAAGATAAAAACAAGTAAAATAAAAATAAAAACTAAACTAAACTAAAAGTAAAAATAAAAATCAACTAAAACTAAAACTCACTAAAAACTAAAAAATAAATAAAAATTACACGACACACAATACAAACTCTAAAAACTAAACACGACTAAAATAGAAACTAATAAAATAAAATAAGAAATAATAATAAAGTAACTAAAAACTAAAAACAAACAAAAATAAAGGAAAACAAATACTCGACGCACTATGATAAAAAATAAATCCTCTAAAAATAAATAAAATCTATTAAAAATAAAACTCAAATAATAAAAATAAAAAGTACAAAAAAATAAAAATAAAACCTGAAGTCCTAAAAATATAAAATCTAGCAAAACGAAAAATAAAGACTAAAATTAAAAACTAATAAAAATAAAAAAATAAAAAGCAATAGAAAATAAATTCTAGAAAATTATAAATAAATCTAAAATAATTCATAAAAATAAAAACGACTCAAACTAAAAATCCAAAAAAAATCTAAAAAACACAAACTAAACATACATGGGGTTTGGGGTAGGTTTAGGCTCGGGTAAGGTACGAGACTGGAGAATTAGCTTCATAAATCGTACATTTACCTTGAAATAAGCATGGAACTTCCCTCAAACGGTGATCCAGCCTGCACATTAAACATTTACGCATATAAGACCCAAATTTTCGAGAATTAGCAACCAAAATATGTCTATTCGGGGTATCAAATGTACACTTTTGGGTTCTTATCAGAAGTGTTTGCAAAATTATAGTGCACATCCTTCAAAATGTAAAAACCATTGTCATATGCAAAATTTCTTCGAGTTTCATTTCTAAAATCATCGACTCCACATTTAATATGTACAAAAATAACATGATAAGAAATAATAATAATAATAAAGGATGATAAGACAAAATTTTAAATTATAAATTCGTATAAAAATTAAATTCTGCACATACCCACTCAGCTCGTGATGTACCGCTCCCACAGGTCGCGCCAAACGCACGAGTCATTTTTGCAGAGTACAACATACAATCTTGATTAAAGGCCATCCACTTGCCTTGCAAGAATTTTTTTGATCAGTGATATAACACACCTTCAATATTACTGAATTTCGTTCGAATCTTCTCTCACATCGTTCCGTCGCATTGGTTAGTGTTAGTCTTTCTGCCGATGGAATATTTACAATATGCATGGCATAATAAGACTTCATCAAACGAGGTCAAACTGGAAAGCCTCGATGTTTAAGAAGGAGAACCCATATTTTATAATTTTTTGGAGTAAATAAGGGTAGTAATTTTGGGAAATTTCAGTGTGTGAAATTATATGGGGTAGAAAGTGAAATATTTATAGGGAAATAAGAGGAAATAGCCATTGGCATCAGGCGGGAAAAAGTTGGGCACCTGGTGTGGGACGGGAAAATATTAGGCACCTGACATGGCGCGGACAAAAGTTGTCCGTCTCTGCCACCTTAGTGAATCCCCTAACCTCCTTCTCTAACTATGGGGCGTTAAACGAATCCTCTCCAAAAACTAACGAATATGCCGCCCAATGTGACCACAAATTCTCCAAAGTAAAGGATCCACGATGGATTTAGAGGACCCATTATGGATGGCCTTATGATGAAATTTTGATTTTCCGAAAATTGGTGTAACCTTGTTCACTACTGTCGCAATTACTGTTATACTTTATTAGTGTAAGGAGGGAAATTTGGATATTTCAAATCTGAGAGATGAGTGAGACAAGGAGATCCCCTTTTTCCTCTTTATTCATTTTAGCCAAAGAATCCTTCTTTAGAAATTTGATTATCTTAGTCAAATCAGGTGATATTATCCCCATCAAAACATCTCATATTAGTAATACTATTGCTCACTTGCTGTTTGCTAATAATATGATGATTTTTTTCAATGTTGTGAAAGAAATATTATTAAATTCAAGGGTCTCTTAGAGGAGTATGAAGGAATTTCTGGGCAACAAATAAACAAATCTAATAGTTGTTTTATCACTTGTACCAAATGCACTATGGCCAGAAAACAGTTGATAGTTAATTGGATTGGTTTCACTAGTAATTCTCTCCCTATTAAATATTTGGGAGACCCTTTATTCACAGGAAGAGGTCTGGTCTCTTACTTCCAAGACTTGATTAGTAATGTTAGGAGTAAGTTGAGGGATGGAAAGCAAGGCTTTTATCATTCTCTGGGAAAATCATCCTTAAGCAAGTTTTATCTGTCGTACACATTCTTCTTCTCTCAATTCTAAAAGTCTCTAGAACTATCTTAAATTATATTTCATCATCATGTGCAAATTTAATTTGGAGTTTTTAATGGTGAAAATCATCATTATTATATTACCTGAGATTCTCTGTGTAAACCTATGGATTAAGGGGGCTTAGGCATAAAGTTCCTTCCTCAAGTCATGAATGCTATTCATGCAAAGCTTGTCAGTTATAATATAAAGGGTGAATCCTTTTGGGTAAAATTTATGACGAGAAAAGATAACAATCCATCTTCAGCTATGTTTTCAAACATTCCACTTATGGTTCATATATTCGAAAAGCTATACATGAAAAGCTGAATGAGGTTCTTGCCAATAGTATATGGTTGATTGGGGAGGGGAATATATCCTTTTAGTTTGACAAATGGCATTCTCGAAGTATACATCTTGATCATACATTCAATAATAAAATCACAGTCTTGCACTAATAATTCCTTTCTAGAATCCATATCTTTTTAAAATCCCAGACAATTTGATGAAAGAAATTCTTGATTCAAGAGACAAAATTCAAGAAGGTATCACTTATAGATTAGTTTGGATGAAATCTTCTGATGGGATTTTCTCTTCTTTATAATACTTGGACATTCATAGAGTTAATTATAACAAAGTCTTTCGAGCTAAGCGTATCGGCAATCAGTGGTTACCTCCTGAGTTGGGGGGTTTCATTTAGGCACTTCTTTATAAAGGAGTTCTTGTGGATAGTCGAGTTGAATCAACTGACAGTAAATTGGCCTCTAAATGAAGATGTTGCAAAATTTTAGTTGTGGAAACAATTGATCATTTTTTTAGAATGAAGATCTGACCAAATACTTATGGAACTTCTTTGCTTATGAATTAAATATTACAAATAATTTCAGCTCTACGAAAACCATTCTTTTTAATTGGTTTACTGATATTAAACTTAGAAAACAAACTGATATGTTGAAAGTGGTGGCTGCTGGTGCATATGTTTGGAAGTTTGGAGGCAGATAAACAAAAACTTCTTCAATGAAGATCCTATCAACTGTATTGAAGCTAAATCGAATGTTCTTAAATGGATTTTTAATGTGTCCACTATTTGTAAACCTAAACACTTCCCAACTCCATGAAAACATACTTCTCAAATCTATTGGGGTAGTGGTCAAAATTCCCATTCTTAAAAAGGTAAGTGACTTAAATGTATACCTAGGCACACAATAATACAAATTAAATGTTGATGGTTCATTTATAAATGGGAAATCTGTTGGGGGTAGAATGGCTAGAGATGGATATGTGCAACTTATATTTGCTTTTTGATCCTGTTTTGGGGAAGGTACTAACAATTGGGCAGAGACTACTTCTCTTAACATTGGTATGCAATAGTGAAAAGATTTCGATATTGAGATTTCTAAAGTTGAAGTGGAGTCCCAAGTTGTGGTATAATCTATCCTTGGGATTCGATCGTGCCCTTGGAAAATAACACTTCATTAATCGCTCATAAAAACTCATTGGGAACCATATTCGTATCAAACATATATATATAGGGAATGTAATTTCGTAGCTGATTCTTTATCAAAGATAAGTCATCTAATAACATAATATAATTTTGGTGTCTCTTTAGTGATAATTGACACATGTCTTACATTTAATGTTCATTTACAAGACCCCTCTTATGCTGTGTCAAACTCAGTAATCATCAACACCCTAATTATTACTCACCTTGGTTAAACACGATAACCCTTAAACATTGATAGCCCTCGAAAACTTTTGGTTTCTCCAAACAATGATAAAATCGAAACCCCGCTATTTAATTCTTTTCAACAATTGAGTTTTCCAAGTGGCATCTCTATTGAATCTCTACCCTCCAAACGTTTTTAACCCCGTTGTTAAACATCTATAATACCATCTCATTAAATGCATTTTTGTACTTTATGCATTCCTGTTTCACCTATAATATTTTATTTTTTGGCCATTACTTCTTTTCATCTTCCAATGTACTCATGTTTGATTCTACGTGAGAAAATCAGTATACATGCACTATAAATACATCAAAGCAAGGAGATGTATACATCTTTGGTATTCTCCTATCGAAGAAATTAAGTTTATTGAGTTGATACTTAAAGCCTTTTTTGGCCCAGGCCTTTAGAATAAACAAAAGTAAGTTCTTTTCCTGTTTACCTGATACTCACTTGAAGCCTTTTTTTGCTCAGAACTTACACACAAGTATATGAGATCCTTCTTAATAAGATTTAGAAATACACTAGGTACTTGCAAAAGTATATAATACGAATTATATAATCTTTCTATATATATATATATATATATATATATATATATACACACACATAGAGCATTGTTCTTTTTTTTTACATAAATTGTGTTTTTATATTTTTAAGAAAATGACTGTTTTTATAAAAACAATGTTAAAGTGCAGATTTTATAGACCGTTTTAGAAGACTATACATTTTATTGTTAAAAAAAATAGTTTTTGAGATACATATTAATAATTAACAATTTTTTTATATATAACTCAAAAAATATTTTTATATAAAAAAAATAAAATGTATTAATATTAGATTCTGAGCATTAACATTACTTTATAAAAACATCTTTTTCTTAAAAAAATTATATTTATATTTATAAAACAACCTTTTAAAAAACAATTTATGTAAAGAAATGAAGTAAAAAACGAGAGTTTTTAGAAAACTATTTTATAAAAATATAATTTTTATATATAATAAAATATTTTATACTTATCTTTATAAAATCAAGTTTTGTCAAAAAAATTATAAAAAAATGATAAAAGTATTGTTTTATAAAAAACATTTATATATTTATATTTTTTTTAAAAAAATAATTTTTAAAAAATAATTTTTATTTAAAAATTGTTTTTATGATATATACATGTGCATGTGTGTATATTTTCCTGTATGTTCTATTCTTTTTGTTTGTGTAATTCCCCCTACTTCATCATTAAATATTCTTCCTTTTGCATTTCAATTGTAAATGCAAGTATTTGTTTCACTTCAAATATTCTTCAAATGAAATACATATATTCGTTATTATGTTATAATGTTTTCTATATTAAAAGTAGGTATCATATAAATATAACATAGGTCTTTTAACGTTACATATTTTACCTCTATTTTTGTAAGTATATTCGCATTGCATTGTATAATAAGAATTTTAAAGTACCCGCGCATCGAGCGGGGCTAAAAACTAGTTATGTTAAAGACACTCGTGTGTATAGGTAGACTGGAGACTTACCTCATATTGTCAATAAGTCTCTTAAAGGTGACCAATTAGGATTGCAATACTATGGACCTCCACAATTTTAGGTTAGATGGTTAATGTCACATATAGCATGCCGGATAATATGTATACAATGGCAGAAACAAAATTCTTCTATATATAACATTTTTGTCAACTTCAATAAAATGATGTAATATAACTCTTCAAATCAATTATCAAAAACTTTAAAGTGTGATGTCACTTTCCTAAATACACTATTTTCCCCACCAAGATAATTTGTTAAACAAACGGGAATATGCAAATCCTTACTCAAGATACAATGAAGCAATTACACTGTCTGCAAATTATATGTTTGAAGATAACCCCAGATGTAGCAGTGAAGAACAGAGAATCAAGTTCCTATTTTGTTTCTGCTAAACAGAATAAAATAATTTTTGTATCTCCTGAAAAATGTAAGTGAGTAATTGCAGGGGTTGGAATATCTGAAAGTGGGTTAATCTGAATAATGTGCAATTTCGAATTAGGCAACATTTATTTATAGGGAATGAAAGACTTTGTTCTCAAGAGTCATGAATATTGGATTAACAATTTTAATTAATTTCGAAATGGTATGACTGTTAATTTTCAACAGTCATCAGCCATTTATGAACTAGTGAAATTAAACCAAATCGGTTTTATATGGACTAAAAAGTGACCGCGTTGAGATAGATGAATCCCGACAACCCTACTACCGCGAATACGCGGCATGCGAAGTGCAAAGTTCGCCACTAGCGCCTTTACAGCGCGCACGCGCGTGCTTGCGCGTGTACGGTGTTTCAAATTGTATTAGAGCTCTCTTGAATAGCCCTCTTAAATGCTTTATAAAGTAACTCTTCATCTTCTATTTCTATTTATTAATTGCACACTTTCTTTATATTTTTCCAATGTGGTATAAAGGTTGCCCTCACTCCTTTTATAGCTTAGTGGGTTTCACTTAGCTTCACTCATTTTCCAATATGGGACACTCTCCCTTTTATATTGACTTTGCTTCCCACTTTCCTCCACACATTTCTAATATGGGAAAATCTTTCACCCACTAACCTTTTACTCAGTTATTTTAAAAATCTCCAACATTCCTCCGCCAAAATGAGTTTATAAGACTGTGTATAAGTACTAGTGTCTCACGACTTGAACCAATGCGTTGTGAAGATTCGTTAAGGGCAACCATGAAAGTATAATAGACTTGTCTTTGACCTATCAATCTATATTGATCAGTCGAACTTTTCCATACACATAAATCTTTTAATCACTAATTATCCATATAAGCTGACACATGTATTAAGCCTTGTGTATGTACCTTGATTTCATGAGAGTTTTAGAGTCAATCCCAATTCTTATAGAAAACGGCACCACTTCCACACGCATATAGGTAAACTATCATAGGTGTCCATGTAACTAAGACACCATAAGTATATTAAGATCAAACTCACCCTCTTCATTATTCATTACATGTACTAAGCACTTATCCTTGGGATGTTTGGTTTCGTAGTGCTTATAATCACGTCAGATGATGTACTTTAATCATTGAACTTGAGACTTGAATATGTCAAGTATCAAGTTGCGTTTCCATCAAGAGTGATTATTGTTAATAGGCTTTAGTCCCATCCCTAATGGTATCTTAGACACTAGTCCTCTTACAAGACCTTTCGTAAATGGATCAACTAAGTTTTGACTTGATTTTACATAATCCACTGTGATTACACTATCTGTAATCATTTGTCTGATATAACTATGTCTCGGGCCAATATGTCTATATTTTCCATTGTACACTTTACTATAAGATCTGAAAAGTGTAGACTCACTATCACAAGATATTGGAGGCATTGGTTTTGGCCAAACTAAAATTTTAATCAACAAATTCCTTAACCATTCTGCCTCTTTACTAGTTGCAAATAATGCCACAAACTCAGCTATCATTGTAGAGTCATCGATACAAGTATGTTTCTTTGACCCCGAAGAAATAACTCCTCCACCAAGAGTGAAAATCCATCCACTTTTTGAGGAATGATCCTCCAACTCAATTATCCAACTGGCATCATAAAACCATATAATACTGAAGGATATCCACTATGGTATATACCATATTCCATAATTCCTTTTAAATATTTTAATATTCTATTAACAACATGCCAATGCAATAAACTCGGGTTACTAATATATCTACTTAATTTACCAAATTCATATGCAATATCAGGTCGAGTACATGTCATATCTTACATTAAACTACCAATTACTCGTACATATTGCAATTGTGAAATAGCTCTACCAGTATTAGGGATCATCTTTAATTGTGGTTCAAAAGGTGTACTAACAAGTGTACAATCAAATTGATTAAATTTGTTCAAAATTTTCTCAATATAATGAGATTGAGTAAGAATTATATTTTTGTCATTTCTTAATATTCTCATTCCTAATATGATGTCAATAACACCCATATCGTTCATATCAAATTTAGAAGACAAAAAACTCTTTGTGCTATTAATGCTTTCTAAATCAGCACCAAGAATTAAAATGTCATCCACATATAAACAAATAATCACACCTTTACCATTAACAAATTTACTATAAACACACTTATCATATTCATGAATTTTAAAACCATAAGAAATGATGAATTTATAGAATTTTTCATGCCATTGTTTAGGTGCTTAATTAGGCCATATAAGGATTTAATTAATTTAGATACTTTATGTTCTTGTCCAGGCAAACCCTTCAGGTTGTTCCATGTAAATTTCTTGTTCCAAGTCACCATTTAAAGATGCAGTTTTCACATTTATTTGATGAATTCAAAACTATATATATATATATGCTAATGCAATCAAGACTCTAATAGTAGACGTTCTGGGAACTGGTGCGTAGGTATCAAAATAATCAATTCCCTCTTTTGTGTAAAACCCTTAGCAATTATTCTCGCCTTGAATTTATCAATTGTTCCATCTATGTTCATTTTTTAAAAATCCATATACACTTGATAGGATTAGATCCTGGAGGTAAGTCTACTAACTTCCAAGTATTATTACCCATGATTGAATCCATCTCTTCATTTATGGCTTCTTTCCAAAATGCTGAATCTATAGACTTAATTGCTCACTATAAATTTGTGGGTCTGTTTCAATACTAAGAGTCAAAGAAAAATATTACAAAGTGTGTCTTTATTTACTTCAACAAGATATACTACAAAGTTCAGACCAAAGCTCTTTTCTTTTCTAGGTCTTTTACTTTTCTTAATCTCTTCTTGGTCTACTGGTGGTGTATCATGTAGTTGTGAAGGGATGTTTACTTTTTTTTTTCATTATTAATTATAGGAATTGAAGAAAATATTGGTTTATAAAAAATGGCATCTCTCGACTCAATTATAGTATTTACCTCAACAAAATCATTAGGTTCACTAACCATAATTATATAGGCTTTAGTATGTTGTGCATAGCCTATGAAAATACATTCATCGCCTTTATTTCCTAATTTCTTTCTCTTAGTTTCAGGTAGTGTTTCAGTAGCTCTATAACCCCAAACTTTAAGATAACCTAAATTAAATTTTTTATTCTTCCATAATTCATTAGGAGTTTTCTTATTATCTTTAATAGATATTCTATTTAGAATATGACATGGAGTTAAAAATGCTTCTCCCCAAAAACCTTTACTTAAAGCCGAATATGAAAGCATAGCGCTAACCATTTAAGTTAGTGTCCTATTTTTCTTTTTGCTAGTCCATTTCGTTGTGGTGTATAAGGTGCAACAACTTCATGTATCATACCCATATCTTCACAAAATTGAGGAAAGTGATACTCACCACATCTATCATATCTAAGACATTTGATTTTAATATCATATTTATTTTTAACTTCATTTTTATATATCTTAAATCTATTAAGCACATCATCCTTAGAGTTTAAAGATATACATAACAATATTTTGAAAAGTCATCGATAAATGTAGTAAAATATTTAGTACCGCCTCTAGTAGGTGTTCCATGAAAATCACAAACATCACTATGTACTAATTGCAATAAAGATGTAGTTTTTTCTATTTTTGAAAAAGGTAATCTTGTTATTTTTCTTTGCATGCATATTTTACAGTTTTCATTCATATCATTCTCATATTTAGGAATTAAATTTAAATTAACCATGAAATGCATTTTCTTTGTATTAACATGTCCTAAACGACTATGCCATAATGAAAGACAATCAACGATATAAGCAGAATAATCTTTTTCACTGATATTGAGCTTAAACATGCCCTCATATAAATAAACTTTGCCTAAAAAGGTACCATTTTTAGTCAGAACAAACTTGTTTGACTCAAATACAAGCTTAAAGCCAAATTTGTTAAGAAGACTTCTAGAAAATGAATTTTTGCTACATCCGGAACATGAAAAATATTGGTGAGACTAAGGATTTTTTCCAAAGTTAATTCAAGATATACTGTCCCTTTTCCTTTAACCGCAACAGTTGAAGAATTTTTCATATATAGAACATCTCATTCGACAGTTTTATAGGTAGAAAATAGGCTCTTGTCCTTACATATATGCCTTGTGGCACCAAAATAAATCCACTAAGTGTTATCTTCTCCAAGCACATTAGCCTCGAAAATCATAGGAACAATTTTTTTCTTTGTGTCTAATGACCCTCCTTAGATTTTTTGTTTCTTCAACTCACGACAATCCTCCTTGAAGTGACCTGGTTTATTGCAGTGAAAACAATTACCTTTCTTCTTTTTGTTTGCTTTAGAATTGCTTGAAAAATTATTTCTCTTGTTATTCTTTCCATGATTTCCATTTTTTTCTCCTTTCCTTCATCCACCATATGGACCTTAGAAATAGAATTTCCCTATTCCTATTTAATATCTAGAATTCAAGACTCTTATTTAATTCTTAAATGAGTCTCTAATTCTTCAAGTGAAATATCTTCCTTTTTGTGTTTGAGTTCTTTCTTATAATCTTTCCATAAAGGAGGAAGTTTTTGAATTATGGCAGAAACAACACATTTTCATCAATATTTAACTTGTTAAGTTTGCAATGATTTAAGATGCATTAGATGTCATGAAATTGTTCTAGCACAGGCCTATTATCATGCATTTTAAAACTTCAAAACTGATCGATAAGGAACTTCCTACTTGTGGCGTCTTCCGTAAGATATTTGGTCTCCAATTTATCCCATAAGTCTTTCACAGTCCTAACATTTGGGTACAAATCGAACAAGTTACTAGCAAGTGCATTGAGAATGTCATCACGACAGAGGTAATCATCGGTCTCCCATTTTGTGCACAATCTTCTACGTTGCTAGAAGAAAATGAATTTTTTTATTCCAATGCAAAAAGTTACCCCCATCAAAATAGTCCAACTTAACAAAGCCTTATGTTATTTGTCGATGTGATTTGGAAGAATCTACCATTGTTTATGCTATTGTATTTAGATTATTTGATAATATATATATAAAGGCAGAAACAAAACTTTTTTATATATAACAATTCTTTCAACTTGAATACAATGATGTAATACAACTTTTTAAATCAATTCTGAAAAACATCAAGGCATGATGTCACTTTCCCAAATACAGAATTTTCCCCACCAAGATAATTCGGTATACAAATGTTAATATGCATTTTCGTACTCAAGATACAATGAAGCAATTACACTTTCTGCAAATTGTATGTTTAAAGACAACCCCAGGATGCAACACTGAAGAACAGGTAGTCAAGTTCCTTCTGATTCTGTAAACTAAACAAAATAGAATAATTTTTGTATCTCCTGAAAATGGTATGTGAATAGTTTCAGGGGTTGAAACATCAGGAACTGGGTTAATCTAAATAATGTGCAATTTCAAAATAGGCAACATTTACAGGGAATGAAAGGCTCTGTTCTCAAGATTCATGACTATTGGATTAATAGTTTTAATTAATTTCTAAATGGTTTGAGTGTTAATTACCGTTATAATTCATTATTGAACCACTATAATTAAACTGAACTGGTTTTACATGGACTAAAATGCGACTGCACCTAATCTAGACAAATCCCGACAACCCACTACCACTACGGACACATGGCATATGTTGATGTAAAAAACTAGATTTGACTTAATTATTTAATCATAGATAAAAATAAATAAGACAAAAGATTTTTAAAGTGGTTCAGCCTTAAAAGAATGGCCTACGTCCACTGTTTGTGTTATTGCTGATTGTTTGCAGAATTCTCAATAATGGGTTTACCAAGAAATTCCCTCCCCCCGCTAATGAGGAGGTTACAATGTTTTTATATCCTTGAGGCGGTACAAATGAAAGAATAATACACAGCTGCCCAATAGGTGTATGCGTCTGTGTGATAATAATAAGCATTTAATGCGCAGTCATCCTCTTGATTATCCGGATATGAATGCTCTGTACGAGATGCAACTCGGACCGCCTAAGTGGCTAGGTATACATGAGTTGCTCGGTACGATAGAGTTCCTCGGAGAACACTAGTTGCTCGGAGCGTTCTGAGTTGGTCGGGGAGGTTGAGTTCTTCGGAGTCAATGTGTTGTTCAAAAAATATTTGCGAGTGCCATGTAGATTGACACGTGTCTCCACATAATTGGTCCACGCCAGCGAAATAAATTTGGTATCAACAGAAGCCCCCAATGTTTCATAGTTTGATATTAAAGAAAAGTATGGAACATTCTGCTGCTTAGATTTTCGGTTTGTATGGTTTCTAGGAAAGCATTCGTTGTATACAACTCCTTTATAAATGCACAGTATCAGTCTTTATAAATATTTTGAATTCCCATAACCGCTTCATTTTTTGTGCCTTTTTCTTCTTTTTAGCCGCCGAATACGCAATCGTCCATCCTAGTAATCATTGCTTTTCTCTATTCCCGAGGTAAAGTATTTAAACGCTTCAGAAAATTCGATCATCTTTTACTTTTTCAAATCTGCATCTTAGAACTTATTTGCTTCCTTTCTATCTTGTGTGTTCATTTCTTCCATTTTTCGTTGTCAACTGATCTACCCTTTTCCTGTAAGATCTTCTTCCTTCTTTTTTATTTTCTCTCTTCATCATTGTTTACCTTGTTGAGTCGCTTGATAAGTTTCGCTCTGATTTTTCTATTCATTAATGGGTTACTTTGGAAGAACTTTCTGAACCTTTTGACTATTTCCGTCTGGTTGAGGGACATTGGTTCCCCAGTCTCTTTGTGGCCGAATGCGGCTTTTCTTTTCCTCTAAATCCTTTATCTTTGGAATTATGTCAGTTTTTTGATGTTGTTCCTGCAAAAATAGCGCCAAACACTTGGAGAATAGTTAATGGAGTTCATAGGTTAAATCAATTCATGGAACACGTTTAGGAATTCCAGAAATTATGTTTTGTTATAGATGGGTCGTCAGCGATTGTACTTTTTACTTAAAAACTAGGTTTTTAAATAAGGCTTTAGTTGTCAATCTCCCAGATGCCAACAGGGATTACTTCGAGCATGGGGTTGTTATGAAAAATTGGCAACATGCTCCATTAAATGGAAATGATGTGTATTAGGGTCCTAGATGCCCTCCCTATGGAAATGGGATAGGTTGTTTTTATTTTATTTTTGAGATTGTGTTTTCTTTGTGTTTGATAAAATGCGTCATTGACATTTTAATTTTTGTTTATTTGCAGTTGATAGAAAAAGAAAATCCCCCAAAGAGACTGATGTCAATTTTAAGCACTTGAAACTTATCTGGAGTTTGCACCAAATCGTTGCTGACGAACATATCTAATCAGCCTCATATTTGTTGTAGTACAAAAGCTACACTTCGTCTTTTACTGCTCGTCCAGTGGTGGGTGACATCGACCCATTACCAGCTTCTAAGAGTTGTTCCCCTGAATCACATATTCCCCTTAGTATTAGAATGAAGAGAAGACGAGCTCCTGCCTTCTTTGATAAATCGAACTCGGCCAATATAGAGGCCAAGAAAAAGAAACAGGATGTTCCCGAGGAAGGGACAAGAAAGATTGATGCACCCCCTTGAGTTGCTGCTAAGACGGTTACCGAGAAGCCCCCAGTGGCTCCAAGCAATATTATTGATGTTTCTCCTCTCAGTGAGGTTATCGTTATATCACCAACTAAGACAACATCCTTGGTTGAGAATGTTCCTGCTCTTACGAGGAGGTTGAATAAAAGTTCCTCAGATAAACCGGCTAAATCTATCTCTCAGCCTTTAACTGTTGGAAGTGGTATTCCCGCTTTTGTTTCTCCGATATCTGGCATGAGCTCGGTGAAGTCATGGATTATCCTAGAGATCCAAGGCATTAAAGACAGTCTTCCTCGTGACAGGGTCACTTCATCGGCTGCTCAACATATTGCTTCAGTAAGAATTAGTAGTCTAAACTTTCATTTTTCAATGTTATGTCCCTGCACTGACTTACAATTATTTTCTTTTTCCAGCAGGTAACCTGTTTTAACACTATTCTGAAAAAGGATGAAGCTATTAAAGCTTCGAGCTCCTCGGGAGGTGTGGAGGAAGCTTTTGTAGGTCTGACTCAGTCCTTAAAGGACTCTCGTCAGAAATATAAAGAAGATAAAGAGGCTTGGGAGACACAACTCAAGTCCATCGAGCAAGAAAAAGACCGAGCTGTGGAGGCCTCCCAGGAGTTGGAGAGGAAAATGAAAGAATATGAGAAGAAGAATACTGAGCTTGAGAAAAGATAAAAAATACTAGAGAGCTTGAGACTAATCTCAAAACTACTGAAGAGGAACTTGGCAAACTCCATGAAGCTAATTGTTAGAGGCAAGAGCTAGAAAGAAAAATGAAGGCTGCCGAGGAACATCTTACTAAGAGGATTTCCTCAGAGAAGGCAAAGAGAAAACTGGGTGTTAAGAAGTCCTTCAGCGCTGGCTGGGACAAGGGTTAGAAAAAAGGCCTAGCTGCCATGTCCTCTCAGATGGAATTTGCTAGCCTCAAATTCTTCAGGGAATGATGGATTGCTACTCTGTAGGAGTTAAAGGTCTCAGAGAGTTCTGAACTTTTTCAGTGCCATGTTCATGGTCCTCCTCCCTCTCCTGGAGAAGAAGAAGAGGACGAAGCTACCTCAGAAGAGTCTTTGATGGTAGCTGGGGATCAGGTTCCTACTGTTGAACTTCGCTATGAGCTGCCCCAACCAACCAACATGTCTATCGATCAGCTTTCTCAGCCTTTCGAGCAACCTACCTCTTCGTCTAAGCCTCCCGAGGAAGTCTTAGGAAGCAAGGAGAAGGTGTAGAGTTATTCGGACCTCTCTCTTTGCTTTTTATTTTGTTGTTGAATGTAATTTTGAACCATGTACATCTTTTTGTGATGTAAAAAAATTTGAAATTTTGGTTGTGCATCTTAAATCCGTTTTTCTTGCTCTATTCTTATTATTAATCCATTTTATTCTTCTTGCTCTGTCTGCTTTCTTATTGATTCTTTCTATCTCTTCTTTTTGCTAGTTTGTGGCTAGAATAGAGCTCTTGTCATCCCACGATACTGAACTGATGAAAAAATGTAATGAGTACTTCAAGGTTGGCCATGCTGACTTGATTGAAGCTTAAATCATCGACATCCTTGGTCCAGACACTTTGGAACGAGCAGTCGAAGCCTATCAATATTTGAAATGCTTGCTCGACCGTGCAGTTTCCAATAATGTGGCATATTATGAGATGATTGAAGATCTCCTGGGTATCATCGAGGACTTCAGCAACAATACAAGGAATCTTCTGCCCTTTTGCATCAGGGGTATGAGAAAAAATATCAGCAACTAAATGCTGACAAAGGATACAATAAGTTAGTCGCTGCTTATGATATTAAGGAGAGGATTTTGAAGACCGAGGATGAAGAGCATAGGCAGATCGCGAAACTGCTGAATCGGGAAAATAATAACTTGCGAGGAGAGATATCCCAACTGAAATCTACAACATCTACCTCGGGAGCCTTGGTACCTGTTAATGATGAAGGTTTCTCGTTTCTGGAGTTTGAAAATGCTAATTTAAGAGATGAATTGGAAACTTTAAAGAGAATTAGACCCTCTACATCTGCTCGCGGATGAGCAAGAGTTTCTCGGGGACAAGCAAGAGCTGCTCGGGTTACTATTGAAGAGGCGAGAACTCAAGCATCTTTGGAAAATCAAGCAGTTCAGTTGGTTGTGAAGAATAAAGCTCTGGTAGAGATGTCCAAGAAGATTTTGGACCTTAATGAGTAAATTTCCACACAAGGATCCGCCTTGGAGAATAAAGAAATTTTTGTGAAGAGTCTCCACTAGCAGCTGGAAAGGTTGACTTACCAATTCCACAAACATCCTAGAGAGTTTTGGATGGCTGGCTATAATGAAGCCCTCTACCATCTTGATGACCGAATCCAACAAGCGAATAATGAGGGTTATAAACAAGGATGGATGAATGCACTGGGTGTATTAAAATTGGAGTAGGGCCATTATCTATGGGATTATCATAACCCTGGATTGCTCGAGTTGTCCGTGCCACCTTTTAAACTTGATATGAGCTGGATTCCTGCTCGGGCAATCCCTCAGTGCTTAATCTCCAAATATCTCGACGACTACAGTCTTCATTCCAACGTTGATATTTCTCACCCTGAGCATCTGCTTGATCGGCCATCAGTGATGAATGTTCGAATGCTTCGAGATTTAAATTTCATAAATTCACCTTATGCCTTAGACGATCCTCCTGTTGGAGTAGAATCTGTTTCAAAGGCAGAAGGGAAGAAACCAATAGAATCGGATTTTATGTAATAATTTCTACTTTCCACACCATATGTAATCCTTCTTTTTTTGAATGAAAAATTTTGGTAATACATTTCTCACGTCATTTGTAATTTTACTTAGTATGAATGAAAATTTGTCTTTTGTCATTTCATTTTCTTCTAAATAATTTATAGAATGTTTTTGCTTGTTGGTCGATAAATATTTATATACTTGTGACATACTCATCTCATTGCAGTGATTTATCAATCTTTAATTCTAAATAATAGAACAACTTACACTTCATGGTATTGCCTAATTTAAACAACTGGAGTTAATTGAAATTGGCTTACCGACCAACTAGGGGGTTGAGATTTTTGTTTCCGACCAACCGTAGTTGGTGAACTTTTATTCCTCGATAAACCGCAGTAGGTGGATTTTATTTTACCGACCAACCGTAGTTGGGGGGATTTATTTTACCGACCAACCGTAGTTGGAGGGATTTTATTTTCCCGACCAACCGTAGTTGGAGGAATTTTATTTCACCGACCAACCGTAGTTGATGGACCGACCAACCGTAGTTGGAGGGATTTATTTTACCGACCAACCATAGTTGGAGGGATTTTATTTCACTGACCAACCGTAGTTGATGGACCGACCAACTGTAGTTGGAGGGATTTCATTTTACCGACCAACCGTAGTTGATGGACCGACCAACCATAGTTGCAGGGATTTATTCTACCGACCAACCGTAGTTGATGGACCGACCAACCGTAGTTGATGGACTGACCAATCGTAGTTGGAGGGATTTTATTTTACCGACCAATCGTAGTTGATGGACCGACCAACCGTAGTTGGAGGGATTTATTTTACCCACCAACCGTAGTTGATGGACCGACCAACCGTAGTTGGAGGGATTTATTTTACCGACCAACCGTAGTTGATGGACCGACCAACCATAGTTGATGGATCGACCAACCGTAGTTGGAGGGATTTTATTTTACTGACCAACCGTAGTTGATGGACCAACCAACCGTAGTTGGAGGGATTTATTTTACCGACCAACTGTAGTTGATGGACCAACCAACCGTAGTTGGAGGGATTTATTTTGAACTTGATGCGTAGTGTGTAGCACTAATACTCCGAAAAAATTTCAACAAAAGGAGATAATTGGGTAAAACATCCAAAGCTTTATTCATATCGAAGAAAACTGCATTACATAAGGATTGAACTACTGATAATATTTGCGCAGATGGTCTACGTTCCATGCATTCTTAAACTCCTCTCCTTCTAAGGTTTCAATCCTCTATGTCCCTGGTCGAACAACTTCTGTTACTCGATAGGGTCCATGCCAGTTAGCTTCCAGTTTGTTGTGTCTTTGAATTACTTTCTTTAGCACATAGTCCCCTTCTTTCAAGTCACATTTCTTTACTCTTTTGTTGTAGAACAAAGCTGTTCGTTGCAGGTATGCAGCATTCCTGATTGTTATTTCTTCTCTAACTTCTTCGAGCATATCTAGATCCAATTGCCTCATCAAGTCACTGACAGGGAATTGAAATTCAGCACCCTGTGTGTGGGGAGGCCCAACTCGATAGGTATAACTGCTTCGCTTCCAAATGCCAGCATGTATGGAGATTCTCCTGTTGCTGCTCGTGGTGTAATATGATAAGCCCAAAGTACATAATGTAGCTTGTTGATCCAATTTGCCTTCGCATCATCCAGTATTTTCTTCAAACCATTCAGCAGCGTTCTGTTCGTCACCTCAATTTTTCCTTTGCTCTGGGGAGGGCCTGGTGCAGAGTGGGTTTTCAATATGTTTGACTGATGACAATATGTAGCGAACTCCTCGTTATCAAATTGAGTTCCATGGTCTGTGATGAATGCATGAGGAAGACCATATATACAAATGATGTTCTTCCATATAAATTGATACACCTTGTCATATGTCATATCAATAAGGGGCTCAGCTTCCACCCACTTAGTAAAATAATCCACCGCGACTACGAGATATCTAAATCTTCCACTGGTCGTTGGAAGTGGCCCAACCAAATCAATTCCCCACATGGCAAATGGCCAGGGGGAAGTAATCGGTGTTAACAATGCTTGGGGAGTTCTTCGGATAGAGGATAAGCGCTGACATTTATCACATTTTTTGGCATAGGCTATACAATCAGCCCTCATTGTTGGCCAATAATACCCTTGCATCATTACTCTTTGCAAAAGCATCCGACCTGCTACATGAGCTCCACAGTACCCTTCATGGACCTCTTCAATCAAGTCTTTCACCTTGGAAGGGTGCACACATCTTTGCAGACCTCCTATAATTCCTCGTCTATATAGAATACCATTAGTCAATACATAACGAGCAGCTTTAAACTTCAGTTTCTTGGCTGCGAGTTTGTCGGTTGGTAATTTCCCTTCCTCAATATATGCCCTGATGGGATACATCCAAGATGGTCCTAAATCAAGGGTAATAAAGTTCATCATTAGATCTTCGTCTATGATTCGACTAGCCAAGACTTCTATTGGGATTGTTCTTTGTAGCTCGGTGCGTGTGGCTAAAGCTAACTGAGATAAGGCATCCGCTCTTGCATTCTCTAATCTTGGTATTCTAATTATCTGTACTGCGATCAGGCTTGATAAAAACTCCATTGCTTTTTCATGATACTTGATCATTAATTCTCCTTTGGCTGCATATACTCCCAGCATTTGATTTACGATCAATTACGAGTCACTGAATACGATAACCTGCTTCGCCCCCATTATTTTTGCCAGGCCAAGTCCTGCAATCATAGCTTCATATTCAGCCTCATTATTAGAAGCCTTGAATTGGAAGCGCAAAGCATACTCCACATCGACCTCATCCGAGCTATTCAAAACAATCCCTACCCCACAACCTGTAATGCAAGATGAGCCATCCACATATAGATTCCATATAGGTACCTCGTCCTCAAATGTTTGATCGGACAGAGTTCCTCGGTGAAATATTTGTTTCTTCCTTTTATCCTCCTCTAGTACTTCTTTCTTCTCGTCGACCATCTCCTCCTGATCGTCAACTGAATTAAGTTGATCAGGGTTTAAATTTGATGATCTTGTAACATCTAAAGGTTGGTCAGTATTCAGCTTTTGCTCCTCGGAGGTGTCAGGATAAGTGAATTCTGTGATAAAATCTACTACTGCTTTCCCTTTAAGTGACGACATAGGCTCATAAATTATATCATATTCACCAAGTTCTACTGCCCAGTACATCAACCTCCCTGATTTTTCTGGTTTATGAAGAGCTTGCCTCAGTGGCATATCGGTATACACTACTATGGTATGAGCTTGGAAGTACGACCTCATTATTTTACTTGCTTCGATCAACGCTAGTGCCAACTTTTTTAGTCTTGGATATCTGATCTCTGCTCCTCAGAATGCCTTACTAGTGTAATAAATTAGTTTTTGCACTCCATCCTCCATTCTTATCAATGCCGAGCTAACTGCATTTTTTGAAACTGCCATATACAAGTATAATATTACTCCCATGACTGGCCTGGACAATAGTGGGGGTGCTCCCAAGTATTTCTTTAACTCTTGAAAGGCCTTCTCGCATTCATAATTCCATTTAAAAGTTTTTCGAAGTGTTTTGAATAATGGGAGGCATCTATCAGTTGCTCGTGATATAAATCTATTAAGTGTTGCAACTCGCCCTCTGAGACTTTTCACTTCCTTCTTCGTTGTTGGAGATCGTAGCCCCAATAGAGCCTTGATCTTTTCTGGATTTGCTTCAATACCTCGTTGGTTGACAATATACCCGAGGAACATGCCTTCTCGTACTCCGAATATACACTTGGTAGGGTTCAACTTCATTTGATATTTATCTAATTGATCAAAGGTTTGACCTAGATCAATTAGATGGTCAGCAACTTTCTTTCTCTTCGTTAGCATATCATCAACATAAACCTCCATATTGTGACTGATTTTCTCTGCAAACACCTTGTTCATCAGCCGCTGATATGTTGCACCTGCATTTTTCAAACCAAAAGGCATAACATTATAACAGTAAGTTCCCCTAGGGGTAATAAAAGAGGTACTCTCCCTGTCTTCAGGTTTCATTTTAATCTGGTTGTAACCAGAATAAGCATCCATGAAGCTCAACAACTCGTGTCCCAAGGTAGCGTCCACTAATTGATCAATTCGGGGTAAAGGAAAATGATCCTTGGGCATGCCTTGTTGAGGTAGGTGAAGTTTACACACATCCTCCACTTGTTTTTCTTCTTCTTCACCATCACCACATTAGCTAACTAGTCTGGATATTTGACATCTTTAATAAAGCAATCTTTTTGGAGCTTCTCAACCTCCTCTTGTATAGCTTGGTTCTTCTCGGGGCTGAACACCCTTCTTCGCTGCTTCACATGTTTGATTTCCTTGTTCACATTAAGTTCATGACACGAGAAATTTGGGTCTATTCCTGGCATATCTTCGTGGCTCCACGCGAAAGTTTGTTTTCTGCTTTTTAAGAAGGCTATCAATTCCTATTTTAGTGGGGTGTCCAACGATGAACCGATTTGGGTTGTTCGTTCCGGATGTTCGTCGTCCAGAATGACATTTTTAGTAGCTTCGACCACCTGACCTTTTACGAGCTGTGACTCGTCTCTAGAATCTAACGTTTCAATTTGTGTACCTTCATCCACTTGATAGGTGGTAGTCTTTTTCCTAGATTCTTCGAGTTCTTCTTGCTCGGTAGATGAATAGTAGCATTCCCGAGCTACTTTTTGGTCACCCTTCATAATTCCTACTCCAAAGTTGGTTGGAAATTTTAGGCATTGATGTACAGTAGATGGTACTGCTTCGAACTTCTTCAATCCTACCCTTCCCATGATGATATTGTAAGATGAGTGGACATTCTTATCCATCACAAAAAAGTGTACTCTTTCTGTTCGACAAGCAGGCCATGTACCGATGAACATATCCAATTTGATGGTCCCAAGTGGGAAAACTTTCTCACCAGTAAAACCGAGGAGGGGCCTGTGATAAGGCTCCAGCTGAGACAACTTTAAATTTAAGCTGTCAAAGCATGAGTAGAACATGATATCTGCCGAGCTTCCATTATCCATCAATACTCGCGAAATCACTACTTCCTTTATCCTCATTTTGATCACCAATGGGTCATCATGAGGATATAACACACCTGCGAGGTCATTCTTAGAAAAACTGATGACCAGTTTATCTTTGTTAACCTTCCTCGAGCGATCTTCTTCAGCTAGATTTATCCATTGAATATACGAATAAACTTGAGCCTCGTTGAGGTAAGCTTTCCTTTCTGCAGTAAGGTCTCCACCTCCCGCATCTCCACCAGTAATAACATTGCAATCAAATGACCCAAAATGGATAGAAAATACCACACGTTCTGGTTGTTTTGGTCTTTTGGGGAGATCGAGGCCATCTTGACCATCTTCTCGATCTTTTTCATGATTTCTCTTCTTATCTTCTTTGGCTCGACGGGGAGATTTAGACCTCTGACTTGCTCGATCGCTGCTCCTTCCACCATTTCGGCGATCCATATACTTTTTCAATTTTCCCCGCCTGATGAGCTCTTCAATTTCATTCTGGAGAGCTATGCAGTTTTTGGTTGTATGACCATGATCCTTATAGAACTCGCAATATTTGGACTTATCCCTCTTGTCAGGATCTATCTTCATTTTTTCAGGCCATTTTAACTCCTCGTTGTTCTTTATCTCTTCCAGAACTTGGTTTATGTCTACTTTCAAAGGAGTATAGTTTCCAAATTTCCTCATCTGTTCCAATGATTGCTTGTCTCTTCACTGCTTGTTACCACCATTATTCTTCTGATCCTTCTTCTCAATCTTCTCGACCTCAACTTTGGTCTCCTTAGTGTCCATGCTCTTCTTTGCAGCCATAGTTTCCTCGGTATTCATGATTTTGGCTTCTTTTGCCATTAATTCTGACATGGTCCTAGGTGGATCTTTGGCCAGAGTATAGTACAATTTATTTGGCAATAATCCACTCATCAGAGCAGTGATTGCTGTCTTTTCCTCGTAATCAATAACTTCGAGCTTCTCGTTATTGAAACGAGTAATATATTCCTGGTGCTCTCACCTACTTTTTATTTAACACTTAACAAGTGTGCTACTTGCTTAACTGGTTTTGCTCCAAAACAGAAGTTTCCAATAAAGAGCTTGGCCAGTTGAAAGAAAGTTACAATCTTCCCCCGAGGAAGATTGTTGTACCATATTTGAGCAGATCCAATGAGAGTTCCTGAAAACGCTCTGCATCGCATCTCGTTTGGAACAGCATAGATATCAGCAGCTGCCTGATATTGTTCTATATGGAGAACATGATTAGTTTTTCCATCATATTTTGGTGTTACCACTGGGGCTTTGAACTTTGATGGTGTGGGAAAATCCACAACTGCTTGGATTAAAGGTGTCCCTTGGAAAAAAGTTCTTTGTAGAGGATTTTTGGCCTTAGCCATTTCCCCTAGTCTATCCTCCAACCTCTGAATAGAGCCTTTCCATGCGTCATTTCCCTCCTCGGGCCTGTTAGTCCGAGCAACTGATCGTGTTGAATTTGTCTCTTGGGATCTTTCACGATGAGCAGTTGGTCGGGATTGGGCAGAACCTTCCTTTAAATTAGAGAATCATTGAGAGTTCCTCGACACCATCCTAGGGGGACTTTTATTCCTCCTAGGACCCAAACGATCAAAGGGAGAGACTCTACTCAATCTTTCTAGAGCACTGATCCTTTGTGGAGATAGAGTGACATTTTGTTCAGTATCTGTGGCTCGTACTGATGAAGTTCGGCCAGGTTGATAAGAAAAATCATTAGATCTATCAGTGCGATATGAATCGGCATGTCTAGATCGAGATTCCTCTGGGAGTAATGTTCGTCTAGTTCACGAGGAAGGCAATTGGGTATTTCTTTGAATGCTTCGTTGTCCTGACTGGGCAGGTGCTCCACCCTGTAAAGTTTGCATGAGTTATCACATGGTTTCTTGCATGGTGGTCTGACCCTGAGCTAAATTATCCATTATTCTAGCCAGATCTTGGATACTTGGAGGAGTGGATGGATTTGGGGGGTTTCCAGCGTTTCGATTACTGGATTCAGGATTATCATCCATTGGTGATGAATTATTTTAGTGAAAAATGATAATTACAGTCGTTTTCCCACAAACGGCGCCAATCTGTTGATGTAAAAAAAACTAGATTTGACCTAATTCTTTAATCACAGATAAAAATAAATAAGACAAAAGATTTTTAAAGTGGTTCAGCCTTGAAAGAATGGCCTACGTCCACTGTTTGTGTTATTGCTGACTGTTTACAGAATTCTCAATAATGGGTTTACCAAGAAATTCCCTCCCCCCGCTAATGAGGAGGTTACAATGTATTTATAGCCTTGAGGCGGTACAAATGAAAGAATAATACACAGCTGCCCAATAGGCGTATGCGTCTGTGTGATAATAATGAGCATTTAATGTGCAGTCATCCTCTTGATTATCCGGATATGAATGCTCTGTACGAGATGCAGCTCGGACGGCCTAAGTAGCTCGGTATACATGAGTTGCTCGGTACGGTAGAGTTCCTCGGAGAACACTTGTTGCTCGGAGCGTTCTGAGTTGGTCGAGGAGGTTGAGTTCTTCAGAGTCAATGTGTTGTTCAAAAAATGTTTGCGAGTGCCATGTAGATTGACACGTGTCTCCACATAATTGGTCCACGTCAGCGGAATAAATTTGGTATCAACAACATACAAAGTGAAAAATGCACCACTAGCACTTATACAACCCACTGCCCCAAATGCACGCGCACGCATGCATGAATGCATGTGTATGGTGCTTCGTACCGTATTAGAGCTCTCCTGAATATCCCTCTTAAATTCTTGATGAAGTAACTCTTCATCTTCCATTTCTATTTATTAAGTGCACACTTTCTTTATATTTTTCGAATGTGGGAAAAAGGTTGCCCACACTCCTTTTATAAGATTAGTGGGTTTCACTTAGCTTCACTCATTTTCCAATGTGGGATACTCTTCCTTTTATATTGGCTTTGTTTCCCACTTTCCTCCGCACACTTCCAATGTGGGACAAGCTTTCACACACCAAGATTTTAGTCACTTATTTTAAAAATATCCAACAAAGCATTAAGGTTTTCCTTATTTAATATGATAGTTTAAAAAATATATGAATACCTTTGCAATTTTTTCTTCATTTGAACAAGTTAAAATCTTTAAATGGTGATAGTTTAAAGAATTTATGTATTAAACTATACGATTTGTTTAACACATGAATTTTTTTTTGATATTGATACGAATGAATTGTTTTTAGAATTTCAAATTTGAAAAGGACATTACCAAAAGAAGTTAAATAATCAATTGTGGTGTTATACTATATCAAAAGAATTAATTGTTGTCTTCCAAATACTTGGATTGTTTATAGAATAATTTTTACAATACTCTTATGATAGCCTCGACCGAAAGAAGCTTTTCAAATTTAATGATAATAAAAGATTATCTTCATTCTACTATGTCACAATAAAAACAAATTAGATGTGTTGTCAATTGAAAAAGATTTGTTAAAAAAAAGTTTAATGACTTAATTGGTACTTTTGCATAAAAAAATGTGATAAGAACATATTTTGTTTGATTTGTATGATTTTTTTTGCAAATATGTATAGGTCCCCCCACTTATTGGTTCTCCTAATGTCCTCAAAATGTTAGGGTTAACCTTGCCTTATGGACACATATATGTATGATTTGCGTATGGAAAAGTTCGGCAGTATGAGTAGATTTATTAATTTTTGTATATTGGGCAGTATCAATAGAGTAATTATATTGGGCCTAAGGTTTTTTATCAAACTATAAATTGACTTATGTGTCCATACTAAAGACAATATCAAAGAAATGTTAAAATAGTAAAAAATTAAGGGTTGGACTGGTTAAAGCGGTTGTTGTTAACCCCCCCCCCCCCCACCCACCCATAACTTTGTTTCTTATATACTACTATGTTGGGTCATATCTGTAGGTGCATATAATGATATTTAATGCACATAAGCCAATCAAAGATGATAATTGCAAGAAGATTGAAATCACACACAAAACATAAGATGTACGTAGTTCCACAACATTCCTACAACCATGTGGTGATAGAGTTTGACTTATAAAACTCAAGAACTTAGGTTGATAGAGTTATACTACTGCTCTACATTACAATAACGCAAGCCTCATTCGTGTGGGGTAAGTCTACATTTATAAGATAGCTTTGGAGATTCCCAAGCCCCGCTAACACCTATCCCTAAGAGTCCATATATATTCTTTATCATGATCAACTGATACAAGTGATAGAAATGAATAATTATTTATTGACTAGGAGTCTTCACTAACCAAAGGCGCACGTGGTCGGATTACATCTGGTCGAGCATATGTTAGTGCAATTCTTGACCCCACAATTGCCCCTAAAGTCCAGGGGTTCATTGAGGTTGTTGGGATTTGCACCTAGGTCGATTGTTAATACTTGACAAGTCGTCTTGCTCTGGAGGGATGGAAAGTTTCCTCCTCTCGTTGGAGGTTGAGAACTTTCTGAAACTTCAATATATTGATCGGAGTGAAATTTTGTAAATACCCCATGGGATGAGCGACCTTCATTTGTTGAGTGCACTAGGGGCACACTTGTAACTTTGACATATTTAATTAGCCTTACGAGGGTGAAGTCATCGTTTCAGTAGCTGTCAGATATCATTTTGTCTTTTGTGCGTGTAATAATATTTTTGTGGAATTGTGAAGTCATTTCTCATCAAAAAACAATCGTTTCCTTTTTTCCCTTTCATTTCAAAACCGATTTATTTCGAGAAGGACGTTCATTACCTCAATTTTACTATAATCACTCTAACTTAATTTCTATCATTTATCTTCATTTTTGGATTTCTTTCCTTTAATTCTTTCTTTGAGTTGTTTTTGTTCTTCAACAATGGAATACGTTATTAATGAGAATACTATAGACAACTTCAAACATGACTATATCCCATAGTGGGTTAAGGTGGAACTAGTTGAGGGTCATATGATCTATGTAAACTTGACGAGGGCTACTTTCTTCCTTCGATGTTCCTTACTGAGTTTGGGGTAACTTTTCCCCAATATCATCATTTTCTTGAATTTTGTCAATATGTTGATGTGGTTTTGGCCTATGTCACTCCAAATATTTTAAGGTTCATTAATGGGGTTCACCGAATTAATGAGTTATACGGGACTAATATGGGTATTAATGACATTATGCATTGTTACTAATGGAAATCAACCCTTAAGAATATTTATTATTTGAAGACGACATTGGCCAATTAGGCCTTGTTAGTGAACTTGCCTGATTCCAACAAAGACTATTGGGATCATGATGTTATTGTGAAAAATTGGCAACACAACCCTCTTATCGAGGATAAAAAAATATAAAGGGCCACAGTCTCCTTAGGAGGGGCACAAAATAGGTTTGGAACAATTATGCTCTCATACAGTGTTTTATTTTTCATTCGATTGATTATGTTTGTTCTCTCTTTATTTTTTAACACCTAAAAGTAAGAAGAAACCTCCTCACAGCCAGAATGTAAAATTTGTTGGTCATCAGAAAGTGTGGTCGATTCATCAAAAGATTGGAACTGGTGACCATCCTAGGTCAGCTACTATTATCCTTGGCTATAAGATTTTAACTAATTCCTTTGTTGCGAGGCCCATCAAGTAACAACTGGCCATCCCAGTTGACTTGGACGATCCGGAGGCTTCTACCTTAGAGGGTTCAAATGAGGAGGTAACATCTTCCTCCTTCGAGCCTTTAGACATTTCATATGTCCATTCTACTGAACTTTCTCATGGTGCAATGTCTCCCAAAAGAATGGTGATGAATTTGATTGTTGTTACTTTTGGCCCAAATTCCCCTCATGTTTGCTCTATGAATAACAAGGAGGAGTCTTCCCTTCTTGTGATTAAGAAAAATAAATTTGGGGGCCTACAAATGCTTTAGATATTGGGGATTCCCCACCAAGGATGTGGATCCCCCCTCGAACAATCTGAAAAAGGATAAAGTTCATCATATTATTTTAGAGAAAAATGTTGTGTATAAGGGCAAAGTTATTTCTCATTATGTTGTTGGTCACCCCGACTTGGAGCATCGCTTGATTGGGTCGACATGCCTTCTTGTTGATAATTAAGCTACTGCTGGGCTAGATCATGGTTGGTTGGTGGAATATGCTAACCATAACCTTACTCCCGTAAGTTCACTTTGAATACTATATGTTCCTCCCTCCATTAATCATTTAGATGCAAACTACTAATATTTGCTTCTTTGCGTGTTTTTGTAATCCTTAGTTGACTGCAATTGGTTGTTGGAGAGATATTTTGCATTGATGAAACCCTCCCATGATGTGGATGTATCTTAGGTGAGGATACAAGGACTTTAGAAGATGGTCAGGCTGCAATCACCGAGAAGGAGAAGTTTAAGATTTAGGAGAATCCAAGGCTAACCTAAAAAAATATCAAAGAGTCAACTAACTTTGTTGCTCCATCAAGAAGGCTAATGATGAGTATGAAAGGGCTAATATCACATTTGAGATCTCCAAGATCACGGTTGATGAGGCGAAGTCCAAAGTTGAGAAGGACATGGATGACATTGAACAAGCTAAGTCTGATGCCTACTGACGCGACGTAGGATGTGTGTACCTACGGATCAAGTGCAAGTCAGATCCTTAAGTAATACCCAATATATCAAAATTTAACACACTCTTTATTGAAATTTGCTTGCAAGAAAGTGATAAATTTGTTCCTAAATGTTCCTCTTGTGCTCTATCCTTTCCATCAATTCTTATTACGACAAAAGACTCCTAATAGATAAAAACAAAGGTTAGAAGTCGTTTAGAAGAGTCCCAAAACTCTAGAACTCATTTATCTAAAAGATAGGAAAGATATTAGAATCCCATATCAAGTCAGACGAATCCATTCGCTAAGGCAAGTGGGAACCTATTCGTCCTACTAACCGATTCGCTTAGGTAGTCAAACCGATTCGATCCAGGCTTCTTCCAAAGTGTGTTTTTATTGCTCGAGTTTCTTTTAATTACACTATTTCCCCTAGAATTTCATCCCAACTTTGAAATCTTGTAACTTTTCATCCATAGCTCGGATTAGGGTGTCGTTTCTTCCAGCATGCTCGTGACATCAAAATTTATAACTTTTTAGAGGCCCCCCTCCAAATTCTGACTTTAAATATACAAAAATTCCCTTGAATTTCCTTTTTTTATTCTTTCATGGTTTTTATTTTCCTCTCACATCCACTAGCACGAAATACCTATAAAATAAGACAAAAAAAATACAAAACACGAAATAATTGCTAAAAAGGGTTAGTAGCATAACTATGGAATAAGTACTGTCTAAATACACTGCACGGGACCGTAAAATTACCAAAATCAAAGGGATATATATGAAATATCTATGCCTAATTAAGCCCTTTAACTTAGAATGTTGCTCGTCCCCAACAATGTAAGAGAATAAGAGCATTAGTTTAAATGTACTTTAAAAAAACTAATTAGATGGTATACCTCTTTCGCAGGCAAGTGAGTGCTTTTAGCATATGCAATGAGCCATTAAACCCCTAGGTTACCTAGCAGGATGAGTGGTGTCTCGCGAGGGTTTGAAGTGAATTTACCCACAAAATTTGTTTGTGGACGACTCAAATAAATTATCAAGATAATTTAAAATCGTACAATTTAAATTCTCCAAAAAATAATCACTTCAAAATTTTATTCGATAATCTTAATTCGATAATCTCAATTTTATTCAAATTAAACGATTAACTTTCACTGATTGATCATTACATTACTTTATGAAAATTTGCTTTGATTCAATTTATCACGAAATGTAATCACAAACGAATCACTCAGATGGTGGATATTTTCTCTCGGTGTGCGTGATATTAAGAGTAAATATAGTGGACACGAGTTCTCACACACAATTTGAAAAATGAAAATATTTATAGTGAAAAGATCTCATGAACGGTATAAGGTCATTGGAAAATAGAAAAACACCGTTCTTTAGCCACACAGTTTTGTCTCTTTGTTATCTTTTCATATTTTAACTGTTTACGAAGTAATTAATTTCGTTATTCGGACTCGGTTAATAATTTTTTGGGACATGGATTTTGGGTATAAATAGGAATGGTTTGGAAATTTTTGGAGTTGAAAAATTTGCCTGCGATGTCCGTTGGCACTTTTTCGGGCATTTGCTCATTTTCTCTTCTTTTCTTTTTCCTTCTGTTTTTCATTTTTTTTCTTTCTTTTTATGCACCATTTGGACTTAATTGATGAATTTTTTGATTTTCACAACTCTGGGACAATTGGGCTTTTTGGGCTGACAAACGAAAAGGTATATCAATTTTTCGGCTCAAAGTAGCGTGCAAAAGAACATTTTTCATGACTTTTTATGGATAATATTTTTGGGTAAAACAACAATGGATTAACTTCTTTTATTCAAATTACTAATCACCATACTATATGCATCTCGAGATTAATTTTAATTTTTAGACATTTTTAGCATGTTTTCACAACAATATTTCACTCGTTTTTCGTAACCGATCAAACCATAATTTAGAGATCAGTAACAACTTTTTAACACCGAAAAGAACTTTTGAGTTAACTTTTAACTCAGATTGATTTAATTATTCGAAAAAAAATTATTGACTAAAAAATCTCACCGGATTACGAAATCTCTACACTTATTCGTTAAGTCATCAATTTTTGCTCAATTACCATTTTTGGTCAATTTCGGCTTAGGGCATTAGATTTTTACAAATTGAGATTTCAAACAAAAATTTAGTGATATTTTTGAAAAATTGAAATTCCAATTTTTACTTATTTTGAAGAATAATATTTTTGGCTTTTTAAAATTTTTTTTGGGCATTTTAAATTTTGTCAAGTTTAAAAGAACGTGTAACCCCCTTACTTATACTTTTGCATTGTCTCCATTTGAAAGGACTAAAAGTTAAATAAGAAAAGAATAGCACGAAAATAAAATGAACAAATATTAAAATGCAATGGACAGTAAGAACTCAAGTAACATTCCATTTACAAGAGATAAAAGAGTACTTAGTTTCTATTAGAAATACTACGATGAAAGGACATAAACTACATAACAAAAGAAACACATCCACCAAAGCTAATGTGAGGAACCATAGGCATTTGGGTTACATGCATTTGTGTCATAAAAATAATCCGACAATTACGCAGATGAAACCCATATTCAAGCAGTACATGTCCTCTTGAAGCCGCATGATCATACTCATGTCGAGCCGATAGTCATGGAGGTCCACTTGACGGTCCTCTCTATACTCGACAATGAATCTGATGAGGCGAGTCTCTAAATGGTCCGTATGGATATTAATTACCGCCGTATTATTAGCATATTCATCAAACTCAACCTCATAGTCGGGGTCGTCCTCCTCTTGTTTGCCTTGGGCCTCTCCCCAACTTCTTCGTCGACACTTTCTTCTTCAACATTTTCCTTCTCCATTTCAGTTTCCTAAAAAATAGATGGTGGAGGAGGTTGCACATTCCTCATTTGGATGGTTCTCCTCCCAAGAGAAGTAGAGTTAATAATCTTGGACTCATGTGCGACGGGGCCCCATCCGGTGACAGAATAATCAGAGAAAAGTGAACATATGTAGCATGCATAAGTAAGAGACATTTTATCAGTTTTTCAAAAGCCTCGGTAGTGATCTCATTGAGGCAAATGTGCGGTAGGCTTATACGGCCTTGATCGGGAAGAAAGTAATAAAGGAATGTTTGGTGAATGGAGAAGTTATTTGTTGTCGGGAGAATCGTGTCACATGTAATGTGATTGGCATAGCGAGAACGCTCGAGGAATTGACCGGTGAGGAATGTGTCTCGGTTCCACTCAGTACCGAGATCCCAACGGTTGCCCATTACTTCTATGTGACGAGTGGAACAGAATTTGGGTAGGTGTGCGCGTCGTACATGATCACTCCCTCTGCCTTCATTTTGCGCTTAATGGTGCTGAGTGAAAGCGAGATTGTATTTCCATTGACGAAGTCCTAATACTGGTCTCAGGATGTGCGGACGAGGGTCCCATAGAAAAGGCGAACAATTTCCTCGTGGGCCTTGTTGGTGGCAGTCAACCATTGACACCACCCGAATTGATAAAAGAGCCGAGTGACCTTAGCGAGTAAGTCTTCCCACACCACCTTCTTCTCAATGAGCACCGTGCGGGTGAGGTCCAAGTACGTCTTGACCCAGCCATGCTATTAGTTTGAGCAAAAGTTCTCCTATGCATCATTATCTTCAATATCAGTGGAGATGTACTTTCTCACTTTAGACATGATGGGAGTATGAAATAAGGAAGGGTGGGATAATTTGTAAGGTATAGGAGAGATTGTTTTTAGGTGTGTGGAAAGGGTGGGGGTGGTTTGGTATTTATAGGTGGTGTGTGTGTGAAAGGGTGGGAAAATGAAAGGGTTTGGTGGAAATAATGGAGCGGGGATGAAAACATATGGTTTTTGGGTTTGAGGGAGGTAAAAATGATGAATTTTCGTGTATAGAGGGAAGGGGTATGCATTGAAGGGGAGGGAAGATAAAAAGGTGGGAATTGGTTCGGCTCCACTTATTCACAAACCTCGTGTGGGGCTAATCGTTTTCATTTCCCATCTCATGGAAAACCCTTTTCGCTCCGCTTAGCCTTATCCCCCGCTAGGGGTATTTACCAAGTTCAATGTTAGCCAGATTAGTCAACATTTATATGTTTCGATGCAACAACAAGATGTTATTTGTAACAAGTAGTTTTGTTAAGCAAATTTATTCAACTCAACTTACTGTTAAAACCTATATTCTTCCCTTTATTTGCATTGGCTTGGGCATGGATGTGGGGGAACTTAAAAATCTCTCCACTTGGATCATAAATTCACTAATGGTGATCGAGGGCACTCAAAATTCATTGTGTTATCAAATTCCTCTCTCTCAAGACATTTTAGGGTAAACCAAACGCTCGTCTCTCTCGCTAATGAGGATTTAATGTAACAACCCTCGATTCTGGGAGGCTCATTTTATACTAATTTTACCGCATAAGGTAATTATATAAAATGTGGGGTTTGGAGTAGATATTAATTTTATGAATTTGAAGTTAATATTTACTATTTTGATGCATATTTACTGTCGGTGAAAGTAAATATCATCGGGTTGCATGTTTGCAGTGTCAGGTATTTAAACTGACATTTTGATTTAAATGATATTGGAACTCGAAATAATTTATAAAATTTCCGAATGCCAGTTTAGAGGGTGTAGTTAGTCCCGGATGGTGCGAGACAGTCAAAATAAGTGACATATTGTATTTTTGGGTTCCGGGCACTTTTGACTGGTTATAACTTATATGCGTATTTAGGAGTCATCTTAATGTGGTATTAACCATTTAAGTTGGGAGCTTTAACCTAAGCCACGATTTAAGTCTTCTAAAATCCCTTATTTTTCCCCATTTTATGTCTTGATCATAAAGAGAAAAAGAGAGAAAGGAAGAAGAAGATAAAAGTGGAGAAAGAAGAGAGAAATGAAGATTGAAGATGGGAGATTGCTTCTACCACCATGAAATCTGAATTTACAACCATAAGGCCAGCTTTCTACTTGCTAATATGTGATATAAGTTGAATAATTTGTATGATAGTTATGTATTTGCATTTATGGATCACCAATGGAATTTATGGGATTTAAACCCTAATATTAGTTTTTGATGATAAAATGGTGAGCATTAATGGTTATAAATCATGTAGGATAATTTTTGGGTAGATAAAAGTTGTTAGTTGTGTTAAAAATGATAGAGATTTGAGATTTGGGTTTAGCTTTTGGAAGAAGGAAGAACCTTAGGTCTGCTACGACTGGTCGACCGCGGTCTCGGGACCGGTCGACCGGGCCTTCGTGGGAGGGTTTACTGCTTTCCTACAAAGGCATAAATTTTGAGCGCGGTCGACCGCGATTCCTTTACCGGTCGACCGGCCCCTCTATTTTAAGCTTTCTGCTTTTCTCCGTAGGAAAACCTTGAGACGCGGTCGACCGCGGTCTTGGGACCGGTCGACCGGTCCCCTGTTTTTCACCTTTAAAATCTTATTTTGTTTCTTAGATTTATTTTCTTCAATAGGGACTAGGATCCTTCTTGAATGAAGTAAATTTAGAGTTTTAGAGTCCTAGATGAATTATCTATCCACCCTACTTTAGAAATAGGATAGGGGGGGGGAACTTTTCCGGGGTTATGCCAATTAATGTTAGGGCATTCTTTATTCTAGTCGACTAAAATAAGACTACGAGATGTAGTATTACGTTTGAGAGACCTTAGAAGCTCAATAGAGCTATGATCCGTCTTGATGGTTTATAATAACTTCACAAGTAAATCTTGGGAGAATAGATTGATATTTCATTTATTCATTGAGGTTGTAATACCGTTATGATATTCGTATGGCTCCGGATAATAAGTTATATCATTTACAAATAAAGTAAATGGAAAAAGGTTTCGGATATAAATGAAACATGTACGTGGAAATGGTATTGATTTTAGTAAATGATAATTTACTTAATCATGAACTCGGTAAATGATAATTTACTTAATTCTTGAAAAATGATAAATAAAATGGTTGTTACACACCTCTTTAAATGACATCATAAGGAAAGTTCGCGCGCTTGGTGATGCCCCCTGGCTAGTGAATGCAGGGTGGATATAGTCCATAGGACATATGAGCGATTATGTTATATTTTTCTGCGCTGGTGAGGAGATTTCGGGTGTGGTCTTGACTCTCCCGCAGGCATATGGCCGCTTCCCGACGTTTGCGTTATGAGACCAGGTTGTCTTGTATAGATAGGCCCTGGAAGATGATGGTCATTTAGGGGCGCGCCCAGTGGGGAAACTCGGAGGGGAGGTCTTAGAATCGTTATATGTATATTAATATAACTATTCATAATCAAGTGGGACTTGATGTATGAGATATGCCATAAAGAGCATGATGTAGTGCCATAAAGAGCACAATGAAATGCCACAAAGAGCATTTGTTGATAATAATATTCCTGCTAAGGAATGGTAATGCCAGGATGGGCATGTAATTAAAGTAAAAGCAACAAAGAGCTTAAAATTGAGATAAAAGCCATAAAGAGCTTATAGTTATAGATTTATTTTCCTGTTGAGGAATAAACTATGACATGAATCGGGGTATATGATAGAAGTTTTATTTATGTTAATCTTTCCTTTCTCCTGCTTAGTTAAAATTAAACTCATGCTTTTCTTTACTGTCTTAACCTATGTTTTAGAATTGTGTAGATAGACTTTATTCTTCCTAGCATGATAATATTCATAATTGTCATACTCTTTATTCATCTGGTAATCATATAGAACCGGGCCCTGACCCGTTTACACTTCTTGTTTCATATGCATCTTGTCTCTGCTCAGGTACTCCTCCGCAGGGATGCCTGATTTGAATTCCTATTCCAATGTCCTCGGCGAGCAGTGATGCATTGCGGGTATTACGGGTCACAATTGGTATAGACGTTTTCATTTTTGTATTCTAGTTAAGTTGAAGTCTTTTATTCGGGCGAGGTGCCCAAGCTTTTGTAAATGTCTAATGAAATGTAATAAGTAACTTATTGAACTTGTGTATTATTGGAGTTTCAGTTGGTGACCGGTATCATATTCGGTCTTTTTATTGTATTCTTGTTGTATTATTTATATAAGTCTTAGGGTTTCCCTTATCTTTCAGGAATTGGGTTGTTTGTTTTCATTTATTTACTTGCAAATCAAAGTTTTTGGCAACCCGTTTTCTGAAATATTGGGTGGTTATCCTGGATACTCTATATTTTTATTGTGATGCTGAGGATGATTCCATCTATGATTCCATTATATTGGAGTATTGGGCTGGCCGCCCCCTATTTTGGTGAGCGGGTTGTCACATTTAACTCCAACTTAAACACGCTGGACATAAATTACTCAAAAAATACAACATAATATCACCCTATACATGTCGGCGGTGCGACGACCTCTATCCAACTTACCTACTCAACTCCGTATATGGGTTCTAATAAAAAGATTGTCTCTTCTTCCTCAATATATGCCTTGAGATACGGCTTTAGGTGTTGTCCATTTACCTTAAATATGTTCCCATCCTTAGGATCCTTAACCTCTATCGCACCATGTCGGAACACCTCTTTCATAACGAACGGTCCGATCCACCACAAACGTAACTTATTGGGAAACAAATGATGTTGCGAGTTTTACAAAATCACTTTTTGTCCCGAATGAAACTCTTTTCGATTGATATTTCTATCGTGCACTAATTTCATCCCCTCTTTGGAAATACGGGTCCTTTTATATGCATCATTGTGTATTTCTTCCAAATCACTTAATTAAAGTTTGACACTTCACCGGCTTTATTGAAATGAAAGTTCAGCCTCTTAATGGTCCAATACACCTTGTGATCGAGATCAATGGGGAGATGGCAAGGATTGTCATATATAATCCAGAACATGGACATTTCGAGAGGGTTGTTATACACGATCCAGAAGCCCATAGTGCATCGAGTAATCTATTGGAACAATCCCTACGGTTGGGATCGACGGTCCTCTCAAGGATGTGCTTGATATATTGATTAACTAGATCATCTTGCCCATTCGTTTGTGGGTGGTATGTTTTCCCAACCTTAAGGGCAATGCCTTACTTTCTCATTAACTTCTCAAATGGCCTATTGCAAAAGTACGTGCCATTATCACTAATGACGAATTTTGGAACACCAAAAGGAGAGAGTATGTGTCCATAAATGAACTTAACCACCACCTTACTGTCATTCATCCTCGTATCTATGGCCTCTACCCACTTAGACACATAGTCTACCGTGACAAGGATATATATGAAACCAAAATGGGAGGAAAATGGCCTTTAAAGTTGATGCCCCAACTTTCAAAAATCTTAATAGTAAGAATAAGGGTCAATGACATCATGTCACGTCGAGTAATGGATACCATTATTTTCCCTTGTTGTAAGATCTACAATACAAGTTCACATCCCAAAAGATAGTGGGACAATAAACCGCATTGAAGAATCTTTTTCTCCATTTTTTTTTCATAGAAAAGTGGCCTCCACATGCTTTCGAATGACAAAGCCAAATAACACTTGGGATCTACTTATCTCGCACACATTTCCTAATTGTATTGTTGGTGCAATATTTATAAAAATAGGGATCCTCATAGAAAAACATGTGCGAGCATTTAAAGAACTTCCTCTTCTCTTGCAGTGTCCAATCGGAGGGGACGATCCCCCTGATAAAGTAGTTCACAATATTCGCAAACCAAGAGAGAGGAAATGGAAAATAATTTCTCATCCAGAAAATACTCGTCTATGGAAATGAGATCTTCAGGTACGTCAGACGAGAGCCTATATAAGTGATCGGCAATGACTTTATCTACTCCTTTATTTTAATGGAAAGATCAAACTATTGGAATAGCAAGTTCCACCTGATGAGGCGAGACTTCGCATCCTTCTTGGAAAGGAGATATTTGATAGTCGTGTGGTCGATAAAGCACAATATGGGTGACCCGATAAGATAGGAATGGAATATGTCAAGGGCTCAAACTACCACTAAAAATTATTTCTCCGTGGTGGAATAGTTCAATTGAGGTCCAGATAAAGTTCGACTAGCGTAGTATATGACATGGGCCTTCTTATCTCTTATTTGCTCTAAAACAACCCATACTACATAATCACTAACATCACACACAAACTCGAATGGAAGGGTTCAATTCGGGATTTGCATGATAAGAACGGAGATTAACATGCTTTTCAATTTTTCAAAAGCCTCTTGGTACGCTTCAGTCTACTCAAAATAGGCATCCTTCGTAAGTAGGTTTCTTAAGGTCCTAGCGATGGAGCTAAATTCCTTAATAAACCTACGATAAAACCCCGCGTGGCCCAAGAATGAGCGCACGTCTTTTAGTGACTTAGTTGGAATAAGTTCATAAATAATGTTAGTTTTTGCCATATCGACCTCCTCTATCCCTGTGGATGACACGATGTGGCAAAAAACTACTCGTTTGGTAACCATTAAATGTCTCTTCTCCTAATTTAGAACCATGTTCTTTTTCGCACACCAGGAAAAAACTTTTTCGATATTAGCAAAGACCTTTTCGACCATGTCTCTAAATAGACTAAGCATGCAGCTTTGAAAGGTCGCATGTGCATTACACAATCCAAAAGGCATACGTTTGTAGGAAAACATGAAAAATGGACATGTGAACGTAGTCTTCTCTTGATCTATCCCATCCAGCTTAATTTGGTTATACCTGGAATAATCATCTAAAAAATAATAAATGAGTGTCTCGAGACTCTCTCAACCATTTGGTCCATGAATGGAAAGGGGAAGTGGTCTTTTCTAGTGTCTACATTAAGATTTCAGTAGTCAGTGCAAATGCGTCACCCACTGGTGGTAGGTTTCGAAATAAGTTCCCCATTTGTATTCTCAACAATAATCGTTCCTGAATTCTTCAAGATGACTTGAATAGGAATCACCCATATACTGTCTGAGATGGGATAGATGATGCCCACATCCACTAACTTAATAATCTCTATTATAATGACGTCTTTCATGATCAGGTTCCAACGTGTTTGCATCTCTCTAGAGGGAAACACATCCTCCTCTAAGTGGATTTTATGGGTTCAAATCAAGGGATTTATACATTTCTAATCTATGATGGACTAACCAAAATCACCTTTGTGCTTCCTAAAAATGTCCATAAGTTTCCCTTCTTTCTATTTATTTAGGATCGAGGAGACAACAACGGGACATATCTCATCCTCTCCCAACTAAGCATATTTAATGTTGGAAGGAAGCTTCTTCAACTCGAGTTTTATAAATTTAATGTCGGAGGGAACCAAGTATGATTCCCTAGGTGGTAATTCCTTAAATTGGGAGACCCAACTGACATATCTCAAGTCCTTATCTCTCTCGCCTTTATCTAATAAATCTCTTATCTCCATCACCTCTTGATCTAAATTATCGTACACGCTCTTGCTCTCGCTCATAGTCACTAGAAAAGCCTCAAGTGGATCCCTAGCATGATTACCCTCAAAGTGTTCGTGTACTACCTCTTTTATAAGATCCGACTCATGTAACTCATCCTCATTACCCATTTTTTTGTGATGTTAAAGATATTTATTTCAAGTGGCATATTCCCAAATATGAGTTGTATTTCCTCATTATGTGTGTTAATCAACACATTATCCATCGCTAGGAAAGTGAGGCTAAGAATATTAAAAACATGATTACTCAAGGGAGAGGAGTGATCTATTTTCCAAATGACAAAATCTACCAGGAAGTAAAAAGTGTCAACTTGTATGGTCACGTCCTCAACTATCCCATGGGGTACCTTCACGGAATGATCCGCGAGTTAGAGAGTAATTTTGGTGGGCTTAATATCTCCAAAATCTCTCTTCCTATAGATGACATAAGGGAGAATGTTGACACTCTCCCCTAAATCTAGTAAAGCTCTCTCAATTTTTTCTCTCCAATAATACACGAAATGGTAGGCGCACCTGGAGCTTTATACTTGGGTGTGAGGTCGCTCAAAAATACCAAACTCACATTTTGTGGTGAGAACACCTTCTTATTAACCTTTAATTTACGTTTCATCGTGAGTAAATCCTTTAAGAACTTAGCATACGCATGAATTTTCTTGATAGCCTCAAGAAAAGGTAAATTAAGCTTCACTTTCTTAAGCAACTTTAGAATATTATCACGGGCCCTTTAGGAGGAGGGACCAACCATTCAGGGTTAGGTTAACCTATAGGGGTTTCACTACCACCTAGGGCATAACTGTGTCGTTTTTTTCACCCTCTTCTAAGGGGAATCTTCGGCTTCTTTCATGTCGGGTGAAACCTCTTTGTCTTTTTGCACGTCATGTGGGGGAGGTGATAGGTCAAAAAATTTCCTAGTATGTAGAGTGGTTACCGCTTGACATTGCTCTTTATTATTATTGGGAGTAGATCTTACACAATTTTGACCTTGGTGAGGTCACTGGCCTTGGGCAGGAAACTTTCCCTTCTCTGGGATACTTAAGGAAGATTGCGACTTAGAAAGCGATGCCTTTAAGTCGATAAAATTTTGAGCATTTTTGGTGTTTATCGTTGAGTGAGTTTGCATGAATCAAGAAAGAGTGTTCTCAAGACTCTTTTGAAGTGGGATCACCTGAGGTGCTGGAGGATGTTTTTGCATGGGTGGCACTTGTTGGTAAGGTGGGAGTGGTGGTACTTGATGGGAAACGAGTAGATTCGGGTTCATCACTGCATTCGATTTTCGATAACTAAATTCAGGATGGTTTTATGATGGGGGATTAAAATAATTCCCGTGAGGGTCATTAAAATTTCCCGTATAGGCTTACACCTCCTCAACTTGCTCTTGCAGCATAAATTTGTAGGGCAGAATAGTTGAGCATTCCTTCATTCAATATCCTGCCTCACAAATTGTGCAACTCTCCTTTGGTAAAGCTTGATATGGGATGGATATATCTCTCCTCTATCTTCGACCACGTGCTCTCGTCTAATTGATTAATTTTGAGTTTTAACTTGGCTTCCTTGTCCAAGTGATAGTGTCCGGACACGAAAAGAGATATGGACGTGTTTTTATCTTTGGGTTTGATGTTCAATTACGATGGGTCCCAAGCTTAAGTAGTCTCACTGACATACTTAAAATGGGCCTCCCATTGTTCGCATCTAACCTAAAGAACTCTCTCGGGTACATAGTTTCAACGAGTTTTTTTGAACTTATGATAATTTCATGTTAGAAGTAAGAGAACAGTCTACACTGATCAAAACCATAATGTGGGCACATGTTAACTAACTTATTGAACCTCTCCCAAGACTTATCAAAATCCTCATTATCGTTTTGCTTAAAAGTCTAAATTTGGGCCTGAATAAATTTGGTCGTATGTGCGAGAAAGAACTTATGGAAATTTTTTACCTACATGTCTCTCCATGTAGATATCGAGATCGGTGCTAGTGACCCAAGCCAAGTCTTGTCCTTGTCCGTAAGGGGAAAAGGGAACATCTTGAAGCTCACTACATCTTGGGTACAAGTTTGATCGTTAAATGTCTCGCACGCCTCCTCTAACTCTCTAATGCGGAGATAAGGCTTCTTAGACACCATACTGTGAAATTGTGGAAGAATTTGAATCATCGCATTCCTAAAGTGGAATTTCTCTGCATTATATGGAAATATAATACATCCCAGAGCGATGGTTCGCTCGAGGTATAAAAGGTCTCTTATAGGGCGGTACGACATCACTCCCTCTCCCGTTCGAAAATGAGCGTGATTACACAACACACTCACACTTATAGAATCATTTTCCTCACTAGAGTTCCTAGACGTTCGACTCATGGTGTGACTACAATGTGTAGGAGGTGGAACCCAAAAATTTGGAGTGTTTGTTGTTATTTCTAGAGGGAGGGAGTTCTACTATAGGCTCGATATTTGGATTGAGTTGAGTATTTTGCATTTAAAGCTTCGAGAGAATATTTTATTTTTATTTTTTATATTTTTTTGGGATTTTTGATTTTTTTGGCCTTTTCGAATTTAGAGTAAAATTCTTAGACAAATTTGACCTAACCTAGTGTGTCTACCTAGTTTCCCAGCAAGGGCGCCAAAAACTTGACACGACATAGAATATGTGCTCTACGTGTTTACCTACAACTTAAGTGCAAGTCGGTCTCTCAAGGAATACCCAATAAGTCGGGGTTAAATCTTCAGGGAATAGGGCAAAAAATCGCGACGACGATGACAAGGTAGGCTTATAAAATCTAGGCGACGACTCTCAAAAAGAAAAGAAAAGGTGATTATTTTTTTGAAAAATTCCACTTTAGTAAAGAAACTTAACTAGCAAGTGAAATTTTAATTTAAAAGAAAGAAAAAACTAAAATTTTTATTTTCAAAAAGTATTCGGAAAAATTGAAGTCAGGAACCAATCCCCCCAAATCTTAGGTATTATCGTTAGATATAAAATATTTAGTAATTATATACTTACATAGAATAAAATATTAATTAAACCAAAGCACTAAATATGTGAGAATTTTACTCCACACAATATTTTGTCAATAATTAAATTAACGTGAATGACAAGATTGTCGACACACATGTTATATCCTCAAACACTCCGGTTGCCAATGAGAAACAGAGTAAAGTGACCCATAACATTAGTCTCGACAGAATATTAAAACTAGTAGTAATATATATGATCATATCTGATTTTATATCAAACCCTCATACCAAGGTTGGGTTCATGTTCCCCATCTCTCTAACGATTTAGACGGACATGTTTATATTAACTACGCATGCGATACATGAATTGCATGAAGGCATGATGATTGAATAATGAGAATAAAGCATAAAAGTAAGATTACCAACTCTTTATTAAAAGTTGCATGCAAGAAAGTTATAAATTTGTTCCTAAACAATCCTCATGATCTCTATCCTTTCCATCATTATTAATAAAATAAAAGACTCATAATAGCTAAATACAATGGTTAGAAGTCATTTAAAAGAGTCCCTAACCTTTAGAACTCATTTAGCTAAAAGATACGAAAGATATTAAAATCGCGCATCAGGTAAGCAAAACCCATTCGCTAAGGTAGGTGCGAACCCATTCGGCCTGCGAATCGGTTCGGTTAGGCATCCGAAATGGTTTAGTCCATGCTTCTTCCTAAGTGTTGTTTCCTTTCTCGAGTTTCTCTTAATTACACTTTTTGCCCCTGGAATTTCATCCCAACTTTGAAAGCTCATAACTTTTCATCCGTAGTTCGAATTGGGGTGTCGTTTCTTCCAGCGTGCTTGTGACTACAACATATTAAACTTTTCAATAGGCTCCTCCTCTGGGTTATGACTAAAAAATTACAAAAATCCCTTGACTTTCCTTTCTTTCGATTCTTTCACCGTTTCATTTTTTCCCTCGCATCCACTTGCAAGAAATACCTATCAAATAAAAGAGAAATACACAAAACATGAAATAATCATCAAAAAGTGTTAGTAGAATAAATATGGGATAAATAAGGTATAAATAAACTACAAGGGATCGTAAAATACTAAATTAAGAGGATAAATATGAAACATTTATGACTATTCACCTACACTTGTGGTCGGGACAAGGACTTTGCCAAGGACCAAGAGCAGATCAAATACCTCAAGAAGGTATTTTTCAAGAGCTACTGGGATGAGTCTATCGTCAAGTCTAGAATTGCTGAGAACTCCAAGATGTTCAAGGAGTATAAGGAAGGTGACCCTCCTCCAATTGATGAGGATGATAATGATGATAATGAAGAGGAGGAGTTGTTCAGTAAGCAACGTGCTGGTGTTAAACAAGATAATATTGGTGCCGATCAAGGGAAACATATTGGTGCCTATCAACAAAACTAGAAAGCAAAAGATAGCCATGGGGCTACAGCGTTTTCAAAAAAGGTAGGCGCTTACTAAAGTTCCTAGAAGGCTAAAGATGTACCCAATTAGTTGGAAGACATTGCCACAATCCAAGCTGCTGAGAAGGGAAAGGTGGGAGAGAATGCACCATAAAGTTAGTAAATGCTGTACTTATTTCCTGTTTTATGATGTAGGGGTTTACCTATTGGCTCTCTTTAATGAAATGTAGCATTTGATTCATCTTTTTTTATTCATTCGCCTCGTAATATCAAATGCATTATGTTTTAGTAAGCTTTAATAACTGACTACTTGTCCTTGTACTTTCTAAATTTGATGCAAGACTTGCAGTGCTAGTCTCCACTCATAAATATTTTGAAAAAAGACGTGAAAGACTCATTTCTGCTAGTTGTGACGATACTCATGATGTTGACCAAATATTATGTCCTGATGCCCATTTGCGAGAAAATGAGGCCTACTTGGATTCAAGTTGACTTTTTCATCGAGTTATGGTGAATAATGTTATCTACCATGACATTATTCTTTCCACCTAAGACACTTATTATGAACACTAAGCCAATCTTAGGGCTACGTAGTTTTGGGGACTGAAGCTTTTGAAACGACTAAATTTTTATTCCTATAATATGTTTTTTTGGAACGGATATTGTGGTGACAATTAAGTTCAACACAAATTATCAAGAAAAGACAATCACGAGGACAAATAAATAGAGTAAGGAATGTCAATCACACAACACAATATTTTACGTGGTTCAGCAAGAATGCCTACGCCCACGGTGGTGATCTCAATATTGTTTCTCTATACTCTGGGGAGTATTTTAAAGGAAAAATAATACATGCCCTTTGCCTTGGGCTTAGGTTTTGTTATATACATGTTGGTTCTCGGGGAGTGGGGGTATTGGACTCCCCCACGTTAGTCTATAACCCCTTGAATATCTCCTCATGAGATTTTAGGAATTTGATTGGATCATAACTGAATTAGATGAGATGTAACGCCTCCAGACTTTGGGCCATATTTATTGGGCTACTCGTCTTGGGCCACGATGATAAATCGAGGTACCCACAGTTGCCCCTAAAGTTATTGTGACATAATTTGGGCTCAATAATTTTAAATGATTTGTCATAATGGTGTATTTGTAAATTATACAACACTTTTTGAGATTGAAACGCCTCTTCTGAACTGAATTAGGCGGTAGCCCCCCTCATTTCCTGTGCACTATGATTAGAAACGTTTAAAAATCCTTCAGAGAAGTTTTTTCTTGTTGTCGCTTCAAGTTTCTCCATATTTCTATCCTTCTCCAAGATCCCGTAGTTGCTCTATCATCCCCAGGTCTTCGTCTTCCAATTTCAATCTTCTTCATCGTCCTTGCTTGTGACTTTGCATCGTCCCAAGCTATGTTTTTACTTCGTAAGTTCCTCTTTCTCTTTCTTTTTGCTTTTGCTTTTCAAATTTCTTCGCATCTGTGATTAGGGTTTGTACATTTCAATGGCGAAAATAGGCAATAGATCGATATCTGAATTCAGGAAATTCTATAATATTCCAGATTAGGTAGACATCGCGTGTGCCCCTGCTCCTCGTAATGTTAGAGAGGTTGAGGATGCTCACTGGATTCACGTTATCTTATTATCCCAAGGGGGTCTTACTTTTCCTCCAAGCAATTTGTTTTTGCACTTTTTTGGTTATTTCAATATAGTCCCTGCACAGTGTTCGCCCAATGTCTAGAAGATTATTAATGGTGTACATAGAATAAATCACCTATATGAAACCAATTTAGGGCTTACTGATATCTCCTTTTGTTATTCCTTCTCGCGAACAAGTTCTGGTCTTCTTTACCTCAAGACTAGGAATCCTGATAGGGTATTAGTAGTAAATCTACTTGATTCCCACAAGGATTACAAAAGAAGTCGAGGAAGAATTAGCTCCTCATTTGGACGACGACCGAAGAGCGCAAGTGGCTGATTATCTTGCTCAGAGGCCTAATCCTCATTAATGTTTACTTAATTCAATGTAACTCTTTGTAAATGTAATGAAGTAATAAAATATTTATGTTTTGGGTGATTCGCTGACTAAACATGTGTCGTGTATGATTTACTTCATTTATTTTTAGTTTAATTATCTTGTCCCCTTCGTAGTCGACTAGATTTGATGGAAGTAGAGTTATTTTGTTATGTGAGTATCCTCCCAGTCCAGTCTGCTTATGAGATACCATTCTGCCCCACTGTACCTTTTAGGTCGTGTCATCACACTCCCTTAGGCCGAAGTGGGGCAATGAAGAGGACACACCTAGTGTTAGATGTTATATCCGATCAGGTTTTCTGAGCTAAACATTATTTGGTGACCAGTTTTATTTGGCCGAACTGCCTAAGGGTCCCCTGTAGGGCTTCATATATTTCCAGGGGAAATGCTAAGAGGTTGTTCGTGTTTCATAACGAAAACCTGAGGAGAGTGTCTCCCTACTTATATATACTGAGTAATATGCCTATCGCTTGGAAAAGGTATGCAAGTTATTAAGTTCATAAAATAGAATTAACAGTTCATAGACTGCCACTGCCAAACAATCTTTTATTAAAAATAATAAAAAGTGAGTTGCCAATTCCAATAATGTGATAAAAGATAGAAGAAGAAAAACTAGAAATATAATTTTTTCAGGCTGGATGCGTTCCAAGCTCGGGGTATCTCTCTGCCCTCCAACGTTTCTAAGTGATAGGCTCCTTGTAGGTCATCTCTTGTCACCTTGAATGGTCCCTCCTAGTTTGGACTTAGCTTGCCGTCTGATGGTTTTACTGCACTGCCAAGGACTTTCCCTAGGACTTAGTCTCCAATCTGGAATGCCCTTGGATTGACCTTCTTATTATAGTGCTTTGCGAGCATTTGCTGATAGCTCTCTAGTCTCACTAGGGCTAGTTCTCTACGTTCATCAGCTAGGTCAAGTTTAGCGAGTAATGCTGCATCATTCTGGCCCTGGTCGACCAGGGTGGACCTCATGGTTGGGAGGTCAACTTCTAAAGGGATGATTGCCTCCATTTCATATGTTAGTGAGAATGGGGTTTCCCCAGTTTCTCACCGTGGGGTAGTGCAGTAAGCCCACAGAATATATGGAAGCTCGCTCACCCATGCGCCTTTGGCTCACTCTAGTCATTTTTTCAATCCATCAATCACTGTTTGGTTGGAAGCTTTAGCTTGGCCGTTTATCTGGGGGTAGGCTACCGAGCTGAAATGGTGCCTGATCCTATGGTCATTGCAGAAAATCTGGAAGGGGTCGCTCTCGAACTGCGTTACATTGTTAGTGATAATGGTTTTGGGGATCCCAAAGCGAGTAATTATGTTTTTCCATATGAATCTCATCATATCCGCGTCTCTGATGTTCACCAGTAGCTTTGCCTCAATCCATTTGGTGAAGTAATTTGTCACGACTAACAGATACTTGTAATTACCGACAACCATAAGAAGAGGGCCCACGATGTCCATTTCCCATTTGGAGAAAGGCCAGGGGCTAGTAAGTGATCTTAGGTCGCTGGTAGGTTGGTGGACCATAGGAGCATGTAGTTGATATTTTTTGCACTTGCGAGCATATACCCCAGCATCCTTATACATGTATGGCCATCAGTAGCCTTCCTTCATTCCCCGAAAAGCTAGCGATCTGCTCACAATATGGCCTCCATAAATTCCTTCATGATGCTCATGCAAAGCTTGCTCGACATCTTTTGGGTGAACACATTGGAGGTAAGGGCCAGTGAATGATCTCTTATACAACTTGCCCTCCGGAGATAAGTGAAAGTGGGAAGATTTGACTCTTATCTGATGAATGGCCTTCTTAATGTCTGGTAGTGCACCATCCTTCAAATAGTCCCTTAGGGGGTCCATCCAACTGGGTGCTGATTCGATCAGGAGAATATTTCCCATGTCTGGAAGCTCGTCACTCTAGTTGATGCTCGGTTGGGTGAGAATGTCGATAAGGATTGTTCTCTTTAAGTGAGAGTTGATTGCTGAACTCAAGGCTACAAGGGCATCAGCATGACTGTTTTATTCTCTGGGAAACTGTTGGACACTGACTTCCTCTAAGTTGGACATTAATTTCTTTGCTAAGGTGAGGTAGGCTTCCATTCTCTCATCCCTCGCGATGAAGTCTCCACTTATTTGATTGGAGACCAATTGTGAGTCGCCGAACACCTGTAGTTGTTTTGTACCCAACACCTGTGCCTTCTGGAGGCCTGATATCAATGCTTCGTATTCCACTTCATTGCTGGACACTTCGAATCAAAGACTAATTCCCTATTCGAGGATTGTGTCTTCTGGGGTAACGAGCACAATGCCTATGCCTGCCCCCTTGGAGTTAGAGGCTCCATCAATAAATAGTCGCCACACACCTTTTACGGAGTGATCTTTCCTCTAATCCACGGACTAGAGTTGGTTGCAAGGTTGTTCACCTGTAAATTCCGTGATGAAATCGGCAAGGACCTTCCCCTTGATTGCATTCCTTAGTTGGAACTGGATGTCAAATCGTCAGATATCGATCGACCACTTTGATAATCTACCGAACAAATCCTCTTTTTGTAGGACTGCTTTAAGGGGGTGTGACATAAGGACGATGATAGAGTGAGCTTTGAAGTAGTGCTTCAATTTCCTCGAGGCTACCACTAGTGCAAAGGCGAGCTTTTTTAATTGTACGTATCGCTACTCGGCATCCAAAAGGGTCTTGCTCTCATAGTAGACTCGGTGCTGGATTCCCGTTCTTTTGCATACCAGTGTAGAACTGATAGTGTGGTTAGATACTGTAAGGTATAGGTACAAGGAATCGTCTTCTTGAGGTATCACGAGCAAGGGTGGTGTGCTGAGATAGGGTTTGAGATCCTCTAATGCTTTCGAGAAATCTTGATTCCACTCCACCACTTTGCTTTTCTTCAATAGCTGGAAGAATGCCTGGCACTTTTTGAATGAATTCGAGATGAAACGATTTAAGGCGGCGAGCATGCGTGTGATTTTCAATACACCTCTTATTGTGCGTGGAGGCTGCACCTTCTTGATTGCATCAATCTGGTCCAGGTTAGCTTTAATGCCTCTCTCGCTAACCAAGTACCTGCGAAATTTTCCTGACTAAACCTCGAAGGAACATTTGATCACATTGAGCTTCATTCGGTATTTCTTGAGGATTTCGAAGGTCCTTGATAAGTCTAAGAGGTGGTCTTCTTTGTGCCTTCTCTTGACGAGCATATCATCGATGTAGACTTCCATGGTATCTTCATTTGGTCTTTAAACATCTTGGTGACCAACCATTGGTAAGTTGCTCCAGCATTTTTTATCCCAAAGGGCATAACTTTGTAACATTATAATTCGACGGTTGTGATGAACTCTGTCTTGTCCTGGTCTGTTGCATACAAAGGAATCTGGTGATACCCCGAGTATGCGTCCAGGAAACTCATTCTTTCATGAGCTACTGTGGCATCCACCAAATGGTCGATCTTCGGGAGGAGGAAACTGTCCTTAGAGCATGCCCTATTAAGGTCAGTGAAGTCTATACAAACTCTTTATTTCCCATTGTTTTTCGGAACCACTGCTGGGTTGGACAACCACTTAAGGAATTGAACTTCCCATATGGATCTTGCATTCAACAGCTTCTCTACTTCTTTCTCTACAGCCTTAGCCTTCTTGGGCACAATTCGTCGTGCCTTCTGTGCGATAGGCCTAAAAGTGGGGTCGACGTGAAACTGATGACAAACCACACTGGGGTCAATTCCAGGCAGCTCGTCCGGTTACCACGTGAAAACATCTAGATTATTCCTTTATAGTACCATCAATTCCTTCTTCTCTCGATCTGTGAGAGAGGCCCCAATCAAGAACATTATGTCTTTTTTTCTACCACCAGCTGCGACCTCTTCCAGGGTTTCAATAACCCGCTCAGAGGGGAGGAGCTTCGTGTCCTCCACTCCGGGTCTTCTAAACTTTAGATGATATGAGAAGAGTATACGCTCGCGTTCAAATAAGGAAATTATATATTAAACACCTTTTAACCAAAACAAACCCTAAACATGCAAGAATATGTGATTGAATAAGACAATGAACTAAGCAAGAACATTCAAACACATGCAATTGAGAAAAAATCCCCCAAAGGGTCAAAACTATTTATTTTTATTATAATATTGTAACTGTACAATTTTGGATTACAATGAAAATACAAGTGACTAAGAATTACCCTCAGGTGTCGGATTCTGTAGTCGGCGACTGGAAATATCACTTTCCAGGAGGGATGCAATGAAGAAGAAGAATGGTCTTCTCCACAAAGGTTGAACAGCAACTGGTTGTGTTCTAGGGTTACAAACAGATTCACAAATGTATGAGAGGTTGTGTGAATCAACAAAAATTGGAGTCTTGGGACTCAACAGGTGAAGACTTAGAGTTTTTATACTCTGAAAATCGTGTGGAAGTCTATCCAAACTAACTCCCCGTAGTGGGTTTATAAAAGAAGTACAGGGCCTTAAAAATCTGAACACGATCTGTTGAAGTTTATCCCAGGTGGACCGATCCGGGTCTGAGGCGTATCGATCCGGGTAGGCGAACCGGTTCTTTTTATTTTTGGCTTCTTCGATTTTCTTGCGGTCCGGGGTGTACTGGCTTTTCAGCAAGCGGACCGGTCCGGGTATGAGGCGAACCGGTTCACATGCGGATCGGTTCTTTTATTCTGAGCGGATCGGTCCGGCTCTGCAGAAATCTGATTCCTTCTTCTTTTTGATATTTGGATCCGTTGACGTAGATTCGGGCTTGAATATTCTTCAACGGTGTGACGGCGTATGACATAACTAATAAATGATGGACAAATTGTCCTTACAAATCTCCCCTTATGTCTATGCCGGTACAAACATAAAAACATCTGAATTATCAAGTATGAAATTGCCTATACAAATCTACCCTTCCATGAACCCAAAACTGAAAAGGTACAATTGAATAAGACTTCATCGTTTGTTCTTCAACTCTTCAGGAATCTTCAACGCTTTTCTCATCAGGGTGTGTATTTCACTGATCATCAATGTAGTACCTACACACATTAGACAAAGCAAATACCAAGTGACGTATCGAGTTTGAAATGAGATAAAAATATATAGAAATTTATGAGAAAATTCAAAAGTTCAAAACTCCCCCATAATAAGATAATTCATTCTCCACCTTTTTATGATGTTCCCAAATAGACAAATGAGAGAAATAATGCAAACAAGCAATGACGGGGTGTCACAAGGAAATACACAACTATTTTTTGAATTTTTCAAACAAAATCACACCATGAATAAACACAAGACAGCCAAGTCGATGATGACGGAAATGAATGGGTGTGATCAAATTTGATAGGAAAATCAATGCATACAAACATGACATATGTGCATGATGAATATTGGATATTCCTATCGAATGAACTAAAATGCGTCCTTTGGTGTAAAAGAATGACAATATAAGACATTGACTCAATCCAATCAACAAATCAAAGCTCTAAATGATTTCTACACCAATAACGTCCAAAACTTTTTATGCTTTTTCAGGACTTTCAAGGAAGTGCAAACCCGTTTAAAGATTATCCAACCAAACTCCCTCAGATATATATTTTGAATAGAGGCTTTCTAAATTCTCAAACTTTGGAGAATTGATGGTGAAACCTAATGGCCCATATTTGGCATGAATTGATTTTTATTGCCTTTAAATTTTTTTTGGCCTCTTTTAACCTCTTTCGACCTCGGATAATAAAATTCCTCCATTTTTGAGGTCCTTTTGAACGGTGGCTTTTGCGCAAAGAAGAGATAATTACCTTTCGCAGCCCCTCTCCGTTCTTAAACAAACACTCAGTCTCACCAAAATGGTTTTTACATGCATTTCAATCTTGTCAAGTTTTATCGCATATTGTAAGTTGTATAGACATAATTGAGATGGAAACACTCAAGCCAATATGTGATAGACAAGTGCAATAATCAAATATAGCCGTGCATGTGTGCAATAAAGGAGATAGGAGTCAAACATGTAGGAAAATATCACTAATTACATCTCAAAGACTCCATACTATGTAAAGCACATAGATGAAATGATGTAGCGTCTCAAATCTCTATCAAACAGTCACATGGATAAATGGAATGAAGGTGTGACTTGGCTATCTTAAATGTTCATCCATAAAAGGTGCATAAAAAATACAAAAATCTTTTTGTGTTTTTCTTGAAATATTAATATACAAAAACAACAAAAAAAATCTTTTTGGATTTTTCAAGCAAGATAAATAGTTGTATAATAAAAGAATTATACATATAAAACATACTAGCAATAGGAAGCATATGATATGAACATGAAAAAAAATCCTATTCTAGACATAGACCAACCCCTCAGTCAACTGTGCAAATCCCCAAAGACTTCCTAAGACTCTTAAATCTAAGAGCATCTAAAGGTTTCGTGAAAATGTCGGCTAACTGACGGTCGGTGGGAACGAAACTCAGGGATACGACTTTCTCCTCAACAAGCTGTCTTATAAAGTGCTCACGTATCCTGATGTGCTTGGTGCGTGAATGCTGGACTGGATTACGGGATATATGTATCGCGCTCGTATTATCACAGGAAATGGTCATGGTGACCTGTGAAATCCCATAATCCTCCAGCATTTGTTTCATCCACAAGAGTTGCGTGCAATAACTCCCGATGGCTATGTACTCAGCCTCCGCAGTGGACAAAGAGATAGAATTTTACTTCTTTCTCAGCCAGGAGACAAGAGCAGAATCAAAATATAAACACCCACCAGTAGTGCTCCTACAACCATCTACATCCCCGGCCCAATCGACATCTGAATAGGAAGACAAACGGTCATCAGTATCAAAGGAATACCAAATACCGTATGAGAGAGTCCCACTTACGTATTTAATAATACCTTTTAGAGCAAGTAAGTGTGACTCTTTTGGGGATGCCTGATATCGCGCACAGACTCCAACACTAAAGGCTATATCGGGACGATTGGCAGTCAAGTAGAGAAGGCTACCTATCATGCTCCGATATAAGGTTTGCTCTATGTCCTTGCCTGAAGTGTCCTTACTAAGATTGGTAGTGGTACTCATAGGTGTACGTGCATGCTTAGCGGAGTTTAAACCAAATTTCTTTACTAGGTCTCTAGCATACTTGGATTGGGAGATGAACATCCCATCCTTTAGCTGATGAACCTGGAGACCAAGGAAAAATGTAAGCTCACCAACCATGCTCGTCTCAAACTCACTTTTCATCTCCTCCTCAAAGTGGTGAGCATACTAGGAGCATATGGATCCAAAGACTATGTCGTCCACATAGACCTAGGCAACTAAAATAGCACCGTCATCTCTCCTGACGAATAATGTCATATCTACTCCCCCTCTCTTGAATCCACGAGCTAAGAGATAGGAAGTAAGCCTCTCATACCAAGCACGCGATTCTTGCTTCAAACCATAAAATGCTTTCCTCAGATAATAAACGTGCTCAGGGTGCTTAGGGTCTTCAAACCCTTTTGTTTGTTCCACATAAACCTCCTCCTATAGAATGCCATTCAGAAATGCACTCTTGACATCCATCTGATATAACTTGAAGCGCAGATGACATGCGATGGCAAGTAGTACACGGATGGACTCAAGCCTTGAAACGGGAGCAAATGTCTCCCCAAAGTCTACACCCTCTATTTGTGTGTAGCCTTGAGAGACCAACCTAGCCTTGTTTTGAATTATGGTACCATTTTCATCAATTTTATTCTTAAAAATCCATCGGGTACCTATCACATTAGTCTCACTAGTTCGGGGGATAAGTTCCCAGACATTATTCTTTTTAAACTGAAGCAACTCTTACTGCATAATAAATATCCAGTTTTCATCCTTGAGTGCTTCTTTATGATTCTTGGGCTCGACGTTGGACGTGTAGCAAAAGTGGCTAACGACGTTCTATAGTTGAGCACGAGTCTTGACTCCAAGAGTGGGATCACCAATAATGGCAGAAGGGTCATGACTCTTGCGAACCCAAGCAGGTATGTCCCCTAGCACAGGAGTAGGGTCCACAGAGTGTGAGAGAGGGACGAGTAAATCACTGTCAGAAAAGTCCTCATCCTCACACTGAAGGTTAGGATCAATAACCGTAGGAGGTTCGTCATCTTGCATGGTGATGTTTATTGATTCCATAACCTTAGAGCTCTTCAGGTTAAAAACCCGGTATGCTCTACTAGTCGATGAATATCCTAGAAATATTCCCTCATCGCTCCGGGAGTCAAACTTTCCTAATTGCTCTCTATCCCATAGGATGTAACATTTACTCCCAAAGACACGGAAATATGCAAGGTTGGGCTTCTTTCCAGTCCACAACTCATAAGGTGTCTGAAGTGTGTGTGGACGCAGATAAACCCTATTCACCATGTAGCATGCAGTAGACACTGCCTCTGCCCAAAATCTCCTAGAAACTTTACGACCTAGAAGCATAGATCTAGCCATTTCCTAGATCGTTCTATTCTTTCTCTCAACAATACCATTTTGTTGAGGAGTCTTCACAGCTGAAAACTCATGTTTGATCCCAATGCTATCACAATATAAATCTACCTTTGCTTCCTTAAATTCAGTGCCGTTGTCACTACGTATGCTGTTAATAGTGACTCCGTGTTGATTTTGTAGGACACGACACTTGGTCGTTAAAAAATCTGCAGCATCGAATTTCTCTCTCAGAAAACCTACAATGGAGTCCCTGTAGAAATCGTCTACCATCACTAGGATATACCTCTTACCACCCAGACTCTCGGTACGAGTGGGACCCATAAGGTCCATGTGAATAAGCTCAAGAACACGAGAGGTGGTAATGGAATGAAACTTCCTATGGGGAGTATGAATTTGTTTTCCCATCTAACAGGGTCCACAAACCGTCGAAGTTGGCCTTCCAAGGGATGGTAAGCCACGTACTAGGTCCTTTCTAGCTAAGCGAGTGAGATCTCTAATATTTATGTGACCTAGACGTTGGTGCCACAGATCCATAGGAATGATCGTGGCGCTGTTGCAGACAAGTGAGGATGTGGGCTCAGTCCCATAGCAATTATCCTTTGTCCTCACCCCTTGCACTAATAGTTTACCGGCTTGATTATAGACCTTACAAGTGTCCCGGTCAAACTTTACTGCAAAGTTAGCGTTGCACAACTGGCTAATCCTGAGAAGGTTTGCTTTCAAACCTTTGACGTACAAAAAATTTTCTAGCTTAGGAAAACCAGGTAACTCGATAGTACCTCATCCTATAAGGCTAGACTTGCTCCAATATCCAAAGGTGACTCTGCCATCCTGATAATCCTCAAGAGATGTAAAAAATGAGGCATCACCTGTCATATTTTCGGAGCACCCACTGTCAAAATACCACTGTGAGGTATTATGTGCTTTGAGAGAAACATGAACAACAAAGGCCTTTTTATCTTTCTTAGGTACCCAAGAAGTGGAGACCTTTTGTTTGCCTTTGTTGTTATTAGTTTTAGCTGGAATGTGAGAAGCATTCACTGACGGCAAAGGCATCTGTCGGAATTCCTCCATCAAACTCTGAGATGTGGCAGCTAAAAGCTCAACTCGCTCTCTCAGACTGGCAAAATCATCAGTATGCTGACGTGCAGCTGTAGTACGTCGTGTCCGACCAATGCTATAGCAAAACTCCCTGAGGTGGCCTTTTCTTTTGCAATAGGTACAAAAGAACACAGTCAAAGGTGGACCTTGGTTTGCTTTTCTCGGTCGAACTCTCCTTCGAGGTTTTTGACGATGACCATAAGGAATAGTAGTAAACTCAGGAACTGGTCCAGGTGCAATTTGAGAGTTGGATCCACCATCATAACCAATTTCCTTCCTATCACCAAAACCTAAAGCGGGGCCGATCCCATTTTCCCTGATCTGTCCTCGATTTGTACCTTGACTTCCCGTGCTTTCTCAAGATCATGAGTCAGTTGGGAAACAAAGGCTTCAAGTTTCTTTCGAGTCTCCACGGAGGAATGGATCTCACTCGTAAGACTAGCCACTTGTTTAGTCAAGTCCCCTCTTTCTCAAAAACACACACTCTCTCTCTAAACAAACTCTCTTTCTCAACACAAGCAGATTCTCTCTCTCTTAGGGCGGTGAAGGTGGAGGACTCTCTCTCTATCTCGCCTTTCTTAAATCTTCCTCTAACACGGTGTTCTTAAGAACTAGCGCTTTGTTACGTTTTTTTAGTTTTAAATGACTCAGAATATAACTCAACGTAGGCACGCTGAATATCACTCTCGCTCTCACTTGAGTCATCCTCCCCCTCACTCATGTCGATCTCACTATCGAGGTGTCCCTGTGAAGCATCATCCTCGTCGTCGTGAGGAGAATTAAGAGTGATCACTTGACTGTCCATGAATGCGGTGAAGTTACACTCATGCGGTGACTCATCTCCTGAATCCACCATCTCGACCTCACTGTCGTCGCAAAGAGTAGCATTAAAGACAGCTTTCCCTTTCTCTCTATTCAGACGAGTGGCACACTCAAAGGATCTATGACCCCTACCATTGCACTCAAAGCATCTCTAACTTTCTTTCTTAGGAGGATTTTTGGAATCTTTTTCATTTTTCTTTTCAACCTTATTTTTCTCAAATTTCTTTTTATCTTTAAAATTTCCATTTTTCTTAAATTTGAGAATCCTCTTGAAATTTTTTGCAAAAAGAGCCAAATCATCTAAGTCAAAATCACACTCAAAATCTGACGTGTCAGTCTCTCTCTTTCTAGATGACTCTTCCCTCTTTCTAGCCGACCCCTCACTCTTTTTCTCTTTGGCATTAAGTGCAATTCCCTTATCTTTAGACCTAGCAGTTTTAGGGAACATATCAATTTCATAAGTTTGCAAATCTCCTACAAGTTCTTCCAATTTTACCGTATTTAAATTGCCCATAGAATTTAGCACAGTGACTTTAGGGATTAAACGCTTAGGCAAAGAACGAAGAATCTTTTTAACAACCCTAGCATTAGGAATATGTTCACCAAGATTAAAGCTAGTATTAACAATGTCAGAAAGTCTAGCATAGAAATCATCAAAACATTCAGTCTCATGCATGGTGATGGTTTCAAATTGAGTTGTCAAATTTTGCAATTTAGACTCTTTCACAGCATTTGTTCCTTCATGGGTGAGTTATAAAACATCCCATGCCTCATTTGACGTGGTGCACGTCATGATACGTCGGAACTCATCGGGAGTGATGGAACCGGAAATAGCACTCAAACCTTTAGAGTTAAAAAAAGACCATCTAAATTCATCTTCAGTCCAAGAGGTGACAGGTTTTAAATTAGTCACGTTTTCTACAGTGACGGAGGGAGGTGTCCACCATCTTTCAACTAAAATCCAAACCCTTTCATTTATGGCTTTTAAAGCTGACCTCATGCGGGCTTTCTAATAAGCATAATTTGTCCCGTCAAAAATAGGTAATTTATTATATGATTTCTCCATTTGAACACGCACTTTTTCAAAAATTAATTTTTTCAGAAAAATGATATCTTAGAAAAGATTTTGTGGAAAATAGGAATACGCGATAGATTAACGTAACCTGCTCTGATACCAATTTGAGAAGAGTATACGCTCGCGTTCAAATGAGGAAATTATATATTAAACACCTTTTAACCCAAACAAACCCTAAACATGCAACAATATGTGATTGAATAAGACAATGAACTAAGGAAGAACATTCAAACACATGCAATTGAGGAAAAAATCCCCCAAAGGGGCAAAACCATTTATTTTCATTATAATATTGTAACTGTACAATTTTGGATTACAATGAAAATACAAGTGACTAAGAATTACCCCCAGGTGTCGAATTCTGTAGTCGGCGGCTGGAAATATCTCTTTCCAGGAGGGCTGCAATAAAGAAGAAGGACGGTCTTCTCCACAAGGGTTGGACAGCAACTGGTTGTGTTCTAGGGTTACAAACAGACTCACAAATGTGTGAAAAGTTGTGTGAATCAACAAAAACTGGGGTCTTGGGACTCAACAGGTGAAGACTTAGAGTTTTTGTACTCTGAAAATCGTGTGGAAGTTTATCCAAACTAACTCCCCGTAGTGGGTTTATAAAAGAAGTCTTGGGCCTTAAAAATCTGAACACGATCTGTTGAAGTTTATCCCAGGAGGACCGGTCCGGGTCTGAGGCGTATCGGTCCGGGTAAGCGGACCGATTCTTTTTATTTTTGGCTTCTTCGGTTTGCTTGCGGCCCGGGGTGTACTGGATTTTCAGCAGGCGGACCGGTCCACATGCGGATCGGTTCTTTTATTCTGGGAGGACCGGTCCGGCTCTACAGAAATCTGATTCCTTCTTCTTTTTGATATTCGGATTCGTTGACGTAGATTCGGGCTTGAATATTCTTCAACTGTGTGACGGCGTATGACATAACTAATAAATGATGGACAACTTGTCCTTACATGATATTTTGAAGGTATCAAACCTTCTAGTTCCTCAACCTTATCCTTGGCCTTCTCGACCTTCTTATTTGGTTTTGGGCGGATGGCTACTATGAAGCACCTTCTTGTTATCGCCTGATCTCCATGAATCTCCATCACTCCTCGCTCGGTCACGTACTTGGGTTTCTGATGGTAGGTCGAGGGAACTACCTTCATTGCATATAAACATCCTCTGTCGAGGATAGCTTAGTAGGGAGAGTCAATGTCGACTACCAAAAACTCGATCATCTTGGAGACACTGCCTTCCCTTACTGGCAGTACGATCTTTCCCAAAGGGATAGTTACTTTTCCAGTGAAGCCAATAAGAGGGACAGTGGCTTCCTTTAACTCGGCAATGCTTAACTTTAATTTCCTGAATAGGTCGAGATACATTACCTTGGACGAGCTGCCCTGGTCGACGAGCAACTTGTCGACGTCATAGTTCACTATTCTGAGGGTAATGATCAAGGTGCCATGATGCGAGGTTCATAGCCCCACTAGGTCTTCATCCGTGAACACGATGTGTTTTCTGTAGTCAACGTCATCTACTCGCCATCGCTTCCCTGACTGTGTCTTTGCTGGATCGATCTAAAAAGCTTGCATTACTATAGTGAGATTTTTCATTTCCATCTGGGCTGAGTTTCCTTGAATGTGCTTTAGATAAGATGCTCCATGAATCACTACGAGCTCATGGACATCATCATCCTCGAGCACATTATCGGGCCTTGTGTCTCCATTGTTAGAGACTTTCTCCACCTTCTTTTCCATAAACTCGTTTACGTGCCCAGTCTGTGCCAACTCTTCAAGGTAAGACTTGAGAGCCTTGCAGTGCTCAATTTTGTGTCCTCCTTCCTTGTGAAAAGCGTATCTCAGCGCGTTGTTTCTCTTTGATGGATCTCCTCCCATCTTTCTAGGCCACTTAACAAATGGCTCGTCCTTGATCTTCACTAGGATCTTGTAGATTGGTTATTTGAAGATAGTGTTTACTGCCTGAAATGATTTTGAAACATTATTCTTTTTTCCATTCTTGGAGCCACCCTTGCCCCAATTCTTGCGTCCTCTTTTTTGGTTTTCATCCTTATCATTTCCCTTGTCAGCGAGCTTAGCTCGATCGTTCTCCCCTACACTGAGGAAGGTCACATCCTTAGTCAGGGATTGCTACAAGAGGCAAGAGCTGGGTAGGCTAATCTTGAAAGATACCACTGCTACCTGCTCTGAGAAGTCCTCGCCCTCATTGAACAACTCCTAATAACTTTTTGCGTAGTCCCAGAGGCTCTCCAGGGGCGTCTTCTTCATTATTAGCAAGGCGTCCATCCTCTTTGGATGGGAGCTGCTGGTAATAAAGTGAGCCATGAAGAGATCTGCAGGGACTCAAAGCTCCTGATGGATCTGTGAGGGAGCCTCTCGAACCACTTCTGGGCCACATCATGCAAACTCGAGGGAAATATCCGACACATTAGTGTGTCCCTATGGTTCCAGAGAGTCATAGCTTACCTGTACTGCCTAACATGATCGATAGGGTCAGTCTTTCCGTCATAGATCTTGAATCTCGAAATTGTGAACTTCTTGGGGCTTCTTCTTCTTCTTCTATCTCCCTTGAGAAAAGGGATTTCATCTGGGTCCTGAGAGCTTGTCGAGCTAGCTCTCTGGTCGTCCTGGCACCCCGATGTGCTGGGTGTTGGTCCATTTCTCTTGTAACCAAATTTTGTATGTCATCATTTCCTCGAGACGGGCTCCTGCAACAGCGAGCTGGTCGCTGTTGCTCGATCAAGTCATCATCTGATGTGTGTTCCTCGATCCTTTGGGATCCGAGTCTAGGGCTCCTTCCTCGGCTGCGAGACTTGCTCGCCTGAGGGCTAGGAGTGCGGTATTGATGTCGCCTGCTCCTAAGACGAAGCTCTTTTTCCATCCTTTCCAATATCCTTTTGAGGTGAGAATTCTCAACTTCTTACTTGTGAGCGGTCTCTCCTTGCTCCTGGAGCCTTGCCTCATAGGCATCGATCAACCTGGAGATTTGCGTGGACCTGGCAGGTCCCTGATTTTTCTATGAGGCTTGCCACTCTGGGCAAGCCCTCTGATCTGAATGTCGAACTTCAAATCTGATCCTGCGAGGGGCAGACTGCTCTTAGATATCCCCTACTTGAGGGACATTGCTACTATAACCAGACATTCCAAATTCTTTGTTGGTGAGGGCTTTCTTAAAGGAAGACAAACGTTCCTACAGACGGCGTCAATTGTGGTGACAATTAAGTTTAGCACAAATTATCAAGAAAAGACAATCACCTGAACAAATAAAGAAATTAAGGAATGACAATTACGCAACACAATATTTTACGTGGTTCAACAAGAATGCCTACGTCCACGGTGGTGCTCTTAATATTATTTCTCTATACTCCGGGGAGTGTTTTACAAGAAAAATAATACATGCCCTTTACCCCGGGCTTAGGGTTTGTTATATAAATGTTGGTTCTCGGGGAGTGGGAGTGTTGGACTCCCCCACGTTAGTCTATAACCCCTAGAATATCTCCTCATGAGATTTTAGGAATTTGACTGGGTCGTAACTGAATTGGATGAGATGTGAGGCCTCCAGACTTTGGGCCGTATTTATTGGGCTACTCGTCTTAGGACACAATGACAAATAGACGTACCCACAGATATAATTAGCAATCTTAAAAAATAATATTATTTAAAATCCTTTGTAGTAACTGTCTTATAAAGTAATTCTAATGGGACTACATATTAACAACCGTCCTAAATAAAAACCCTTTTGAGACGAATAAATTATTTAGTTTCCCCTATGAACTTTAGTTCCCTTGTAATCAATTCTTTCATTATTATGAACTTTTATCTTTACCTCCCCGGGCCTAAAAAAACATTCCTACTCTCTAGATCTAGGTCGCTGACCTTTGCCACTTTCCTCTGTTGGTCTGTGCGCTATTTCCACCGCCCACCACTAGGCACTCTGTGCTCCGTTGGCCTGTGCGATTGTTCTTCCAAGACCCATCCTCTCTTATCGTGTTAATGAACCATCTTTTCTTATTTTTATGAATTTCATAATGTAATCAATTTTGATTATGTGGTATCTTGATATGTTGTATTTATTTGTAATTGTATATAATAACTTCTTTTACCCATGAGATTGAGATTCCTAATTATTTCAAATATGCTGAAGGCAAAAGTTTAATTATGATTCATAGGGTTGAAACCAATAAATGAGATTATTATAAATTAAATTGAACTATGAATGGTAAATTGAGTTTATCAAAGCTCTTGAACTTTAATTGGTTAAAATTTTGTTTTTGTTAGTGTTTCAAAAGGCATTTAACAATAGTTGGTTCAAGAAATAATGTCTACAATAATTCTGAAACCCTAATAAAGTGTTCTCGTGTTATGTCAAGACTTGGCTGCCGTAGAAATGAAGAGTTGATATTACGCTTGGTGCCATAACTGAATTCACTGAGCAATGAAAATTGTGAAGTAGTCACTAGTTGTTTCTTTTGTTAGTTAGTTGGTGGATTATTTTGTTAGTTATTTAGTTATTATCTAATTAGTTAGCTCAATTGTAATTTGAATTCATGGTGAGAAAATTTGATTCATCATGTTACTCTAAAATTCAGAATTTTTATAAGTTCGTTATTATCAGGAATGACGTGCCTTAATAATTTTCTACTGTAAAAGAAAGACACACCAAGGAGGAAGTTTATTTAGTTTTACACAACAATAGTATAACAACCATTATTCCTATAGAGGCCTTTTCCCCTTAAATAGATTATGTTCTTAATTGAGATTAATTTTTAATTTGTGGCTTGTGTGTGTTTTCTTTTTAGCATTTATTCCTTTGACTTGTTCTCTTTTCTCACTTCATTTAGGCGAGGATAATGTTAATGTGGTGGTGTTATAGAGGAATCTAATATCTCTTACTCACTAATCCATTTAATTTACCTCATATATTTATTTGAATTGCATTGTATATATTTCATGACCCTAGATGATGGACTGTGTCTTAGAGATTTTGTCATTTAGATCTGATGCTTAATCAATACATTTCCTAGTTTGATTATTACGTTTGATTTGAAATTATACCGATATCCTTATCCAATTTAATATAAAAAATATTACTTGAGAGTACAAAGATTTGTATATTTTGGCATGATTTCTGGTAGTAGTAGTTATGTTAAGAAAAAAATGTTAATGTTTTAGATCTTTGATTTATTTGCTATACTTATGATTGAGCACATAATTTCATGCACTCACACATATCTAGGAATTTGATTAGGGAGATATTTATTATTTATACAAAATGCATGTTTGATGATTGTAAATAATCTGGGGGCCAAAGTCTAATATTATAACACTAGAAATTTCTACAAATAAACCTATACTATAAGTCTGTTTATTACTTTTCTTAGCTTTTATTGGTTGTTTAGTATGAAGATGTTGAAACTTTGAATATTCAAGCTTCATCATAACTGAACAAGGATTTTCATTTCCACACTAGGGTTGAGGATTCACTTTGGCGCCAATTTATAGTCTTCCGTACCTAGGATCCAGTAGCTCACATTGGAGTTCAAAAGGTATTCAATAGTTTAGGTGTATTCATAAGTAGATATACAATAGTTTGGGTATATAGATATTTTATAGTAGATATTAATTTTCTACTAATGTATTTCAACATACATAGAGTTTTTCTAATTAGATTTAGAATTCTTTGAGTTATTCGAGGATTTGATAACTAGATACAATTCAAAGTTATGCTCGTGAGTCTATATGAAAGGACGAGTCTACTAACCATACAAAAAGTGGGGTATGAGGATCAATAATTTATTTCCAATTAAATTTTTAATGAATATATAATTTATATTGGAGATTTGGACGATTAACATACTTTATGTTCGCAAAATTTTATTGATCTTTCTACGAGTGATCTTGTATCTCAAGCATTATTAGTTAGGTAAAGACTGAAAGAAGGCTTCCACATTAATCGTAGTTTATTGACTCTAGAAACTATTATTTGTTCTTCATTCTTTCATACTCATTTGGAAACTTGAAAAATAATAAATAAGTAATGTTATGAATATATATGTTGGTATCTTAGTATAAGCAGATGATATATAGGTTGTCAATTGTATTCTTTGCAGTTATCTTTTCTTGGTAGTTATCTGTACACCAAACTCATTAGTATTGAGTAATGTAGCATCATAAGCCAGATCTCAAGGTGCACAATCAAAGAAAACATCCTTGAGTGTACTAGACTTGATCTTGGGAATAACTATTAAAATATGCATATCATTCGTATGTTATTTGATCATTTTCTTCTTTATGGCGACTTGAGCTTACTGAAGAGTACCATATGTTATCTTTTCCTTTTTGGGTGGTCAGGCTTATATGCTACTTAATTACTTGGACTTTTAATCACGATGTTATAATACTCATAAATATTTACTTTTTTACTTTTTTTCATTTATTTATATTTTGCTCTTGTTTTAAATTCATGTACATCTCTCTCTCTCTCTCTCTCTCTCTCTCTCTCTCTCTCTATATATATATATATATATATATATATATATATATATATATATATATATATATATATATACTAGGGTGTACCCGTGCCGATGACACGTTAATAAATTTGCTCCTGATTATTTGTGATTATAGCACACTCATTGGCCGTGTCGATAGCATAATTTGCTCCTATGTATGGTATTTTACACGTTAAGAAAGTCGTAAAAATACTAATTAAATTTCATATTATTTAATAATGATGTTACACACCTTTTGTAACACTATATTTCTAGTTGCGTGTTTTCCCGTGTCCATAGCACACTGAAAATAATATGTTTCAAACATATTATATGTTAAAATAACATCTCCAACAATGATGAATTAAATGTTAGACCATCTAAAAAAATAAAAATTATTCAAAATACAAACCTAACATGTTTAATAATGAATTACAAAAAAGATGAAGCATAACAAATATGATGATAATGTTAGTAAATGATGTACACAGTCAGGCTCCCGTGCGGGATCTTTTTAAGGAAAAAAATGTTTTTTTTTGTGTGGGTTGTAAACATTTTAGTGCACCCCTGTAAAAAAAATCAGCTCAAAATAACACTTTTTGATATTTTTAAAAAATGGATCAATTTTTTACAGTACTTTGAGCAGCTTAAGTATTGTAAAAAATTGACCCATTTTTTTAAAATAACAAAAAGTATTATTTTGAACTGATTTTTTTACATGGGTGCACTAAAATGTTTATAACCCACACAAAAAAACATTTTTTTCTAAAAAAGATCCCACATAGAAATCCCGCATTTGGGCTCCCGCACAGGAGTCTGACTCATGATGTACAATGACAAAGTGAATTGTATCATTTATCTCCATATCTATGTTCATACTTCTTCAACAAAATGTCTAAAAGTCGATGATAAAATGCGTATTCTCATCAAGTGTGGATGTTTTTTATTAAAATAACATCATCTTTCATTCCATATAATTACTTTTGGTTCTAAAACTAATTACAAAGAAAAAGTAACCAAAATGTTTTTTACTAAAAAACTGTTAAAATAAATCATTTTTAAGAAACGTTTTTTTTCTAAAAAATAGTTATAAAAATTTTATTTGTTTAAAAATTATTTTTAAAACTGTGAAAACATTATTTTTTTAAAACAATATTTTTAAAACAATTATAAAAATGCTTTTGAATTAAAAATAACGTTTTAATGACCTTTTAAAAATTATTGTAAGCAATCAGAGATTTAACAAAACAAATGAAAAGGATCTCATAAATAATTAAGTACACTAATACCGTACATAATTCACAAAGATGTACTTGCTAGAGATTTTTTCATTTTGTAGGGTTTGGGTGTAACTACTGGTATCCGTGTGGGATTTTTTCATTCTTACACATTGACCGTAAGCACTAATACTTCCATATAAAATTGTCAAGAAAATTGATCAAACAAATGACTAATATTATACTCATAACCTACTTCATTGAAAAGGCACAATAAACTTCCATTTTGAACGGATGAATTGAACAGGCACAATAAACTTCCTATACTTCTCATCGCAAACCAATAAACCGGAAAAGATGAATTGTAATTACTGGTTCTTGAGAGTAAGGTAAATGCTAAAATGATCTACCCGTGATTCTACTTTACCAAAAGTAATACAGAGAATAATAAGGTGGATGCCCGTAAGATACTTACCTTTCCTATAAAAGATGAGATTTAGATTTTTCGTGAGTAACTTTCCAAATGTGGCCTTAAGTCTACCTACCTTTTCTTCTCACAGCGGATTCAAAGAAACCCAAGATCCAAATCCAATCAAACAGCCGTAACATTACAGTCTAACCTTTGACATATGGTTTTTTCTGATCTATCTATTTTGAGTCAAAGAAACCCAAGAGACAAATCCAATCAAACAACATGGGTGGGAGAAAACCCAATCGTGTTGTCCTGTCTTTAAAACAGTGGTTGCGATGTATTTGAGGACCTAAAAAAACCAACGCAATATCATCCCCTGTTTTCTCCAACACCAAAAAACTAATGAGAGTTTAAAGATAAAGTAGTGTGTCAAAATATAACTAAACTTAGACTGATAAATCAAAAAACCCACACAAACACAAGCATTAGACTACAATTAACATCTTCAAACAAAATGAAGACAAAGAAAATTATTCAGATGTACATACCATATACATATCATGTGCCTATAGATAGACGATATATTTTCTCCGTTGATGAGTGGAGGTTAGCCTCCGAGAGTGAGAACTTCAAAAAGCATGATTTGAACACAAACGGAAAGCAAAAAACAAAGTCGAACAAAGTGAGATCAGAAAAAAAAATCAAAGCCAAATGTCTCTTGAAAAAAATAACATCAGAAATGTTAAACGAACCTTCTGCGGTGGAGGTCATGAAAAAAAACGAACAAAAATCCAGGGAGTGTGCGAGAGAGGGAGGTAGTAAGATTGATTAGGGCACGGTGAGGAGAGAGAGAGCGAGGGAGGGAGAGTCACCCAAAAAAGAGTAGATGATGTGTTGGTTTGAATGGGTATTGAGTGGTCAGTGTTGAGAGGCTCGAGGCTTATTAATTTGCGTATTTAGTTGCAGTGAGACATGCCTACTCCAGCCAAAGGGTTTTTACAAACTCAAAGAGTTCAAGGTGTGTAAAGAACTCACATCGTTCCAAGGTGTTTTTTTAGAAATCTAAACCATTGGAAGCAGACTCATAAGATTTCATCCTCAAGGTTTCATCATAACCGTCAATTGATAAAGACCAAATTGATCAACTTTCGATCTCAACCGGGAGTTAGCCAAGACCAAATTCCCTCCTCCTTTATATATATATATATATATATATATATATATATATATAATTTTATGGTTAGTTTTTATACTATGTTCCTTGGCCCCGATTTCTATTGTTTAATGAAGAGGCTACATGCATATATTCTCATTTTTGCTTTGAAACTATTAAGACATCAATTTCATAATGAAGTAATTTGTCATTTCAATTATAAATACTAGTTGGGGGTGAGAACTTGATATTAATAAGGTTTAGTAGACAAATCACAATAACATGACAGTTAATAAAACTTTTGAGGCATGTCCTAACTACTATAAAAAATCCATATTAAGAAGAATTCACCCTCCTTATCTCTTGTATCCCTGTCATCAACCCCCAAACTATCAATTTGAGGCCTCAACTTACACACATGAGTATAAAATGCATGAACATGAAAAATTTCATCAATCTTCTAACCACATCACAAACATGAAAATTTCCCACGAGTTTTATCTTCCTCAAACTCTGCTAACGATTCATCTAATGTGCTCAAATTATTCATTCACTCCAGAAATTCTTGACAATTGAGTTTAATTAGTAGATTCTTGATATATTTAGAATTTCTTGAAGTAGCAGAAGAGTTTCTACATTGGAAACTGCCACTTTTCCTTCTCAATGTCATCATTATCTTTTGTTTTCATAATCCAAAAACTTCTTGCGATATGAGTCAACCTTCTTTTCGAGATCCTTCTTCTCTTTTTCCCTCATGATACATGATTTCATTTAAAAGCTATAAGACTTTTTTATCATACTTTGATTGTTCATCCATCATTATTTGGTACTGCAATGCCTCCATCTGTATCGCAACCTTCTCTTTTTGTAAGCATGTTATCAAGGCCATTGTATCGGTGATGGCTATCATAACGGCGTTTCTCTCCTCTTATAGTTCTGCATATAAAGTACTTAAATCCTTTTGTCTTGTTTCTAATTCTGATCTTAGCTGCTCAACTGTGATACCATTCTTCACATTTTTCATACTTCTATCCATGTTTATGGGTTGTAAAGTTAATTTCTCTTCCTCCACCTCTTTTGGCTCATATGAATTATTAATTTCCCATTCATGATTATTGCTAGTCATTAACGATCATTTTCCTTGTATAATTTTTTTGAACTGATTAAGACCTAATGACACAAGAACTAATTTAATCATCGTAACAACAGAGTTATACATGATGACTCAAATGATATTAGCTTTTTGATTAGTAGAGTTAAGATATGACTAGACATACCATAGTCTTTTTCAATTAGATATTCATCAAGGCCATTATTAATTCTGACTTCTTCAATCTCCACATAAGATTTATCTACTTGCAGATATGGAAATGGAGGAATTAGTTCTAATACTTGGACCTAATTTCGCAATTCATAGTCCGATACATTTTCACCTATCACATGCCATTTCATCACCCAAAACCTGATTTCTTTTCTTCCACTTAATAAGTCTGTTATTTTTTTAAATCTGGTGTTATGAGTCCCTCTCAATTTTTATGATTAATTTAGCCTTTCCACGTGTCTAACTAATCCCAACCTCGATTTTTTACTCACCGATATTAATCACATATTTCTCAACTTTTCTCGACGATATCTTTCTCTCTAATGCCGATCTGTTGTCGTCCACCACCACCATATCATCCTATACAATTAAACACTCTGAAAAAGGGTGTCGATGTCAGCCTTGACTTTCCTCTATTAAATACTTATCCATTAAATTGATTGTGATGATGAACAAACAATTTAATTAAGGGTCATTTACTGTCTGGGGTACATTTCTTTACAATATTTTGTTTTTAGGGTATGCTAGTTTTAGTTATTGTTGGATGGGTGTTAAACTAACGACTGGCCTAAACTATTGTTAGCCAATTGTACATTATCCAACCAATTACAAACATTACACTTTTTTCAATCCTCCATGCTTTACAACAGCTATATTTCACACTAACTTCATCTTCATATATTATTACAGCCTATCCATTTCTTCACCAAGCAAAAGCAGCAGTTAACATCCAAAATTCTTACGAAATAAAAATGGGTGACAACATAGATGAATAAGAAACATAAGGGAAACATGTATGTAAAATGTGAGGTCAAAATTACCACATTACAATTGACTGTCCACGGATTTACAGTAGATGTACTTATGATCAGTGTAATGGCCTCATGTTGTTGTTGAAAACATCAAATGGGAAAAAAATATTGAAATGTAAACATGCATGATGTAATGGTTTTAAACTCTTAGAAGATGCAATAAAAAGCACATGAGGGTCATCATCAAGTGATGGGTGTTTTCATTGTGGCAGTCATGATCATTGGGTTAAAAATTGTCCATGGAAAGAGACAACATGCCCAAATAAATGTCAAGGGACAAGGAAACTTTGGACTTCAAAGCAAGAAAGAAGTTATGGGAAAAAATTTCTGAAGTGCTTGACATGTGGGGATTTTGACTGGTTAACAAATGCAATTAGGAAAGCTAATGAAGCTAGGAAAGTGAATGTGAGGGTTAAAGTAGAAGTTAGTTTGGATGATCTTTGTGATGGCTTTAAAAAGAAATTCAGTGTATGAAATGTGTGTTGTGCATGAAATGTCTTTGTAATCAGTGTATGCAATGAGGAAATGTATGTTGTGCAATTAAAAAGATGTTGTAATCTGTGTTGTGCAACTACATGTTATAATATTATATGAAATTAACTTTTTAGATGTTGATATGAAACATAACTGCATTCAAAACTTTACAATTGTCTTTCCAAAACACAAAGTAATGATTCAACATTGACTTCCCAAAACATAAAGTTATGATTCAACATTGACTTCCCAAAACAGAAAGATAAGTAACATTGTCCCAAAACACAAAGTCAAAATCAAACTTATGAACCTAATGAGTACAACCTTGAGTAAGATTTGATGTTCTATCCACATTTCTTAGTGTAGAAGGTGTGGTTGTTATATCAACATTTCTTGCTCTTTTCTTCCCCTTTCCCTTATTTCCACCTTCTCTTGTTCTTGTAATTAGCATTGATGGAAAAATTATGTGGTTGTTTAATCCATCCATAGTGCTTGGTCTCTCAGAAGATCATGTTTTATTACCACTTTTTGATGATTTCCCATAGCAACTAACTTTGTTATGGCCTAACTCCCCAAACCTACTGCATTTTTTCTTCTTGTTCTTTGGTGCCACTGGTTCATCGGGATCTATTCTTCTCTTAACCCTTAGCCTCCCAGGACCTCTAGTTAATTTTGGAGGTTCGACTACATGCTTTGGATGAAAGTACATGAAGCACTAACATTTATATGGTTCAAACATAGGATGAACATAAGATGATTCAAACATAGGATGGAGATAATCTGAAAGGACATGAACAACTAACATTAACATAAGTATTACTAACTTATTCCATAACTCTCATGAATAAAGTACAATAAGTGACGTAAGTATTATCCTCTACATAAAACATGTCACTTATTGTACACAAGGGATGACACTTATGAACATAAGTATCACTTACTTATTTGATGACTCTCTTCTTGGCATGATAACCCCAATAGCATGTACCCAAGGGATGCCACTTATCTGCCACTCAAAACAACTACATTCTTGTGTTTGAATATTAGGTATCCAACTTTAATTGTGACTATTTGTTGCCACATGTAAAAACTCTGTTGAACTAGTTATAATATACTCATTGTTTTTCTTATTTAATTCATCCAAATTTTTCTCTACTATTGGTACAAGCCCACATGGATCCATCCGTTATACAACAATGACATGACAAGCACTTGATACTTTTAAATAATGTTTAGAATTGGTATTTCCTTTAAACTCAAAAGCATTTTATTGAAAGACTCTGAGAAATTATTGGCGATATGTTCACACTTACTTATTGTATCAAAGTATGCTCTTACCCAAGTAGACTTCTCCTCATTGTATAGCCATAATTTTTCTCCCATGCAATCTTTAAACATTTGAGCCATATATTTTTCGTGATCATCCTTCTTATATGCCCTTGCTTCCCCCTAACTTAAAGCCTCTTTCTATGGACCCTTGTATCTGCATTTTTAAAGTTTTTATAGATGTGCCTGAAACAATACCTGTGATTACTATGAGGGAACAACTCTGTAACTGTTTCAATAAGCCCTTTCTGTCTGTCAGACATCAAAGTCAATGACAATTTATTTTTAATCAGATGAGGTTGCAAAATTCTCAAGAATCTACTCCATGTGTTATAATGTTTATATGTATTGGAAATAAACCATCATTCCCATCTAATGAAACTGTTGATACCAAATTTAATCTGCTGACTTGGACCAACCATATGAAGACACGTGGCTATCTACATGGAAACAACAAGCACTTCCGAGATGATCATACGCTCCGAGGAACTCTTATGCTCCGAGGAACAAGACCTCTCCGAGGAACTCTTACGCTCCAAGGAACAGGACCTCTTCGAGGAACTCATTAGCACCGAGAAGCTCAGGCGGTCCGAGCAACTCAGGCGGTCCTAGCTGCATCTCGAACAAAGCATTAATAGCTAGATAACCAACAGTTCAATTGATTCATTAAATGATTATCATTCAGACGCACACGCAAAGAGGGCATTAAATGTATTACCCTTTCATATGTATATCATTTAATGTATTACCCTTTCACATTACAGCCTGAGGGCTATAAATACATTGTACAATCCTCATTGTAAGGGATCTGATCCTAAATACAACTTTGGGATCCAGAACGGAATTTTTTGTAATCGAGAATTCCCAAACATTCAGCAATAAAATAACAGTGGATGCAGGTCATTCTTATAAGGCTGAACCACTTTAAAATCTTTTTTCTCATTTATTTATCTGTGATTGAATTATTAGAGTGATCTAATTTTCTACATCAACAGATTGGCGCCGTCTATGGGAAACGACTGGTAAAATCGTTTTCTCACCAATAACAATCCAATACCTATGGCTGATATACCTGAATCCAGCAATCGAAACACTGGAACCCCTCCAAATCCATCTGCTCCACCAATTATTCCAGATCTGACTGGAATGATGGCGAATCTGGCTCAGGGTCAGACCGTCATGCAAGAAACGATGCAACAACTCATCCAAACCCTCCATGGCGGTGTGCCAGCCCATTCCGGATCACGAACCATTCAAAGAAATATCCGTGCGCCTTCTGTCCGTACTAGGCGTACTAGTTCATATCGCAATGAGGAATCTGAAGATTTTTCTTATCAACCTGGACGAACATTATCAATGCGAGCCACAGATACTGAACAACGTGTCACCCTCTCCCCAGAAAGGGCCAGTGCATTGGAAAGATTAAGTAGGGCTTATCCTTTCGATCGATTAGGCCCTAGGAGGAACAAAAGTCCTCCTAATGCAGCGTCGAGGAGCTTTCGATGACCATCAGATTTAAGGGAAGGATCTGCCCAGTCGCGACCAGCTGCTCGTCAAGATGGATCCGATGACCGACCAGTTGCTCGTCGAGATAAATCCCAGGAAGCCACTTCAACGCGATCAGTTGCTCGAACCAATAGGCCCGAGGAAGGGAATGATGCATGGAAAGGATCTATTCAAAGGCTGGAGGATAAATTAGGGGAAATGGCTAAGGCTAAGAACCCTCTACAATGAACCTTTGTTCGGGGAACACCTTTTGTCCAGGACATTGTTGATTTTCCAACACCATCGAAGTTCAAAGCACCTGTTGTGACTCCTAAGTATGACGGGAAGACTGACCCTGTCCTTTATATAGAACAATATCAAGCTGCTGCCGACATCTATGATGTCCCAGACGAGATGAGATGCAGGGCATTCTCGGGAACTCTTACCGGATATGCTCAGATATGGTATAATAATCTTCCTCGGGGTAAGATTTCAACTTTTCTGCAACTGGCCGAGTTATTCATTGGGAATTTCTACTTCGGAGCAAAGCCAGTTAAACGAGTAGCACATTTGTTAAGTGTTAGACAAAAAGCTGGTGAGAGTATCATAGATTATATAACTCGTTTTAATAATGAGAAGCTCGAAGTCATTGATTATGAGGAGAAGACATCGATTACTGCTTTGATGAGTGGACTGCTGCCAAACAAGTTGTACTACACTTTGGCCAAAGATCCACCTCAAACCATGTCGGACCTGATGGGAAAAGCGTCAAAGATTATGAATGCTGAGGAGGCTATGTCTGCAAAGAAGAATATGGACGCCAAAGAAACCAAGGTGTAAGGTGATAAAGCTAAGAAGAAAGAGCATAAGAACAATAGTGGTGACAAACATTCCAAAAGTAGGTCGTCATGGGAGGTCTTGAAGAAATTTGATAATTACACGCCTTTAAAGGCAAATATCAACCACGTCCTGTAAGAAATTAAGAACAGCGAGGAGTTAAACTGGCCAAAGAAAATGAAGTCAGACCCTGACACGAGGAATAGGGAGAAATATTGCGAGTTCCATAAGGATCATGGCCATATGACCAAAAATTATATAGCTCTTTAGAACGAGATTGAAACACTCATCTGACGAGGAAAGATAGCAAAGTACGTTGATCGGGGAGGCGAAAGAAGAAACAACGACCGAACTAGAGAGAGGTCTAGATCTCCTCGTCGAGCAGAGGAGAAAAAGAAGAGAAACCATGAAGATGATCCAGATGATGACCCCGATCTTCCCAAGAAACCAAGGCAGCCAGAACGAGAGGTATTTTCAATACGCTTTGGGTCATTAGATTGTAATGTCATTATAGGAGGAGATGCAGGAGGAGGAGACCTTACTGCAGAAAGAAAAGCTTGCCTCGGAGAGGCTCAAGCTTGCTCGTACATTCAGCGAATAAATTTAGCTGAGGAAGATCGCCCGAGAAAGGTGAATAAAGAAAAATTGGTCATTGGGTTTTCGAAGAATGATCTTGCAGGAGTCTTATATCCTCATGATGACCCACTAGTGATCAAAATGAGAATGAAGGAGGTAATGATTTCAAGAGTACTGGTCGATAATGGTAGCTCGGCAGACATCATGTTCTACTCGTGTTTCGATAGTTTAAATTTAAAGCTATCTCAACTGGAGCCTTACCACAGACCCCTCATCGGTTTTGCTGGCGAGAAAGTGTTTCCACTTGGGACGATCAAGTTGGATATATTAATTGGTACGTGGCCTGCTTGTCAGACAGAAAGAATACGCTTTTTCGTGATGGATAAGAATGTCTAGTCATCGTACAATATCATCATGGGAAGAGTAGGATTGAAGAAGTTCGAGGTTGTACCATCTACAGTGCACCAATGCCTAAAATTTCCAACAAACTTTGGAGTAGGAGTTATGAAAGGTGATCAGAAAGTAGCTCGGGAGTGCTATTATTCATCCGCCGAGCAAGATGAATTGGAAGAATCAAAGAAAAATACAACTACTTATCAAGTGGATGAAGGTGCAGAAATTGAAACCTTGGATCCTCGGGATGAGTCGCAACTCGTGAAGGGTCAAGTGGTGGAAGCTACTGAAAATATCATTCTGGACGGCGAACACCCTGAACGAACTACTCAAATAGTTTCATCATTGGAAGCCTCACTAAAACAGGAATTGATAACTTTCCTTAGAAGCAGAAGACAAACTTTTTCCTGGAGTCATGAAGATATGCCTGGGATTGACCCAACCTTCTTATGTCACGAGCTCAATGTGAATAAGGAGATCAAGCCTGTGAAGCAGAGAAGAAGAGTATTCAGTCCCGAGAAGAATCAAGCTATACAGGAGGAAGTCGAGAAACTCCAGAAAGCTCGTTTCATTGAAGATGTTAAATATCCAGATTGGTTAGCCAATGTGGTGATGGTAAAGAAGAAAAACAACAAGTGGAGGATGTGTGTAGACTTCACCGACCTCAATAAAGCATGCCCAAAAGATCACTTTCCACTTCCCCGAATTGATCAACTGGTGGATACTACCTCGGGACACAAGTTACTGAGCTTCATGGATGCTTATTCTGGTTATAATCAGATCAAAATGAAACCCGAAGACAGGGAGAGTACTTCTTTCATTACCCCTAGGGGAACTTATTGTTATAATGTTATGCCTTTTTGTTTAAAAAATGCAGGTGTGACATATCAGAGGCTGATGAACAAGGTCTTTGATGAACAAATCAATGACAACATGGAAGTCTATGTTGACGATATGCTGACAAAAAGCAAGAAAGTTACCGATCATCTAGTTGACTTAAGCCAGACTTTTGATCAACTAGATATATATCAAATGAAGCTGAACCCGACGAAGTGCGTCTTTGGAGTACGAGAAGGCATGTGTTCTTGGGTACATTGTCAATCAGCGAGGAATTGAAGCAAATCTTGAAAAGATCAAAGCTCTATTAGGGTTGCGATCTCCAACAACGAAGAAGGAAGTACAGAGTCTCACAGGACGAGTAGCGACACTCAACAGATTTGTGTCACGAGCAACTGATAGATGTCTCCCATTCTTCAAGACACTCAGAAAGACTTTTGAGTGGAATGATGAATGCGAGAAGGCTTTTCAAGACTTAAAGAAATACTTGGGAGCACCTCCACTATTGTCCAGGCCGGTGATGGGAGAGAAATTATATTTGTACCTTACAGTATCCGAGAATGCAGTTAGCTCGGCGTTGATCAGAGTGGAGAATGGAGTACAAAAGCCAATTTACTACACAAGTAAGGCCTTCCTAGGAGCAGAGATCAGATATCCAAGGCTGGAGAAATTGGCACTAGCGCTGATTGAGGTGAGTAGGAGAATGAGGCCATACTTCCAGGTTCACACTATAGTAGTATACACCGATGTGCCATTGAGACAAGCCCTTCATAATCCAGATAAATTGGGGAGATTGATGTACTGGGCAATAGAGCTCGGAGAATATGATATAATTTATGAACCCAGATCATCACTAAAAGGGCAGGCTGTAGCAGATTTCATAGCAGAGTTCACCTATCCTGATACCCCCGAGGAGCAAAAGTTGCTCGCTGATCAACCTGTGGATGTTACAGGATCAACAAACACAAGCCCAGACCAATTTCGATTGGTAAAAGGACGTGTGGATGTTACAGGATGTGATGCAGAGATAGTTGGGAGGACTTCGGACGAGGAACAAGAGTTGCTCGCTGATCAACCTGTGGATGTTACAGGATCGACAGTCACTAGCTCAGACCAACTCCGATTGGTAAGAGGGCAAGTGAATGTTACAGGAACATTAAATTCGAGCTCATACCAACCTCGGTTGGTAAAAGGGCAAGAAAAGATGATCGACGAGGAACGAGAAAAATCCGGGGAGGATGACAGGAAGCAACAAATATTTCACCAAGGAACTCCGACTGATCAAAAATTTGATGACGAGTTACCTATATGGAGGTTATATGTAGATCGCTCATCTTGCACTGCAGGATGTGGTGCGGGGATAGTTCTAAGCACTCCAGACGAGGTCTACATGGAATACGCTTTGCGTTTCCAATTCAAAGCTTCCAACAATGAGGCTGAATATGAGGCCATGATTGCAGGGCTTACTTTGGCAAAAAATTATGGAGGCACAGCAGGTTGTGATCTTCAGTGACTCTCAATTGATTGTAAACCAAATAATGGGAGTATATGCAGTTAGAGGAGAATTAATGATCAGATATCATGTAAAGGGAAAGGAACTGTTATCAGAATTTGCCGCTATTCAACTAGTTAGAATACCAAGAATGGAGAATGCGAGAGCAGACGCCCTAGCTCGACTAGCATCAGCTACTCGCACCGATCTACGACGAACAATCCCAATTGAAGTGTTAGCTGGTCGGAGTATAGATGAAGATCTGAAGATGAATTTTATCACCCTTGATTTAGGACCATCTTGGATGGATCCCATCAGGGTATATATCGATGAAGGAGAGTTGCCAACTGACAAGCTTACAGCCAAGAAATTGAATTTTAAAGCTGTTCGGTATGTACTAACTAATGGTGTTTTATATAGACGATGAATTATGGCAGGTTTGCAAAGATGTGTACATCCCACCGAGGTGAAAGATCTAATTGAAGAGATCCATGAAGGGTCTTGTGGAGCACATGTAGCAGGTCGGACACTTTTACAAAGGGTGATGACGCAAGGATACTACTGGCCGACGATGAGGGCAGATTGTATAGCCTATGCCAAGAAATATGACAAGTGCCAACGCTTTTCCTCCATCCGAAGAACTCCACAAGCATTGTTGACACCCATAACTTCCCCTTGGCCATTTGCCATATGTGGAATTGATTTGGTTGGACCACTGCCAACGACCCGAGGAAGGTTTAAGTACCTCGTCGTCGCAGTGGATTATTTTACTACGTGGGCAGAAGCTGAGCCACTCATTGATATGACCTACGAGAAGGTGTACCAATTTATTTGGAAGAACATCATTTGCCGATATGGTCTTCCTCATGCTTTCATCACAGACCATGGAACACAATTTGATAACGAGGAGTTCGCTGCCTATTGTCATCAATCAAACATTTTGAAGGTTCATTCAGCACCAGGCCATCCTCAAAGCAATGGACAAACTGAAGTGACAAACAGAACGCTGCTGAACGGTTTGAAGAAAAGATTGGATGATGCGAAAGCGAATTGGATCAAAGAGTTATAATCATTACTCTGGGCTTACCGAACTACTCCCCGAGTAGCAACTGGAGAATCACAATACATGCTGGCGTTTGGAAGTGAAGCTATCATACCTGCCGAGTTGGGTCTCCCCACACACAGGGTACTAAATTTCAATTCCCCTGTCAGCGATTTAATGAGAAGACTGGATTTAAACATGCTCGAGGAAGTTAGAGAAGAAGCAGCTATTAGAAATGCTGCTTTCGAGCAGCGAACAACTTTGTTCTACAACAAGAGGGTGAAGAAGTGCGACCTGAAAGAAGGAGACTATGTGTGGAAGAAAGTAATTCAAAAGCATAACAAACTGGAGGAAAACTGGCATGGACCATACCGAGTTACAGAAGTTGTTCGACCAGGAACTTATCGAATAGCCACTTTAGAAGGGGAGGAGTTTAAAAATGCCTGGAATTTAGAGCACCTGCGCAAGTATTATCAGTGATGTATATGTAACACAGTTTCCATTAGTATAAATAAAATGAAAATATTCTGCAAGTCTCTCTGTTTATTAATTTTTTTTCCGGGAATGCTAGTGCTATGCACTACTCGGCAAAGCTCGGCAGACTACTCAACGAAATATTCCTAAAAATGCCAACCTGTTTGGCTAGGAAACGAAATATTCCAAACTGTATCAACATAGTTGGTCGACGAGGAGAAAATATTTCAAACTGTACCAATATAGTTGGTCGACGAGGAGAAAATATTCCAAACTGTACCAACTTAGTTGGTCGATGAGGAGAAAATATTTCAAACTGTACCAACATAGTTGGTCGACGAGGAGAAATATTCCTAAAAATGCCAACCTGTTTGGCTACAGAACGAAATATTCCAAACTGTACCAATATAGTTGGTCGACGAGGAGAAATATTCCTAAAAATTCCAACCTGTTTGGCTAGGAAACGAAATATTCCAAACTGTACCAACATAGTTGGTCGACGAGGAAAAAATATTCCAAACTGTACCAAATATGGTTGGTCGGGGATAAAAACCTACTAACTGTAGTTGGTCGACTCGGAGAATTTATCGACTTTGGTTAGTCGAACACATTTTATGAAAAAGACAAAAATTTACCAAGTATGGTTAGTCGGGGATCAACTCTCACTAACTATAATTGGTCGACGAGCACAATTTAATAACCTTGGTTGGTTGAATTTTTTTTAAACATAGTTATATTCATTACTTGATTATTGAGCAATCAAGAAGCATTACTAATACTTGTAGCTTTTCAATTATTATTGAAATGGTCGACAAACAATACAATACTTGTTATCTTTTTAAAGATACATGAATATAAAGTGTTTGATATTTACAAGACAATAGCAATTAAGATTTGCAAGCAATAATGAAAATCTTTCACTAAATTCGAAATAAATTACAAGTTACATTGATAATAAAATGAAAATTACATACTAACTGTTACATTGAAAATTCCTATTCTATTGGTTTTTTCCCCTCAGCTTTCGATACAGGTTCTTCGCCAGCAGGCGGATCATTGAAAGACTGAGGAGAAATGATGAAGTTCAAATCCTTCAGCATCCTGACGTTCATCATAGAAGGTCGATCTAAAAGATGCTCGGGACGAGATACCTTAATTTGAGAATGTAAATTATAGTCACCGAGGTATTTTGCAATTAAGCTCCAAGGAATGGCACGAGATGGGATCCATTCCATGTCCAAATTATATGGTGGCACAGGCAAGTCGAGCAACCCGGGATCATGGTAGTCCCACAGATAGTGTCCTTGTTCGAGCTTCAACACACCTAAGGCATTCATCCAGCCTTGTTTGTAGCCCTCATTGTTGGCATTCTGGATACGATCATCCAAGTGGAATAGTGCTTTGTTGTATCCAGCCATCCAAAACTCCCTGGGTTGTTTATGGAATTGATATGTTAGCCTTTCAAGCTTCTTGTGCAGATTCTTGATGGAAAGCTCCTTACTCCCCAAGACTGATTTCTGTGCAGAGAGCTGTTTCTCTAAGCCCCTTATCTTCTTCGACATGTCAGACAAAGCTTGGTTCTTTGCCATTAGTTGGAAGGCCTGGTTCTCTAAGGCATATGATGTCCTCTGTTCCTCGACCAGCACCCGAGTTGCTCTTCCTCATCCCTGAGGAGATGTGGAAGTGCCCGACCTCCTCAAGGTGTCCAACTCTTCCCTTAATTTGGCATTCTCAACCTCCAAAAATGAAAATCCCTCGTCAGTCACTGGGATTAGGGCTATTGAAGAAGAAGCTGCAGACTTCAACTGCGCTAGCTCCTTCTGTAAATTATTATTCTCTTGCTCCAGTAGCTCGGCAATCTGTCTGCACTGTTCAACCTCACCCTTCAAAGTTCTCTCCCTCAGATCATACCCAGCAAAAAGCTTCTCGTAGCCCTTGTCAGCAACGATCAGCTTATACTTCTTCTCGTACCCCTCATGCAGTAAGGCAGTTGATTCCTTGTACTAATTATGAAGGTCTTCGAGGGTACACTGGAGATCCTCGATCATTTCATAGTAAGACACATTATTGGCCACAGCTCGCTCAAGTAAACACTTCAGGTACTGATAAGCTTCAACTGCCTGTTCTGAAGCATCATGACCAAGGATGTCGGCAACTTCTGATGCACTCAGGTCTGTGTGACCAGCCTTATACTATTCATGACATTGTTGCATCATCTTTGTATCATTGGCAGATAGCAGATCCATCCTGGCCAGAAATTAGCAAAGAAAGAAAAAATAATCATCAACAAGAAAAGCAAACAGAGTATGAATAGAAGAGAGGCAATCGTATGGAAGAAAACTCAAGTTTTATTAGATCATAGTGCAGAGTTACAAAGATTTTGGGTTACATTTGACAAAAAAGAAAAATAGAAAGAGAAAACCGAAAAACACTACAACTTTTCCTTATCTCCCAAAACCTTCTCGGGAGGTTGGGAAGAGGAGGCAGGTTGCTTGGAGGGAACTGTGACTTGTTCGGAGAGCACCAGCTGTTGCTCGAAAGAAGAAACTACTTGCTCGACAGCAAGCTGGCTGGTTAGGGCATATTCTCCCACTACCATTGAAGACTCCTCAGAGGTAGCTTCGTCCTCTTCTAATTCTTCTGGAGTAGGAGGGGGACCAGGGATGTGTCTCTGAAAGAGCTCGGATGACTCGTCGACCTTCAATTCTTTAAGGGCAGCAACCCATCCGTCCCTGAAATACTTTACACTGCCATAATCCACTTGAGAGACAATGGAAGCACATCCCTTATCCCAACCTTTGTCCCAGCCAGAGATGAAGGACTTCTTCATGGCATCTTTCCTTTTGGCCATCTCCAATGCAAGTTTCTCGGACAGCAAAACACCAGCAGCTTTCAGTTTTTGTTCAGCTTCCTCCTTTTGCCGAGTTATTTCCTGGAGTTGGACCAACCTCTCCTCAGCAGCCTTGAATTTATTTTCAAATTCCCCAGCAGTATGGAGCTTCACATCGAGATCTTTATTAGCCTTCTCCAAGGCATTCACTTTCCTCTCTAAATCCCTGGAGGCCTTAGCAACTCGAGTTTTCTCCTGCTCGGAGGAAGCAAGTTTCTTCTCCCAAACTGCCTTATCAGTATCGTACCTCTGACGAGATTCCTCCAAGGACTTGGTAGCTTCTTCCAGAGCTCCCTCCACACTATAAGAGGAGCAAGAAGCTTTGATTGCTTTATCCTTCTTAAGGATTATGTTGAAGCAGCTCGTCAACTGTAAACAGAAAAAGAAAGCAAATTCAGAAACAAATATGAGAAATAACAAAAGGAAAATATGAAAAGTTCAAAGTAAAAGTACTTACTGAAGCAAGATGACGAGTAGCCAAAGAAGTAACCATATCCCGAGTAAGGTTATCTTCATTACCTTGCACCTCGGGAATGGTCAAGGACTTTACCGAGCTCATGTCAGAGCTCGGGGGAACAAATGTGGTAACCCCAGTCCCAGCAGCTGGGGGCTAAGCAGTGGTGCCAGCCAAATTGACCGAGGAGCTTTTCTTCAGCCTCCTCGAGGAAAAAATTACAGATTCAACCAAGGATTAATCCTTGGTCGGTGATATCACAATCACCTTTTCAGGAGCAGCAGAGCTGCTCGGAGCCACTGCGGGCTTCTCAGCAATCTTCGCAAGAGCAGCTGGAGGAGCTGCAACAGTTTTCTTTGTCCCCTCCCTTGGGACATCAATCCTAATCCTTTTTACCTCCCCAGAACCGGAGGCAGTTTTCTCAAACAGAGCAGGAGTCCTTCTCTTCTTCATCCTTACGCTCAACGCAACGTGAGATTCTGGCGAAGAACTTGCAGAGGGTGGTACTGGCTCTGCTTCACTGACCACTGGACGAGCAGTGAAAGAAGTTGTATAGCTTTTGTATTCAAGCAGATAGGAGGCTGATCGAATGTGCTCGTCAGCAACCCTTTGATGCAATCCCCAGATAAGTCCCAAATGCCTTATATTGACATCTGTTTCTTTTGGGCACTTTCTCTTGCTATCAACTGCAAATAAACAGACATTGTTATCAGTAACACATTTTATCAAACATAAAACAAACATGATTTCGAGATAAATAAAATAAAATAAAAATAACCTATCCCATTGCCATAAGGAGGGCCTCTGGGACCCTGGTAAACCTCATCTTCGGTCAAATGAGGGTGTTGCCAATTTTTTACAACAACCCCATGTTCAAAATAATCCATGTTGGCATCAGGGAGATTGACCTCTAAGGCTCTATTTATAAACCTAGTTTTCAAATAATAAATATTATCATTAACTGCCCATCTATAGCAGTACATGATTTCTGGAATTCCTATACGAGTTCCATGCACTTGATTTAATTTATACACCCCATTAACTATTCTCCATATGTTGGGGGCTATTCTTGCAGGAACAACATCAAAGTACTGACAGAATTCCAAACACAGAGGATGTGGTGGAAAAGAAAATCCACACTCGGCAAAAAAGAGACCGGTGAACCAATGTCCCTCAGCCAAATTGAAATAATTAGAAGGCTCAGAAAGCTCTTCCAAGACAACCTAAGAGGGAATGGAAAAATCAGATCGAAATTTGTCAAGAGATTCAACAGATTAAACCATGGTGATTAAAAGAAATGAAGAAAAAAGAAGAAGATCTTACAGGAAAAGAGTAGAGCTGATGATGACAGATGATGGATGAGATGAATACACGAGAGAGCAGAAGACAATGAAAAACTCGAAGATGAAAATTTGAAAAGATAGAAGACGATGGGAGTCTCTGTGAAGTTTAAATACCTTACCTTGGAAACTGGCGAAATAATGATTATAAAAAGGATGATTACGTTACCGGCGGCTAAAAAGGCATTAAATATTGGCGCGGGAATCAAAGTGAACAACAACGGCTAAAAAGATGAAAAGTGACGCGGGAACCAAAGCGAGCAGAAAAGTCCAAAAAAGCGTGATTCTACGAATTAGGAAGGAGAAATAAATACAAGGGAGACGATCCTAAAAATCAAGAAGAACTATTTAAAGCTACCGTATTCCGAGAAAGAATGTTCCATACTCCTCAAATTTCGAACTATGAAACATTGGGGGCTTCTGTTGATACCAAATTTAATTTGCTGACTTGGACCAACCATATGAAGACACGTGGCTATCTACATTGAAACAACAAGCACTTCCGAGATGATAATACGCTCTGAGGAACTCTTATGCTCCGAGGAACAAGACCTCTCCGAGGAACTCTTACGCTCCGAGGAACAGGACCTCTCCGAGGAACTCATTAGCACCGAGAAGCTCAGGCGGTCCGAGCTGCATCTCGAACAAATCATTAATAGCTGGATAACCAACTGTTCAACTGATTCATTAAATGATTATCATTCAGACGCACACGCAAAGAGGGCATTAAATGTATTACCCTTTCATATGTATATCATTTAATGTATTACCCTTTCACATTACATCCTGAGGGCTATAAATACATTGTACAATCCTCATTGTAAGGGATCTGATCCTAAATACAAACTTTGGGATCCAGAATGGAATATCTTGTAATCGAGAAGTCCCAAACATTCAGCAATAAAATAACAGTGGATGTAGGCCATTCTTATAAGGTTGAACCACTTTAAAATCTTTTGTCTCATTTATTTATCTGTGATTGAATTATTAGAGTGATCTAATTTTTACATCAACAGAAACAATGGATAAAATTTCACCACCATAATTTCCTTTCTGAAATGATCCATATAAACCAAGCACTGACCTACAACCATTAATAAATACATCTATAGAGGCCTTGAATGCAACACAAAATGAGACAAATTGTTGATCATTTGGATCCCTTGTCCAATCAGTAATACTACCTGGATTTGATACATGTACATGCCTTGCAATTTCAGGTACCAACCTAAATGCATCACTGTAACTACCATGTATCCTCTCATTAACAATGCTTTTAGCATAATATCCAGTTTGGTATGATATCTTCACTGCATGTTTTTCCCAAATTGCAGCTTGAATATCTCTGGGTTTCATTTCCTTGTGATTCCTCATCATCTCTTTAACCTCATTAGCAACCTAAGTTTCCTTTGCCATTGCATTACTGCCTTTCGGGTTTGATTTGCAAGTAAGTAGCCCCATTAATATTTTAACTTTGGTAGTTGGTTCATGTGATAACTTCCTTACATACACAATCCACTTAAAGTTAGGATCCCTACAAATCAATCAATCTTTGAGTAATTGTTATGCCTCAGTTTATACAACTTCTTGAATATTACAAATTTCCTCATGTATTTCCTATAATCCAACATTATTGTCCATTCCATTCCAGACGACAATTCTTGTAAAACTCCATCCCTACACTGATATTAGCTTCCATCCAATGTTCCATCTTTGTACAAAATTTTAGTTTTAGCTTCAAAGTCTTTAAACTCTTTCCTAGCAGTATTTATATACTCATGTATTACCCCATCCTCTCTATGCTCATGTCCACCCTCTGTGCCTTCTCCATCCTCTATATGCTCATGTCGTACCCCTTTAGAGTCAAAATACCCACACAATGTTCATCAGCCTCACTGTCTAAGTGATAACATTCTTCAGCATTGAGTGTGTGTGAACTTATTAAAGATCACTCATTAATAGGATTCTCAATAGGCTTCTTAATGGGCTCTTCCACCCTAGCATGAAGTGGTTCTTCACATATATGCAATGTACTCTATAATAAGTTGGTGAATGACCAATCACCACCAGCACCTTCTGCATAAGCAAACTCTTCCTCTTCATCACTAAGTGATAATGGATCATCAGGAGTGTTTGTAAAGGTGTTGGAGAACAAGTTTCTAATCCTATATGATCTTCTCAGGCCTAAAGAAGTAGGGTTTGCTTTTTTGGACACTTTTGAGGTGGCTTCATCATTGAGTCTTGGAGATTTTCTTACATTTACAGGTGATTTAAATTTTCTTTGGGGAGTTTTTGGTGATTTCTTGGGAGGGATGAAAGTAGATGGCAAATTTGGGTCTTCTAAATAAAAATGGTACCCCCTAAAGTCCTCTACCAAGTTATCCCACATGTAAATTAACTGAGCATCATTTTTAATGGTCCACAATATTCCATCTTTAACCCATTTAATATCCATACCCTTCAGACTAATGTAGTTTTCAATGTCATTTGCCAAGTTCATATAACATAATTCATCACCATCAATGTCATTCAAAATAACCCTCCCCCCCACCACTATATTTTCTACTATATTTACTCCATTTTCCCTCGAAGTGTACTACTAAATTTCTATTACCATGCAAAGCCGTTTTTCAAACCTAATAAAGACAAAGCAAGAAGTAAAATAATTGTTGAAAAAAGAAACCCTAGACAAATAAGTTCTACTTTATTTATGAGAGAAGCAAAATCAAACGATAAACTACAAAACCCTAGAAAAATGGATAAAAAACAAAACCCTTTATAAACAAATAACATAACAAATGATCTTCGAACTAAAAAAACCCTAAATCAATATTGAGAGGCATTCCCCAAAAATGAAGATTTTCAAATGATCAAAATGTTGATATCATGTTGAAGGTTTGAACTCGTTGCAAAACGTTGTACATAGGATTGAAAATTGAAATATTGTTTGGTTCGATCGTGAGAGAGAAAACATCCAAAGGAAAATTAATGTTTTCATTTGTATATAGGGTACATGCATCATTTTATCAAAGGGTATTATTGGTAATTGGCTGAATAAAGTACAACTGCTAACAGAAGTTAAGGCCAGACGTTAGTTTAACACCCATCCAATAATAACTAAAACTAGCGTACCCCAGGAACGAAATACTATAAACAAATGTACCCCAGACAGTAAATGACCCTATAATTAATAACAAAATAGTTAATTATTTTAATATTCCTAAAATCATAAAATTTAACACATTTGATCACGTTTACATACTAAAATTAACAACACAATCAAAAGAAACCATGATCTAGGGCTAAATGCCTATTCTTCATAGAAGAAACACAGTCACACTATAAAAAAACTGACTTGTATAGTAGTTAAACATATTAACGTCATACAATCTTCTATTTTCATAGGTGCATGAAATGAAAAATGAAAAAAATTGCCTACGACCAAGAGTTAGTGAAATTAAATGCAACATTTAGTTCAGAATTCGAAGGTCATCGAGAATATATCACGAGAATTAACTCATAAATCTCTGTTTTTCAGTCTGAGATTGAGAGACAAAATGAGACCAACAACATGGTGAGATGAGAAAAGAATGAAGAAATTACATGACTGAAATTAATTACTTATAAATATATGTTTTTTAGTCTTAAATTAATACCTTGTAGTGAATATCCACTTTAATTGACTTATATTTATAGGCATAAAAGAAACATAACTTCATTCACATGTATGCAGAACATTAGCATGTTAGCTAGATCATGACTCGATATCTATATACAACATCTCAGACTTATTGTGTCAATCACTATTTTCAAACAATATGAGTACCCAAACACACTTACATATCTCAAATATGACTTCATGTATGTATGCAAATAATGTATGCGTCAATATCTTTGGAATATTATAGATGATCGATTGTTATACATCTATATTGGTTAATCAAGTCAAGAACAATGATAATATAAAAAATTTGCATGTCAACGTATGGTTGGGTACGGATTATTACACACAATAATTACTTGTTCTTATTAAGTAATCTACAATAGCTCATGTATTTTATTAAATGTACACAAATTCATCATGCCATCCACATTTATCTTTAACTTATCAAAATAGAACCATTTATATTTCGTAATTTATGTGTTTAACTTGACTAGTATAATCTATTCGTTAAACACTATATATTATGTGAATTCTTGTAAAGATTACTAAGACAATTATAAATATTATTGTATACATTAGCATGATATTTTACTCTGCCTAATATGTCTCCACCTTTGAAGAATCATTTGTGTACTAAAACTTGGATCACGTACGACTAAAACCCCACATTCTCCATTTATATCTGTAAACATATTTTAAACATTATTAAGACAGTTAGATATGTGATTGTGCATATTAACATGATACTTTACTCTGCCTAATATGCCTCCATCTGAAAAAATCATTTATGTACTAAAACTTGGATCGCGTACGACTAGAGCCCCACATTCTGTATTTATAATTGTAAATGTGTTTTTAAATATTATATCTAGAAATAAGATTGTCCACATGTTAGCATAATATTGTACTCTGCCAAATATGCCTTCACCTTAAAAAATCATTTGTTTATTAAAACATGGATCACATACTAAAAACCCACATTCTCTATTTATATCTCTAAATGTATTTTAAATATTATTAAGATAGTTTGGAATACGATTGTAAATATTATTTTGATACTTTACTCTGCCTAATATGCCTCCACCTTAAAAGAACCATTTGTTTACTACATTTATATATTCAACAACACATATGGTAGAACGAGGAGGGCATGGTTATAGAAAAGACGCTGAAAATCGAGAGGCTCGACATCGATAAGACCCTAAAGATCTAGACGCTCAACACTGACAAGAGCTTGAAGAATTAGAGATTTTCCACCAACAGATGCTACTACAAATAAATACTGGCATGATAAGAGAAGTGCAGAGTTTGTTCCAGAGTATTACCCCACATCATGCTTTCAGTACACCAACGACCCATACCAACTAGGTACTAACACATATTTATCATTATAGGATTGATACAATTTATATATATAACTACTTATTATGTATAGAGAGAGATATTTTGCTAATTACACATATATTTTGCCTTATATCTTAGTTATTTTATGTCTGTATATGTATGTGTGGGAGTGTTAGGTAGGATACATGGGATTTTTTTCCTATTGGATATACTGTATGTATTTTAATATTTTTTGAGGGAAAAATTCTCCCTTTTGAAGTTACTTGTTTACAGTGTTCTTTCTATTGCTATAGTTATTTTTTATTTAATTTTAATTTTTAATCAGGTTGGTTTTCATGATTAAACAACGAGACACTATCGATCTCTTTTTATATATTAAGTGCTTTAAAGATGATTAATAATAAGATATACAAATTTTATGATGTTTTAAAAGATTATCATATATAGGAATTATTAAAAAAATCATCTCTGTTTAAGGTAATTGACCAGGAATAAATCTTATTGTTGATGGACACATTTGGTGGACGACAAATCATTGAAGTCATTTTGTTTGAGGTTGTATGCTTCAAGATCATGGGCTTACTTTGCTGACATCATTTTATGTTAGGAGTATGTGAGTTTTTATGTACTTTTGCTAATGAGACTAGTGGAATATTTTAAAAACTAATTATTACAATTAATGTTTTGGTAGACACGTTGTTAGACGTGTTGATTGTGTAGGGATAAATTTTACTTATATGAACTATAATTCTAGTTGAATGAGAAATGAGTTGTTAGGTTATTGAATAATCTTTTAACTGAGAAATGTTGAAATGGGTGCCGAAGATGTTATATATTGTTTTAATAGGTTTTTATTTATACTTGTATAGAATATATGCTGGAATGTTTAATTCTAAATTAAACTTTAGGGACAGATTTTACCATCCCTAATTCTTTGATGCCCAAAATTTTGGCATTCCACCATTATTTTAGGATGGAAAATGCCGTCCCAAAAACTTTATTAAAGACAACATCCTTACCATTTAAAACGAGTCCCATAACCAATGAGATTTTGAGACGAATTAGTTCTCACAAAAAAAACCCTTTTGAGACGATTATTGTCGTCTAAAAAACTATTTAAAATGGGTTGCGAATAAAACTCCCTTGATTTGTGCCAAATATCGTCCCAAAAAGTATTTGAGATGGCTAGAGTACCTTTTGAGACCGCTAGAATACCGTCTCAAGAAGCAATTTTTTTGTAGTGATTAAGTTTATGCATGCCAACAAGATTTTCATTCTACAAGATGACCTACAGGGAGAAAGAAAGGACTCCATCCTTCTTAATAAGGATAATAATGACCTAAGAGCTGAGCTTGGGAGAGATAAAAAATCTCTACCAGATAATCAAGTTGGAGAAGGAGCTTCCTTCCTTGAGTAGGAGAATGAACAGCTAAGAGAAGAGCTGGAGGAGGAACGAAAGTCCTTGCATGACAAGGACGCGATGATCAAAAGTTTATCTTCCTCTCAAGAAAAGGAGAAGGGTTAGCTAACGAATGAGCTGAGAAGATAAAAAATTCTTTACACGATAAGGAGGCAATCATCAAAATCCTATTCGAGATGCTTGATCACCTAATGGTATAATTCTATAAGAAACCTCGCCAAGTGTGGAATGATGACTATAAAAAGGCTATTCTTAGTTTTGATGTTTCTTTGAGTGATGCTCGAAATTTTTCCTACAAGAATGATTAGATTAATGACTTGGTAATCACAAATGTTCCCAATGATTTTAAATTATGGTATTGGTATGATCCCTACTACCCCTAATATCAAAATCATCCTTATAATCTTGATGCCTCATGGATCCCAAAATATGTCATTTCGATCATTTGATAATGACGTACTTGGGTGACTTTGGGCTCTACGACGATGACGAGCTAAGACGTCATACGCACTTAGTCAACAAGCTGACCCTGGAGGGCTATTAAAAATTAAAAACTTAGTTGGCACAGTCAGGAATTGTGGGTCGGGTGTTTCACTTACTAGAAAGGGTCTCTCAGAGAACGAATCTCTCTAATCGCACGAATTATCCAACTCTAATTATTTGTTCATTATAAATAATTCATGATTTTAATTACCTTGTAATAATTTCAAGTATTAATGGAAATTTCAACATTTTTTGTCACATAAAAACTTAAGCCTTGATCCAGAAAAGCAAAAATGCACCTATTTATGGGGTCATCTCCCAGCTAAGATTATTTTGTCCCGATCGGTGTTAAGTGCCTAGGGCTTCTCCATAAGCCTTTTACCTGCCATGGGAAATTTTTCTAGGTATTGTTTGTCATCAAAACCAATTGGTTCTAGATGCTAGAGGAACATATGGTGGTTTTTGGCTGACCAACCATTCAGTTTTAAAGAAGGCAATTAAAAGAAGATAGACATTGAGTGATAGATAATACGCTAAATATAATCCATTTGATTAATTGATCTTATTTATTATATATTCACTACCTGCCACATGGAATAATGAACAATAAAAACGTGAGTTCTGAAATGGAAATTCAAACTAACGCTTGACAAATAAAATTTTCTAGAAACTAATTCAAAAAGACTGAAATGAATTGAAACTAAAAGTAAAATTTCTTGAGGTTGGTTGTGTTCCATTATTGGGGGACGTCTTTGACCTCAATTATTTTTAAGTGGTAGGCTCTTTGCAAGTTGTCTTTGATAACTTTGAATGGACCTTACCATTGAGGTCCAAGCTTTTCGTTTGAGGGATTCCTTACATTTCCACACAAGCTTACTTAAATTATTATCCCCAACCTTAAAGCTCCTCACCTTAACCTCCTTATTGTATTTCTTATCCAGCTGTTGTTAGTAGGAAGCGAGCTTTATGAGGGCTAATTATCTCTTTTCATCTACTAGGTTATGATCAGCTATGATTACATTGCTATTAAGATCTTGGTGACTAGGGAGAAATTTATGGTTGTCAATACTATTTCTAATGGAATGAATACTTCCACCCCATATTCTATAGCAAAGGTTGTTTCCCCTATCTACCTCTTGGGCATAGTTCAATATGCCCGAAGAATGTGGGGAAGCTTTGTCGACCCATGCGTCCTTCACTTCTTCCAACCTCTTTCTTAACCTATCGAAGACCATTTTGGTGGAAGCTTCTAGATGTCCCTTAATCTGGGGAGTATGCCACCGAACTATAATAATGCCTAATCTTGTGGTCCTTACAGAAACTTTGGAAGAGGTTGCTCTTAAACTAAGTCCTGTTATCCATTATGTTGATCCGTGGAATGCCAAAATAGGTTATGATTTTCTACAAATGAATGTAGTCATATCAACATCTCAAATATTCTATAGTGGTTCTCCTTCCACCCATTTGGATAAATAGTCTATGCTGACGAAACAAACTTCCTGCTACCAGATGCAAGTGGTAGTGGACCAATAATGCCCAGTCCCCAATATACAAAAGGCCAAGGACTCTTGAGGGACTTGAGATTACCGGCATGATGATGCATAAAATTTTAGAAGAGCTAGTAGTTTTCTCATCTACGGACGTATGTGAATGTGTCTTGCGACATATATGACAACCAATACCCTTCTTTAATTGCTCTAAATTCTAGTGATTTCTCCCTGATGGATTCCACATACCCCCCCAATCAAATCATAGGTGGTTTGGTAGACGTCATCTGGGTGAAAACATTGCAAGTATGGTCCTAAGAAGCAGTTTCAATAAAGCTACTCATTCGATGACAAATAGAATCGGGTAGAATTTACCCATATTTTATTCTTTTCTTTCTTATCATCAGGAAGAACATCGTATTTCAGGTAACGAACTATCAGATCCATCCAACTTGAAGCCCTCTAGATGGCCATAACTTTCTCGAACGACCTCCCCTTATTGATATTGGTTTTTTCAATGTATTTTACTTAGATTGTGCCCTCAAGAAATCCTTTCCCAATTGCAGAATGTGTGGCTGAGGTATCTGCATGACTATTGTTCCCTCTTGGGAACTACTGTACATGTAGGTGTACGAACTAGGTGACCACGTGCTGGGTCCCTTCAAGATTTACATCCATGCATTCGTCCCTTCCATTATAGTTTCTTAATATGTGATTTGATACCATCCTTCAGTCACATAAGACACCAAGGTGATAAGCACCCAGGGATAGTGCCTTCTTTAAAGTCGAGTAATACTTCATACTCTACTTCATTATTGGAGGCTCAAAATCTTAAGAATGTCGCTTGATCGAGGACAATTTTGTTCGGGGTTACTAGCACTATCCTATGGACACCCTTATTTATAATTGGGGTGTAGCTCATTTTATCCCTCTTGATAAAATACCCTAAACCCAGCCTTACCAATGTCCCGAAAGTAAACTACCCTAAAGGGAAACTAAAAAGACCAAACCTCTATAAAATAAAACCTATATGGTTTAATTTAAAAATTACTAAAAGGCCCAAAACCGCTCCTTGGGACCTTTTGTCGATCGACTAAAGGCCTAGGGACCTTTTACTTTTTGGTCAACCATATTTTCTGCCATTCGATCATCCTTTTCCCTGGTAGTCATTACCAAACCCAGAAAATCTAATATCAGCCATACACATGTAAACTTATCCAAGATTAGTAGCCTAGGACCTTCTGACGTTTGGTCAAAGGCTTGGCACAGACCTCTATTAAAAGAGGTCCCACCAATCCTCAAAAGGGAACCAAAACCTAACTCCATCTAGTTTTTTCACTTTCTTCACCCCTGGGCATTCAAGATACTCGATATCATTCTAAAAATTCTCGAAGAACTTCTTACTTTAGATAAGTTACTTTCCCTCAGGAAAGTTTGTACTTCTAGAAAGTCTCGTTAACTCTCGAATGAGGTTTGTACTTCTGAAAAGTTGCCTTCGAAGGAAAAATAGAGGCAAACCTTTGCGCACATTTGACACTTTTAATTGTAGCCCTGCCCAAATAAACGAAGCTCTTCCTACCTCAGATACCTTAACTAGGTGCACTCTCCCGAAAAAATACAGTTCATGTTATAAGGTTAAGGAAACGTTGCCCGAATTTAGGGTCAAATACCCCACAGTTATGATAAAATGACCATATATATTTATTTCTTTTCACACAGCCTCCGTTTAGGGGAATGTTTATATTTTAAAGCCTCATTTTTAACCCAACACCTCTATTACTTTACTTGGCATGATCATATGTTAAAACAATGCCAATGAAATGCCACAATGACCAAATACAAAACATGAAAATATAATTTTTAAAATCGTTATGAGTAAAGTGGTTATGAACCGAGTCAATCCAAAACATTGCACAAACCAAATCCACCACTTCTCCAAATGAACTAAGTCTATCCCCGCGGTGACACCCCGAATATGTGTTTTCATATCAGATACTTATTAAAGATCGGCCTTTGATTAAACATTATTTTAACATATGATTATATTAATCCAACACAATGGAAATGATATATTAAGAACTAGGATGCATAAATACCATATTGTTGTACATTGTATATCCAGTATCCCGTCCCCTACACCCCTAAATATGCCTCGTTTGTTGAAACTACGTTGGCTTTCATCCCAAGACACTTCCGGTACGTAGTCACTATAATAACTATAATATGTAACGATAAAGTTTTTAATCAAGTTAATTTGTAAGTATTAGCTTTATTAGGTGTTTGGACAAAACTTGTTTGAGTTGTAGGTTAGGACTTAAGTTGTGTATCTTGTAAGTGTATGATGTGTGATTGAAGACAATGCGACAAAGCTAAAGAGACATCAAGGTTAAATTGGATTGCGTGTCAATTTTTCATCTTCAACATCCAAGGGATATCAATGAAGGTATGAATGCATATTAGTATTTGATCCCCGGATATGTCTGGTTGTTGTTCCATAAATGTTGTTTGAGGCTTTTTTATATAATATTTTTTAAAAGAAAAACATATTTTAATTTTGGTTCGTTCGAACGAGTTTAAATAGTTTATTCAAATGATATGTGAACGTGGTTAGAATGACCTTCTAATGAACATCAAATGAGGTACTTCTATTTGACAGAGGTATATTCATTCGAAGCTCATTTGACTTGTTCGACCAAGATCAACACTTCCGTTCAAACGAGGTTTTTGTTGGTTCGAATGAGATACGATTTTTGTTCGAATGAACTATGTGTTTTCATTCGAGCGAGCTTCCTTAAAAAAGGTATCTCCTCAGAAGTTATATTTTCTATAAATACTTAGGTCTAGTATCAATTTTCTTACAGATCCTTTGTGAAAATAATTTTCCAAAATAAGTCTTGTGCCTCCTAAACCCTAGTTTACGCCCAAGTTTGAGATCTAAGAATCCTTCATCTATATATCTGTTTGAGATCTCTTATGTTCTGCACCATATCTATTTTCTCTTCATTATATTAGCATTTTGAGCAGTGGATATGTGTTTGTGTTGAGAGACAATTAGACTAGACATGTGATAAATAAAATTGACGGGATACCAAGACGTCAGAACGCTCCTGCGTTGTGTGGCTAGTGGAAAGCATCCAAAAATGGTTGTGAATGGCGTTACAAGGAATGAGAAACGCATCAAGGCATGAAGGTGTCGAGTCTGTGAGTAATTCTAAGTTGTTCTTTTAAATAGACATATATCATACTGGACTTGTGTGGCAGGGTCATTTGAGGTTTTTCCCATTATGGGTTTTCATTGTACATCATCGTGTTGTGATTTGCTTATTTTATTCTTTCTTATTCTCACCTAGATTCATGCCTAGGTCAAAAATAAAATCGGTAAAACTAATTCACATAAAACTTATGGTTTTTTATAGGTGCAAAGTTTATTAAAATTGTGAAAAATTAAAAATTGGTGCTTTATATACAAACCCAAGGGCACATAGACATTCTCAGTTTTGTATCAGAACGGGTTACACTAGATTTTTGTGTTAGATCACCGTTTACTTCTTTTTTAGGGCTTAAATGGATTTTAACCAAGATGGTAGTTCTATACGTCGACCTCCATTGTTTGACGGGTCAAACTATCCTTATTGGAAGGCTTAAATTTGAATTTTCCTTAAATTGATAGATGAGAATGTTTGGAACTCAATTGAGCATGGGTGGACTCCTACCATTAAAGGTGGTGCTCCTAAATCATATGACTCCCGGATAATGACTAAAAATAAGGCATCGACTTTTAATTTCAGGGGTTTGAATGCTCTTTTTGGCGTTGTGATTGCAAAAGAGTTTAGGCACATGATGACTTTCTAGATCATTAAGAATGCTTGGGATATTTCGTAATCCACACATGACGGAATATACACTATTAGCGTAATACCCTAATTTATTTTATTTTAAATGAATTGAATTATTTATGTATCAAATTGATTTTTACGAACTATTTATAATTTCTGCGACACTTAGGACACGTACGTATTGTCTGTAACATGAAAATAGGGTCGACACGTTTATTCTCTCGCTCAAAATACAATATTTTTCATATAAACCGGATAATTGAATGAGTTTAAAACATATTATGTTTAATTATTATTTAAATTAAAGCGTGTATAAGTTTGCATAATTCAAAAGTACTTTCAATGAGAAAAAAATAGAAACATGTCTTATGCCCCCCGATACTAATTTATAGTTGGATGGAATTTTAAAAATTATAAAAATTAATTCCCGCTAAAAATTATATGCGAGTACCATATACACCCACTTGTGTAATTATCCTTTGATGACTATACTGTACCTAAATATTATAAATAGGACCTAACCCTTTTCATTTCAAAACTCATAATTAGATTTCTCTCTATATATAAACCTCTATTGGAATCCCTTTTCCCCAAAACCAACCACGGTCGCTCCTTTTCCCCCCTCCTCACCACCGACAGCCGACCTCCTTCTTTATCTAAATTAATTTTTTTTATTTTATTTCGGCCATGGATCACGAATTTCGAAGCTTATATATATATATATATATATATATGGTTGTGTATGTGCGTGTGTTTGAGATTCTGAGCTCTGACCCCTACCCATTTCCATGGTAGTGGGCGGCAACCATGGAAACCACTTTTGAGATTGGATTGTTAAGTTTTTTCTAAATATCATATGTATATGTGTGCATGAACGTGTGTGAATGTGAGTTCGATTTGGAGCCGACCACCACCCATTTCAATGATGGTGGCCGACCGACGACCAGAAAACCCATTTGGGTTCGATTATTTTACCAGCTACTGATTTTTGTAGTTAAAAGAATTTAAACAAGTTCTGGATTGAAATTGTGACTAATCGCTGTTGGATTTTTTTTAAAATTTTTATCAGACTCGATTTCGACTCAGGATTAATTTTAGGGCATTATAATTTCAATTGGGTATTATCCACTGTTAATTTTTATCCAAATTTTAATATATACTATTTATACTTGGATATATATCAAAAGAAAATCGTCGTAAACACAAAATCCCGACACATACATTTTTCTGACTATAATTGGATTCATAATTTTTCTAATAAAAGTGTCAATTTTCTTTAAAAATATGTTTAAAGAGAGTTACGACACCAAATGACTCAAAATTATGTCATTATAATCTGAGACAATATAACGAACGATTTTTATTAAAAACACGATTTTATAGTTGTTGGATAATTTGTTGTGTTGTGTTGACTAATATTGGAAGTGGCATGACAACTGGTTTACTGTCCAAATAAGAAAGGGAGTTTTTGACCACTAGTTTATATTATCCGAATGTTGACACTCGGATAATATAAAATATAACAGATAGAGAATATTAAATACCAACACGGGGTCGGATTAGAATTAAAAGTTTGAAATTAACATTTTGTTTAATATCATATATCAGAACAATACTTATAAACAGGGTTTTACGTTCACATAAATTGGAGATTTTATGAAAATAGATAAACCGCTTATTTAACCCGATTAATATTTTATTAAAATATTAATTTGTTGTTTATTCAATTTATTTAGACAAATTGGATCTCTTGATTCCATATAAAAATATTTTCCTGAAAATTTTATTATTCAAATATAAAGTTTTCATATAAATTCCAAATATTACTTAATTCATCAAACGAACTAAAGAGCGTATTTAGAATTATATATGGAATTCATATAATTATGCTTGTTAGAGCATAAGCTTTATTTGTATTTACCAAATGGCGTCAAATACTATAAACCCAAAACCTTATTCCCAAACATCGATATACCCACACTCATTTAAACTCTGAAGCCAAATAACTACAGGAGCTGGAACGCAATAATGAAAGATCCGTAAACAACACGAAAATCCTGTAAACACCGGTAGGTGGTTCTATTTCACTATTATACCTTGAACTTATGTCTTTGACATTACTGCTTGTTATATCACTATGTGATAGCCTTGAACTCATATTCTCATTTATGAACTCTTTAATATTTCAATTGTACCCTGAATATTGATTCAATCTTTTATCTGATTAAACTCAAGCCATCCTAAACATGATAACCTATTTGATTTCAGTAAATTATCTTGATTGCAGTACACCAATGTATCATGTTGAACAATGATTTAAACTGTTTTACCATATTGTAGTATGCCCTGCATGTTATTAAACTTTGGTTTCAATTATCTGATTTATAGCATAACCTACCATTTTATAACTACTATCAGTGAAACCTTTAGTAACATACCTTATGGTCCAGGGATTAGACCCGATAAATCTAATTGACCTGAAGGACTCAGATGTTGAGTGCCTTTTTGTTATATTTGCTCTACATATGAGTGCCACTCTAGCTAAGTGTGCCAAGTTATTTGGTTATTCCCTAATTATTGGGATTTCCTATTCAAGTGCATTTTATGCATTTAGCGATATTATAGCTGTATGTCTACGCATTTTCAGTCCTTATAGATGATAATTTATGGGTTATCGTATTTTAGTTTGAAGCTTATTTACAACTCGATAAACACCATATCTGGTTATAATCACTATACAATTCTTTCATATATCGCTGACTTCAGTATACCCCAATTTAGTTCTGCTGATATTTCATTTTGCTACATATTGACATATACTATTTCATATTTTGAGCATTTCAAACCCAAATATGATATTTAAAACATATTTCCATATTTACATTGTTATAGGACTAGAATTATCTACTGGGCAAAGTTTTGCGTATTCCTTCCTTTTTAGTTATTTTACACAGGTACCAATAGGACATAATGAATAGTTCAGAGATTAGTTGATACATAGAGACAAAGAAAAGTAATATTAGAAGAAAAGGAGCCTATTTAGAAAGAGAAATACTTTTATATTGTTCATAGATTTCTGTTGTAACACATTTGAGAATCAATAAATGCCTTAGTTAATTCAGTATTCATATTTATTTTTGATTTAGTAATTATCTAGTTAACCCTCACCCTCGGTAAAACTGGAATGTGACAATTAGTTTTTCCAAGTTACAAAATCTGATGACTAAGTTTAAGACGATTGGAATGTCAAACAAGTAGTCTTTTGATGAGTTATATTCCAAGTTTTTGAATATTGTCAACTCCCCATTTAACTTAGGTGAGCCCATCCCCGAGTCTAGAGTTGTGCAAAAACTTTTAAGGTCGTTGCCTAAAAGATTTAATGCCAAAGTGATGGTTCTACATTCCTTATGTGGTAGAGGATAAGAAATTCTATGCGATCTTCAAACCTATGAGATGAACATTTCCTCTAAAAAAATGAAAAAGGGTTTTGCCATGAAAGCCCGAAAACAGGATGTGTCGAATTTCGATAGTGATGGTGAGCTTGATTTGAAGAGATAGATAGGTTTTCTAGGAAGTTCAAGAAGTTTCTTAGGATTAAATATGCGAAGATATTTGAGAAGAGTTTAGAAAAAAAACCTAAGAACTTTATCAACCTTGATAAGAAGAATAATTATGGTTCTAAGAAGGTGAATAACGTGACAAGTGCTTTGAATGCCAAGGTTTTGGGCATTATTATCGTGCATGTACCACTAGAATAAGAGAAGAGGGTAAGAAACCAAGGTATACGATACCACCATTAGTGATAGCGAGTTATAATAGGAAGTTAATCCACCCATTGATCGTAACTACATCGCGTTCATATCCAGTCAAGTGGGCTAAATAATGTGCCTTCCTTGGATGAAGATGATCATGTGCATGACGGTTTATAGGTCTAGTTTTTAGGTTCCTGAGAGAGTATGGAGAAGAAGAAGAAGAAGAAGAAGAAGAAGAAGAAGAAGAAGAATAAGAAGAAGAAGAAGAGGAGGAGGAGGAGGAGGAGGAGTAGGAGAGTAAGATTTCAGTGGCATTTTGAGAGTTATACACCGAGTTGTTGAAGTTGAAAAAGACCACCTTGAATTAGAAGTTAAGGTCGAGGAACGTGCCATAGGGGATGATAATGGTAAATTGATTGAGGATCTTAGGGAACATGAGAGGACTATTAAATAGAAGATTCAGTACATTAAGGGAGAGTGAGATAGTCCTCATGGTTTGATGGAGGCATTGAAGAAGGTACTTCTCAAGTTTGAAGAGTTTAGGCATTTTCTCGAGTCTAGAATTTTGGAATTGGAAGAGAAGTTGAGAGAGTTGAGTAATGTCAAATTCGATTTGGAGTCTAGGTCGAAGAGGTTAGATAAAATTCTAGTCACCATCCAAATCATATATGACAAGTGTGGGATTAGCTTCAATTTTATAGATACCTCTACTTCTAAAGCCAAGACCATGCATTTGAGAGAGACAAACAAAGCTAGGGACGTTAGAGATCAACCTAATGGTAACATTACTCATGTCTTCACTTGCATACACTGTGGTAGGAAAGATAACCTTAGGTATTTTTGTTGTGATCTTAGAAAAGGTCATAGGAAGATTAAGGCTAGTGTCACCAAGGTTCCCCAAGACCGAGTTCATCACGTTACACCTATATGGGTTAGAAGATCCAATTTCGAGGCGCTAAATGTTAGGATTGTTAACTCTTATTTTCTTTCACATGATTCATCCCATGTTATATCTTATAAGTGATTGTGATTGCATGTTTCTCGTACACTAGTTTTGTTCTTCATGTTATATGTTTTCTAGGGTTATGACGTGTTTATCTTTTGTATTTGTATTTTTCATTTTTTGAGTCTTAATGAGAAAAATACATAAAGATTTTGTTTCTCGTTTGACTTGTTTTAAATTGGTATCATTCTGAAAAACTTTCAAACTCAAAAAGTTTATTGGGTCTTGTGTTATTTAGTTTTACACATTTTGTGGCATATCGACGTGTTTGGATCTCATTCCTTCCATATATACATGTGACTATGAAATTTGACTTTGATGTTCAATGCTTGGATTGTTCTTAATCATGTTTACATGAAGTAGTTTTAAATTAATTTTCAGTTGTTTTGGATTTTAACTTCATATGTTACTTAAGCTAAGTGAGGTGTTCTCCCAACAATCTTGTCATATACATAAATCTTTTTACTAAGGGGAAATTTTGCATAAAAAAACATTGCCCTTATTTGTCTGATATTTTGAAAAATATGAGTCTTTATGGGAAATGGCTACGAAAGGAGAAATCTCCTTTTCATTCTAGGCCATCGTTGGCAAGTGCTTAAAAACATTGAGAGGAAGTAAAAAAGAAAATTTTTCAAGGTCAAAAATTTTTCATTGATGATTCAATATTTAGATATCATCAAAAGAAAAAAGGATAATGATATAATTTTTAGGGTGTTTGGTTGAAGATCAACGGGTTTACACAATGAGTCCTACTTGAGCTAAATTGCTTTGACATTATTAATTAGAGAAACATAAAAAAATTTAGGCAAGTATGGATTGTGTTGATTTGTACTTTTGAGTTCTTTATTATAAATGTGAGGCTAAATCGAAAATTGATAATTTATTGCTGTTAAATAGATCTACTTGGACATATTTGAGTGATTGGATCATTTTCTCTTATTTCCAGTTCATGCCCCTTCACCTTATGCCACCGTGTTTAGAAACATTGATACTATGCGAGTGTGTAAAGCTTATGTGTTTGTGTCTTGTGTGGTTGTTCATATCTAAATATAGTTGTTCTTCATTGGTATATGTGTTGTTATATATATGTGTTTGTGTGTTATGTGTTTTATGTGTTGAGTCTTTACGTTTTGATTTAATCCATATGTATCTTATTCTTAATATTTTATTTATATTGGCATATGTTAGGAATATCTTGGTTTCTTATAATTAAATGCTTGTATCTTAGCTGATATCATTTGTTAGTAGTTTGGATTATTTGTACTTGTGTTGTCGTACCATTTGTCAGTGCTTGACTTGATTCGCACCAATGCATGATATATTATTTTTTTCTTACGATTTATTATGCTACTTTTAGGGGAAGATTTGGTTTTATTAGGGATAAATGTTTTATTATTTTTTTAGAAATGTTTTATTATTGTGCACCTTATTCTTTGTCTATTCTTTAATAAGAAGAGGGAGAAGTGACATCTAATTCTTTTAGCGTGGGAGTTATTTAACTTAGGAAGATATGTCCTTTCTTAGGTAGAGATGGTTAGATAAAGGCTGAGGGTTTTTCATATGCGGTTTATATATTGTTATATTCTCTTTGCATTTGAAGATTTATTTAATTATGCGGGTTAATAGTGATGCGACAGAGGTTTACACAAAAGCAAAGCTACTCAAGTTTGTGTTGTAAAGAATCTGTAACGTTTCCTTTTGGGGTTAGGAGTTGAGTCTTACTGAGCTTGACGGTCAAGTAGTTTTTTCATTTTCATTTTTATCCGGAATAGCTAAGGAGGGATATTTGCAAGGACAATTTTTTAATGGAGGCAATTTGTAAGTATTGTCTTTGTTTTGTGTTTGGACAAAACTTTTTTGAGTCATAGGTTGGGACTTGAGTTGTATGTCCTTCAATCCTATGATGTGTGATTGAAGATTATGAGGCAAAGCTAAAGTGACATCAATTTTACATGGATTTCATGCTGAGTTTTGATCATAAACATAAAAGGGATCTCAGTGAAGGTATGTGTGGCCATCCCGATCGAGATCGCGCGCCCGAGGAGGGGATTCCGAAAGGTCTCGTGGCCTTTTTTGGGAGTGCTTAGGTCATCATCAGTGTGGGGTTGATGTAAAGAGATGGAATTGCCAGCCTATTTTTCACAAAATAGGCAAAATAACATGTTGCCGCCTCAAGAGAGTGGCATCAAAGAAAAACTGATGCATACGAAACCAATAGTTCGACGATTCGGGGAATAAGTTTGAGAGTGCTCCAACAATCAATGATTAAATTGTTTAATTAAGTTCAAATATATTAATCCCAAAAATCCTAACTCTTGCAACCAAATTGTGACAGACTAAATAAATCAAACCAAGCATGAAAAGTCATTCAAAATATGTGGAAAAATTACCCAAAGGGGAAAAACCATTTATTTCACTGTAATATGTAACGACTTACAATCCCAGAAAAATATAATTTTGACACACGAATATCCACACGCGTCGATTCGTCGGTGGCGACGTTTATCAGCAACAGATCCCGCAAGAACTCTAATTTCAGCAGTAGATAAAGACCCTTCTTCTCCAAAAATTACTCCCAGATGAGTAGAACAATTGTATTTAGGGTTTAAATATTCACAAAAATGTTTGGGAAAGATTTGCAAATAAAAAAGGCATTGAACCTTGAAAAATCGAAGTTTGTTTCTTGGCATAATAATTGCAGAAACATCATTGCCAAAAAACTTGAAAACCATGTAGAATGGTCACTGCTTTAAATACATAAATTGATGCGACGCGTCTCTCAAATGAACTACAGGTGTTGCTCGAACGTAAGGCCATGTCGCTAAAATGACTTTGTGCGAGATGGCTATGTCACGCGAACGACCAACCAATCGCATTCAAACGACGTCAACGAGATTTTTTTCCTTTGCCGCTACACTTAGAAAAATTTCTTATTGCGAAGTAAAAACGTTCCAGCCCCATAAAAATAAATTATAAATTTTTTCCAAATGTTTATGTAAATAATAAACACTCCAAATAAATTATTGTACCAGAATCGTGAGTGGATTAGTGGGAACGGTTGAAGAGTACGTTGCATTTTGCATGATGCACGTATGAAGATAATGGATGCATGGAGTCGGATCAAGGCCGCCGTGGATGATCGTGTTGACGTGACAAATGTAGGGGTATCAAACATACTAACTGTGATATAGGACAAACAGAAAATTTATAGATTATAACTCGAACATTTATAAAAATATGTCCTTACAAATCTCCCCCCATGTCTATGCTGGTACATACATACAAAAATTTGAATTATGCTACCCAAATAAAAACCAAACGGCCTACAATTTAATATCCCCATTAAACCCAAAAACTGGAAATACCAAATGACATGTCTTTAAACAAACTTCAACAACTTCAAATCTCCAACTCTTCAATCTTTCTTTGTCATCGTCAGGGTGTGCAAAAATAATCCTCAATTAAGTACCTACACACATGAGATAAGAAACAATACTTGTGACGCACAACAGTTTGAAATATAATGATAAGCAAAAGTAAGTATCAACTAATGCTCAAGCAAATCACTATTAAATCAAACAAAAATTCTCCCCCATAATTCGTTCTCCTCCTTTTTATGATGTCCCAAATAGACATATATAAAAAACATAAATCAAATGCAAATGGAGAATGGGGCAAGGTAAACAAACTTTCTATTTTTGAAATTTTAAAAAATTTTCTTACAAAATATACAACAAAGAATCACACCATGAAAGAACACCAAAACAACCAATTCAGTGATCGCGAAAATGTAGGGATGTGATCAAATTAGACAAGAAAATCAATACATACAACCATAACATATGTGCACGATGAATGTTGGATGTTCCTAACGAGTGAACTCAACATCTTACTTAGGTGTAAAAATTAGGGAATTAAAAGAAATTGACTCAATCAAATCAACAAATCAAAGCTCAAAGTGATTTTCACACCAATAATGTCCAAAACGTTATAACACTTTTTCATGACTTTCAAGGATATGGAAACCCGTTTTTCATTTCTTTCCATCCAAACTCCCTCGTAAATAATTTATACATTATATTTTTCTTTCGAGGTGATGAAACTAAAATCTATTGGCCCATTTGATTTGGCATAATTTCATTTTTATTGCCATTTAATTTTTTTGGGACTCTTTTCAAATGGCGGCTTTCACGACGAGTTAAGTTTCAAATCTTGCAGCCCTTTCTCAGGATTCACTCATCATATTTTGTTGCAATTAAATCCTCACTGTATATGATTTTTACATGCACTACTCTCTTGTCAAATTTTATCGCATTTTTGTCGTTGTATAGACAAAATTGAGATGGAAACACTAAAGCCAATATGTGATAGACAAGTACAATACTCAAATAATACCTTGCATGTGTGCAATAAAGGATATAATGAGCTAAACATGTAGAAGATATCACTAATCACATTTCAATGACTCCAAAACAACGTAAAGCACATGGATGAAATGATGTAGCATCTCAAATCACTATCAAACAGTCACGTGGAATTTGGAATGAAGTTGCGACTATGGCTATCTTAAATGTTCATTCATAAATGGTGTAAACAAAATACAAAACTCTTTTTATATTTTTCAAAAAAATTTATAAAAAGAAAATCTTTTTGACTTTTTCTAAAAAAATTCACAAAAAATAAAATCTTTTTGGATTTTTCCATTTTAAAAAAATAAAAAGTAATCAAATAATTTGATACAAATGATATAATCTAGAGATAGGAATCATATGATATGAACATGAAAAATGCATCGTACTCTAGACATGGTGGCCACCCCTCAATCAACTGAGCAAATTCCTAAAGACTTTATAAGACTCTCGAATCTAAGGGCATCTAAAGGCTTCATGAAAACATCGACTAACTGAAGGTCGGTAGATACAAAACTCAAGAATATGACCTTTTACTCTACAAGCTCATGGATAAAGTGCTCGCGTATCCTAATGTGATTTGTGCGCGAATGTTGGCCTGGATTACAGGATATGTGTATCGCGCTCGAGTTATCACATGAGATAGTCATGGTGTCTTGTGGAATCCCATAATCCTCCAACATCTGCTTCATCCATAGAAGTTATGCGCAACAACTCCCGGCGGCTATGTGCTCAGCCTCCGGAGTGGACAAAGAGATGGATTTTTTCTTCTTGCTCAACCTATAGACAAGAGAAAAATCAAATAAGAAACACCCACCATAAGTGATCCAACATCCATCTGCATCCCCGAACCAATCGGCATCTGAATGGGCGAATAAACAGTCATCGGTATCAAATGAATACCAAATGCCGAGGGAAAAAGTCCCACTCATGTATCGGATAATATGTTTAAGAGCGAGTAAGTGTGACTCCTTCGAGGAGGCGCAATGAGATCATCAATAGGAAGTGAGTCATCCTCACACAAAAGGTTAGAATCAACAAACGCCGGCGGTTCGTCATCTTGCACGATGATGTTTATTGACTCCATAACCTTAAAGCTACTCAGGTTAAAAACTCGATATGCTCTACTAGTCGATGAATATCCTAACAATATTCCCTCATCACTCTGGGAGTCAAAATTTCCTAATTGTTCTCTATCTCGTAGGATGTATCATTTACGCCCAAAGACACGATAATATTAAAGGTTGAGCTTCTTTCCACTCCACAATTCGTAGGGTGTCTTAAGTGTGTGTGGATGAAGGTAAACCCTATTCACCGTGTGGAATACGGTAGACACCGCCTCTTCTCAAAAATCTCCTAGCAACTCTACGACCTAGAAGCATAGATCTAGCCATCTCCTGAATCATTCGATTCTTACTCTTAACAATACCATTTTAATGAGGAGTCTTCACGGCCGAAAATTAATGTTTGATCCCGAGAATATCACAATAAAAATCTACTTTAGATTACTTAAACTCAATGTCGTTGTCACTATGTATTCTATTGATAGTGACTCTGTGTTGATTTTGCAGGACACGACACTTGGTCGTAAGAAATTCCACAACATCATATTTCTCTTTTCGAAAGCATACAATCGAGTAACGATGTCTAATGCTGAGAAGGTTTGCTTTCAAACCTTTGATGTACAAAATATCCTCTAGCTTAGGAAATCCTGGTATATCTACTGTACCTCGTCCTACTATGCTATATTTTCTCCCATCTCCAAAGGTGACTTTACCTTCCTTGCGATCCTCTAGGTAGGTAAAAAATGAGACATCATTTGTCATGTGCCTGGAGCACCCACTATCGAAATACCACTGAGAAGTGTTATGTGCTTTGAGAGAAACATGAACAACAAGAGATTTTGCATCGAGTTTAGGTACCCAAGATCAGGTAACCTTTTGTTTGCCTTGTCATTGTTGGCTCTAATCGGGATATTAGAAGTGTCCGCTAACAGCATAGAAGTCCATTGGAACTCCTTCATTAGACTCTGAGAAGTTGCGACTAGAAACCTAACCTGCTCTCTAAGACTCGAAAAATCGCTAGTGGCAAGTGGTGGAGCAAATGTACATCATGTCCGACCCAAACTATAACAAAGCTCTCTAAGGTGGCCTTTTCTTTTACAGTAGGTACAAAAGTATATAGTCTTTGGCCAACCTTGGTTTTCTTTTCTTGGCCGAAATATTCTTTAGGGTTTTTCGTGATGGCCATATGGATTCGTAGTAAACTCAGAGACTAGTTACGGTGTTACATGAGACATGGAGGCACCATCAAAACTGATTCCCTGCCATTCACAAAACTCTAAAGAAGGGGCGAGGATCATATTTCCCATCTTTCCAGATATGTCCTCTATCTTTATATTGACCTCCCTCACTATCTCAAGGTCATGAGTAAGATGGGATACAAGGGATTCAAGTTTCTTTTGAGTGTCCATGGAGGTCTGGAGCTCACTCGTAAGACTAGCCACTTGCTTGGTCAAGTCCCCTTTCTCTTTTTTCTAAACATATCTCTCTCTCTCTCTCTCTCTCTCTCTCTCTCTCTCTCTCTCTCTCTCGTCTCTCCTAATATTTCTCTAAGGAAACTATCCTAAGTGCTAACGTTTTTCTACACTTTTTAGTTTTAAAAGAATCAACATATAAATCAGCATACGCGCGTCGTAAATCACCCTCGCTCTCACTTGTAACATCCTCCCCTTCACTCACATCAGTTCCACTGTCGAGGTGTCCCTGTGAAGTAGCGTCCTCAACATCGTGAGGTGCACTGTCAGTACTCACATGACTAGACATGAATGTTGTGAAGTTACATTTATGCGGTGACTCATCTTTAGAATCCACCAACTCGACCTCACTGTCATCACTAAGGGAGGCATTAAGAGCAGCTTTGCCTTTGACATAACGTCGCAACCTAGTAGGACACTCAAATTCTTTATAACCTCTACTGTCACACTCATAACATTTATCCATGTCTTTCTTAAGCGCGCCCTTTTTATCCTTTTCATTTTTCTTTTCAAACTTAATTTTCTCAAAAATTTTTTTATCTTTAAAATTTCCATTTTTCATTAATTTGAGAAATTTCTTGAAATTTTTTGCAAACAAGTCCAAATTTTCTAAGTCAAGATCAAACTTAAAATTAGATAAGTCTTCCCCTCTTTCTTCCTAACCCCTCACTTTTCCTAGCATGGGATTTAAGTGCTACCCCTTTATCTTTTGATTTTATCGTATTAGGAAACATGCCAATTTCATAAATCTGGAGGTCTCCTACCTATTCTTCTAATTTATGACTACTCAAATTTCCTAATGAATTTAACACAGTGACTTTAGGGATAAAATGCTTAGGCAGTGATCTCAAAATATTTTTAACTACTCTAGCATATTGAATGTGTTCACCCAAATTGAAACTAGTATTAACAATATCAAATAAGCGTGCATAGAACTCATCAAAACACTCAGATTCATGCATCATGATTGTCTTAAATTGTGTGGTTAAATTTTGCAATTTTGATTTTTTAACAGCATTAGTGCCTTCATGGGTAAGTTGAAGACCATCCCATGCTTCTTTAGACGTGGTACACGTCATGATGCATCGGAACTCATCAGGGCTGACATTTCTAAAAATTTCACTAAGCCCATGTGAGTTATATGTGCTCCATTTAAATTCTTCCTCCGTCCATGGAGTCACAAATTTTAAAGTAGTTATATTATATACAGTGACAGTGGGAGGCGTCCACCCTCTTTCACACACAACCCAAACACGTTCGTCAAGGGGCTTTAAGTGAGATGTAATAAGTTTTCCATTGAAATTGCACTTTTTTAAAAATCAATTTTTAAACCAAAATTGACATCTAGAACAAAATTTGCGGAAAAGATTACACGGTATAATTGTGTAATTGGCCCTGATACCAATTTAAGAGTGAGCCAGCAATCAATGATTAACTTATTTAATTAAGTTCCAATTTTTTAATCCCAAAAATCCTAACTCTTGTAACCAAATTATTACAAAGTAAATAAATCAAATCAAGCATGCAAAGTTAATCAAAATATGTGGAAAAATCCCCCAAAGGGGAAAAACCATTGTTTCACTATAATATGTAACGAATTACAATCACAACAAAATACAATTTTGACGCACGAATGCCCGCAGGCATCAATTTGTCATCGACGATGTTTATCAGCAGCAGGTCCCATAAGAACTCCAATTTCAACAGTTGATAAAGACCCTTCTTCTCCACAAGATTACTCCAATATGAGTAGAACAATTGTATTTAGGGTTTAAAGATTCACACAAATGTTTGGGAAAGACTTGTGAATTAAAAAGGCGCTAAACCTCGAAAAAATGAAGTCTGTTTTTGGGCAGAATAGTTGCAGAAATGTCAGTGCCAAAAGACTTAAAATGTGTAGAATGGGCACTGATTTAAAAACAGAAATCGATGCGGCGCGTCGCTCGAACGAAGTATAAGTGTTGCTCGAATGTAAGGCCATATCACTTGAATGACTTTGCACGAGATGGCTATGTTGCTTGAACGACCAACCAATCTCGTTCGAACGACATCAGCGAGATTTTTTCCCTTCGCCTCTACACATAAAAAAATTTCTTATTGCAAAGTAAGAAAGTTCCAGCCCCTTAAAAATATTTTATAAAAATTTCCCAAATATTTATGTAAATAATAAACACTCAACATAAATTATTTTACCGTAATCATTAGTGGAGTAGTGGGAATGGTTAAAGAATACGTTGCATGTTGCATGATGCACGTATGAAGATAATGGATGCGTGGATTCGGATCAAGGCCGTCGTGGATGATAGCATTGACGTGCCGAATGTAGCGATATAAAACATATTAACTATGATCTAGGGCAAATAGAAAATACCTAGATTCTAACTCGGACATTTATAAAAGTATATCATTATAAAGTTACGGAATGGGAAGGTATTAGGCACCCATCCCTCCCTTTTGGTCTCTCATGGTCTAGTGTTGTTGATTTCCTTTATTTGTCCGTAAAGTGTGTGTGCGCATGTATATATAATGGAGATCAAACTCATTCAACTCATAAAATGGGAAAGGTAGGGTGAAGTCATCCGTAATGTCCCCAAAATAATATATAAAGAAAATACGATTTATGCGTTTATCGCGATATTGATCATTATTATGAAACGACAATATGTGTTGGATGAAAAGTTAATAAGGATAATATCTATATTAATGCAAAAATTTAATGAAAACGAGGAATTTAGGGAAATTGGAGGATTTAGAGAAGTTAATAAATTAGAAAATTGAGAATATTGGAAAATTAGAAAATTGGACTCGACTATCAGGTTTTAATCTGAAACGCCTGCGTAGCTTATAAAGGCATCAAAGTCCACGTAGTTTGAATGTAGCATGGGGGTGTGGTTTATCCCATAGATCCGAACGATATTTTATTATATGTGTGCGCATAGAAAAATATGTTTTGTTTTCAAAAAGTGTGATGGATAATCTGAGGACATAACAATTTTATTGGTTGAGGTCAATTCTGAGGACCTAAGTTGTAGCGACCAATTTTATGGGTGGAAGCCAATTCTGTGTGCTTAAGAGATGACCAATTCTAAGGGTCCAACCCAATTCTTTGGGCTTAATAGAAGGGTGACCAATTCTGCGGGTCGAAGCCAATTCTACGGTCTTACTAGAGGGGTGACCAATTCTGAGGGCTTAAGTTGAAGTGACCAATTATGCGGGTCAAAGAAAATTCTGAGGGCTTAAGTAGAGACAAAAAATTTTACGGGTTAAAGCCAATTCTGAAGACTTAAGTAGAAGCGACCAATTCTGAGGGTCGAAGCTAATTTTAAGGTCTTAAGTAGAAGCGACTAATTATGAGGTCTTAAGTAGAAGTGACCAATTCTGAGGGATTAAGTAGATGCGAACAATTCTGCGAGTCGAACCCAATTCTAAGGGCTTAAGTAAAAGAGACCAATTCTGTGGATCGAAGCCAATTCTGAGGGCTTAAGTCGAAATGACCAATTTTGTGGGTCGAAGCCAATTCTAAGGACTTAAGTAGAGGTGATCAAATCTGTGGGTCAAATCCAATTCTGAGGGCTTAACATTTCTTGGGGAAATTTGGAGACTCCACTGGGGATATGTATCTTGTCGTCTGCTAGAAATTTAGGGAAGCATTTGATCTTAGGTTCCACTGGAGAAGATGGAATAATCCAAGGGTTGGATGTTTCCCAGCTGGGGAATTTTTGAATTTTGTGGTGTCCTTCGGAGACGTTGCTGGGGAGACATGAAATTGGTTTCGAGAATTCCGCTATGGAGATAAGATTACTTCCAGGGGAATGAGTGTGGTAAAAATGTTTTTCTTGGTAAAAGGGTTCTAAAATCCAATTGGAAAATTTAGGAATTTTCAGGATTTTCTGGCATTTTTAAGGAAATTTTGTACAAAATTTTAAAGTGGGTGCCGACCGGTATGGTTAGAAGGGTGAAAAACGGTAGTGGCGTGATCTTTTGTGGTACTTGGAGAAGGTGAAGGGACAATGCTAATCAATGGGTGGTAAGGAGATGTCGATCGGCATGCCCCTTAGCCTCTTATAAAAAGGGGTGGGTTCTCCTCATTTTCATAGCTTTCTGACTTGCTTTCTTCTGCAATTACCCTCTGCAAATCGTTCTAATGTTCCAAAGTCAAAGATGGCTGAGTTCTCAAGTAGTGCAACACATATGGAGTGGATTGATGCTGACGATTAGGCAGGCTTAGAATGGAGGGATAGGGTGCCCCTTGCTTTCGGCAGTGAAAATTCTTTTGACTCATTCAATCTAGTGGCGAATGAGCAGACTCTCTTGTGCGAGCCTTCATGTCATCTATCTTCTAGGGTGGGGAACCCTAGAGGCTATGTAACTATTGATAACTTTTGGTATTCTCTTCCTTTTTTCTAGGCAGATTCCCTTATTTCTTAAACTCGACAAGGTTTTTTTCTTTTTTCTTTTGATAGTGTGATGTTTCTATATTAACTATGTGTGATCGAGGGACGGCGGTGCTTAAGGATATTTGGGAGCACCTTCCATCTATGGTGCGTTGGATGGTGTCATCAGCCGGTTTTGGAAGACTTGCGTCTAACCTAGATGAGACACCTTATTTTATGGTTGTTCGTTGTGCTTTAGGGGAGAGGTGGTACGACACCACCCACACCTTTCATTTTGGATTTAGGGAGATGACACTGAATCTCATAGATGTACAACATCTGCTGGGGCTTGATTGCAAGGGGAGTGCATATTGAAGTGGATAGGATTTTGAGGGTGACATCAGAGGCGATGACTGCTGCATTGGGTGATATGGATAGGATAGTCTCTGGGGATCCTCTTCACTTCTCTCTTTTAAAAGAGTTATTGATGTGGAGGAGGATTGACGAGAGTGATGGCAGGTAGGTGCGGAAAATGTCTCTTCTGTTTATTTTGTTGGTGTTGGGGGGGGGGGGGGTTTCTCTTGGTGATGAGTGGATACGTCGTTCACTTGTGGTCACTGTCGTTCTTGAGGGTATTTTCGGACATCCGTCTTTATGATTGGGGGAGCCTAACCTTGGAAACACTTTATTATTATCTTGATGCATTCAGTCGTTGTTTTCGTAAAACTTTTACTGGAGCCACATATCTTCTTGAGCTATTCTTCATTTTTCGCATTTTCCTTTATGCATTTGCATTTTCCTTTATGTGTTTTATATTTGATTTCTTAATTGCTGACCTTTTGTAGACGTGGTTTTATGAGGTGATTGGTTTTAACACCCAATTGATAGCTTTAAAGGACAAGTCTATTAGGGACTTTTAGGGGATGTATCGATGGAGGAAGTCCAATCGACAATCAAAGAAGTCCCTTTCTCTAGAGACGGTGTGTCAGGTCTTCAATGGCCTGACGAATGAGTAGGTAATTCCCCCTTTTTTCTTGAGATTGTATTTCCCTTGATGGTATTTTCCTAATATTGGCATTTCTTCTCTTACTGGGGAATTTCCAGGTGACCTTTTATCCCTGGGGGATGGCTATCCAACATATGGGGTTGACTGTGAGACATGCACAGATGCAACATTTGCTGGCACATAAGTTTGGCTACTCTTGGTAGCTCAGGGAGATAATAGTTTGACATATTGTGCAGGATGAGGTTACAGTGCCACCGATGAAACCCCCGGTGTATATGAGGAGAGTGCAGGAGATATCGTACGATGCACGGGTAACGACGATAATGGGTGAGCCTTACTCGTCATATACCGACACGACAGTGATGTATGACTATATGGACTTTGTGTCGAGATGGTTGATGCCACCTAGCATATATGACGTGATGGCTCTTCCCCATGCGGGTTCGAGTCGACAGGTGGGGTCCTCCCATAGTGTAAGCGGTGCGACGACATCAGCGACGGTGAAGACTTTGGCAGCTTCCTTTGTACGGCTATTCTCGCCTAGCTATAACATTAAAATAGTTAATGGAGGGTCGGTGCATATGATGCACCGTCCTAATGCGATGGACCCGGAGGAGTTGGGCTTGACAGATGAGGTGCTTCGACCTGTGGTATAGTTCTTGTCTCTTTATCTTTTGATTTCCTGATTTTTTCCTTTGCCTCATACTGACTAATTTGCTATTTTTCTATTTTCTCACAACACATCTAAGTATCGACCAATTGATTGAGGGACATTAGGGATTGTATATCTTCAGATATTGCCCATATTCGAGATGAGATTCTAGTTCCTTCTTATTTGGTGTTGTTTGCCTCGTATGAGGAAGGGTCGGGCTCGGGAAGTGGTAGCATGTTGTCTCATCGCAGAGGGAAGAGAGCGCATCGCAGGGAAGGAGGTTCCTAGAGAGAGAGAGAGAAGGAGAATAGAGAGAAAGAAGAGAGAGAGTGATTTTAAGTGGAGAGATGGATAGATAGATAGATAGATAGATAGATAGATAGATAGATAGATAGATAGATAGATAGAGAGAGAGAGAGAGAGAGAGAGAGAGAGAGAGAGAGAGAGAGAGAGAGAGAGAGAGAGAGAGAGAGATGGAGATAGAGAATTGGGTTTGGGTTTGGGTTGAGTCCCGTTATATTTCCTTATTTTTCCTCCAAAACTGATGTAACACAACAAAAATCTATGCCAATAAAATGAAGTTTTTTGTGAAATTTTTTTAGTGATTAATGTGCACACCCTTTTTTACTTTGCTGTTGAGACCTTAAAAAGAATTAAAAGTGATTTGAGAAGGATTTTATTTTAAAATGGGATAACTAAAAACATAAGGATAAGGAAATTCACAATTCCCTTAAAATAAAAGTTTTTTGATACTAACAAAAATGGAAAAAAGGAGTTCTCCCAAAAATAGGGTGTTTCCAATGAGCATGACCCCTGTCTTACCTATTGGCATATCTGTCCAGTCTAATCAGTCCAAGGCTTTGATTGCACTTTCTTTAATTGCTTGGTACTTGGTGGTGTAAGTTTTCCTTCGATTTCTATAAGGTTACTTGTCTTGGTTTGAGAGTTTTAAATATGGGTGTGAATGAAGATTTTTCTTCACACTTCCACATTCCTTCTCCTTTACATTCTTCTTTTCTCACTATCTTCTTATTTTGTAACATGGTTGTCTCTGGTAGTGTTGAGTTTACGAACTACCTCGAAACCTTAGAAGTAATGTGCTCCTATAACGTTGACTACGACGCTTTCAATATGCGACAAGTCTCTTTGTGGCATAACCGGCCCATAGAGTGGAATATGATTGTTGATGTAAAAAATTAGATCACTCTAATTATTCAATCACAGATAAATAAATGAGACAAAGAATTTTAAAGTGGTTCAGCCTTATATGAATGGCCTACGTCCACTGTTATGTTATTGCTGATTGTTTGGAAATTCTCAATTACAAGTACTATCCAAAAATTCCCGTCATCTGATTCATAATTAATTGAGAATCACTGAATACCATCACTTGTTGCGCTTCCATAATCTTTGCTAAATTAAGACCTGCTATCAAGGCTTCATACTCAGCCTCATTATTGGAAGCTTTGAATTGGAATCGCAAGGCATATTCCACATCAATCTCGTCTGGGGTGTTCAAAACAATCCCTGCTCCACAACCCGTTGTGCAAGATGATCCATCTACATATAATCTCCATGTAGGTAACTAGTCTTCAAATTTCTTATCTGACAGAGTTCCTCGGTGAAATATCTGCTGTTTCCTTTCATCCTCCCTTGGTATTTTTCACTCTTCGTCGACCATCTCTTCTCGCGCTTTTACCAACCGGAGTTGGTCTGGGTTTGAATTTGATGATCTTTCTACATCCACAAGCCCTTTTACCAACCGGAGTTGATCTGGACTTATGTCTGTTGATCCTGTAACATCCACAGGTTGATCAGCGAGAAACTTTTGTTCCTCGGGGGTATCAGGATATGTAAACTCTGCTATGAAATCGGCTACAGCTTGCCCTTTTAATGATGATCTGGGTTCATACACAATATCATATTCACCGAGCTCTATTGCCCAGTACATCAGTCTCCCTGATTTTTCTGGCTTATGAAGGGCTTGTCTTAGTGGCATGTCGGTATACACGACGATGGTATGGACCTGGAAATATGGCCTCATTCTTCTACTTGCTTCAATTAATGCTAATGCCAATTTTTCCAGCTTTGGGTACCTGATCTCTGCACCTCGGAAAGCCTTACTTGTGTAATAAATTGGCTTTTGGACTCCATTCTCCGTTCTGATCAATGCCGAGCTGATTGCATTCTCTGATACTGCCAGGTACAAGTACAACTTTTCTCCCATTACTGGCCTGGACAACAGTGGAGGTGCTCCCAGATATTTCTTCAAGTCTTGAAAGGCTTTTTCACATTCATCATTCCACTCAAAAGTTTTCCGAAGTGTTTTGAAGAATGGGAGGCATCTATCAGTTGCTCGGGATACAAATTTGTTGAGCGCTGCAACTCGTCCTGTAAGACTCTGCACCTTTTTCTTCGTCGTTGGAGATCGCAACCCTAAAAGAGCTTTGATCTTTGCTGGATTTGCCTCAATGCCTTGCCGGTTGACGATGTACCCGAGGAACATTCCTTCTCGTACCCCAAATGTGCACTTCATCGAGTTGAGCTTCATTTGGTATTTATCCAGTTGATCAAAGGTCTGACCTAAGTCAACTATATGATCATCATCTTTCTTGCTCTTTGTCAGCATATCGTCAACATAGACCTCCATATTGCAACTGATTTGTTCGGCAAAAACCTTGTTCATCAGCCGCTGGTATGTCGCTCCTGCATTTTTCAAACCAAAAAGCATAACATTATAACAATAAGTTCCCCTAGGGGTAATAAAAGAAGTGCTTTCCCTGTCTTCAGGTTTCATTTTAATCTGGTTGTATCCAGAGTAAGCGTCCATGAAGCTGAGCAGCTCGTGTCCTGAGGTAGCATCCACTAGTTGGTCAATTCTGGGCAAAGGAAAGTGATCCTTTGGGCAGGCCTTGTTGAGATCAGTGAAATCAACACACATTCTCCATTTATTGTTTTTCTTCTTTACCATCACCACATTTGCTAACCAGTCTGGATATTTCACATCTTCAATAAATTGAGCTTTCTGGAGCTTGTCGACCTCCTCTTGTATAACTTGATTCTTCTCGGGACTAAATACTCTTCTTCTCTGCTTTACAGGTTTGATCTCCTTATTCACATTGAGCTCATGACATAAGAAGTTTGGATCTATTCCTGGCATGTCTTCATGACTCCATGCAAAAGTGTTCTTCCTGTTTCGCAAGAAAGCTATCAATTCTTGTTTTATCGAGGCATCCAACGACGAACCTATCCGGGTTACTCATTCAGGGTGCTCGTCGTCCATAATAACATTTTCTGTAGATTCTACTACCTGTCCTTTTACAAGTTGGGATTCATCTCTGGGATCCAATGTTTCAATTTCTGTACCTTCATCCACCTGGTAGGTAGTAGTCTTTTTCCTTGACTCTTCAAGTTCCTCTTGCTCGGCAGATGAATAATAGCATTCCCGAGCTACTTTTTGATCACCTTTCACAACTCCTACTCCAAAATTTGTTAGGAATTTTAAGCACTGATGTACTGTAGATGGGACTTCTTCGAACTTCTTTAAACCAACTCTTCCCATGATGATGTTGTAAGCTGACTGCACATTCTTATCCATCACAAAGAAGCGTATTCTCTCTGTTCGACAAGCAGGCCAAGTTCCAATGAATATATCCAACTTGATCGTCCCAAGTGGAAAAACTTTCTCGCCAGCAAAACCCAGAAGAGGTCTGTGATAAGGTTCAAATTGAGATAATTTCAAATTTAAACTATCAAAGCATGAATAGTACATGATGTCTACCGAACTACCATTGTCTACCAGCACCCTTGAAATCACTACTTCTTTCATCCTCATTTTGATCACCAAAGGATCATCGTGAGGGTAAAGAACACTTGCCAGGTCATTTTTTGAAAAGCCAATGACCAGTTTCTCTTTGTTTACCTTCCTCGGACGATCCTCCTCGGCCAAATTTATTCGCTGAATGTACGAGAAAGCTTGGGCCTCTCCGAGGTAAGCCTTTCTTTCTGCAGTAAAGTCTCCTCCTCCTGCATCTCCTCCTGTAATGAAATTACAATCAAATGAACCAAAACCTATGGAAAATACCTCTCGTTCTGGCTGCCTTGGTTTCTTGGGAAGATCGGGGTCATCATCTGGATCATCTTTATGATTTCTCTTCTTTTTCTCCTTTGCTCGACGAGGAGATCTAGACCTCTCTCTACTTCGATCATTATTTCTTCTTTCGCTTCCCCGATCAACATACTTTGCTAGCTTCCTTCTTCGGATGAGTGTTTCAATCTCGTTCTGAAGAGCTATGCAATTTTTGGTCATATGACCATGATCCTTATGAAACTCATAATATTTATCCTTCTTCCTCGTATCAGGGTCTGACCTCAGTTTCTTCGGCCACTTTACCTCCTCGCTATTCTTAATTTCCTCCAAGACATGATTAATACCCATTTTCAAAGGAGTATAATTATCAAATTTCTTCAGGACTTCCCATGATGTTTTATTATTCTTGGAATGACTGTCACCGTCATTGCCTTTATGCTCTTTCTTTTTAGATTTGTCGACTTCCACCTTGGTTTCTTTATCCATATTCTTCTTCACAGCCATAGCCTCCTCGGCATTCATGATTTTGGCCGCTTTTGCCATTAACTCTGACATAGTTGTAGGTGGATCTTTGGCCAAAGTGTAGTACAACTTGTTAGGCAACAACCCACTCATCAAGGCGGTGATTGCTGTCTTTTCTTCATAATCTATGACTTCCAGCTTCTCGTTATTGAAACGAGTTATGTAATCTCTAGTACTCTCACCAGATTTTTGTCTAACACTTAACAAGTGTGCTACTCTTTTTGCTGGCTTTGCCCCAAAATAGAAATTGCCTATGAACAACTCGACCAACTGAAAGAAAGTTGAAATCTTACCCCGAGGAAGATTATTGTACCATATTTGGGCAGATCCAGTAAGAGTTCCTGAGAATTCTCTGCATCTCATCTCGTCGGGGACGACATAGATGTCGGCAGTAGCTTGATATTGCTCTATGTGTAGAACAGGATCTGTCTTTCCATCATATTTGGGAGTCACCACAGGTGCTTTAAACTTTGACGGGGTAGGAAAACCCACAATGTCCTAGACAAAAGGTGTCCCTTGAACAAAAGTTCATTGTAGGGGATTATTCGCCTTAGCCATTTCTCCCAATCTATCCTCCAACCGCTGAATAGAACCTTTCCACGCATCATTTCCCTCCTCGGGCCTATTAGTTCGAGCAATTGATTATTCTGAAGTAGCCTCCTGAGATCTATCTTGACGAGCAACTGGTCGTGATTGTGCTGATCCTTCTCTTAGATCTGATGGTTGTCGAAAACTTCTCGACATGGTCTTAGCTGGACTCCTATTCCTTCTAGGGCCTAATCGGCTGAAAGGAGACACTCTGCTCAGTCTTTCCAAGGCGTCGAGTCTTTCTGGAGAGAGAGTGATACGTTGATCAGTATTTGTAGCCCGTATTGACGAAGTTCGCCCAGGTTGATAAGAGAAATCATCAGATTCCTCATTACGATATGACTCAGTACGTCTGGATCGTGAAGAAAGTAAATAGGTTTTCCTTTGACCACTTCGCTGTCCCGAACGTGCAGGTGCACCGCCATGAAGGGTCTGTATGAGTTGTCGCATTGTTTCTTGCATGGCGGTTTGTCCTTGAGCCAGATTCGTCATAATCCCAGCCAGATCTGGAGGTGCAAAGGGATTTGGAGGATTTCCAGCATTTCCAGCATTTCCAGCGTTTCGATTGCTAGATTATGGATTGTCTGCCATTGATGATGAATAATTCTTGGTGAAAAATGATAACAACAGTCGTTTCCCACAGACGGCGCCAATCTGTTGATGTAAAAAATTAGATCACTCTAATTATTCAATCACAGGTAAATAAATGGGACAAAGAATTTTAAAGTGATTCAGCGTTATATGAATGGCCTACATCCACTGTTATGTTATTGCTGATTATTTGGAAATTCTCGATTACAAGTACTATCCAGAAATTCCCGTCCCTTTGAATGAGGGTGATACAAGGTATTTATAGCCCTTAGGTTGTACATGAAAGTGTAATTCATTTAATGCTATTCAAGCGTGTGCGTCAAGATGATAAGCATTTAATGAATAGTTGAACTGTTGATTATCTGGCAATAAATGTTGTGGCCGAGGTGCAGCTACTGTGGTCGAGATGCATCTCGGACCGCCTTAGTTGCTCATCGTTCAAGAGTTCCTCGGAGTGTTGGAGTTCCTCGGAGTGTTTTGCCACGTAGACTGACACGTGTCTTCTTATTATTTGTCCATATCAGCATACTAATTTTGGTATCAACAATGATGAAGGCGGTAGTTGAGTTCTGGTACCTCATAGACCATGTCTTTCGCTTCAGGTTGGAAGAAATCTGCCTGACCTATGAAGAGTTTTCTACCATGTTGGGGATAAAATCCTAACTTTGCAGCGGCTATGCCTGAGTTTTCCTGCTCTCCTAGGGAGCTGTTTGCGAGACTTATCCATATTTCACCTTCGACATCCAAGTCGTTGGTCACAAGATGAATGATTTCTCTTACTGTGGTGCTGCATTCTGTGCATTTACAGGGTGTTGGCAATGCTAGTTATACTGGAGCTGTCATTCTAGGCCTGGTTTCAAAATTGCTGTTGGTAAGTGAGAACATCATGGTGGACACCCAACTTCTAGATATTGTTTCCTGGATGTCGTGGCATCGCAATCTCACAACGATGATACTGGCAGAGAATTTAAATGGTCTGAATGCCTGGCGGGAAGATCGTTTCAAATTTTTTAGGGGTAGCCCTGTAATGTTGTTTATGTTGATGTTAGAGAGGTTCCTCATGGCAGTCCCACTTGAGTCTCCTTTGTCGGCGATGCCAAACTTCTTCTCATGCTATTTCATCAGTGTAGGCCTAAACATCGAGAGATGGGAAAACTAGTTCGTGGAGCATGGGGCTCGAGGCTTGCGCCGGTCAGTGCCTTAGTGAGGGGAGTTGTTGCCCATTATGGAACTCAAAGAATACTAGTATGTTCGATTTTTAGGCCTGCGGAAGACCTTTTTGACTTTCTCGGGCGGCTGTTGCACCAATTTGATTGGGAATAAATCATGCCGTTGTATACCATCATATCATCCTTTACAGTCCGCGGGGTGGGTCTGGCATGTATCGGGGGACTACATGAATTGGTTGTGGAGAAAGGTAGTGGAAAAGTTGTTGGCTGTGGAGACTGGGCAAAGGTGGTGTGTTGTATCTGACACCATGGAGGAACGTGTTGTGGTTTTCCCTAAGCTAGTCTAGGCTTATCACTCTATGGAGCATCTACAACACTCCATTTAGGCAGGGGATGTTTGGGGACCCTAGGATGTGGGTGATGATGGGGCTGGTTCCTCTGGAAGCTGCGGGTAGGATATGTGAAGCTTCTATAATGGATGTGGTTATGTGTTTGGAAATAATTTGAGGGTTATTTTAGGAGTAGTGGGACTTTATTTTATTTTGGTTTTTAGAAGGTAGGAGTAGGGTGACAAGGGAAGTCGTTTGACTCCCTATGCCGATGTAATCGTACTGAAATTTTGAATAATGAAATAATGGATTTTTTGATCATCTAGTTGTTCCTCTTGATGAGTTTTTCATTTGAATTATCTATACCAGTCACTAAGGCATACATAACGCTTTTGTTCATATATATATATGTTAAAATGAATTGTCTTTCTCGAGGATAAGAAAAGAATAACATTTTGTGAAAAACAAGGGGGTCGTGCTCATGTAAAATGGATGAGCTACCTATGTACCTCTGAGGGTTTTACAAATTTTTTAAAATTCATTTTTTACAAGAAAAAAGATTTTTTAGAGGATCAGGCCCCACGTAGTTCTGGGTAACGGGAAATGAATTTTTTTCAGAATAGAAACGAGACGAGAAGAGTCGTAGTGCGCCAAGATTTTGGACTTAGGATAGAATTTCTTGAGATGGTCCAGGTTGACTGGACATGCCATTTCTTCTCCATCAAGGTCGGTGAGCATAGCAGCTCCGTCGGACAGGGTCTTCTTCACAATGTAGGAACGACTCCAATTGGGTTTGAATTTCCCTCTAGGTTTCTAGATGGGTTCTACTATCTCTTTGAGGGCTAAGTCCCATTCTCAGACACCGCGGTCCTTGACTCTCTTATTGAATGATTGCTCTATTCATTATATGTGATATAGATCCTTTCGCCTCCTTTCGTACAAGAGTGATAACTCGTTGAAACGGATTTGATGCCAGTCTTCCTCACTAACCTTGCTTTCTAGAATGACGTGCAGTGAAGGGATTTTTAGCTCCACGAAAAGGACTACTTCCATGTGATAGACTAGAGAGTAAGGCGTAGCCCCAGTATAGGTTCAAACTAAAGTGAGGAATCCGAGTGTCGTAAGGGATCTTATCGGCCCAATCTCGACAACTCTCGATCATCTTATAGATGATGGATTTGAGGTTTTTATTGGCTTCTTTAACTAGTCCATTGGTTTGAGGTCGGTATGGAGAGTATTTGTGTCATTGAATCCCATACTCATCAAACACCTCTGTAACTTTTGCCTTGAAGTGTAACTCGTTGTCTGATACCTGATTCTGCATGACCCCATATCGATAAATGATGTTCCTTCGAATGAACTTGGACACTTTCTTAGAATTCAGCACTGCATATGATTCGGCTTTGACCCATTTCGTGAAGTAATCAATGGAAATCATAATTAATTCATGTCCATTAGAGGCTTTGGGCATAACTATCCCTATGATGTCGATGCCCCATGTGGAGAAAGGCCAGGGAGAAGTCATATTGTATAATTCCTACGAGGGAAAGCGTTTTAAGTTGAAAAACTACTGGCATTTAAGGCATCTTCGAATGTATGTTGTGAAATCCTGAACCATAGTAGTCCAATAGAAACCTTATCGGATTTCTTGGCGAGCATATGGTCGTTCATACTATGTTGGCATTCCCTGCTGTGGATTTTCTACATAATCTCTCCAACGTTAGCCCCTGCGATGCAGTGCAAATGGGTTCCATCGAAGTTTCTCTTGAATAGTGATTTATCATAGACAATATACTAGGTACCCAATCTATGAAGGGTTGCTCGATCTTTCTTGTCAGAATCTTGGAGGTACCTACCTTGCTTGAGGAGGCGCTAAATATCATAGTACCAGTAGTTGGCTATCTCGAGATCTTCTTCTGTGATGAGCTCAATATGGTAAAAGGGGTTGGTTTATCTTTCTTTTGGATAAGGAAAGGGGACATGGTTATTCCTTAGAGCATGTCGATCATAGAGGCTAAGGTAGAAAGGGCATCGGTTTGATTGTTCTTTGCTCGGGGTAGGTAGTTGAAGGTGATTTCTTTAAATTGGTAAGCTAGCTCTTTTAAGTGCACATGGAAGGGTAAGAGTTTCTCATCCTTGACTTTCCATCTTTTGAGCACTAGATCAATAATGAGGGTTGAATCCCGACAGATATCAAGGTGTCTAATTCCTTTCTTGAGGGAAACTTTGAGGCCTACCGTGCATGCCTCATATTCAGTCATGTTATTGTTGTAAGAAAAATCCATCTTGATTGCAATGGGGGTATGAGAGTCATTAGGGGCAATTAGGAGGGTCCTAATACAATACCCATTCTTGTGGGCAGTGCTATCGAAGAACATTTTCCATCGAAGGTCTTCTTGGTATGTATAGAGGATATTCATACCTAGGAATTCGGAAATCCAGACATCAGCTTCTTCTATAGGATAGTCAGGATGGTAATCAGAGATGGCTCTTCCTTTCATGGCTTAAGGTGTGACATACAATATCAAACTCAGCTAAAAGAATCTACCAATGGGCCATTTGGCTTGACAAAGAAGTCTTTTCCAGCATGTACTTGATAGGATCCCTTAGAAATCAAAGTTTTATGGGAAAGGCAAGCATGTAGTGTCATAGCTTTTGGGTGATCCAGACAAGGGTGATACATTCTTTCTCCAAGACTCTGTAGTTAACTTCGTACCCAGCCAATTTGAAACTGGCGTAGTTGATGCCTCTCTTTTTGGGGGTTTCTTTAAGGTATTGGTCTAACAAAGCCCCAGCTACGGTATATATTATGGTTAGGTAAAGGTGTAGGGGAAGACCATGCTACGATGGCATAAGTATCGGTGGTAGGGTTAGGTATGGCTTTATTCGGTCAAAGGATTCTTGGCAAGCTTCATTACAGAATTTGGTCGAATCCTTTCGAAGGAGTTTGAAGATGGGCTCACAGTTGGAAGTCAGCCCTAGATTTCCTTCTCCATTCGGGGTGGAGGAATCTCGAGTATGGCTTTCATCTTGGCACGATATGCTTATATTCCTTTATTGCTAACCATGAATCATAAGAGTTTTCCTTTGGGTGCCAAAGACACATTTCTTTGGGTTGAGTCGCATTTGATATTGTCGTAGTCGTTCGAAGAACTTTTGGAAAGCGGGAACATGACCTTACCTAGTCTTAAACTTGATGGTCATATCATCCACACAACCTCGACTTCCTTGTGTATCAGATCGTAAAAATGGTTGTGGCGTACCTATGGTTGGTAGCCCCTACATTTTTTTAGACCAAATGGCATGGCAGTGTAGCAAAAAGGTTCCCCAAGGGGTGATGAATGCATTTTTCTCTTGATGATCTGGGTGCATCTTGATCTAAGTATATCCAGTAAACCCATAAACGAATGACTTGAGAGCATGACTAGACATGTTATCCACAATCAGGTCAATATTGGGTAGTGGGTAATCATCATTTGGAGAGAACTTGTTCAAGTCACAGTAGTCAACACACATGTGAGCCTTCCTTCCTGATTTCGACACTGGTACAATATTGTCTAGCCATGTGTAATATTCGATCACACAAATGAAAGCCACGTTCAACTATTTGACCACTTCTTCTTTAACTTTAAGCTACCATTCAGTTCAGAACTTTTATAGTTTTTATTTGATTGGTTTGCATTCTGTGAGAGTGGGAATCTCATGATGAGCTATCTCATGCTCGATATCGGGCACGTCGTCGTAGGACCATGAGAAGACATCCAAAAATTCTTTTAGTAATTCCTCAAGTTGCACGCTCTCATTCTTGTCAAGGGTAGCCCCTATCCTATCGCACAGTTGGCTACTAAAATTGAGATTAATAGCAAAATTTTCATCTTCATTAACTTGAACACGGTTATGTTGTTTGTTATTAACCTTATTTAGATCAGTTAAGAATTATTCATTTATAAAATCATCATCATTAAGAGTTTGATTATAATCAAAAAAATTAATGTAAGACACATCATGATACTCAAAACGTTCGTTTATTTCATTGATAGAAAAAATAGCATTGAGAACCTCATCAAAGGAGGTTTCAATTACATGAGAGTTACGAGGAACAAAAAAAGAAGGGGAAATGCGATATATAGCAGGGTTAAGTTGAATATCAGTAGGTGGAAAAGGTACAGCATGCAAGTTGAGGAGAGGTGCATCAGCATCTTTGATTAGGAGGGATGCATCCGATGATGTAGCCCCTAAATGGATCATGTAGAGTGTCAACCCTAGTGTCTACAAGTTAAAATAATCCTCAGGGTCACTTTCCTAGGAATCTTTGGTATCGGTTATGGTCTTCTTAGTGAGTGGTTTCACTTGATGCTGGGAACTTTTGGTCCAAGAGTAACTGTCTTGGGAAAAGATCTCCATTGTAAGTATCATTTTCTTGTCTATATGATCGTACCACAGCTCAAGAAAGCCGCATAAGGGAAAATCTCCACCTTCTCTGATGAATCTTCCGTTCAAGGAATCTCTCGAGATAATTTTAGCATTTTCTAGACTTCTTTCCAGTCGAGGATGATGGATCATTCTGAGTTCTTCTTCTGATGGTTGATAGCCCAAGCCACAGGGAATAAAGGCTTTCTTCAACTTAATGCGTTCAAGTATCCCTTCCTGTCGTCATCCCAACCCTAGTCCGGGCATGAAGCGCGTGTTCTCGAACATCTCGATTACATTATTGTTTCCATGGGGTTATATTCTGGGCAAACCTTATCTTTAAAATAGTCCCCTGCTGGGAATAGAAGTGGTTCAACCTGAAAACCAAATAGGAGCATATCATTTATCCCGTGTTGTATCTCTAGTAGTGGATTACTAGTGCTTGCATTATCGATATTGTCATCATCTACCAAGATGGTGATGACCTTCCCATTGGCACAAAATTTCAATTTATGATGAAGGGAAGAAGATACCCCCATGATGCTATGGATCCATGGTGGTTCGAGCAGCAGATTGAAACGGGCTGGGATATCGATGACTTGGAATTCAACAACCGAATTTATAGGGTCAGTCCCTATTTCAAGTTTTATATATCCCATTACTTATCGATGGGTATTATTATAGGCACGTTCTATGACATATATTCGAGAAAGGATGCTTACTTTTAGTCCCAAACAATTGAGGGTCCTTAACAGGTAAACATTCAGAGTTGATCCATTATCGACAAGTGAAGGTGGGACGATTTTTCCCATGACTTCGATAAAGATATTGAGGTCATAATTCTGGTCTGGACCAATCTTGGGGATTTCTTCTTCGGAGATGGAGAGCATTCTAGTAGAGGTTAGGAATCCAACTAGTTTTATTGATTCTTCTGTCATGGTTGAGGGAGGAACTGTGGGTCCTGTGAGGAGCTTGATCATGGCATTTTGGTGTAGCTGTGAAGACATAAAAAATCCCTATAGAGTGATGTTAGCTTGGGTTTCTTTGACAGATTGAGGATCTTTCTTTGCTCGAGGGTCATGTATGGCATAGGAAGATTTTCAATGCCCATTCCTTTATCACTTACTAATGGTAGTAGGCTTGGGTTTTGGTAATGCCTCCCTAACTTGGTCATATGGTTCACAGAAGAGGGGAAAAATAAAAACCCTATTTCTTCATCGATCTTGGGTTATTCAACCACCTTGTTGATTTTGCCTAATAACTTATCAGATCATATCATTTCGTATAAGCTCGCTATTGGACTAACCTTTTTCTGAATCATCTAAGTTTTCATCCCATCCGGTGGCAACGATATCACCTATCCATAAAAAGCCAATGCACACCACAACTTCAATGGCCTCTTTATATAAGTCTTCCCATTCGGCAGGGAGATGTAAAAGTGAAGGGATAAGGTCACCTTATAGTTTTAGAGCATCGAGAAGCTCGACTGTACTACAAATATTACCGGTTTGTCAGAAAAAGCCTGTTATGATCTGGACCACATCATCTAAACTAAATTCGTCGGTTAGTACCACCCAATTATCTGACTTTAGGGCCGATTTTTGAGCTTCTAAGAATAATACATAAAATCCTTGATAGTTGACGATCATTCAGGGGGGTAATTTCAGCCCAAACTCTAGGAGTTAGTTGAATACTTGGGATAATTCCGTATATTAACCTCGAGAACATGTGCGAACAACGATGCATGCTCTGGTGAGAAGTGATAGAGACTAATCGGTAAAGCTGGTAGGGTTAGGAGAAAGTGTGGGCATGTTTGGAGAGGTTTAGGAGAGTATATGGGTATGATTGGTGATTTGTTTGGTATGATATGGGTAGATGGGTAAAATTTTGGGTTTTCTTCGAGGAAAATGGCATTTGTATTATTCGGGGTGGGATTGTGGGGACTATTTAGTTTAGGATTAGCTGTTGGGATGATGACATTCGGTCAATCAGGCCTTGAATCATATTTCAGAGGTGAAAGCACTGGTTGGTGGTATGGCCAGCAATTTGGTGAAAGCCACAATGGGCAACTGGCTTGAAATTTTTAGGAAGTGGTTTTCGTAATGGATGAGGGTCCAATGGCTTGATAAGTTTTCGGCTCAAGAGGGCCTGGTAAACTCTTAAGAGAGGATCATGAAGATCGGTGTATTCCTTCCGGACTGGGTTAGGGCGACTTTCTGGTGCCCATGAAGTAGTAGGCTGAAAGATTTTGAGGATGATTGAAACGGTGGTACTGACTGTCTTTTCAAACTTTGTGGGAGCGAATTCTCAAGATACTTTCTTTGGTTTAACTTATGTCTTGCCAAGGCCTTCTTCAATCTCCACTAATGCTTCTCGTAGGTCTAGAAAATAAGGGTAGTACTGTCCTCCCATCGTTGCTAAAAAATGGGGTAAGAAGTTGTGACCCCCCGCCTAATAAAATACCGGGTGATGAGTCCTATACCAAATTAAAACAGGAATCCCAGTTGGATCATCCTTAGCATCACTGTCGAAAACTTTTTTTAAAACTTACTAACCACCTTGTATTCCAAAAGTTGGTGCCAATTTTAACTTTTTAATTAACAAAACAATACATGCGGAATTAAATATAAACCATTCACACAACTGAATGGAAATAAACTGAATCATTAATTACTCAACAAGCCGAATAAAACACCGACCATCAAAGAAATAATCCAATACAAATATGCAACACCGGAATAAAATAAGTCTGAAACCTGAACTGAAAGTCTGGGCGACATGCCCTAAATTAAACTGAAACTGATACAAGATTCCTACTCTAGGAATGAGTGAATGATGCGTCTAATCCAAACTCCTGCTAGCATCCACATATGCTGCAGCTCCGTGTCCCTGGAATGGAATATTAATCCTGGTGTCCCTGTGGCTGGACACCTAAAAGGTTTTGAAAATAGTTTTATAGCAATGGTTAGAACCCAAAATATTTTGAAAATATTTACCAAGGGATTTAACTGCATTAATTTAAAATGCGTGAATGCGCTTCATATTTAAGTTAGTGTCGCACTCCCTTGTGGACATTCTCACCCCTCCACTATTGTGCACACCTACCGGTTACCTTAACCCCACCTAGTTGTACTACCCCGTCCAACTAGTCCTAGTATAACCTTCCCTTGCCATACTACTCTAACCCTAGTATAATAATTTCTTGAATTATAAGTTATCTCAAAATTAACTTAATTAATTCCTCTCAATTAGCAACATAAAACCGTGTCACAACTCATATAAAGTAAATAAATCACACACTGTATTATTACCAATAATATTTACTACCATTATATACGTACCTTTACCACAATATCCACACATATAACATACGTATATCCATCCCTTCGAGTATACCCTCGCCGGATGAGTCCCTCCAAAATGCTATCTCATTAGGTGTGCTCACGAAACCTAGTTTTCCCAAATTGGAATCGCTCACCAACTTCGCCCAAAATATAAACATAGTGGAGGCGGTCATATTCCTTCCCTGAAAGTGAGATAAATCCCTCACCCATATATACCGGACGCTATAACCTGGGGATATACTCGCCCTACTCCTCAAGTTAGGGGATTCACCCACATCGCGCAACCTCCCTTGATAGCATTAGAGTATATTAATTGAATAAATATCTAGTCACTGATATTAATATCACACACAATATATACACGTATATATATACTATCACTACACCGTATATATATAATATAAACCCCAGTTTACCGTGTACTAATATCCCGTACACTACCTTTAATTTCCAGTGTCTGTGGCCCGACTCAACGTAATTAATTTTTACTTAATAATTTCTCATCATCCCGAGTCTATGGTCCCACTCTACTATAATTAATTCACACCTCAATTAATATAATACTTTTACCGAGTCTATAGTCCAACTCCAATTAAATTAACTAACACACATTTTAATATAATACCTCCCCGAGTCTACAATCCGACTCTAATTAAATTAATTATCACACCTATTAATTTAATCCTACACGAGTCTACAATCCGACTCTAGTTAAATTAACTATCCCACTTATTAATTTAATCCTACCCAAGTCTACAATCCGACTCTAATTAAATTAATTATCCCACTTATTAATTTAATCCTACCCGAGTTTACAATCCGACTCAAATTAAATTAATTATTCCACTTATTAATTTAATCCTACCCGAGTCTACAATCTAACTCTAATTAAATTAATTATCACACATTTTAATTTAATAGCTCCCCGATTCTATCGTCCGACTCTAATTAAATTAATTAATACACATATTAATTTAATACCTCCCCAAGTCTATCGTCCGACTCTAATTAAATTAATTATTATCCTTATTAATTTAATAACTTGGTGTCACCCAACCATTATCCCCAGACTCTCTCACTCGGCCCATACCTTAATATTTCCCGAGTCTTTATTCCGACTTCAAATTTATTACTCTCTCTCAATAATTAATTAAATACTTTGGTGTCATTTAACCAACATACCCGGACTCGCTCACTTGGTCCATTTTACCTCTCATAATTTCATTCCCACATTTTCGCCCACAATGTATCAAACATGCATCTCCATAAATTTTCTAATTATATTTACCTATAATTATCAATATACCCCGAACTCGATCACTTGGCCCGAAATTTAATATTTCCCGAGTCTATATCCCGACTCTAAATTAATTAGTTTATCTCCAAACTTAATTCACTACCTTGGCGTCGCTTAGCCAATATACCCGGACTCACTCACTTAATCTTTATCTCCCTATTTTAGAATAGCATTCATCAAATTCATTTATAAAGTGCTCCACATAAATTTCTCCTAGTTCCAATTACTTTTCCCCATAATTACTAGGAATATGTGTTTCATAATTTTCTATCACAAATTAATGTATGGGAATTAATTTCTAATTAATTTCCCCCTTATATCACAAACTGGCCGAACTACCCAGATTTTCCCATCCTCGATCGATCGATGTCCCCCAATCGATCGATCGACCCCTTCGTGGTAGATCTTATTCCCCACCGATTTCCACCATTGACGAACTTCAACGTTTTCTTACCTATATCTAAACCTCTAATTACATCATCCCACCACAAAAATATGGTTATTACATATCCAACACATCATAGGGACCTTAAGATAATCAATTTCTCCACTTGTATCTACTTTTCGAAATGGGTCTTTCTCCATAATTTTTTTTTATTATCTATTTTACAAATCTCAAATTTCAGATTTAATTTCCACCCCTTTTCGTTCTGGATTTCTCATTCAAATCATACATACATACTCAGAGACCTATCACCCATCTAAATCCTACTTTGAATCTCATTCAAGTGTTCCATAAATAAAAATCCCATTTTTGTACCTGTTTATCCCCAAAATGAATTTTAGTATACACATCACTAAAATATGAATTGGATATCACAAATTTTGGAGTAAAAATAGTTAACCACTTTCCTGGAATCACTCGTAGGGTCTGATTCGTTGTTGATGTCCCTTAACTTGGCTCCAATAACCTCCAATTTGCTCTTGATTTGCTTTTCCCCAAATCCCCTCTCAAACCCTATGTTTAGAGTTATGTTGGCTGCCATTCCTTAATCTCCCAATTAGGTTAAAAACCCTTAATCCCGTTTTTAGCCTTATGGGCTTAATTAAAATAGCCCAAATCACCTCGTGTGGGCCCGACTATGCCCAAAAATGCCCTGAGACCCAATTACTACCCCTGGGTACTCTTTTCGGACTATCTCGACCCCTCTGGATACAATCGTACACTCAGAATTGGCATCCGAATTAATTTATAAAAATCCTTATCTCACACCCAATTTAGTCTATACCGACTCCTGACTGGGATAAGTGCATACCCCGTCATTAATACCCGAAATTACGTAATTAAATTATTACTATTCACTTAGTAAATAAATAATCCTAAACATTAACCATTCACTCCCCGATTAATATTTAAATATATATATTGCCATAATTAATTCAATTAGAATTACAACACAAAAGTAATTTAAAATTTCCGAATTAATTAAATATTAAATGCACAAAAATACGGGGTGTTACATACTCCCCCCCTTACCAAGGAATTTTGTCCTCAAAATTAAGATGAGCGTAATGTTCCAAGCTTCGCATATTACTCTCTAGTCGTGTGCCTCGAAGCCCGCTATATCCATCCCATCCGCTTCTAACCATACGTTACACAAGCATGCATTTAGATTTCCCAGGGAGCCCATACACCCTATACCCGTGCTTAATCGCACAAAATTTGCCTTAATTAACTCGGGTGCCCATACACCCTATCCCCGCGCTCTACCGCATGAAAGTTACCCGACTGTGCTAGTCGTAACCCGTAATATAACTTCGAACTCGTAGTCATATCAAATATATAAATATATATATACATATATATCTACTGCCCGGGTACCCAACCCATGTGCTAACGTCCAAAAATCTCCCCATAAATACTTGTCTCTCAACACAAAAGTATATATGCTTACCCTTATGCTATCAAAGATAATATAAAATACCGCGCCCTTACTATCACAAGTCTTAGCGCAAAATAAACCCCGAGCTATCTCTCTTTGCTCGAAAATAAATCTAACCACCCTGATTCACTTCAGTAAACATCCCCACTTACCGGGATAAATTGTGAGAACACAAAACCTCACTATGTGCTATCGCACCACACAATACAACATATATATTCACATATATATAGTCTATACGCCTGTAATACCCCGTATTTTCATGGCTTTTAAATTTAAGGATTTATTAAATTTAATTGAGATAAATTAATTTAATTTTAATCCGAAATGTTGTTTTAAATATTTACAAGCGTGACAAGAGTTAGTAATTATTGGGAATATATTATTTGTTGCATATTACTGGATGAGTATAGTAATATATGAGATTTATTTTTATAATATTGTCACGTGTGAATAAAATGACAATTGTGAAAATTTAAGTCAGGACGCGCCTGTGTCGTGCCAGGACTAAATGTGGATTAATAAAAGTGAATATTTTATAAGTTGTCCGTATGGTCGTTTTGAGTGCGCCAACGCGTCCATAAGGGTCGAGATAGTCAGAAAAGTATACCCGGGAGTTTGATTTGGGTCTCGGGGCATTTTTAGGCTTAATTAGTACCCCGGGAGGGCATTTTAGTCATTTTGTATATTTGGGTAATTAAACCCACGAAAATTAAAGGGGTTATATCAGATGTTTAGGTTATCTCCTAGGGTTAGATAACTCAAAACACTAGAATGGCCATTGGAGAGGAGAGGAGAGGAGAGAGCTCTCAAGGCATTCCAAGGCTCAAAACTCAACCGTTTGCACTGCCGCCACCGCCACCGCCAACATGTAGATCGCGAGATGGGGAACGCAACCACACCAAATTCAACACCAAACCAGATTTCTGAAAATCCCAGGCAAGTGTTTATCTTGCTTATTTCATTGATGCATCTTTCATATTGGTTTAGGAATGATTAGGATGAATTGTATGGAAGAAAAACCCAATTTGAGATAGGAAATTGCATGTAGTGATGACTTAAATGATATTCTGAAAACCTTTTGTGATGTAGAGGATTAAACCATGAAATTTTGATGTTGTATAAGAAGTAAACCTTAGAGCCAATCAGAATAAAGGAGAAAAATTGCGCTTCAGGACCCCCGAACCGGTTCGCATGTTCCTCGAACCGGTTCGCCCCCCAAACCGGTTCACCCTTGGGTTCGCGAATGTTTGCTGGTCTCGGGCGCTTTTTCTTTCATTCAACACTTAGAAATTTTTTCTTGTTTTCTTTCCTTTCTTCCTTGGATTTTTCTTCAACTTCAACGGGTCATAACTCATCAACCGTAGCTCGGATTTGGGTGCCGTTTCTTCCAGTGTTCTCGCTGTTTAGAGCTCTTCAACTTTCCAGTTGACTCCTCCTTCGAGATCTGGCTGAAGAATTACCAAAATACCCTTGAACTTGCCTTCTTAGCTTTTCTTTCATTGTCTCGCTTTCTCTTTTGTGCTACTTGCATAATTAACCTGTAAAACCAATAAGAGAAGCAAGAAACATGAAATACTTGCCAACTAAGATTAGTAGCATAAATGTGCGTTAAATCCATATGGGTTACATCACTCGGGGTTCACAAATGCACTGAAATTATGGGAATAAATATACAATATTTATGTCCAATCACGTAGTAAGTTGGAAAAACCCTTCGAATTAAAGTTAGAAACGAACCATTATACTTGATATATAATAATGGGAAAATAAGGATAAATGTTGTGAATGTGTGTTATGGGACAAACCTAAATTGATATAATAAAAGTGGTATATTTATATGATTGTGTATGCATATATTATATACTTGTGAAAATCATGCCCACGCTACTTGCTATCCCTGAGGTTGCCATGCTGGGACGATCTTATCCTGTGTTGCCTTATGGGGGATATTGACTCGTACCCTAGGAGATAGATATCCTTGGTACAGGCTATCGAATTGATAGTTCAGACGGTCCTAAGAGACGCGGGTATGTGCCATCCTCTTAGAGACTTCGAATCTATGCTTCGCCTCAATATTGTTCGTGTATGTGTTAATACAATTCGAGAGTGATTCCGAATTTGTATTCCCCTTAGTGCGAGTGATACGGGGATTGGATAGTAGAGTATGCCCGCACCATAGTTTTTATTTGGGGTGCTGTTATAATATATATATATATATATATATATATATATATATATATATGAAATTCTGGGATTTGGAACTGCCTACTGTGATATGATAAGTAGGACATGGTTGATGACTCATATTGTAAATACTTGTTTTGAGAAAGTATGATATGACACTGGGAAACTTTATAAATTAATAAAGTTAAAACGAGAATTTTGGATACTAATTGAAATATTTTTTTCAAACAATTGTATCGTTCAATTTTAAATCCTGCGAATAACCTAAGATAAGTTAAATCATTGGGGAAAGATAGTGTGATATATGACGAGATAGACCATTGAGAAGGTTAGTGCGATAGGTGTGCACATTAGAAGAGAGGTGAGAATTTCTCAAGAGAGTGTCGCACTAATATGTTGTTGCATTGGTCTGTATCAATTTAAATACTTGCTAAACGAATTTTTAAATCATATACACTATCGGGCTCTGACCCGTTTCTATTTCTCTTTCTCTCTTGTATATATATGTATATATTAAAGGTGCCCAGCCACAGGGGCCTCTTGCTTAGGATCCCTTGGGAGGAACGTGCTGCAGCTTAGGTGGGAGTTGCAGGCCACTTGTTTAGACGATTTCATTTACTTGATTCCACTTCTATCATTCTCAGTTATTGGTCATGTGTCGCCCTTTCCACTATTTATCTGTTTTATTGGGATATTTGTATTTCAGTTATTTCTAGTACTGTTACTTTGGGATTTATTCAGCATGAATGTTTTACTCTAAGTTTTAAATGTTGGGATTTTGAATGTTGAATGTTTAAATTAATTGGATTATATGTTCCAGGATTATTGTGGTGGGATTCTTTAAATATTGAAGTGTTGTAGATAATTAAATCTTTAGTTTCAAAAATAAAATTTGGAAAGTATTGTTTAAAAATGGTTTTGACACTTAGCTTAATTAAATAGGGTGTTAAATTTGGAAAAGTTATTTTTACGACAGTGATGCTAAGAATGAACCAACTGTTCACCTTGATTTTAATTTAATTAAGGAGTGATCGCCCGGTATTTAATTAGGCGGGGTGTCACAACGCCCTCTCCGATGATACTTATTACCAACCATACCTTGGTGTCGCGAACATCAAAATTTTTCACCACTCCACCATAGTTAAATTTCGTCGTTATCCAGCCGATATTTTGAAAATATTATTAACCCTACTCCCATAATTCTCGAAAGTAGAAATTACTCACATAATTCAAACCTTTCCTCAGTGTACGCCTTCACTCTCCCGTGAAGAACACCAAGCAAACTCCGCTACCCTACGGAAAGTTTATCTACATACTATGGCTGCTATAACCAACGCACCCACTAAGTTCGATTCACCCGCGAACTCTAGTGAAAAATAAGTCTTATATTGTGACATCCTCATTGTCACTAAAAAATATACCCCATGCCCCCAGGGTAAAAATAATTACCTCTATATTACAGCTTCAACGGCTGGTTCTCGGGTTCCGGAGCATCTTTTCCTTGCCCGAATGCGCCCATGACTTGTTGTAGTGGATGTACATCCAGGACCTCGTCCTATAGTTGACCCCTGCCTTGCTTAATACAATTTCTCTTCAAGTGTCTCTCTTTCCCCACAAACAAAACACCTTCTCATACATTCACCCTGCCACTGGTCCCTTCCATGCCGACCTTGTTGAAATTCCTGGCCATCCTTCCGATGGCCTCCAGTTCTAAATCGTTTGGCATGATTTACTTATCAGAAATCCTGCCCCTGATCTCCCCTAGTCTGCTACAGGGATACCCTACTGGTATCGTTCCCCCCCCCCAGCCTCATCTGACTGGTTAGTTCCCACTCCCCTCCCGCTTCCTTTCGCGTGGAAACGATATTCTTAACAGTGCCGGAGTGCTGTGTTAACGACATCAGTATAAGCTACTAATGCGTATTTACCAATTCAATGTTGTCTGATTCTCCAGACTAACCCGTCCACAAACCTTTACTTTCTTTCTCTTTTCCCTGCTTACCTTATCCGGTACAAAATTTTGCCAACGAGTGAATTCTTCCTCATAATCGGCCACTTAACGGTCCCCTTGAGTCACCTCACAAAATTTTCTCCTCGCTCTGCCCTCACCCGCTGGAGGAAATTACTTGCGGTCGAACCGCACCCAAAACTATGAAAATGGCTAGTGTGTCCCTTTCCTCAACTGGGGTGATCAACTCCCACCACTGTAGCGCTGCTCCCACTAAACTAAAAGTGGATAGCATTTGCTTCCGCACCTCATCGCAATCCCCCATGTGTAGGTGACGCTAGATATCCCTCTTCCTTGACAAGCTAGCACTACATCTGAACCCCCTCGCAATTCTGGTCGGTTCCCACTAAAAATAACCTTTCTCTCTTGTTTCCACCCCGACGACTCCGCGTGAGTCTGATCATCCGGTGCCACTAACACTTGTGGTTGACCCCGTGGAAAGTACCCTGCCATTGCGACCACCGTCGCTTCAACCGCCTGCGCCACTAGTTCTGTTACTTGTGCTGCCAAAATCATCTCTGGAAGTTGTTGCGGTAGCTCTTGCCCCTGAAGAGCCTCTCTCATCTCCCCCTGCTGCCCTAGCTGCTCTCTCTCTCTTGGGCATCATCCGGAATGAGAATCGAATTTGTATGAGTTCACTCTCAAATATAAATTTCGCAGAAGAACGTATATGCGCATACGTATGAGAATACAACAATCCTATGATAGGGCTCTATATCAAAGATTGCTAAGCTTAAACATGAAAAGCCGCACAGATCCAAATAACACTAGAACCTGATGCTCTGATACAATCTGTGACACCCCGCCTAATAAAATACCGGGTGATCAGCCCTATACCAAATTAAAATAGGAATCCCAGTTGGATCATCCTTAGCATCACTGTCGAAAACTTTTTTTAAAACTTACTAACCACTTAGTATTCCAAAAGTTGGTGCCAATTTTAACTTTTTAATTAACAAAACAGTACATGCAGAATTAAATATAAACCATTCACACAACTGAATGAAAATAAACTGAATCATCAATTACTCAACCTGCCAAATAAAACACCGTCCATCAAAGAAATAATCCAATACAAATATGCAACACCGGAATAAAATAAGTCTGAAACCTGAACTGAAAGTCTGTGCGACATGCCCTAAATAAAACTGAAACTGATACAAGATTCCTACTCTAGGAATGAATGAATGATGCGTCTAATCCAAACTCTCACTAGCATCCACATATGCTGCAGCTCCGTGTCCCTGGAATGGAATATCAATCCTGGCGTCCCTGTGGCTGGACACCTAAAAGGTTTTGAAAATAGTTTTATTGCAAGGGTTAGAACCCAAAACATTTTGAAAATATTTAGCAAGTGAATTAACTGCAGTAATTTAAAATGCGTGAATGCGCTTCATATTTAAGTTAGTGTCGCACTCCCTTGTGGACATTCTCACCCTCCACTATTGTGCACACCTACCGGTTACCTTAACCCCACCTAGTTGTACTACAAAGTCCAACTAGTCCTGGTATAACCTTCCCTTTCCATACTACTCTAACCCGAGTATAATAATTTTTTGAATTATAAGTTATCTCACAATTAACTTAATTAATTCCTCTCAATTAGCAACATATAACCGTGTCACAAGTCATATAAAGTAAATGCATCACACACTGTATTATTACCCATATATAATATTTACTACCATTATATACGTACCTTTACCACAATATCCACACATATAACATACGTATACCCATTCCTTCGAGTATACCCTCGCCGGATGATTTCCTCTAAAATGCTATCTCATTAGGTGTGCTCACGAAACCTAGTTTCCCAAATTGGAATCGCTCACCAACTTGGCCCAAAATATAAACGTAGTGGAGGCAGTCATATTCCTTCCTTGAAAGTGAGATTAATCCCTCACCCATATATACCGGACGCTATGACCTGGGGATATACTCGCCCTACTCCTCAAGCTAGGGGATTCACCTACATCGCGCAACCTCCCTTGATAGCATTAGAGTATATTAATTGAATAAATATCTTGTCACTGATATTTAATATCACACACAATATATACACGTATATATATGTACTATCACTACACCGTATATATATAATATAAACCCCAGCTTTACCGTGTACTAATATCCTGTACACTACCTGTAATTTAGGGAGTCTGTGGCCCGACTCAACGTAATTAATTTTCACTTAATAATTTATCATTATCCCGAGTCTATGGTCCGACTCTTCTATAATTAATTCACACCTCAATTAATATAATACTTTCCTCGAGTCTATGGTCTGACTCCAATTAAATTAACTAACACACATTTTAATTTAATACCTCCCCGAGTCTACAATTCGACTCTAATTAAATTAATTATCACACCTATTAATTTAATCCCACACGAGTCTACAATCCGACTCTAATTAAATTAACTATCCCACTTACTAATTTAATCTTACCCGAGTCTACAATCCGACTCTAATTAAATTAATTATCCCACTTATTAATTTATCCTACCCGAGTCTACAATCCGACTCAAATTAAATTAATTATCCCACTTATTAATTTAATCCTACCCAAGTCTACAATCCGACTCCAATTAAATTAATTAACACACATTTTAATTTAATACCTCCCCGAGTCTATCGTCCGACTCTAATTAAATTAATTAACACACATATTAATTTAATACCTCCCCGAGTCTATCGTCCGACTCTAATTAAATTAATTATCACCCTTATTAATTTAATAACTCGGTGTCACCCAACCATTATCCCCGAACTCTCTCACTTGGCCCATACCTTAATATTTCCTGAGTCTTTATTCCGACTTCAAATTTATTACTCTCTCTCAATAATCAATTAAGTACTTTGGTGTCATTTAACCAACATACCTGCACTCGCTCACTTGGTCCATTTTACCTCTCATAATTTCATTCCCACATTTCCGCCCACAAATGTATCATACATGCATCTCCATAAATTTTCTAATTATATTTACCTATAATTATCAATATACCCCGAACTCGATCACTTGGCCCGAAATTTAATATTTACCGAGTCTATATCCCGACTCTAAATTAATTAGTTTATCTCCAAACTTAATTCACTACCTTGGCGTCGCTTAGCCAATATACTCGGACTCACTCACTTAATTCGTATCTCCCTATTTTAGAATAACATTCATCAAATTCATCCATAAAGTGCTCCACATAAATTTCCCCTAGTCCCAATTACTTTTCCCCATAATTACTAGGAATATGTGTTTCATAATTTTCTATCACAAATTAATGTATGGGAATTAATTTCTAATTAATTTCCCCCTTATATCACAAACTGGCCGAACTTCCCAGCTTTTCCCATCCTCGATCGATCGATGCCCCCCGATCGATCGATCGACCCCTTCGCGGTAGATCTTCTTCCCCACCAATTTCCACCATTGACGAACTTCAAGGTTTTTGACCCATATCTAAACCTCTAATTACATCATCCCACCACAAAAATATGGTTATTACATATCCAACACATCATAGGGACCTTAAGATAATCAATTTCTCCACTTGTATCTACTTTTCGAAATGGGTCTTTCTCTATAAAAATTTTTATTATCTATTTTACAAATCTCAAATTTCAGATTTAATTTCCACCCTTTTCGTTAGGGATTTATCATTCAAATCATACATACATACTCAGAGATCTATCACCCATCTAAATCTTACTTTGAATCTCATTCAAGTGTTCCATAAATAAAAATCCCATTTTTGTACCTGTTTATCCCCAAAATGAATTTTAGTATACACATCACTAAAATATGAATTGGATATCACAAATTTAGGAGTAAAAATAGTTAACTACTTTCCTGGAATCACTCGTAGGGTCTGATCCGTTTTGATGTCCCTTAACTTGGCTCCAATAACCTCCTATTTGCTCTTGATTTGCTTTTTCCCAAATCCCCTCTCAAACCCTAGGTTTAGAGTTATGTTGACTGCCATTCCTTAATCTCCCAATTAGGTTAAAAATCCTTCATCCCGTTTTTAGCCTAATGGGCTTAATTAAAATAGCCCAAATCACCCCGTGTGGGCCCGGCTATGCTCAAAAATGCCCCGAGACCCAATTACTACCCCCGGGTACTCTTTTCTGACTATCTCGACCCCTCCGGATACAACCGCGCACTCATAATTGGCATCCAAATTAATTTATAAAAATCCTTATCTCACACCCAATTTAGTCTATACCGACTCCTGGCTGGGATAAGTGCATACCCCGTCACTAATACCCGAAATGACGTAATTAAATTATTACTATTCACTTAGTAAATAAATTTCCCTAAACATTAACCATTCACTCCCTGATTAAATATTTAAATATATATATTTCCATAATTAATTCAATTAGAATTACAACACAAAAGTAATTTAAAATTCCCGAATTAATTAAATATTAAATGCACAAAAATACGGGGTGTTACAGAAGTTCTTCTTCACAATGATGAATTCTCCTCTTCAGAAGGTCAGTTGGACGTGGTGGATGCTTTCTCTATCCACCTTGCTATGAAGTTACTGACTGACTCCCTAGGATTATTCTTGAGAAATTTTAAATCACGGTGGGTAACCTCTAACTCCTCATTGTACTTGTACTGTGACATAAAATCGCGGGCAACATCTTCTCAATTTCGGATTCGGGACTCTTTGAGAGATAAGAAACCACGAAGAGCGCTATCCTTTAATGTTTGTTGGAACATTTAGGCCATTATTTCTTCCGAGGACCTTAGGAGTGTCATCTCTCAGTGATAACTACGGAGATGAATAATTGGAGGTCCACTACGCCTGAACTTCTCAATGTTGGGCATTTTGAATTATTTCGGTAACCTAGATTTAGGATATGGAGACATGGGGGTGTAGTCCATGTAATTCCCAAAGAGTATGACTTGGTCAACATCAATGGTTACGGGTAAGTTAGCCCCTGGCTGGGCAAGATTCGGTATAGGAAGTTAGGCTGGTGGCGTCCCATTAGCAAGAGGAGAATGTGGAGCGTGTTGGTATTCTTTGGGAACCCAAATAGGCTTAGGTGAAGGCAAACCCATAGCGCGAGGTGAGAGGATCTCGGAATCTTTGAGAATAGGGACCCGATTTTATTGCATCTCATGAACCTCGGTTTGCAGTTATCAATCCTGGTAGTAAGTTAGGATAGGACTGTCAACAAATTCGGCTGCACATTCGACATCTGGCTTGTGTTCTCCATGGAAAGTGGATGAATTTCATATTCGTAGGAAGTGAAGGGACTGACAGATCTTTGTGGTGGTTCGACTGAAGACTAAAGCCAATAGGGAGCTAGGCTAAGGGTATGCGATCGACCTGAGATGGAGAAAAATTGAGATTTATTTTTAGAAAATAGAAAGGGAAAGTTATTATTTTTAGAAAAGGAAGGAAACTTTTTTTAACATTTTAGAAAATATGAAGGCAAAATGTTTTAGACAGAGGGGAGGAAAAATATTTTGGTACGAGAAAGAGGAAAATATTTTTGGTATTTTTGATAAAAGAGGAAAAATGTTTTTGGACACTTTTTGGAAAAATAAAGAAGGAAAAGATGAGAGACGGGTCTCGACATGATTATTATTATTATGTTTATTAGGTTTACTTAAATTCAAAAAGAGAAATGTTGGATGGGATTCGAGCCTGGAAAAATTAGGTTTGAAAAATATATAAAAACTATGGTTGGACTTATTAACAGGCTCATGGGTAGGGTCCCATTTTAAAAAATGCTCAAAAATTTGGCAGCATACTGACTCAACATTTTGGCAAAGTTTCGGGTTGAAACCGACAAATTAAATATAAATGCCCTAGGTTTGACACCTATATGCGGGTATGCTGTTGTTGGGATGACTGGAAGGTGTTCGTCGTTGGAATGACTTCCACGATATACATCTTGCTTTTGAGGGAAATCGGTACGCGTGGACAAGCCATTTGATATACATAAGTGTACGTGAATTGCCTCAATATATAACTCGTGGGGACAATATGTGTGAGAGATAATTTGATATAGTCGACGTACGTGAATGAGTTCCTTACGATATACCTCCCCTCATGACTTCGGTCAAGCGGTATGATGCAGGGGAACCGTTCGATATACGTGAAGGTACTTGGATAATGGACGGTGAGAGTCATATTGCTTAGGCTAACTGCCACCTGTCCGACCAACACCCATCACGAAGTGACTCCCCAGTTGCGGGATAAAATTTGGTCAATAACAATGCCCTTTGATGATGCAGTGTGTAACATGAATGATTTTTGATTAATTAGTATCTTATAGAGAGAGTATCTTTATTAATGAGCATCACGCAAAATAAGGGGATGATGCAAAAGTAAGTAAATATATATTAAGCATGGATATGTGAAAGTGAGTGGTGTGTAATTATCGACATGCGAGTGTGTGGGAGTGAACCTAAGCATGTGTCAACTACAAGTGGTGTGTGATAAGTGTAAGTGAGCATGGATATATAAAAGTGTGATATGTGGAGGTGTGTGTTAATGACACCTAAGGATGGATTTCTAAGTGGTGTGTGCAACACGGGGATATAAGTGATCCTAGGTGCACGTGATGTGAATTGTACATGGAGAATTTCTACAAGCGTGTGAGTGAGTAGTGATACAAGAATGAGGTATATGTGCATGAAATAATGGAGGAGAGAAAGGGTATATACATTTAGGTGCATATGCACATAAGAAAACAAAACACCCATGCAGGAGTCTAGCCCTCTTATGAAAAATTCCCCAGCAGAGTCGCCATTGTGGCCATCCCGGTCAAGATTGCACGCCCGAGGTGGGGATTTCGAAAGGTCTCGTGCCCCCTTTTTGGGAGCGCTTCAGCCATTATTGGTGTGGATTTAATGTAAAGAGATGGCGTCACCAGCCTATTTTGCACAAAAGAAGCAAAAAACATATTGCCGCCTCGAGGGAATGGCATTAAAGACAAACTGATGCATACGAAACCAATAGTTCGAAGGTTCGGGGACTAAGTTGTGGAATAGGAAGGTGTTAGGCACCCATCTCGCCCTTTCAGTCTCTTATGGGCTAGTGTTGTTATTTTCCTTTATTTTTTTGTGAACTGTATGTGCGTGTGTATATAATGGAGATCGGAATCATTCAACTCATGCCATCGGAAAGGTAGAGTGAGGTCATCCATAGGAATGTTCTCAAAATAATATATATATAAAATACGATTTATGTGTTTACTTGATATTGATCGCTACTAAGAAACGACAATATGTGTTGGATGAAATTCTAATAAGGATAATATGTATATTGATGTAAAAATGTAATGAAAATGATGAATTTAGGAAAATTGGAGGATTTATAGAAGGTGATAAATTAGAAAATTGAGAATATTGGAAAATTGGAAATTGGACTTGACTCTCGAGTTTTAATCCAAAATGCCTACGTAGCCTATAAAGGCATCAAAGTCCACGTAATTCGAATGCGGAATGGGGGTGGGGTTTATCCGATATATCCGAACGGGATTTTATTATATGTGTGTGTGTAGAAAAATATATTGCAGTCTTGAAAAAGTGTGATGGATAATCACATTCGGAATTTATGGGCGTAACCCTCTTTTTCTCTATTTTGGATTTTTTATAGAAAATAAAATATGTGAAATATACAAATAAAAATGTAGTTATTAATGTGTATGAACTAAATTAGGAACTAGATTATGAATCTAATGAAATTTATGCAAAAACAAGGAATTTAAAGAGAGAGGGAAGGAATTGGACGTTCGTTGAAACATAATCTTTGATCTTGAATGAACTCCCTTGAATGTGAGATGAATGTTGGATGACATAGAATGTGATTTACTAAATTGGGTGTGAAAAGGATGGGAATGTAAACTTGAATGGAACTTCAAATGGAGGAACTTCGCTGCTTTCGAGAGAATGTTACTGAGATCACTTATGCTGATGGATCTGAGGTATTGGTGTGTTTGGTAGTGAGGTCATGCCCTCGTTTTATAGGTTCAGGGGGTTTCCAATTAGCATAACCCTTTTTCTTCCTACCGACATGTGACCCTAGACACACTACTGATAGGCAGGGATTTGGACTTGCCAATTGGCAGTCTCATGTAGATTTTCCTAGAAAAACGGTCGTAGAACGTAATTCGTGATTTGAATTGTGCATGGGGAATATCTTTAGAAAGGTAATTCAGATACTTTTAAGAGTAGTTTGGACCGACCTCAAGTTTGGGAGTTGACTTTGGGTAAAATGTAGCTCGGAAGTGCACTTTGGTCCTTTGGATGGGAGATTATCGGGCGGAAACGGATCGTTCGTCCATATGATAAGTTAGAATCGCGCACTGGGCAGATCATTGGAAAGTTTGGGATATGTAATTTGAAATTCCAAAGAGTTTTGGTTAGTTCATAAAGTTAACCTTTCTCAATCGGGGCCCGAAAGTACCCGGTGACCTCTCCGGGTCAAACGGATCATTCGTCCGCGCCCGTGGCCTCCGAATTGATTTTTGGGAGAAAACTGATCATTCCTCTGAATAGTTATACCGTTTCACACATGGGACAGACCATTAGAAAGGTATTTTTATGGCCTTCAAAGATATTTCACTATGATGCTGAAGTCGATTGGGGTCAAATCAAGTCTCGAGAGCGCCCGATGGCCTCTAGATCGGTACTCAGAGTGCGACCTAGGGCTTATAGTGAAATGAAGAGGTGTTAGGGCCCTAAGGAGAGATTCAGGGTTCCTATAATGTGGTGTCTACACTATGGAGGCATATTGATGTTTGGTCCCTAGATATGTTTGGAAGTTGTTTTACAAATGTTGTTTGAGGCTATTTTGTAAAAGGGTTTTTTGAAAGAAAAAATATGTATGTTTTGGTTTGTTTGATCAAGTTTGAATAGTTTGTTCAAAATAGATATGAATGTCATTAGAATGATCTTCAAACAAACATCAAACGAGGTACTTCTGTTGGACAAAGGTATATTTGTTCAAAGCTCATTCGAAGTTGGTTGAAATGAGAATTGAACATTCATTTAAATAAGGTTTTTATTGGTTCAAACGAGATATGATTTTTATTTGAACTAACTATATGCTTTTGTTCAAACGAGTTACCTTAAAAAATGTGTTCCCTCAAAATTCATGTATTCTATAAATACTCAGGCCTGGCATTAATTTTCTTAGAGGTCTTTTGCAAAAATAATTTTCCACGATAGATCTTGTCCATCCCAAACCCCAGTTTACACTGAAGTTTGAGATCCAGGAATTCTACATCTATATGTTTGTTTGAGATATCTTCTATGTTTCACCATATTAGTGTGCTCTTTATATTATGATCATTTCGAGTGGTAGAGACCGTGTTTGTATTGAGTGGTGGCTCGACTGGTCATGAGACAAATAAAATTGATATGATACCGGGAAATTGGAACACACTTACATTGCGTGGATATTAGAAGGGGTCTAATAGTGGTTGTGAAGAAGGTTACAAGAAATGAGAAAACCCATTAAGTATTGAAGGCGACGAGTTTGTAAGTAATTCTAAGTCGTTCATGAAAATAGATTTATATCATAGTGAACTTGTGTGGATGGATTGTCCGAGGTTTTTTCCATTATGGGTTTTCCTCGTACATCGTCTTGTTGCGGTTTTCTTATTTTATTCTCTCTTACTCTCATTTAGATGCATGCTGAGGTCACGACAAAAATTGGTAAAACTGTTTCATGCAACACTTGTGGCTTTTATTGGTGAAAAGTTTATTGAAAATGCAAAAAATTAAAAGTGGGGTTTTTCTGTACAAACCCTAGGGAACATAGGCATTGTCATAATCATAAAGCCTAAGCATCATAATATGTTCCACGACGTATTATATCTTAAGTATTCATCCATCCCCAATCCAATCTCCACGAATTCTACCTCTACCTCCCTAGTCAAGGATGTCTAAAACATGACATCCTTAGAGCTAAACCTCCAAGCAATCCCGAAGGTTCAAGAACACCATCGAGTTAGTGATCGCCGCACAAGTTATGAATGTCTTTGTTGGCCACCTCAGGTTGACTCCCATTTCGATCCTTTGTCGAAGCTAAAATTTGTACTGAAAATAGCTTCTCCGCCTTCCAAGCCAAGTCCTACACTTGCACACACGTCACATTGAACATGTGAACAAACTAACTACATAAACTTTGATCTCGTGGACACACGAGTATGTAGGCACAATACCGAGTCTCTCTTATGAGAACAAGAATCAACAACATGTTTCTTGACTAATTATCCCAATAGAGTTGTAGTCATCTCTCTCACCCCTTATCCCCCATACTTTATAGTCCCCATAAATATATTACTGAAAGTATAAGATATAAATTATCTGTCCACACACTTAAAAATCGTATTTTTCATAGCTACTAATACACACATAAGTACGCGGTTATCTTTCATATAAGGCTCATACCTTGCATGATTGTGACTTACCTGAGGTGCGAGTGTAACCATTAAAATAACTGTAATATTCCTAAACTCAAACGTACATATTTCAAAGGACAGAAAACCATTAACCCTCACACCTCATCTCATTCTTACAAAACAGATTAAATATCAAATGATCTCAAAGATGTGATCTCTAGTTCAACCCACACAAATGTGAAAATGTGTACAAACACTTTCACACATATCAACTATGTAGGATTTGATCCTAAGTCTCCTTGGGTACGTAGGCACAATACCGTGTCCTTCTCACGATCTCGGGCCTTAATAGCATATCTCCTAATATGCTGTCACAATATAGATGCATCATATTACCATTCTATCTCTCCTCAAACCTTGAAAGAGATCTTAAACTATCTCAAAGTTGAGTTTTCTTACATACTTACATACATACTAACGGTTACCCGTTACACAATCATAGAGTCATGAAGAAGTGCCCTCGTGTACATGCATAGGTTGAAATCATGTTTCTACACCTCTCACTGATACCATTTCATACCTAAGTACCCATCTTTGTTTAGGTATTATGAACCTAAGGTATCTAAACTAATTCCACTGATAACTCAAAAGTAATCAAATAATGTTTAGAGCGTTATTAAGCATATAATTATGCAAGAATGAAGAACGAGTAGGTGCCTAATACCTTCCCCACTCGTTACTCAATTCTCGAACCCACTTAATAAGAATCTATGGATAAATCGCGGATTTAAACCTTCCTAAGTATTAGCTCAAAAGGTCTAACCCACATTTTTATTTGTTTTTGTATAAAATAAAGTGGTGACTCTGAAAAAACCAACCAAAACCCCTTATCACACAAAAACACACTTAGGCCTAGGCCTAGAACCAAGGGTGTGTGACTTAAAAAATGGATATGGCATCAAATAGCTTCCAAGGTCAAAGTCCTTCTGCCCACGTCGAATAGAAAACCTAACCTCGGAGGGATAGGGTGGACCGATGGACAAGCACCCTCGGGATCCACCATCAAATGAAAATTTTCCCGTGATCATAATATTGCGCACACTCAGAGCCGACAATGCCATATATCCCCACTATTGTCCCTGGAATTAGGGGCTCCATTGACATTATAGGTCTATCATTCCCTTTCTTTAGCCGGTTATTAAACATTCTCTTCACTTTCGGTATTATCCTCAACTTGTGTCTAGCCACTAGATATTTTAGAGATAAAGTCATCTAGGACATGCCCCTTGATTGATGCTCAAGGATGAAACTCGATATCTAACCTACCTAACTCCACCGATAACTCGGACTTCTGTCCAAACATATCGACCTTCCTAAGCATTGTCTTCGGAGGGAAGTATGTTATGATGACTATGGTGTATTCCTCAAAATAATTCTTTAACTTATGGGAGGTTATCACCGGTGTGTACACAAGTTTTTCCAATAGGAGATATCTCTTCTCAGCATCGAGCAAGGTTTTTACTCGCATAATAGATAGGAAGTTGAATCCCATTTTTCTTACAAACAAGAGTTGTGCTGAATACATCAGTGAACACTGCTAGATATAAGTACAAGGACCCCTATTTGTTTGTGATTATCAACAATGGCAATTGGTTCAACTACTTTTTCACTTACTCAAGTGCCTGGGTATATTCATCGTTCTATATTTCCTTCCTCTCTATCCTCAATATCTAAAAGAATGGTCGTCACCTCTCTAAAGATCCTGAAATGAACTTGTTTAGTGCAATGAGCATGTGAGTCAAACTTTTCACCTCACTAATAGTGTTTGGGGTATGAACCTTTCTTATCGCTTAAATATGATCACAGTTTTCCTCAATCCCCCTTTGACTTATAGATACCCAAGGAAATCTCTCGAATGTGCCCAAAAGGAGAACTTGGATTTATTCATCCTCGATCTATAATGGCGAAGGAATTCAAAGGTCCTCACTAGGTCTGCGGGGGTATCATTTTTTTTCCATCTCTTTACGAGCATATCATCTATGTACAACTCTATCATCTCTCTTAAATTCTGCTTAAGAATATTCATAACCATCCTTTAGTAGGTTGTCCTAATGTTCTTTAGTCCTAATGGCGTCTCCCTATATTAATGTAATCCTAACATGGTTATGAAATAGGTCTTTTCTTGGTATGGGCCTAACAATGGGATATGGTGGTAGCATGAGTAGGCATAAAGGAAACTCAAACGCTGGTGTTTGAAGGTCGTGTAGACAAGTTGATCGATCTTAGGAAAAGTAAAACTATCCATGGGAAAATCCTTAGTGTGGTTAGTTAATTCTATGCAGACTATCCACTTTTCATTACTATTTTTAACGATGACAAGATTCAACATCCATTTGGGAAATAAAACTTTCTCGATGGATCGTACATCTAGAAGTTTCTACACCTCTTCCTCTATTACCCTCGCCTTATCAGAGGCGGTTCTCCATGCCTTTTGGGTCATATATGGATTTGATAGATCCATATAGAGTCTACGACACATGACCTCTAGGTTGATCCCTAGCATGTCGTATGATTTCAAGGTAAAAACATCTTGATTGCTACTCAAAAAAGTAAAAAATTCATTTGTTTCTTCTCTAGTAAGAGTATTATCAATCAATAACTTCTTTTCGTGTTGGTTATTGTCAAACATGACCTCTTAGAGGGGTTTCATGACTCGATTGGCATTGGAAATCACTGTTTCTCAACACCAGGTGACCCATACTTTAGTTGTTACTTGGAGGGTGAAGAGAACTCTATTGGTTCCACATTTTTTTTCATTTTTCTCCTGCCTTGGGAGAATGGAGGCTATGAATCACAACTAATCTAATGCCTAATTCTTACTGATTTACATTATTTCTTTCTCAATGATGCACTTTAACTTTTAGTGGTAAGTGTAAGGTACTTCCTTCATGACATTTATCCATCCTCTACCGAGTATATGGATTTTAAGGCCTTGCAATTCTCAATCTTATGGTTGTAATCTTTATGTTATGCACACCTTAGTGTCAAGTTCCTCTTTTTGGGATCGCTAATAATATCTTTAGTACACTTGAAATAATATCAACCCTTAATCTTGTAAAAGATCCTATAGATTGGCTCAATAAAGACCATACCGATGACCTTTAACATCTTCTCAGTATCCTTCTTCTTGATTCCATTTTTCTTCTTGTTCTTCTTTTTCCCTCATTTCTTGTGTGTTCCTTATTTGCCCCTATTTTTTGACTGCTTTAGATGATCACCTTCCTGGCCAACTTTAACCACTGTATCCTCTACCTTTGCATATTATTTAATCATTTCTATGACTTCATCAGTTATAATAACCTTCATCCTGGTGGGGGACTGCTGGAGCATGGAGCTGGTTGGAAGCCCAATCTTAAAGGAATCCATGATGACCTACTTGGTGCAGTCCTCCACTTAGTTGTACACCTTATAGTACCTTATGTTTTACTCTAGTAGTGTTTCTCGAGTTTCATCATAAGAAGTGAGACTATCCTTTTAGGATAGGTACTTCTCGTGATGAAGCTATTTGTAAAGGCCTCGGTGAGTTTCTTAAAGCATGTCATATATCATTGTGGTAATTTTTTAAACCCACTTCTAAGTAATGTCTCTAAAACTGGAGGGAAATATGCAACACATAAACTCTCGATGTTATTCCATAGTGTCATGTCCTAGTGATACTACTTAACATGGTGATTGGGATCTATTTTCCAATCATAAATCTTGAATTGTAGAGAAGCGAGATTCTTAGGAGGTTCAAACTCCTCAGTGGCCTAGATGAATGGATATTTTATTTGGCTAACAAAGTCTCGTCTAGTGAGATCTTTGGTTGTTCCTACTCCTTAATGAGCAGGGTGCTTGTCCACTTATCTTTTGATCAAATTGAATAAATCCTTTTATCCTCACCGCTCATTTGAGCGCGATCTTCATGACGGTGACCTCCTATGATGAGAATATTCCTTCAATCGTGGGGCATTCCTCCCTCGAATGTGAGCTCTTCTCGCCTAAGGACTAGAAGTATGCGACACGTGGGCATGATTACCCTTCTCTTTTTGAGCCTATCTCTCCATCCTATCTAGATCTTATTGGAGCTCAACATTCTGCTCCTGTTGATGTCGAGTAGCGACATTCTCATCTTGAAGGTGCTTCTTATAGCTATCAATTATCCTTCAGATCAGGTTAGATTGTTGGGTATGATTGTTCTAATCCATCCTCTTTTTATGAGGATAATAGCATGCATCAGGATATTGGTAATAATCGACAAGGTCTGATCTGACCTTATGGGGTAGGGGATATGTATGATGACCCTTCTAGTTTTCATGACCATCGTAGTCTATATAGTGACCCTCTGGTATCCATGTCTATGATGGTGATGGCCCTCGTGGTCATCGAGATTGTGGTGATCTTGGTTGGGTGAGTGAGACATCATAGAAAATTGTTAATTTTCAAAGAACTAAGATTGTTCCCACAGACGACACCAATTATAGGTGGTAGTTTCCTATAGATAATGATATTCAAGGCACACAGGCCAAAGATAGATGATAATCGCTAGAACAATGAAATCACACACACAACACAAGATGTTTGTGGATCGGTAACGTGCCTACATCCAGGGGGTGCTATGGTCTGTTGTATATAACTCAAAACCGACTGAGGTGTAGTACTTCTAAAAATTATAATAATGCATGACCCGCTCATATGGGTAAGTCTACATTTATAAGGAAACTTAGGAGAATAATTATCCCTAAGAATTCAGATTTATCCTTAATCATGATCAGTCGTTGCAAGTGATAGAGTTGGACAATTATTCATTTACTATGAGTCTGCACTAACCAAAGGAGAACATAACTGAGGCACACCTGGTCGAGCATGACCTACTGCAATTCTTGACCCCATAAAATTTATAATTATATTTTGAAAAAATAATTTCATGAAATTTTATAATGTTTATATTAACATATTTTTAAAAATTATATTTAGTCCTTAATGACTTTTGCAAAACTATAGTCCCATTAGTTACACTTTCGACTAACTAACATGTTTGTGTCACGCTAGTAATAGCTAACACATTAACAAAAATCTAGTATCACATAAGCATTTTCTAGCAGACTCACTAGACAGTGTTGATGTGCCATTGTCATATCATTGCAGCTTAATTCTGCATACTAGGATTTAAACTGAAATTCATTAGGGAGTGAGGGGTAAAACAAATATTGAAAAATATAAATATTTAGGAATAATTTACCATTATTGCCTTTAAAATACATTTATTGAAAAAATAGTTTTAACTTTTGCTACAATCCAAATATAGTTATAATTCTTTGAACATTTAGATTTTGAACAAGTTATTAATCCAACTTTATTATTTTAGTAGAAAATACCATCAAAATAGAAACATAGAGTTTTTAAGGGTTTCTTTAATTACACAGATAAAAATATGAACATTTTAAGAAATATTTAATTGTCATTGGCAAAAAATACCTATTTTAAGAACTGTATTAATTATCATGGACACAAAACATCATTTTCATCCTTAATTCTGCCAATGTCAACAAAGTAATTAACTAATAACATTTTACACACACATATAGTTAGAGTGTGTGTGTGTGTGTGTGTGTGTGTGTGTGTGTATACAAACACACACATCAAAGAAGCAAAGACACTTCTCTATAGGCGGCACACCCAATTTGGACATCCCTGACACTCTGACACACATACAACACATCTTGGACACGTTTTCAAAATGACACGTGGTGTGTCAAACTTGTTTTTATATTATAAAGTAGACGGATATGACTAGGAGCCAAAAACTAAGAAACTTATAGTAAATTTTAGTGTAATTGTGACAAGTTAATTTTTTTAGGAGTTCAGGAATAATTGAAGAAAACTTAAAAAGAATGAAGCTAATTTATCGCTCGATTACAATGCATACTTTTGGCTTATTGATTATGCGAAAGGAAAGGGATATATGGATTTACTTGTATCTTAGGTTACTCACACAAAGATTCACTTATTACCAAATTTTATATTCATTTAATTTAAAATGAACATGCATGATTGTGTAAGCCAAATACAAACAAAATCATCAAACCAAATAGGAAGAAGAAGAAGAAATAAAGGAACAATCCCTTTCCGAAAAAACTTTTAATTCAACACTATTAAATATAAAACAAATACATAATGACTTACAAACTTTGTTAGAGATTCACTAACTATAATGCACAAGTCTTGGAATCTTCAACAGAAAGTCATGCAGTCCAGCACCACCCACATGAAGTAGATCTTCCCTTGGTATCCACCGATCATCCTTTCGAATATGAAATTACCTTCTTCTTCAGTCGTAGAGCCTCAACTACACAAATCATAAGTAGAAAAAATCACTGCAAGGGTTTAGAACTTTGGATTCTGTTATTATAACGTCTGGTCAAAAATAAAAGTCTAAAAAGGCTTTTTGAATAAATGAAAACCCGTATCTCTTTTTATAGGAAAAGTTGTTATAAGAAGACATGGATAATATATTGCATCATATTTGTTTCAAAAAATAAAAACACGCGTAGTTGTTTGAACGAACTGACGTCCCGTTCGAATGGTGCACGAGATCTCATTCAAAAAAGTTTCTAACGATACTTCGAACGTTATTCAATAGCTGACCAAAAAGGCGATGCTTCAGATTTTATTCGAACATACGAACCTCATTCTAACGACACTATGCAACTCATTCGAACAACATGCCATTTCTATCTAATGAGTTAGTGAGTTTTGCAAAAAAAAATACTTAAAAAATATTTTTAAAAAATTGTTGGAAAAAAACTCTATTTAAAAATGACCCCTTAACATTTTAATCTTTATCATACTATGGCATAACACTTCTCGGGTATATTTATGATGAACGATCTTAAATCTTGCAAATTTCACAAATGATTCTTTTCTTTGAAGACTTGAGAACGGTCATGAAGGTCCAGTGGGGTGTGATACGGCACAAATATTGCGTATTTCACCCGTTAACCTACGCGTTATTAGCCCCCTCGGGTATCTTAATCCCTATATTTATGCTCGTTAACCAGACAACCTCGTATTTCTATGTTAACATGTTTTGCAGGGGTTAATTGAGCTTTTGTAGGTATTTGGATGCTTAGTATGAAGTTCGGACGCATTCCGGTGAAGTTCCGTACACAATCGCACGCGCACGGGCATTTTAGTCTTTTCACAGCTTGGGTACCTGGCCCGACATCTCACGGAAGTTGTATTCCTCCTCGCTAGATTCGCGTGGCCGCGAACGGTGCGCGATTCCGATGCATAACAAAGAAGTTACGGCCATTTCAGCGGAGGAAAAATAAGGAAGCAAAAGAGGAGAAGGGAGAAGAAGAAAAGAGGAATGCAGTAGGCTGCTGCATTCTGCCCTGCTTGATCGATCGATCGATCGACGCTTATGGTCGATCGATCGACCATTGTGATTTGCCGAAGTTTTTCCTAGGTCGATCGATCGACCAAAGGGGTGGATCGATCGATGCTTTGTTTTCTGCAGATATTTTGCCTTCTTTTCTTTCATCTTTATTTTTATTCCAACTTACTATATAAGCCAATTTTGTTGTAATAAGACCATATATCAGTTTAGGAACGATTTTAGGTTAGAATAGTTAGGGTTTTGAGGGTTTTGGATGGTTCTTCTTCATTTCTCTTTGGATTGACAATCTAATTGGTTTGTAAGTTGACTATTCATCTCCTCTACCATTAATATAGCTTGTTTTCCATTAATTCTTGCTTTCTAGATATTTTACATTCTTTCATAATTAGTTTTCTTGCTTTAATTCTTCTTTCTTAGTTTAATTAGTTTAATTTAGTTTATTTCCATGTATTGCCCTTAGATAAATAGGGTCGGGATTACGTTGCCGCCATTTACGGGTTTGGACCTCGAAAGTTAGGGTTTCGTGTAAAATTGCATTTAATTGAAACCGCGTGTATTAAAGTTGGATTGTTATGCATTTAACTTTCTTTGTCACGCAACGTTAGTGTTTATAGCGACAATCTGAATTTAATCCGCGTGTGACCATTTTCCGTTAAATGTTTAATCTCGCAACTTTGGGTTAAATTCATTATTATGTGATGTTTATGCTTAATTGAAAATGCTCGATTAAATTGCTTTCGAGCCTTAACTCTAATTAGTAGTTGTTTCGATCCGTGTGGTAGAATGCGATCCCGATCCTCGCTTTCCTTTTGTTTAGCATTAACTTATCTTTTTGTTTATTCACGATAACCAACCATCACCTTTTCATTTATTTATTTTACACTTTTATTCCTGAAGTAATTAAAACAATTAACATCTAAAATTCAATCACTCCCTGTGGATTTCTTACGATACCCGACTTACCGCTGTGCTTGCTTGTCAAGTGTAGTTGTAGCTTAGGTTTTTGTATCGCGGCGGCGAAACACACGACGATTGTGTCCTCACAAGAACACACTTTTTCCGCTCGATCAAAATGGCGCCGTTGTCGGGGAGTGTGTTTTAGATAGTAATTGTTTTATAATTTCGTAGTATTTTTCCTTTTGTATTTGTATTCTTTGTTTTAACCTTTTTTGCAGGATAGCATACTTGAGCGCTAAGAAACTTTGATTCGCGGTTGCTCACTTTTTTGCTCGGATTCTCCATCTGCAAACAATGAGGTAATCATGTCCTACTATTATATTTATTACAGTTATTCTAATGATTCATACTTTGGGGATAGTTTTCAAGTTTTTCATTTTCAAGATTTTCTTGAAAATGAAAGACTTGAAAACATTTATCGGAATGAAAATCGTTATTGGGAGCTTGAGTTGGATTCATTATTCGAATCCAATGAATATTCTTATTTCATTACTTTCGAAGATGAGTTTCAACCAAATGAGGAGTCCGAGGCTCTTGAGCCGAGGAAGCCTACTTTGGAAGAGACTTTGCTTCTTTATTACCAAGGTTTGGAAAGCTTAAATGATACTGGAATGAGACTTGGTGCACTTTGCGATGAGATGAATTCTTATGCACAAAACAACGAGGAGGTGGAAACTTGTGTTTCACCTAAATTTTTCGAAGAATTTCTCATCGAGTGTGCATCTTTCTCCCCCGAAATTCAATCTCCTTCCGACGATGAGTCGATTGAGATTGAATTTGTTTCATCACCATATTCGTTTTCCGTGATTGAACCATTAGAATTACCGGTTGATTCCTGTGAGTCGGTAGAAACTTTTAAAACTTCTACATTTTTTGCCGATGAGGACTCTTTACCGGACTTGTTTTCGATGGATGTTATCCAAATATGTGCACTGTTGATACCAAAATTAACATGCTGATGTGGACGAATAATACGAAGACACGTGTCAATCTACATGGCACAATAGCAGCGAGGAAGATCATTTTCCGACTAACCATGCTCTTTTCCAAGCAACGAAAATACACCGAGGAACTCTATCATACCGAGGAACTCTAGCACATCGAGGAACTCTAGCACACCGAGGAACTCTAACTCACCGAGGTACTCTAATGTTCCGAGGAACTCCTGATCAACGAACAGCTATGGCGGTCCGAGCTGCATCTCGGTCGTATCATTAATTGCCAGATAATCAACAGCTCGGATATTCATTGAATGCTTATATTCTTGGCACGCACTCTGCATTAAATGTATTACCCTTTCACATGTATGTCATTTAATGTATCGAACCTTTCATGTACAGCCTCAAGGCTATAAATACCATGTATCATCCTCATTCAAGGGGACCGGAATTTCTTGAGAGAACTTGTAATCAAGAATTCCACAAACACTCAGCAATAACATAACAGTGGACGTAGGCTTTATTCCTAGCCGAACCACTTTAAAAATCTTTGTCTTATTTATTTATCTGTGATTGAATAATTAGAGCAATCTAGTTTTTTACATCAACAGATTGGCGCCGTCTGTGGGAAACGACTGTTATTATCGTTTTTCATAAAAATCATTTATCACCAATGGCAGATAATCCAGAATCCAGTAATCAAAATGTTGGAAATACTGGAAATCTTCCAAATCCATCTACATCCCCAGATCTGGCTGGAATTATGACGAATCTGGCTCAAGGACAAACCGCCATGCAAGAATCTATGAGGCAACTCATTCAAACTCTTCAGGGCGGTGCACCTACCTATTCAGGGCAAAGGAGTGATCATAGGCAATCGCAATCTAGACGTACTGGGTCATATCGCCATGAGGAGTCTAATGATTCTTCTTATCAACCTGGGCGAACTTCATCGATACGGGCTACGGATACAGATCAACGTATCACTCTTTCTCCGGAGAGAACTAGCGCTTTGGAAAGATTAAGCAGGGTTTCTCCTTTCAGTCGGTTAGGACCAAGGAGGAACATGAGTCCACCTAGGGCTCCATCAAGAAGTTTTCGACCACCACCAGGTTTGAGAGAAGGATCTGCACAATCGTGACCAACTACTCGTCGAGATAAATCTCAGGAAGCTACGTCAGAGCAATTAGTTGCTCGGACTAAGCGGCCCGAGGAAGGGAATGAAGCATGGAAAGGTTCCATTCAACGGTTGGAGGATAGACTGGGAGAAATGGCTAAGGCGAGGAACCCCTTACAGAGAACTTTTGTTCAAGGAACACCTTTTGTGCAAGCCATTGTGGATTTCCCTACACCGTCGAAATTCAAAGCACCCGTAGTGACCCCCAAGTACGATGGAAAGACAGATCCCGTACTTCATATAGAACAATACCAAGCTGCTGCAGATATCTACGCTGTCCCCGACGAGATGAGGTGTAGAGCATTCTCGGGAACTCTTACCGGATCTGCACAGATATGGTACAATAATCTTCCTCGGGGTAAGATTTCAACTTTTGTTCAGTTAGCCGAGTTGTTTATTGGCAATTTTTGTTTTGGAGCAAAGCCGGTAAAGCGAGTAGCACACTTGCTAAGTGTTAGACAAAAATCAGGTGAAAGTACTAGAGATTACATAACTCGTTTCAATAACGAGAAGTTGGAAGTCATAGATTATGAAGAAAAGACAGCAATCACTGCTCTGATGAGTGGTTTGCTGCCTAACAAGCTGTACTACACTTTGGCCAAAGATCCACCTAAAAATATGTCGGAGTTGATGGCAAAGGCGGCCAAAATCATGAATGCCGAGGAGGCTATGGCTGCGAAGAAGAATATGGATAAAGAAGTTAAAGTGGAGGTCGACAATTCTAAGAAGAAAGATCAGAAAGGTAATGGTGGTGACAAACATTCCAGGAATAACAGGATGAAGTTGGAAGTCCTAAAGAAGTATGATAATTATACTCCATTGAAAATGGGTATTAATCATGTTTTGGAAGAAATCAGGAATAACGAGGAAATCAAGTGGCCAGAGAAACTGAAGACAAATCCCGACCTGAGGAATAAGGACAAATATTGCGAGTTTCACAAAGATCATGGCCATATGACAAAAAATTGTATAGCCCTTCAGAACGAGATTGAAACACTCATCCGAAGAGGAAAATTATCAAAGTATGTAGATCGCAGAGGTGAAAGGAAGAATGATGATAGAACTAGAGAGAGATCTAGATCTCCTCGTCGTGCTGAGGAGAAAAAGAGGAGGGACCATGAAGAGGATCCAGATGATGACCCCGATCTTCCCAAGAAACCAAGGAAACCTGAACGAGAGGTATTTTCCATACGTTTTGGGTCATTTGATTGTAATGTTATTACAGGAGGAGATGCAGGAGGAGGAGACCTTACTGCAGAAAGAAAAGCTTACCTCGGAGAGGCTCAAGCTTGTTCATACATTCAACGAATAAACCTGGCCGAGGATGATCGTCCGAGGAAGGTAAACAAAGAGAAGCTAGTGATTGGTTTTTCAAAAAACGACCTGGCAGGTGTTCTTTACCCTCATGATGATCCTTTGGTGATCAAAATGAGGATGAAGGATGTGGTCATCTCAAGGGTGTTAGTAGACAATGGTAGTTCGACAGACATCATGTACTATTCATGCTTTGATAGCTTGAATTTAAAATTATCTCAATTGGAACCTTATCACAGACCCCTTCTGGGTTTTGCTGGCGAGAAAGTTTTTCCACTTGGGACGATCAAGTTGGATATACTCATCGGAACTTGGCCTGCTTGTCGAACAGAAAGAATACGTTTCTTTGTGATGGATAAGAATGTGCAGTCAGCCTACAACATCATCATGGGAAGAGTTGGATTGAAGAAATTCGAAGCAGTTCCATCTACAGTACATCAGTGTTTGAAATTCCCAACGAATTTTGGAGTTGGAATTATGAAAGGTGATCAAAAAGTAGCTCGGGAATGCTATTATTCGTCTGCCGAGCAAGAGGAACTTGAAGAGTCAAAGAAAAAGACTACTACTTACCAAGTGGAGGAAGGTACAGAAATTGAAACTCTTGACCCTAGGGATGAATCTCAACTCATAAAAGGGCAGGTTGTGGAATCTACAGAAATTGTTATCCTGGACGACAAGCATCCTGAACGAGTAACTCAGATAGGATCGTCGTTGGATGTTTCAATAAAACAGGAGTTGATAACTTTCTTGAGAAATAGGAAGAATACTTTTGCTTGGAGTCATGAAGACATGCCAGGAATAGATCCAAACTTTTTATGTCATGAGCTCAACGTGAATAAGGAGATCAAGCCTGTGAAGCAAAGAAGAAGAGTGTTTAGTCCGGAGAAGAACCAGGCCATACAAGAGGAGGTCGAGAAACTCCAGAAAGCCCAATTCATTGAAGATGTGAAATATCCAGATTGGTTGGCGAATGTGGTGATGGTAAAGAAGAAGAACAACAAATGGAGAATGTGTGTTGATTTTACTGATCTCAACAAGGCATGTCCAAAAGATCATTTTCCATTGCCCAGAATTGATCAACTAGTGGATGCTACCTCGGGACACGAGCTACTCAGCTTCATGGATGCTTATTCTGGCTACAACCAGATCAAAATGAAACCTGAAGACAGGGAAAGTACTTCTTTTATTACCCCAAGGGGAACTTATTGTTATAATGTTATGCCTTTTGGTTTAAAAAATGCAGGTGCAACATATCAGCGGTTGATGAACAAGGTTTTTACCGAACAAATCAGCCGCAATATGGAGGTCTATGTCGACGACATGCTCACCAAAAGCAAGAGAGCTGCAGATCATTTGATTAACTTGAGTCAAACTTTTGATCAACTGGATAAATACCAGATGAAGCTTAACCCGACGAAGTGTACCTTTGGAGTACGAGAAGGAATGTTCCTCGGATACATCGTCAACCAACGAGGTATTGAGGCAAATCCAGAAAAGATCAAGGCTCTTTTAGGGCTGCGATCCCCGACGACGAGGAAAGAAGTGCAGAGTCTTACCGGACGGGTTGCAGCACTCAACAGATTTGTATCCCGAGCAACTGATAAATGCCTCCCATTCTTCAAAACACTGCGAAAAAGTTTTGAGTGGACTGATGAATGTGAGAAAGCCTTTCAAGATTTGAAGAAGTATTTGGGAGCCCCACCATTGTTGTCTAGGCCAATAACTGGAGAGAAGCTGTACTTGTATTTGGCAGTATCAGAAAATGCAGTTAGCTCGGCGTTGATCAGATTGGAGAATGGAGTCCAAAAGCCAATTTATTACACAAGCAAGGCCTTCCGAGGTGCGGAAATCAGATACCCAAAGCTGGAAAAATTGGCACTGGCATTAATTGAAGCAAGTAGAAGAATGAGGCCATACTTCCAGGCCCATACCATCATTGTGTATACCGACATGCCGTTAAGACAAGCCCTTCACAAGCCAGAAAAATCAGGAAGATTGATGTACTGGGCAATAGAGCTCGGTGAATATGATATTGTGTATGAACCCAGATCATCGTTGAAGGGGCAAGTCGTGGCAGATTTTATAGCAGAGTTCACATACCCTGATACCCTCGAGGAGCAAAAGGTGCTTGCTGACCTACCTGTGGACGATACAGGATCAACAGACACAGATCCAGACCAACCAAGGTTGGTAAAAGGACTTGTGGATTTAGAAAAGTCATCATATTCAAACCCCGACCAACTCCGGTTGGTAGAAGGGCGCGAACAAATGACCGACGAGGAACGAAGGATACCCGGGGATGATGAAAGAAAACAGATGATATTTCACCGAGGAACTCTAACAGATAAGAAATTTGAAGACGAGTTACATACATGGAGATTATATGTAGATGGATCATCTTGCACGATTGGTTGTGGAGCAGGGATTGTTTTAAACTCTCCAGATGATATTGGCATGGAGTATACCTTGAGATTCCAATTCAAAGCTTCCAATAATGAGGCTGAATATGAGGCTATGATAGCAGGTTTTCATTTGGCGAAAGTTATGGAGGCACGACAAGTAATTGTTTTCAGTGATTCTCAATTAATTGTGAATCAAATGATGGGAATATATGCAGTGAAGGGAGAGTTAATGGTGAAGTACCATGCAAAAGTGATGGAGTTATTAACAGATTTTGATGCTATTCAATTGGTGAGGATACCGAGAATGGAGAATGCTAGAGCAGACGCATTAGCCCGACTAGCGTCAGCTACGCGCACCGAGCTGCGAAGAACAATACCAATTGAAGTATTAGAAAATCGGAGCATAGAAGAAGATCTGACGGTGAAGATTATTACCCTTGATTTAGGACCATCTTGGATGGATCCTATCAGAGCATACATTGAAGAAGGAGAATTGCCGGAGGACAAACTAGCTGCCAAGAAATTGAAGTATAAAGTTGCTCGGTATGTGTTAACTAATGGTGTTTTGTATAGACGAGGAATTATGGCAGGTTTGCAGAGATGTGTACATCCATCAGAAGTCAAAGAATTGATTGAAGAAATTCATGAAGGATCTTGTGGAGCTCATGTAGCAGGTCGGACACTTTTGCAAAGGGTAATGACACAGGGATACTACTGGCCGATGATGAGGGCTGATTGTATAGCCTATGCTAAGAAGTGTGACAAGTGCCAACGTTTTTCCTCCATCCGAAGAACTCCACAGGCATTGTTGACACCCATAACATCACCTTGGCCATTTGCCATGTGGGGAATTGATCTGGTTGGACCACTACCGACGACCCGAGGAAGGTTCAAGTATCTCGTCGTGGCAGTAGACTATTTTACTAAGTGGGTGGAAGCTGAACCACTAATTGATATGACGTACGAGAAGGTGTATCAGTTCATATGGAAGAATATCATTTGTCGATATGGTCTCCCCCACGCTTTCATCATAGACCATGGAACACAATTTGATAATGAAGAATTTGCTGCCTATTGTCATCAGTCGAACGTTTTGAAGTTTCATTCAGCACCAGGCCATCCCCAAAGCAATGGACAGACTGAGGTGACGAACAGAACATTACTAAATGGGTTGAAGAAGAGGTTAAGTGAGGCTAAAGCAAATTGGATTAATGAGCTACAGTCAGTTTTGTGGGCTTACCGAACAACTCCCCGAGCAGCAACAGGAGAATCACCATATATGCTAGCATTTGGAAGTGAGGCTATGATACCTGCCGAGTTGGGCCTACCAACACACAGGGTGTTAAATTTCAATTCTCCGATCAGTGATTTGATGAGAAGACTGGATTTGGATATGCTCGAAGAAGTCAGAGAAGAGGCAGCCATTAGGAATGCTGCTTATCAACAACGAACAGCTCTGTTTTACAACAAAAGGGTAAAGAAATGTGATCTAAAAGAAGGGGATTATGTGCTAAAGAAAGTCATTCAGAAGCAGAATAAACTGGAAGCAAACTGGCATGGACCTTACCGAGTTACAGAGGTTGTTCGACCAGGAACTTACAGAATAGCAACTCTAGAAGGAGAGGAATTTAAGAACGCATAGAATGCTGAACACCTGCGCAAGTATTATCAGTGATATCAAATGTAAAGCATTTCTTTCATTATGAATAAAACGAGGATGTTTCGCCATTTTCTTTCTGGTTGAAAGTTTTTCGGGGAATACTAGTGTAATACACTACACAACAAAAGTGCTATAAGTAGCCAACCTCCTTTGGTTAGGAGGACAGATCTACGGAGCAAAAGTGCTATAAGTAGCCAACCTCCTTTGGTTAGGAGGACAGCTCTACGGAGCAAAAGTGCTATAAGTAGCCAACCTCCTTTGGTTAGGAGGACAGCTCTACGGAGCAAAAGCGCTCTAAGGAGCCAACCTCCTTTGGTTAGGAGGACAGCTCTACGGAGCAAAAGTGCTATAAGTAGCCAACCTCCTTTGGTTAGGAGGACAGCTCTAAGGAGCCAAAAATATTCCTTTGGTTAAAAGGTGTACACCAGCTACACCAGCGTGATCAATTACGATTGGTAAGATAAAAATATACTCTCATATTACAACTTATGTTGGTCGGGAGGTAATATTATTACAAAGAGTTCTTTGAAGAACAAAATATTCAAAAAATACACCAAGTATAGTTGGTCGGGGATAAAAACCCAATAACTGTAGTTGGTCGGCGAAGACAAATTATTGATCTTAGTTGGTCGGACGCGTTTTTATAATTGAACCAAGTATAGCTGGTCGGGGATAAAAACCCATCAACTGTAATTGGTCGACAAACATTATTCAACTACCTTGGTTGGTTGGAAACAGTTTGAACAATTTACTTTATTAAGTGATTGAACAACCTTGATACTGTTTGAATAATTGGACGCGTTTTTAAGTTGATTGCTGGTTAGCACAATATTGTTATTTTTTTAATAGATACATAGATACATATGTACAAATATAAAGGTGTTTGATAAACACAAGACAATAGCAAAATTGGCAAACAGAAAATGAAAATTTTTCATTAAATTTAAAATAAGATTACAGGATACAAGAATGTACTAGTTGTTACATTGATATTACTATTCTATTGGTTTCTTGCCCTGTGCTTTAGAAACAGGTTCCTCGCCGGCAGGAGGGTCTTCTAGGCAAATGGGAGAATTGATGAAATTAACATCTCTGAGCATTCTGACGTTCATAACAGAAGGTGTACCCAAAAGATGCTCAGGACGAGATAATTCAACTTGGGAATGAAGGCTATAATCACCAAGGTATTTTGAAATTAGACTGCGAGGAATGGAACGAGCTGGGATCCATGCCATATCCAATTTGAAAGGTGGTACAGGCAGGTCTAATAATGATGGAGCATGATAGTCCCATAAAAAATGTCCTTGCTCCAATTTTAACACACCCAGTGCGTTTAACCATCCTTGCTTGTAACCTTCATTGTTGGCATGTTCAATACGAGCATCCAGGTGAACAAGGGCTTCATTGTATCCTGCCATCCAGAATTCCCTTGGCTGTTTATGGAATTGGAAGGTTAATCTATCCAATTGTTCATGAAGGCTTTTGGCAAAAAGATCCTTATTATGCAAGGCAGATTTCGTCGATGTAAGCTGATCTTCCAGAGACAGATTTTTATTGGACATTTCAGTCAGAGCACGGTCTTTTACTTTCAACTGGAATGCTTGAGTTTCCAGAGTAGACTGAGTGCGAGCCTCTTCAACATTTTGGCTGAGGACTCTTCCTCGCCCCCGAGAACCTCTTCCTCGTCCCCGAGCAGTTCCAGAAATGGCAGATCTCCTTAAGTCCTCCAGCTCTTGCCTTAGTTTGGCGTTTTCGACCTCTAAGAACGAGAAGCCTTCATCAGTAACTGGTATCAATGCAGTAGAAGATGAAGCAGCAGATTCATATTGAGCCAATTTTTTTTGCAGATTATTATTTTCTTGTTCCAGGATCTCGGCAATCTGCCTACAAGCTTCAACTTCACCTTTTAGGGTTCTCTCCCTAACGTCGTACCCAACAATGATCTTTTTATGGCCTGTTTCTGAAGAGAGCTGCTGGTATCTATTTTCATAATCCTTATGCAACGAAGCCATTGATTCGTTGTGTTGATTTTGAAGATCCTCTATAGAACCATGAAGCTCTTCAATCAACTCATAGTAAGCGACATTGTTGGCCACTGCTCGGTCAAGTAAAGCTTTCAAGTACTGATAAGCTTCAATTGCCTGCTCTGAGGCACCATGGCCAAGAATATCAGCAATTTCTGATGTACTAAGGATTGTATGACCAGCCTTATAGTATTGGTGACATTGTTGCATCAGCTCGGTATCATGTGAAGAGATCAATTCCATTCTAGCAACAAACTAAAGACGAGAAAAAGACAATAATCAACAAATATAAATCATCAACAACAGAGATGAGCAAAGATATATTTTATTAGATCATCAAAAAGTTACATTGTTCGATTACAAGGAAATATAGAAATGATACCGAACAACTTCACACCTTTTCCTTGTCCCCCAAGACTTTCTCGGGAGGCTGGGACGAGGAGCTCGGTTGCTCGGTGGGAACAACAGCTTGATCGGTAGGAATCTTCTCGGGAGGAGGAGGCATGGAAGAAACGTCCTCGGTGGCAGAGGGTTGAGAGGCAGAAATTTGATCACCCATAGCCATAGAAGACTCATATGAGGAAGGCTCATCTTCTTCTTCTTCCACAATTGGTGGAGGAGGACCAGGGAGATACTGTTGGAATAGCTCAGAATCGTCTTGGACCTTTAGCTCTTGCAGAGCAGCTACCCAGCCATCATGGAAGTATTTCAACTCCCCATATTGAACTTGGGATGTCATTGCAGCTATCCCTCTGTCCCATCCTTTCTCCCAACCAACACTGAAATGTTTCTTGATTGCAACTTTTCTCCTCGACTTCTCCGAGGAGAGCTTCACCTCCAATTCCTCTTTCTTAACCTTGATATCTCGCAGAGTAGATAATTCTTCCTCTGCTTTTTTCAACTTATCATCAGAATCCTGATGTTTAACCTCCAAAACTTTAACTTTCTCCTCCAAATTCTTGGAGGTTTCGGCCATTTTCACCTTCTCAGCCTCAGCCACAGCTAATTTCTTCTCCCAAATAGCTTTTTCGTCAATATATTGTTGACGAGATTCCTTTAAAGATTGGGTCAAACCCAACAGAGCATCCTCTACACCTGACGAGGAGCTTGAAGCTTTAATAGCTTCATCTTTCTTCACGATGGTATTGAAGCAGTTCACCAGCTGAAAGATAAGAAAAACAATAAAGTCAACACAAATACAAGAATTCAAAAAAAGAAAGAAAGACCAAAGGTATGAGAAATTTACTGAAGAAAGATGACGAGCAGCTAGGGATGTCAGTGTATCCCTAGGAATTTTTTCATCAACCCCGAGAACCTCGGGTATAACTGAGCTCATTGAAGAACTCGGAAGAATGATGTTTGAAACACTACTACCACCAGCGGGTAGAGAAGATGCAGTTCCAGCAAGATTAACTGAGGATGATTTCCTCAATCTCTTCAAAGGAGGGTCAGCAGCATCAACCAAGGAAGAAGTCTTGGTCGGAGAGATTGTAATTACTTCCATGGGAGCTTTCTTCTTGCTCGGAGCCACTGGGGGCTTCTCGGCAGCTTTTGAAGGCTCAATATCCACCTTCTTAGTCCCTTCTGGGACATCAGTTATGCTTTTCTTAGCCTTAGCAGCAGAGGAAGAATCATCAAATAGAGCAGGAGGAGCTCTCTTCTTGCCCATTTTCTGACTTAAGGGGACGTGAGAATCTGATGAGGAGTCCTCTGGATTTGATGCAGGCTCAACAGGACGAGCAGTATAAGAGGTCGTGTAGCTCTTATACTGCAGCAAATATGATGCAGACCTAATATGGTCGTCTGCAACTGTCTTATGCAAATTCCAGATAAGTTTTAAATGCTTGATATTCACTTCTAACTCTTTTGGAGTTTTTCTTTTGCTATCAACTGCAAATAAATACATAATGAAATATCAGTCATACATTTTGTCAAACATAATGAAAGCATAATTTCATAAGTAAAATAAAATGAAAAATAAACCTATCCCATTGCCGTATGGGGGGCATCTGGGACCGTTGTATACTTCATTCCCAGATAAAGGCGCATGTTGCCAATTTTTTATGACCAACCCATGCTCAAAATAATCCCTATTTGAGTCAGGGAGATTAACTACAAGAGCCCTATTCAGATATCTAGTTTTTAAATAATAAATATTATCTAGAGTGGCCCATTTATAACAAAACATAATTTCAGGGATCCCAATACGAGTCCCATGAGTTAGATTTAATTTGTGCACCCCGTTAATTATTCTCCATGAATTGGGGGCTATTTTTGCAGGAACAAGATCAAAATATTGACAAAACTCAAGACATAATGGGTTTGGTGGAAAGGAAAAACCACATTCAGCAACAAAAAGACTGGGGAACCAATGTCCCTCAGCCAATCGAAAGTAATCTAAAGGCTCAGAAAGAACCTCTAGAGTTACCCACGAAGGAATGGAAAAATCAGAACGGAATTTCTCAACAGACTCCACAATATAAACCATATTGAATAAAAGAGATACAGAAGAAAGGAAGAAGATCTTACAGAAAGAAAGGAGGTGTGTTGACAACGAACGGAAACAAGGATGAACGCACAAGAGAAGAAGAGAATAGAAAGCTTGAATGCAGAAAATGGAAAACGTAAACGACGGTATAGTTACCAAAGAAGTTTAAATACTTTGCATTGGGAAGCGGCGAAAGAAATGATTACCAAAAAGAAACTACTGAACTTTCGGCGTCTAAGAGGACAAAATTTGCACGAAGATCGAAGCGCTTATAAAAAAGGCGGAAACTGCGAAATAAGAAGGAAATTTGAATACAATGTTCCTGAAACCCGGGAAGGACATTTAAATTGCCATATACCAAGAAAGAATGTTCCATACTCCTCAAAGTTCAAAATATGAAACATTGGGGGCTTCTGTTGATACCAAAATTAACATGCTGATGTGGACGAATAATACGAAGACACGTGTCAATCTACATGGCACAATAGCAGCGAGGAAGATCATTTTCCGACTAACCATGCTCTTTTACAAGCAACGAAAATACACCGAGGAACTCTATCATACCGAGGAACTCTAGCACACCGAGGAACTCTAGCACACCGAGGAACTCTAGCACACCGAGGAACTCTAACTCACCGAGGTACTCTAATGTTCCGAGGAACTCCTGATCAGCGAACAGCTATGGCGGTCCGAGCTGCATCTCGGTCGTATCATTAATTGCCAGATAATCAACAGCTCAGATATTCATTGAATGCTTATATTCTTGGCACGCACTATGCATTAAATGTATTACCCTTTCACATGTATGTCATTTAATGTATCGAACCTTTCATGTACAGCCTCAAGGCTATAAATACCATGTATCATCCTCATTCAAGGGGACCGGAATTTCTTAAGAGAACTTGTAATCAAGAATTCCACAAACACTCAGCAATAACATAACAGTGGACGTAGGCTTTATTCCTAGCCGAACCACTTTAAAAATCTTTGTCTTATTTATTTATCTGTGATTGAAGAATTAGAGCAATCTAGTTTTTTACATCAACATGCACCATCTCCCATTCCATTTTAAAAACCTTTGGGAGATGAATCGATTTTTCTTGGTCCTCTAGTGTTCTTGTCCCCCTTGTTATCCAAATCCCCCATCGTCCACCCAAAATTTCAAATTGGCGATGGTTCACTTTTTTCACCACCCACATGCCTACCGTTGTTCAAATGGAATTCTTATTTTTCGGGAGGCATGTTCACTTTGGAGGGTCCACCGTTGATCTTTAAAAGTCAAATCCCTTTTTGGGTGGACCCTCAACTATTTAAACTTCTAGTGTATAGTTAGTGTGAAGCCTAAATAGTAGGTTGTAAATAATTAGCTTTTCAATTTTCTTTCTGTCCTATTTTTCTTTCCTTTTAATTTAGTCTAGTGTAATTAGTTAACTTTTTGTTATTTGTTTTTGCTATGCTCGGTACTAACTTATTTTGTAGATTTCATTGGACTCGTGCGTATGGAGATCTCTCCAATTTTGGGTAATATCGTTCTTTTCCTCTCTTTGTGTTGTGTTCTTAATGCGCATTGAGGACAATGCAACATTTAAGTTAGGCGGTGTAGGATATTCTATCCATTTCTTTGTTTTGTCCATGGATTTGCCTACTTGTTAGTTACTAAGTATGCCTTTTTGTGAAAAATTTAAAAATTTTCAAAAATATTTTCTTTCTTTTTTCTCCTTTGTTGGGCATTTTGCCTTGTTTCCAGTGATAAATTTCAATAATTGCCCGATCTAATAGACAACTCAATGATGCATGTTCTCAATTTTAGAAGTTATTGGACTTTAGTCCTCAAATCATTGATATTGTGAATAACTTCATGAATTAAACTTTATCCCATGAGCATATGCACTTCCTTGTTATATTGATTTGGTTTAAGATTTTTATAACTCGGTAATCTTTTGTTGCATTGTATATACTTACACCGCGTAAGCTTTGTACCTTTCGTCGTTTGTGAGTGTTATACACTATTCTTTTCTCTTTGAAAACGTTGAATTCGTTGGTAATCTCTCTAATCTTTCATTTGACCGTTCATTAATTGAGTTCATACTTGAAATGTGTTACTTGAGCATGATTTTATTTATTATTTTGATTCGAGAATTGCGTAAACTTTGTGAAATGATCATAAGCCCTCTTTGATATATTACCCATATTGACCTTGACCTCACCCTTATATGTTTACCCTCGTTAACCCCTTTGAGCCTAAATATAGCCTTTCTTTTCATAACCCGAATTCCCATAACCAACTCCCAATTGGAGTTTTAGCCCATATATACACTTTCCATACCTTTGTTTGGAATGATACTTGGGATTGAATGATGTTGTTATCATATCGGTTGCAATTTAGGCATATGAGAGTTTGAAAAGTAAAGAAAAGTGATGTGAAAAAAGTGAAGAAAAAGAGAAAGCAAAAAGCAAAAGAAAACAAAAGAAAACATGAAAAAGAAGAAAAGAAAAGAAAGAGAAAGTTGTAAATGTTGTGTATAGTGTTCAATAAGCTTTGATTACTCTCCCCGATGATATATCTAATGCTTGTTTGGAAGTTACTTTCCATTTTTGATATTGCCCGCATCCTTCCCATTATTTCAAGTTTTCATCTCCGAACACTTTGAATCCGTACATATACCTTTCATTTCGCACCCTAGCCTAACCTACATTACAACCCTATTACAAGTCCTATGTGATCTTAGGGTGCATTTAATTTAAAAGTCATAATAGTTTTGATAATCTGTGAAAATGCATTTCGCCTCTTTTAATGTGCGGTATCCTTTCATTGAGATTACAATTTTTCATTTTATATATAGCGTTCTTCATTTGTGACATGTGTTCGGCCTAGTTTCCATTTACATTTACTCTTTATGCCCGCATGTCCCGTGTATTACCTCCCATTCCGAGTGATTTCATTTGTTGAGCGTAATGCCCGTGAGGATTGAATATATGCTTGCCTTTATGTTTATCCGGTTTATTTAAGTTTTTACCAATCATATTTTGCATTTGCTCTTCCCCCTCCCACTTTTAAAGTTTCAATTCTATGAGGTGCATTCAACCTGTTAATAACAACGGACTTTAGCTTGAATTCGTTCAATGTGCTAATTACATATTTGAAATCTTTTTCGTTGTTGTTGAGTTTGTCGCATGTTGGGTTGGGCATATTTTGAGGAAACCATATCATGTTTGTGGGTTTCATCCCTGAAAACCCTCACGAGACGACACTCGTCCACTAGGGTAACCCAGGGGTTTAACGGCTTATTGCATACGCTAAATGCAATCGAATCGCCCACGAAAGTGGCCTTTTGCTTTTATAACATACTTTTGTTCTTTCTCTGCTTTTGGTTTGCTTGTAGTTCTTGTTGTTTCCTATTTCATTGCTAGGGACTAGCAATGTGTAAGTTAGGGGGTGTTATACGGCGCAAATATTACGTATTTCACTCGTTAACCTACGCGTTATTATCCCCCTTAGGTATCTTAATCCCTATATTTATGGTCGTTAACCAGAAAACCTCGGATTTCTATGTTAACATGTTTTGCAGGGGTTAATTGAGCTTTTATAGGTATTTGAATGCTTAGTATGAAGTTCAGACGCATTCCGGTGAAGTTCTGTACACAATCGTACGCGTAAGGGAATTTTAGTCTTTTCACAGCTTGGGTACCTGGCCCGACATCTCACGGAAGTTGTAGCCCTCCTCGCTAGCTTCGCGTGGCCGTAAACGGTGCGCGATTCCAATGCATAACGAAGAAGTTACGGCGATTTCAGCGGAGGAAAAATAAGGAAGCAAAAGAGGAGAAGGGAGAAGAAGAAAAGAGGAATGCAGTAGGCTGCTGCATTCTTCCCAGCTTGATCGATCGATCGATGCTTATGGTCGATCGATCGACCATTCTGATTTGCCGAAGTTTTGCCTAGGTCGATCGATCGATGCTCTGTTTTCTGCAGATATTTTGCCTTCTTTTCTTTCTTCTTTATTTTTATTCCAACTTACTATATAAGCCAATTTTGTTGTAATAAGACCATATATCAGTTTAGAAACGATTTTAGGTTAGAATAGTTAGGGTTTTGAGGGTTTTGGATGGTTCTTCTTCATTTCTCTTTGGATTGACAATTTAATTGGTTTGTAAGTTGACTATTCATCTCCTCTACCATTAATATAGCTTGTTTTCCATTAATTCTTTCTTTCTAGATAATTTACATGCTTTCATAATTAGTTTTCTTGCTTTAATTCTTTCTTTCTTAGTTTAATTAGTTTAATTTAGTTTATTTCCATGTATTGCCCTTAGATAAATAGGGTCGGGATTGCGTTGCCGCCATTTACGGGTTTCGACCTCGAAAGTTAGGGTTTTCGTGTAAAATTGCGTTTAATTGAAACCGCGTGTATTAAAGTTGGATTGTTATGCGTTTTACTTTATTTGTCACGCAACGTTAGTGTTTATAGCGACAATCCGAATTTAATCCGCGTGTGACCATTTTCCGTTAAATGGTTAATCTCGTAACTTTGGGTTAAATTCCTTATTGTGTAATGTTTATGCTTAATTAAAAATGCTCGATTAAATTGCTTTCGAGCCTTAACTCTAATTAGTAGTTGTTTCGATCTGTGTGGTAGAATGCGATCCCGATCCTCGCTTTCCGTTTGTTTAGCGTTAACTTCTCTTTTTGTTTATTCACGATAACCAACCATCACCTCTTCATTTATTTATTTTACACTTTTATTCCTGAAGTAATTAAAATAATTAACATCTAAAATTCAATCACTCCCTGTGGATTTCTTACGATACCCGACTTACCGCTGTGCTTGCTTGTCAAGTGTAGTTGTAGCTTAGGTTTTTGTATCGCGGCGGCGAAACACACGACGATTGTGTCCTCACACGAACACACTTTTTCCGCCCGATCAGGGTTTAACGAGATAAGCCAAATAAAAATAAGTTAATAAATTATAATTTTTTCTCTTACAAATCTTTTCCTTTGGCTATTTCGATACAAAGCACAAACCGAAGCTAAATTGACTCGTAAGACTACTATAACTAATTCCCTTCCAAACCAAAAAACTGAAATGTATAAATGAATAAGTATTCAACTGAAGGTCTTCATCTGGTGTGGTCCATGAAGTCATCATCAAGGTGGAATGATCTACACACATGAGACAGAATAAATACCTTGACATGTATGAGTTTAAAGAAAAATAAACTCTCCCTCAATTTCCTCTCTCCCTTTTTGTATGCAATAGAAAAAGGGTAAGAAACTAACCATGAATCATAAGCATCACCTAAATAACATCACATAGATAATAATTAAAGAACATCCAATGAATTTCCCGAAGGCATACTAAATATTTTTGAAATAAAAAGTATAAGTATAAAAGGTATATATAAGTAAAAATACAATACATCATAGAATACCACTAAAATAGACGAATCACGAAAGAAAAATGAAATTGTGTGAAAATTTTGCATGGGCAAATTAACATATGCATTCATAATTAAGGCACACGAAGGCAACAAGATACTTATAAAGAAAGAACTTATTTTCAACCTTAGGTGTAAAAATGTTGAACATATATGAAATTGACTTGACTTATGCTACATGTCATGAATTTAAATGCTTATCAAAACAATAATGCCAAATTATTTAATGTTCTTCAAGAGATTTTGTTGTGCAAACCCATTAATAGTCTACTTTATAAAATCCTTAAAATCACACATATTTAAGAATTTGCTCTCAAATTTTTGTAGATGTCATAATTCTCATGTGTAGTGAAGCATCAATTAAAGAAAAATGGCCCTTGCACTTTTACTTTTATGGGTTGCTAATCGTTTAGGCTATTTTTGCAAATGGTGACCTTTAACGCAAAGAGAATTCTCCCTTTCATAGCCCCTTTCCATTGCTTAACATAAAATAAATTTTCAGGGAACTTTAATAGGGGTAATGGTTCTTACAAGAGAAACTTATATTTAGTATATTTGGTTTTTTTCAAACACTATTGAGATGAGAACATCTTATTCGATATATGAAAAGTAATTACAATGTTTAAAACGTCCGTGCATGTATGCAATAAAGGTGATAAAAAGTTTAGAATTAAGAAAGTAATCATCAATGAACAATGAAATGCTAGCCACGCATTATTAAGAACACTAAAGAAATGAAGCCATATATCAAAACACCATGAAAAAGTCACATGAATGGTGAAAAACAAAATACAAAAATCTTTTTGTCTTTTTCAAAAATATTTAAACAAAAATAAAATCTTTTTGGAATTTTTCAAACTTTTTTCTTAAAATCAAAAATCTTTTTGGGATTTTTTCAAAATTTTCAAATAAAAGCATATTTAAACATAAAAATACAATAGAATTACAATCTAGTAACATGAATAAATTATAGGAACATAAAAATCACCTTATACTAGATAAAAGTCACAATCTCAATCATTAGTCCAAGAGGAGTTCTCAAAAGGAATAGACATCCTTTGAAATTTGTCGATCAAACTTTAAGAAGTTTTGACTAAAAATTCCACTATCTTGAAAAATCTCAAAATCTCTATGGTGATGTACTAGAGCATATGTATACCCCTGTATGGGAGCATAAGGGGGAACACGCATATGAGAAACTCTCCCTAGATTAAAATAAAATTCCCTAAGGTGACTTCTTTGTTTGCAATGGGAATAAACATAAATAGGCTTGGGTCAACCTTGGTCAAAATTTCTAGTACGTGCTCTCCTTGGTGGTTTAGGTCTCCATGCCCATAAGGATCCACCACAAACTCAAAAACCGGTTCGGGTACGTCATTAGAAGTGGATGCACCATTGTAAATTATTCCTTGTCTCTAGTTAAAACCTAATGCGGGATCGAGGAACATCTTTCCAGTCTTTATAGATATTTCCTCTACAATAATTATTACTTCTCAAGCACGTTCGAGATGTTTCTAAAGTTATGAAATATAGTCTTCAAGTTTCTCACAAGTTTCCAATTAATCTTGAAGATCTCTAGTAAGACTAGCCACAATGTTGGTCAAATCGATCTTTTCCCCACCAACCATGATCCATTGCTCACAAAATGAAACTTTCAACTTCTTGAGTTGACTCACAGCCTCTAAAAACTTTCATTTCTTTTGATAAATCAAACAACCTAAGAGTTAAACTTCTATTTTTATTTTTAGTTTTCAAAGACTCTTTCTAAAGAGCAGTGTAGGAACATTGAAGTCCACCTTCTCCCTCAATAAAAATCTAATCATCACTCTCACTCTTTTTAGAATTGTTTGAAAAATTATCAAGGCTATCACGTTTAGAAATGTCCTCACCATCATGGGACGAGCTAGAAGTACAAACATGACCAACCATGAATGAAAGACAAGGTCTATATAGTGATTTATCCCTGGAATCCAAAGACTCTACGTCACTATCGCTAAGAGTGGCTTTATATGCACATTTTCCTTTGCCCTGTCTCTTTAGCCTTGTGGGACACTTATGGGATTTTTGTCCTTTCCCCTCACATTCAAAGCATATCACTTGATCATTCTCAGAAACGTTCTTTCCCTCATTGAAATTTTTATTTTTCTCAAAACTTTATTTTCTTTTAAATAATTTTCTTTGTTAAATATGAGAATTTTTTTGCAAACAAGACAAGATCATTAAGCTCAAAATCAAATTCGAACTCACAATCAAAAAACATTTTCCTTTTTCTTTTCAGACTGGGATTTCAAAGCAATCCTTATTTAATTTTTCTTTTAAATTTTGGGAAACACATGAGTTTAGTAAGTTTGAAGGTCTCCAACGAGTTCTTCTAACCTAACAGTATCTAAACTTCCCAATGAATTAAGGATTGTGACTTTACGAATAAAACAGGATGGCAAGGATCTCAAAATATTTTTCACAACTCTCATTAATGGAATTATCTCACCCAAATTAAATCAAGAGTTGATTAAATCAAATAAACGTGCATAAAACTTATTAAAATGTTTCAGTCTCTAGCATGGTAATGGTCTCAAACTGTGTGATCAGATTTTGTATCTTTGAAGCTTTTAAAGCATTGGTGCTCTTGTGAATGAGTTGGAGGGTATCTCATGCTTCCTTAGATGTGATACACTTCATAATAAGACGAAACTCATTGGGAGTGACTGCACCAGAGATTGCACTCAAGCCACATGAGTTAAAATTATTCCATTTAAAATCATTCTTTGTCCAAGAAGTGGCAAGTTTAAGACTTATGACATTGACATTAGTCATAGTGTGTGTTGTCCACCCCCTTTCACAGACAAGCTAGACTCTCTCATCCATTGACTTTAGTGATGATCTCATTTGAGCTTTTTAATATTCATAATTTGAGCCATTAAAATAAGCAGCCTATTACACGACTTATCCATATAATCCCAAAATTAATATCACACAATAATTTAGTGTAATTGGTTCTAATACCAATTTGAGAAAGCAGTGGACCATATGGATTTACTTGTATCTTAGGTTACTCACACAACGATTCACTTTTTACTAAATTGTATCTTTATTTAATTTAAAGTGAACATACAATATTCTGTAAAGCCAAATTCAAACCAAATCTCTAAACCAAATAGGAAGAAGAAGAAGAAGAAATATAGGAAAAATCACTTTCGATAAAAACCTTTAATTCAACATTATTAAAGATAAGACAAATACATAATGAGTTACAAACTTCTTACATATCCACTAAGCATAACGTAAAAGAGTGTTCGAATCTTCAGCAGAAAGTGATGAAGTTCATCTCCACCCATAAGAAGCATATCATCCCTTGATATCCACCGATCAACCCTTGGAAATGCAATTCCCTTCTTATTTATCCATAAAGGGTCAACTCCATAAATTAACACTAGCGAAGATATTTATAAGGTTTTAGAACATTGGATTGTATTCTTCTTGATTTCGAAAAATGATCCTAAAATATCCAAGGAGTTTGGATTAAAAAATTGTAGTGTTTGATCACAAATTAAAATCTAAAAAGGAATTTTGAATAAATGCAAACTTGTACCTATTTTTATAGAAAAAATTATGACAAGGAGATAGGGATAAAAGATTGCATCAAATTTGTTTTTAAAAAATAAAAATACCCGGTACTCGCTCGTTCAAATGATGTACCTGATCTCGTTGGTATGGCTTCCAATGATACTTCAATTGACATTCAAGAGCTATCATAAACGGCAACACTTCATATCTTGTCCGAATGTGGGAACCTCGTTTTAATGACACTATGAAACTCGTTCGAACGACATGCAATTTTGATTTAATGAGTTAACGAGTTTTGCAAAAATTCGTTAAAAATCATTTTAAAAAGATTTTTTACAACAAACTCTATTTTAAAATTAGCTATAAACATTTTAAGCTTTACCAAACCTCCTCATAACACTTCTCTCATAAAGTTATGATGAATGATCTTTAATCTTACAAATGTCACCAACGATTTTTCTCTTTGAAGACTTGATAACTACCATGAAGGTGCAGTGCAGTGTAACGGGATAAAAATAAATAAAAATAAACCGATCAATTATAAATTTTTCTCTTAGAGATCAATTATTATTATGAAATATTTAACCATGTTAATTCTAATAAATTTGTTTGAAAATTAAATTTTATTTTCTAATTATAAAGAAATAAAATTGTTCATATATATATATATATATATATATATATATATATACATACGCACACATAATGTTTAACTATCATATACATTCGTTTTAAAAAAGATATCCTATATACTTATTTATATGATAGATTTACAAAGATAAGACAGCAGTACATTTTTGTTTTTTAATCTGGAACTTCTTTTATTTTTTCCTAATTTTTAATGTTAATTCTTAACCATGCCTGTTCTCTTCTTTTTTTAAGCAACTCATTTGTTAAGCTTATCTATCTTGTTACTTGACCACAATAAATTTGTTGCCAAGAAAATTTGAAAAATGAATTGTGTGGCCTGGTGATATGATCTATTATTTCTTAGTTTTACACGGATTTCAATTTTTAACTTCTCCTAAAATTAATTTGAGGAAAATTAAAAAAATAAGAGGGTATATAGCAAAGGACTCCTCTATTTCTTAACATTTTTGTTTACTATATATATATATATATATATATTCAATAATTGTCTTAAGACTACTAATTTTTAGTGGTGGATATGGCATGAGCTTAAGTAGACAAAGTTTCCATCCTTGTATTAGGCCATTCCATAAATTCCAACAATATTGAATAAAGACCTATGAATAATGTGAGGATATATTCTAGTACAACAACACGAGTGCACTACATCCTAAAAGGATGTTAAAATGTAGTTACAATAACTACCAAAATTTTACATCTTGACTTTGTTATTGTTGTATTTGGAGAATTAATTTAACCTCCTTTTTATTTTTGGGTTATACAGTAATGACATCATTACACACTTACTCTTACTATAAGTGAGATGCCTTATGTTTATTTATTTGTTTCTTATTTCTTTTTTAATAATACATCGAATATTTTTTTTTTATAGTTTTTATCAAAATTGAAAGCTTCATGAAAGAGGCAACTGTGATTTACTAGTATATTAAGGAGATAAGAATTAAAATTCAAATATCAATAGAGTTGACTGTAACTATTGAGTTTTTTTATATGAAACCGTTTGCGTAATGCCCGATGCAATTTTTGTTTCGTTATTACTCAAAGATGACTTGTCTAAAAATCTAAATCAAAATTTAAAAGATAAAATAGTCCCTTAATGCCATCCATGTGCATACAATGTGATTGAAATAATGAATTATAAGGAGAGGGGAAATTAATTCCTTATAGAACAAAGTTTATAATAATTGTCAATTAGATATATTCTATTTGGCTCTTTTATTGAACCCAATAGTATTCGCATGGCTTAGTTGGCATGGGAATATACGCATGTTCATTCCCTGGATTATTACTGGTATAATTCATGGGTCCCATCCTAGTAATAAAAAAATATGATGGGAGATACGTAATCGAGTTCAACACAAAATATTAGGGAAATATGGTAATAAATCTCGAGACACCTTTAAAATTAACGATAAGGAAAAGCCAAAAAAAATCGTCAATAAACCCATTAAAAAAAGTATTTACATTCTTTCTTATAATATTTCTTCATTTCTACAATCAAAATGAATTTTATATATTTTTATAAAAGCCATCAGTAATCACAATTAAGAAAAGAAAAGTGACTTTCAGTGAATAAATATTATTATGTTACAATCGACATATTTTTTTAAAATTCTATTTATTTCTTCCATGAAATTGTATCTACATAGTTTGTCAACCCCTAAAATTAAGAAAATAAATAAATTTATATTAATTTAATGTCTTAAAGTAATTAAATGGATTATGAGTTGGGTTGTCCACGTGGATTTATATGTGGCAGTCAAAGAATCCTATGTCTCTTTGGGTCGTGTGCCAATTATGGACCAATTAAAGATGACTCTATAAATGATAATGGCAAAGATGACTGGGTACAATCCTATTACAACTCAACAACCGAAATGATTAGGATGAAAAGAGAGTTAAGATTTATCGGAAATGTTTAGGGAAATATCTTATGTGGGTGGGACTCTTATAGTTATAAATAGATATCCCAGCCATGATGAATGAGAAATAGAACAATCTTGTACCTACGTATTGAACTCTTTGCTAGCATTCTCCAGTACTCTAAGTTATCTTTATCCTTGCTTAATAAAATCATCCCTTTATTCACTCCCCATGGAAGTAGGTAATATCGTTCTACTGAAATAGGTATATTCTTGTGCCTTTTCTCTTACGGCATTCATATTCATGGGTAAACATGATGAGAGTGCGCCAGTGATCAATGATTAAACATATTTAATTAAATTCCAATTTTTAATCTAAAAACCCTACCTCTTCAATTAAATGTGATTAACGAATGAAATAAATTCAAGCATGCAAAGCAATCACAATATGAGGAAAAATCCCCCAAAGGGGCAAAACCTTTTTTATTTCACTATAATTCGTAACACTTACAATTACAGAGAAATACATCTTAACACATGCATACCCGTAGGCATCGGTTCGTTGTCCTTGGCAAGATATCCGACAAGAACTCCAACTCAACAATTGAGAACATCCTTCTTCTCTACAAGAATACTACAGATGATTAGAATAATCAATCTAGGGTTTATAAAGATTCACATATGTATTTGGGAAGGATTTGTGAATAAAAAAGGTTAAAAAATCTTGAAAATGAAGTCTGAAATATACACTAGTTCTGCAAAAAACGGAGGTTCAAAGACTTGAGAAATGTGCATACAGAACACTTCTATTTATATGAAAATCGAGGCGGCACATCGCTCTAATGACAGAGGGATGTCACTCGAATGAAAAGGTCAGTCGTTTGAATGACTTCGTGCGACAGCTGCATGTCGCTTGAACAATAGTGAGTTGTCACTCGAACGATGTCAGCGTCAAAATTTTTTCGCCTCTGCATTTAGAAAAAAATTACCATAAAACTTTGGGGACATCATAGAAAAAATATTGCTTGATTCTTAGACAAATATGAAGAGCACAAAGCAATGCAAATGGAGAGGTATATTTTGTATATTTTGAGAAATTTTATGATGTCATAAGGTAATCAAACTTTCTTGATTCTTAGACATCATTCAAAACATTACTTGATTCTTAGACAAATTTACGATAAAAAATTACTATAAAGAAATGCAGCGTCAAAAAATTTCTCACAAAATATACAACAAAGAATCACAACATGAAAGAACACGAAAATAACCAAGACAGTGATAGCGAAAATAAAGGGGTTTGAACAAATTCGATAGGAAAATCAATACATATAACCATATCATATGTGCACGATGAATTTCGAATATTCCTAACGAATGAACTAAACATCTTCCTTAGGTGTATAAATGGTGGAATTATAAAACAATTGACTCAATCAAATTAACAAATCAAAGCTAAAAGTAATTAACACATCAATAACGTCCAAAACTATGTAACGCTTTTTCATGACTTTCAAGGACGTGCAAACCAATCTTATATTCCATCCAAACTCCCTCAGTAAATAATAATGCATTTTTTTTTAGGTGATGAAACTAAAACCTATTGGCCCACTTTTTGGTATATTTTTGTTTTTATTGCCTGTGAATTTTTTCAGCCTCTTTTCAACCTCTTTGGATCTTGGCTTCTATTTTTGCCAAATTTTTAATTTATGTCTGATTTAAATGGTGGCTTAGTTGCAAAGGATAAATGATTGCCTTTCGCGGCCCTTCCTCATTTTTCAAATACACACAAATTCACTATAACGGTTTTTACATGCACTACTTTCTTGTCAAGTTTTATCGCATTTGGCTCGCTGTATAGGGAGAATTAAGATGGAAACACTCAAGACATTATGTGATAGATAAGTACAATACTCAAATAATACCGTGCACATGTGCAATAAAAGAGATAAGGATCTAAACATGTAGAAGATATCACGAATCACATCTCAATGACTCCAAACAATGTAAAGTGTATGAATGAAATGCTTTAGTATCTCAAATCACTAAGAAACAGTCACGTGGAATATGTAATGAAGTTGAGACTATGGCTATCATAAATGTTCATCCATAAATAGTGTAAACAAATTACAAAACTCTTTTTTGTGTTTTAAAAAAAATTATAAAAAGAAAATCTTTTGGTCATTTTCAAAAATTTATCAAAAATATAATCCTTTTGGATTTTTCAATTTTTTCAAAAAGATAAAAAATATTTTTGTATTTTTCTAAAAATAATAAAAAACAAAACAAATCATGATACGAATGATACAATCTAGAGTTAGTAATCATATTATATGGACAAGAAAAATGCATCCTACTCTAGACATGGTGACCTCCCCATAGTCAACCGTAAAAATTCCTAAAAACTTTTAAGACTCTCGAATCTAAGGGAATCTAAAGGCTTCATGAAAATATCATCTAACTGGAGGTCGATAGACACAAAACTCATGGATATGACCTTATCTTCTACAAGATCACGGATAAAGTGCTCGCATATCCTAATGTGTATTGTACGCCAATGTTGGACTAGATTATGAGATATGTGTATCGCGCTCGTGTTATCACAGGAAGTAGTCATGGTTTCCTATGATATCCCATAATCCTACAGCATCTTCTTCATCCATAGAAGTTGTGTGTAACACCTCTCGGAGGCTATGTACTCAACCTTCGTAGTGGATAAAGAGATGTAGTTTTGCTTCTTGCTCAACCAAAAGATAAGATCAGAACCAACGAACAAACACCCGCCAGAAGTGCTTCTAAATTCATCGGCATCCGAATAGGCGGATAAACAGTGATCGGTATCAAAGGAATACCAAATGTCAAATGAGAGAGTGCCACTCACGTATTTGACAATACGTTTAAGAGAGAGTACGGGGACACCTGATATCACGCACACACTCCAACACTAAAGGCTATATTGGGATGACTAGCAGTCAAGTAGATAAGACTTCCTATTATACTTCGATACAAGGTTTGCTCTATATACTTGCCTGAAGTGTACTTGCTAAGCTTTATTAAGGTACTCATTAGGGTACGTGCATTCTTAGAAGAGTCCAAACCAAATTTCATCACAAGGTATTTAACATACTTGGATTGGGAGATGAACATCCCATCCTCTAGCAGACAAACCTGGAGACTAAGGAAGAATGTAAGCTGACTAACCATGCTCATCCCAAACTCACTCTTTATTTCCTCTTCAAAGTCATGAGCATTTTGGGAGCACATAGATCCAAAGACTATGTCATCCATATAGACTTGGGCAAGAAAAATAGCACCGTCTACTCTCCTAACAAACAATGTCTTATCAACTCCCCCTATCATGACGCCACGGGCTAAGAGATAGGAAGTAAGCTGATCATACCAAGAACGGGGTGCTTACTTCAAACAATACAGGGCTTTTCTCAGAAAATATACGTAATCAGGGTGCGGAGGATCTTCAAACCCTTTTGGTTATTCCACGTAAACTTCCTCCTATAGAATGCCATTTAGAAAGGAACTCTTGACATCCATCTAGTATAATTTGAAGTGTCAATGACATGCGATGGTGAGTAGTAAGCGGATGGACTCAAGCCTCGCATTAGAAGCAAATGTCTCCTCAAAGTCTACACCCTCAATCTGTGTGTATCCTTAAGCAAACAACCTAGCCTTATTTTGAATAATGGTACCATTCTCATCCATCTTGTTCTTGTACAACCACTTGGTACCTATCACATTCTTTGTAGTAGGTCGGGGGACAAGTTCCAAGACATTATTCTTTCTAAAATTATGCAACACATCCTGCATAGAAGATATCTAGTGTTCATCCCTGATTGCTTCCTTAACATTCTTAGGCTCGACTTTAGATGTGTAGAACACAAAACTAACCACATTCTCTAGTTGAGCATGAGTCTTGGCCCTTAGGGTTGAATCTACTAGAATGGCAGTATGATCATGACTTTTGAGAACCCAATCGGGTGTGTCCCCTAAGTCAGGAGTAGGGTCCACCCTGGGTGTGGGAGGCACAATGGGATCATCAGTAGGAAGTCCACTATCCTTACACAAAAGGTTAGAATCATAAATCATCGGTGGTTTGTCATCTTGTACCGTGAAATTTATTGACTCCATAACCTTAGAGCTACTCAGGTTAAAATCCCGATAAGCTCTACTTGTCGATGAATATCATAATAATATTCCCTTGTCGCTCCAAGAGTTGAACTTTTGTAATTTCTCTCCATCCCGTAGGATATAGAATTTGCTCTCAAAGACACGAAAATATGAATGGTTGGGCTTCTTTCCAGTCCACAATTCGTAGGGCGTCTTAATTGTGTGTAGACGAAAGTAAACCCTATTCATAGTATAGCACGCGGTAGACACCACCTCTCCTAAAAAAATCCTAGTAACTCTATGACCTAGAACCATAGATCAAACCATCTCCTGAATCGTTCGATTCTTCCTCTCAACAATCCCATTTTGTTGAGGAGTCTTCACGACTGAAATGTCATGTTTAATCCCAAGTCTATCACAGTAAAGATATACTTTAGCTTCCTTGAACTAAGTGCCATTGTGACTCTGCATTCTATTAATGATGACACCTTGTTGATTTTGCAGGACACGACACTTAGTCGTTAGAAATTACATAACATCAAATTTCTCTCTCAAAAAACCTACAATCGAGTAATGAGAGAAATCATCTACCACCACGAGGATATACCTCTTACCGCCCAAACTCTCTATACGAGTAGGACCCATAAGATCCATGTGTGTCAAATCAAGAAATCGTGAAGTTGTAATGGAGTTCAGCTTCCTGTGGGGGCTACTGACTTGCTTTCCCTACTAACAGGGTTCCCAAATTGCGAAAGTCGACTTTCCAAGTGATAAAAAGACACGTACTAGGTCCTTTTTATCTAATCTCTCCAAATCTCTAAAATTCACATGACCTAGACATTGGTGCCACATATTCGTAGGAGTGATCGTGGTGCTTTTGCAGACAAATAAAAACTTGGGCACAATCCCATAACAATTATCTTTAGTCCTCACCCCTTGCAATAGAAGTTTACTTACTTGATAATAAACATTGCATTCATTCCATTCAAACTTTACTGGAAAGTCAACATCGCAAAACTGTCTAATGCTGAGAAGGTTTTCTTTCAAACCTTTGACGTACAAAACATCCTCTAGCTTAGGAAATCTTGGTATCTCTACTGTACCTTGTCCTACTATACTAGATTTACTCCCGTCTCCAAAAGTGACTTTACCTTCCTTACGATACTCTAGGTAGGTAAAAAATGAAATGTCACCAGTCATGTATCAGGATGACCCACTATCCAAGTTCCATTGATAGGTATTATGTTCTTTAAGTTCAACATGAACAACAAGGACTTTTGCGTCATGTTTAGGCACCTAAGTGGAGGCAACTTTCTATTTTCCCTTGTCACGGGTTTCAAATTGTGCAGTTAAATTTTGCAATTTTCATTCTTTGACTGGATTAATTCCTTCATGGGTAAGTTGTAAAACATCTCATGCTTATTTTGACAAGGTAAACGCCATAATGCATCGAAGCTTATCGGGGGTGAGATTTCTAAAAATTGCACTAAGACCCGTGAGTTAAATGTGCTCCATTTAAATTCATACTCAGTCCATGTAGTCACATGTTTTAAATTTGTTAAGTTATCTACAGTGACAATGGGTGGCATCCATTTTCTGTCACACATAACCTAAACCCGTCTCTCAACGGCCTTTAATTAAGATTTCATACGGACTTTCCAATATGCGTTATTTGACCCGTCAAAAATTTGTAGTCGATTATACAAGTTTTCCATTGAAATTGCGTTTTTACAAAAAATAATTTTTAGAACAAAATTGATATCCAAAAAATTTTTGTGAAAAAATTACACAGTAAAATATGTAATAGGCTCTAATACCAATTTGAGAGTGCACCAGCAATCAATGATTAAACTTGTTTAATTAAATTCCAATTTTCAATCTCAAAAACCCTAACTCTTGTAATTAAATGTGATTGATGAATGAAATAAATCCAAGCATGAAAAGCAATCACAATGTGAGGAAAAATCCCCCAAAGGGGAAAACCCTTTTTTATTTCACTTTAATTCGTAACATTTACAATTACAGAGAAATAAAACTTGATACATGAATACCCGCAGGTGTCGGTTCATTGTCGTCAGCAAGAGATCTCGCAAGAGCTCTAAGTCAGCAAGGGAGAACTGACTTCTTCTCCATAAGAATACTCCAGATGAGTAGACCAATCAATCTAGGGTTTATAAAGATTCACATATGTATTTAGGAAGGATTTGTGAATCAAGAAGGTTTGAAAACCTTGAAAAATGAAGTCTGAAATATGCAGCAGTTCTGCAAAAAATGGAGGTTCAAAGACTTGAGAAACGTGTATGTAGAACACTGCTATTTATACGAAAATAGAGGCGGCACATCGTTCGAATGATAGAGGGATGTCTCTCTAACAAAAAGGTCAGTCGCTTGAACCACTTCGCGTGACAGCTGCATATCACTTTAACGACAGTACGATGTCGCTCGAACGACATCAGCGTCAAAATTTTCTCACCTCTACACTTCGAAAAAATTCTTTCTGCAAAAGAAAACATTGTGAAACCTTAAAAAAATTCTAAAATTTCCCAAATAACTATGTAACCAATAAAAACTCCAAATTAATTATTTTACTATAAATGTGAGTGGAGTAGTGGGAATGGTTAATGTTCAAGACGCATGTTGCATGATTCTCAGTGATGATACAATACACACGTATGAAGATCTTAGGAGCATGATACTTCGGATTTAGATCGAGGCCGTCATGGATGAACATGTTGACGTGACGAATGTAGCGCTATCAGATATACTAACTGTGATTTAGGATGCTCAGAAAAATCCTATATTCTAAAATGGACATTTATAAAATTATGTCCTTACAAATATCCCCCTATGTCTATGCCGGTACATATATAAAAACTATCTGAATTACGCTACCCAAACTCAAAACAAATGACATACAATTTAATATCCCAATTAAACCCAAAAATTGGAAATACTAAATGACATGTCTTCAAACAGGCTTCAACATCTTTAAATCTTCAACTTCTTCTAACTTTCTTTGTCATCATTAGGGTGTGAAAAAATAATCCTCAATTTTACGCATAACAGTTTGAAATATAATGATAAGAAGAAATAAATATCAATTAAGATCAAGCAAATAATTATTAAATCAAACAAAAATTCCCCCCCATAATTCGGTCTCCTCCTTTTTATGATGTCCCTAAATAGAAAAAAGTCTTCCGCGGGCCAACTAACTGGGTAAATCAACACTCTCCCTGCTCCATGATAGGTTTTAGTTCTCCCCACCATGGCACCGACCAACAATAGCACTGGTATCCATGATCTAAGAACCAATTAACCCAGTTCTCTATATATGGGCCAAAGATGATAAAGTATCGACCAAAGAAATTTGGCACATCTACAAAGGGATACTCAAGAGGAAAAGTCCAGACAGAACCTCTCAGCCATCCACATGAATATCATCATGGTTCTCCCTCTCAAAAAATCTAAGCGACCTTCCTTCCAATCATCAAGACCATTCAAAGTCTATGTCAGTATCACCACCGCAAAACTATGATAGTAAGACATCCACGTTATTATCGCAGCCAACTGGGGATCCACCATTATGTCTCCCATCACTAGCTAGATCATCAAAGTAAAGCCCAAGGCAATGGCTTTGATGGATCCCACATCATTGAAATCCCTCAAGCGCATAAAATGCATGACAATCCGAAGGGAAATCGTCCCCCCAGTAACTAGCAGTTGAGCCACCGAAGGGGAAATATGGATCAACTTTGCTAACAATGCTCGGGAAAAATGAGAAAATTCAGACATAGCCGCCGATACATTAGGATTAATTCCTAACATGACTAAGAATTCTTCATAGGACGGGTAGTCCTGATCTAAACTAAAACGAAAATTATGGTCTTCAGGATACCATAACTGCACCGCCCCCACTAACATGTTCCAGTAATGGCTCGATTATGCCACAGGGAGACTCGACACAAATTGAAATCCTCATAGTCCACATTATACAAGCATAAGGCCTCTATACTTTTGAGGTAGAAAGAAAATTCTTCATGCATCAGAACGGACATTTGGGGAATAAAAAAGCAGAAAGTAACAAGCACGAAGTAAGGAGAAGGAAGTGGGAGTGGACGGAAAAACTACACTCCTTACCTGTCTTTTTATACACAAAATCCTTAGTCAAACACAAGGGATTTGAGAAGTCCGAATTCATTAGTGTCGTACAAAGTACTTCGATCTGCATAAAAGTGCAATCAAAGCCTTAGAGTGATTTGACTTGACCCATATGTCGATAGGCTGAACAAGGGGTATGTCGATCGACAATCCCCTATTTTTGAAGATTCTATCATTCCTTTTTTAATGAAATCAAATTCTTAAAAAGGAAATCCTTGTCTTAAAACCCTCAAGTTATTTCTTCTTACTTAGACATTTTTACTTATTATTTCCCAAAATAAACCTTTTCCACGAGTTAATTAAAATCTAGATAAACATCCAGTCAATTCTACAGTATTTGCAATAAAGTAAAAGTTCATATAGAATAAGTCATTAAATTAAGACTAAATAAAAATATCCTTCATGCATATATGCTGCCATTGAATGATTACATTTCTCGAAAAAAACAAAACAACAAGACTCAGCCTGAACCCACGATCTCTCTCTCAAACCATCACTCCTTGAAATGAACACGCTTCCAATGGAGATGAGAGGTAGAACCTCCACTCCCAAAACTAGATCCCTCATCCGAGGTAGTAGATGGAATCAAGCAAGAAAGAACTGAGTCCTTGATGTAAAAAGTCACGGATGCCATCCATTCCTTGAAATCCTTTAACCAGGTGGTCGGCACCCGAACATACTGCAAGCAAAGAAATAAAAGACCAATCAGTCAGTAAAAAGAAAATAAAGAATCAAAAGAGATAAAAAAGAAAATTATACTTCGGGGTGAAGGACGTCATTCATCAGCCCCATCAACCCTGACGTCGATGCATTAGGAAGGCATGTCATGTTAAATTTCCCCTCACTATTCAATCAGAAATTATAAAAAGGGGGATTGACCTGAATAAACGGAGCCTCCTCTGCTGTTGTCGCCACCGTCGATGATGATGTACCACCACCTATGCCGTGGGTAGATCCCATCGGCCTACTTGTACCCGTACTCGAAGCCGTAGGAGGCGGAGGCATGTTCATTACGTCATAAATGCAAGAGGGCATCAATCAAGTCATCATAAAATCCAGGTAGTCATAGCTCACCATTATGTACTTATTGAGCGTGTAGGACTCGCCGACAATCGTCGCCGCCCTAGCTTCGGCAGACATCTCCATCACACATCTTACATACATCAGGGGCACCGAAGGTGGTACCTCCACATCATACTTCATGATCTTCCACATCACCCTCTCTATCAAGTACCAAGCGTACCCAAACTCATACGCCATCAATCGCCTCATGTACACATGCATATTTGACACCCCCGTATGCTGAGGATCCATCCCCCAAGGGTAAAAGGTCACCTGCAATACCCGACAAAAGATAAATATCCATGCAATGAAAGAAAATTATAAAAGAGGATTCAAAAGAAAGATGAAATAACCTAATCGCTCGTTAGCGTGTTTTAGGCCTGTTGCACCGCCACCAGGTACAAGGACTGATTCGACCACCTGTTGGTCTTCTGCCACCGATACATTCGGCAAAAGTCCCCCATATTCACATACTTCGTCTATCAACCTCATGTTGATCTCAATCACCTCATAGAACCATGTCTGCAAAAAGATAAGAACCGGTAAAGAAGAAACTTAAGGAAAATGCAAGGAAATACATAAGAAGGAAAAAAAAAATGTGAAAGTTACCTCCAAAAGGTACGTGGCCCCTATAAATGTCTATCGGTGGCACCGACTAAATGTATCCAAATAAGAGTAAAGGGTTACCAAAGTCAGGCTCCCCCAATCATAAAATGGGATGTCACAAAATGTCTTAAAAATGTTAATAAACAGAGATGAACGACATCACCACTCATCGCCTCAAGAAAACTACCCAATAGAAGCAAAAAGAATGATCGAGCTATCTGTCTCATCGGTCACTCGTTAGTCCCATCAATCCTCCTACTCAAGAGAACCTCCTGAAGAGAAGATATGCGGATAGAATCCTGATAAACGATCCTTCGAATATCCCCAAACACCGCCCAAACTGCCTCCGGTGTCACCCTCGCACTACGGTCCACCTCTATCTATACACCCTCACAGTTATTGAACATCTATGGGTGTAACAGTCATCTCCTCAAAACCTAAATGGAAGGTTTGGATAGTGTCCTACCACATCTCTCCCAAGGCGCACAACACCACAGATCCACTGCCGAAATATGGTCCCAAACATCCTTCAACCTAGTTTTCCCCCTAAAATACATGCTCGAAGGAGCTATGTTAGTCTTCCAAAGCCAAAGAGAAGAGGAGACTTTTCATTAGCATAAGAAAATAACTAAAAAATAAAAACGAATACTAAAAGTCACCACACATACATAGCTACTAGGGTTCCTCACCCTAGACGAACGGTGGTGTGGTACGCTCACAGAAAAGTAAACAATCCTCAGCTACCGATTCAAAGAGATTAAAGGTACTCTTACGACCCAAGGCAAGGGGTACCCTAGACTGCCACTTTAGGCCAACCTAGTCGTTAATGTTCAACCACTCCAAGTACTATCCCTCGCTATAAGAACCCACCATTTGAAGTCTTGAAGAATATAGGACTTAGGAACGGTTTTTATATGGAGGAAGCAGAATATTCAAAGGTTTGGAGATTTTAAAAATGAGGAGTTATTGCCCCCTTTATAAGGGACTAAACAACATGGCGATCGGTAGGCCCCTGCATATACTGCTCGACACTTTCATGGTATTATTCCCAAGGAAGACTATGAGTCTGTGCCACTACCAAACAACTATCACTACAGTAAACCGATTGGCAGACCCTTGCAAAATTTGTAAAAAAAATGCCAGAAAAATCCAAAAATTACCCATAAAATTTCTAAAAAAGCCAAAAAAATAGCAGAACATTTCTTCATCAGGAAAAACATTTTTTGGAACACTAATCCCCTTAAAAACTACCTAAGTCCCCAATAGGATTAATATTATGCTCTTATCCTCGGCATAAACCTCTAAATATATTCCACAAATAGAACCAACAATGAGCCCACATCCCAACATCCACTACAATTCCCCAGTAGAATCTCAAATCTCAAGTCTTCCCCAGTGGAATCCAAGCCTCAAATCAAATGCTTCCCCCAGCAAGTTTGAAAAATAATACCTTCCTAATTTTCGAACAAAATTTCTTGGCTGAACTTTCTCCTAATCCATCCACCAGTTGAATTTTAGGATGAGCCTGTAATTAAAATCCCTCACGGCCACCCCAGCAAAGTTAACCCCTCTCAAAAAAGTGTAATCCCCATCCGTATATCTTAAAGGATAAAACCTTCACCAATAGAGTCTCAAAAGAACACAATCCTCAGCGGAATAACAAGTGTATCTGCATCCCCAAAATAATTTAAATTTTTCCTAAGAAAATAATTCCCCGTGTATACAACTTTAGGTCCTAAGAATTGACCTCGACCCGTAGAAATGATCTCTACCAACTTAGGTCCTCAGAATTGACCTCGAGTCATAGAATCGATCTCTACAACTTTAGGTCCTCAAAATTGACCTCGACCCCTAGAATTGGTCTCTAAAACTTTAGGTCCTCAGTGTAATACCCCGTACTTTTATCGATATTTATTTACGGGATTAATTAAATTAAATGTGTATTAATTGAGAATTAATCCGGATAAAATACTAATGAGATGTGAGATGGTATTCGATTATAATGTGTATATATGGCAGTATATGAATATTGAAAATATTGAATTTGTCGTGAGATAGAAAAACGACAATTTGGGAAATTTTGTTGGGACGCGCGTGACAGTCGCGTCAGGAATGTAATTATTAATTGAGAATTAATCCGGATAAAATAATAATGAGATGTGAGTTGGTATTTGATTATAATGTGTATATATGACAGTATATGAATATTGAAAATATTGAATTTGTCGTGAAATAGAAATACGGCAATTTGGGAAATTTTATTGGGACGCGCGTGACAGTCGCGTCAGGAATGTAATTATTTAAATTAAAAAGGGAATTTTATTTTTATCAACCATATGGTCATTTTGAGTGCGCCAACGAGTCCGTAAGGGTCGAAATAGTTAGAAAACACTAGCCGGGGGTTTAGTTTGGGTCCCGGGGCATTTTTGGGCCACACTGGCAACTTAAAAGGGTATTTTGGTAATTTTGGAATTTGGGGAATTTTGACCAATGAATTTTGGGAATTAAAAATAGGGTATTTAGGAACCCACTAACCCATTACCAGCACTTAACTAATTAGAGGGCTACGGGAGTTATAGGAGAAGTTCCCAAAAGAGAAACACAACCTCCATCTTCAATCTTCAACCTTGGGAGAAAAAGGAGAGAGCAACCTTCATCAATTCAACAACAAATTCAGAGAAAAATCCAAGGAAAGTGTTTTAATTACGTTAATTTCAAGTGAATGTTTCTTCCATGCTTAGAAATTAATATAATTGCATTGTATTGGGAGACTTGTAAAAGCCCATGTAATTGGAGTTATAAATTCATGTTTTGATAAAGAGATTGCATGTAGAATTATGTTTGGATGATTATATTGTTAGAAATACATCTTTTATATTACAAAAACGGATTTAAATTGTGGATATTGATGACTTTAATTTTCTAGGGTTCATATTCATAAGAGTTGGGGGAATATTGGGAGATTTGATAATTGGGTGTTGTTTAGGGAGACTTGAACCCCATAAATATGTTAAAATACGACCTAAGTATGTTTAGGAATGATTAGGAACCTTAAAATACTGTTGGGATAATGTTTGGATGAGTTTTGAGAAGAGAAAGTTGGAGGAAAAACGAATTTAAGAATTCTGGGCTCGAAACTGTCACCTCGTTAGAAGACCTGCCCAGGTCGTTCAAACGAGTTCGTTCGAACGAGCTTCTAACGAGTTGACAGTTTGCCTTCTAACGAGTTGGATGTTCATTAGATGCCCACTTCATTCGAACGAACTCTCGTTCAAACGACCTCGTTCGAACGAGACTTCTAACGAGTTGACAGATTTGGCCTTTTTTGGCCTGATTTGATTTCTAATGTCCTGTAACCTGGTTTAATTGTAGAGATAACATTCCCTTGATGACTAATTGATATAGTTGGGAAATTTGGGATATATTGAGGAGTAAAACATAGAAGTGTGATTTGAACCAAATGAAAATTGTGGATTAAGACGTGGGTGACTAATTACGATGTGAGAATAATTGACGATTTAAATATTAGTATTAACCGGGGATATGTGAATTGCGTAACATTATAAGTGGGTATAAGAATGAGAAGTATACCACTAATAAATTATGGAAATTACTAAGATGTGTGCATGCTTAGTATATGTATATGATTTTATGTGTAAGACATACCTACCATACTTGCTAACACGGGAGGTTTGTGTTCGCTTAGGGCCATCTAATCTTTGGGTGCCTACGGGGGGATTTAGATTGGTACCTCGAGGATATAGGTCAGAGAAGGACTTATTGGGAAGTTAATAAGACTGCTGATTGTGGGAGCGTAGGTATTTCCGTGACCCATGTGTTGTGACTGTGTTCGCCTCCATTGTTTGTGATTGTTGTTATCTGAGAACGACTCCTGAGAGATTCGAAATGCGTGATCCTTATGTACGTGATGTACTGGGATGGATAACAGAGTATGTGTGCACCGCAGCTTAGTCTCAGGGTGCTTTTATTGTATATTTATGATGTGAATGATATACGGTTAAATGAACAGACTTGTCATGTTTAATTATGAGAATAATTTATAGTAAGTCCTTGAGAAGATAAATAAGGGGATAACCTCCAGTAAATGGTAATGCTAATAATTGAGAATCCGAGTTTAAGTAAAGCTATCTAGTTAATTGATAACGTTGGAATTTATAATGCGATTCGAGTAGAAAGGTTAGAAGTTATTTTGGTCAAGATAGACAGGAGAATCACTTGAATGGGTACGGTACGTTAGGAGTGCACAATTAGTCGAGAGGTGAGTATCTCATGTGAGAGCACGTCCTAACATGTATTTTGCATTCATTTTTTTAATGTTATTAAAGCACTTGCTGTTTTTAAAATATTCTCCACTTTCGGGCTCTGACCCGTTTTCTTTCAAATCTATTTTTGTAAAAACCTTTTAGGTGCCCAGCCACAAGGACACCATGCATAGGATTTCCATTCAGGCGACGAGCTGTAGCTGTTGTGGAAGTTACAGGGCCTTGATATTAGACGCCTCATTTTCTAGTCTTGACTCCATATTCAGTTTCATCATTTGTAGGGCATGTCGCCCATTTCTATTAGAGACATTTCATATTTCAGTTATTCAGATTGTTGGCATGTAATTAATTCAGGATATACTGTTTTATTTATTTCAGTGGAGAGATTGTTGTGAGGAGTTTTCCTCCGGACTTATTATTATTTGTTGGTTACTTTATTGAGACTTTATGGTGTATGGTTATGATATTATTTCAGAATTCTTTTATTGTATATTAATCAGACTTAATTTAAAATTTGACATCTTACTTTTTAAATACTAGGTGGTTAGTAATGATTAAAATATTTTCGACAGTGATGCTGTTAACTGGACCAACTTGACATTTTGTATTAATTTAATAAAGGAGTAGCTACCCGGTATTTAATTAGTCGGGGTGTCACACTCAGAATTGATCTCGACACACATAATTGATCTCTACAAACTTAGGTTCTCAAAATTGACCTCGACCTGCAAAATTAGTCTCTACAACTTTTGGTCCTCATAATTAACCTTGATCCGAAGAATCGGTCTCTACAATTTTAGGTCCTGAGAATTGACATCAACCTGCATAAACAATCTCTATAACTTTAGGTTCTTAGAATTGACCTCAAATCGCAGAATTGGTCCCTATAAATTTAGGTCCTCAGAATTAAGCTCAACCCACTTAATTGATCTCTACACCCCTAGAACCTCAAAATTGACCTCGACTCACAGAAATAGTCCTTACAACTTTAGGTCCTCAAATTTGACCTCGACCCACTGAATCAATTTAAAAAAACTTACGTCCTCATAATTGACCTTGAACCTTAGAATAGGTCTCTACAACCTTATGCCCTAAGAATTGACCTCGACCTATAGAATAGTCTTTATAACTTTAGGTCCTCAAAATTATCCTCGACCAGTAGAAATGGTCCTTACAACTTTAAGTCCTCATAATTGACCTAGACTCGTTGAAACGGTCATCGCAACTTTAGGTCCTTAAAATTAAATTTGACCCGCTGAATAGATCATCCCAACCATAACCTTAAGTACTCAGAATCGACCTTGACCCTCTGAGTTGATCATCCTCATCAATTTGATACGCATAATTGACCTTTTTCCTAAACATCCATGTGGTGTCTATTCGACGACCTTCACTTGTTCCAATCTCAACCGACGTGGGGTGCTATTGGCACCACATTCTAGGACCCCCTAAGCATATCCTTATATCCCTAGCACTTCCTCCTTTACCATAAACCTTAGGCCATAGTTTGAGTATTGATCTAGAGCTCATTTCGTACTCTTAGGCCCCATTTGACTACCAGTCAACTCTCTCATCGGAGCGACATATCGTTCTTTAAAGGTCACTGAATCTCTTTTTTGACGTTCCTCATTGTGCACGAATCAACCTTATGATTCGGACGAATGGTCCATTTTACTATCAAAAATCGATCTGGAGGCCCATTTTGACCCCAATCAACTTCCTTACCTGAGAGGAATCTCAATGAATCATTAAAGGGCCATGAATCCCATTTTTAATAGTCCACCCTATGCATGAATCGATCTTATGGTTTAGATGAACAGACCATTTCCACTCCAAAACAAATCTAGAGACCACCTGGTATTCCGAGCTCTATTTGACTCCCGTCAACTCTTAAGCTAGAAAGAGACTGAATGAATCTTTGAATGGCTTTGAATACCATTTCCAGCGGTCTGCCCCATGTGAGAATTAACCTTACGATATGGATAAATGACCCATTTTACTCTGAAAGGTCACCGAGGAATTTTGGGCCCCATTTGACCAAGGTAAACTCTCCGATTATTGGAACATGGAAGGTCCCTATGTAACCTTTCTAATGGTCCACCCCATGCACAAGTTGGCCTTACAGTTCAAACGAATAATCTATTTTCCTCTTATCCAAAAGCTTGCCACGAGCTTTCGAGCCCTATTTGACCACAACCAATTTCCTAACCTAGTAGAGGAGTAATGGATTCTTAAAGATATTTAAATACCCTTTCCAAACTATTCATCCTGTGTGCGATTCGGACTTACGGATTGTGTTTTACGCCCATTTGTTTGACAAAATTTACCTATAACTGTCAAATGCAAACACATTTCCCTACCTATCTGTAGTGTGTCTGGGGTTGCCTGCCGATAGGCATGACATGGACAATGCCGATCGAAACCCCCTTGACCCTATATAAGGGGAGCATGAGCTCACTTCAAAAGGCACCTTAGAAACATCCCTCTCAATGATCTTAGGAACATTCTCTCAATGTCTACGCAGTTTCCATTCCACATTCCACTTTCATCCTTTCCTTACCTAATTTAGTAAATTCCCTTCTCTCTCCTCCTACCACCTTCATCCACTTGTAAGAGCATCCCTTCAATAATCAAGACCCCCACTTTAAAGATTCCAAAGAATCTCCAAGCCTTTCACCGTCTCTTTAAATTGTCTTATTTTTGTTTTAGTTATTTAATTCTTACTTTAGCATTTCATCTTTATTTAACCACACATATTAATATCCAACCTTTTTATTAATAGTATTGCACATACTATATTTTCTATAAAAGAAAATAAAAACAAGAAAAAAGAGTTTGGTTGTATATTATAAACGGGGATTTCTCATTACATTTTCTCACAATAAAACATCCTTTTACTACAAACACACATATAATAAAGTCCATGGTTGGATTAATGGGATAAACCCCACCCCCGTGTTGCATGCAAGCAATGTGGACGATGATGCCTTTTTAGGCTATGTAGGCATCTCGTATAAAATCAGAGATACAAGTCCTCCTTTCTTATTTTTATTCATATGTTATTTCCATATATATGTGATTCATGCTTCTGTTTGTCCAACCTACACCACCGTCCTTCTCTAAACGATCGGGGACCCGACAAATTAACAAATCATATTTTTAATTACAATTTTTTGGAGCACTCCTAAGAATGACCTCACTCCGCCTATATCCATGACGCAATTCAAGTAATTCCACTCTCCATTTATATATACACGTACAGACTCAATGGAGTTATTAAGGAAAAGAATAGCACATGCCCATGAGAGATCGAAAGGGAGGGATGGGTGCTTAACACCTTCCCATTCCATAACTTAGTCCTTGAATCCTTGAACCAATTATTTTACCAAGAATCAGTATGTATTTGAAGTCGTTCTCTCGAGGCGAAAACATTTCTTTGGCCTATTTTGTGCAAAATAAGTCGGTGACTCTATCTCTATATGTCACCCCAATTGAGGACGGACGAAGAACCCTGAGGAAGGCACAGACTCCCGTGCATACGTGACCTGATCGGGATGGGATGGGCATAAATTATGAATGGAGGAAAGTAATAAAGAATACAATATGTACGTGGTTCAGTAGATAGATTTTCCTACGTCCATGGGGAAGAGAAGGACGTTGTTATATTCTTCAGGAAGAATAATAACAATTAGAATGTTAGGGTCTCTAGCTGAGAGTCCAAGACACAGCATACAAGTTATAATCAATCTCTTCAAAATTGGTGAGGTCTCTATTATTTAAAGGCTTAAGGATCCTCATCCCCTAGGTTGCTTCTTATTACCTTAATTGTAATTCTGAATCCTATAAGGACTGGTGTTCCAATCCGCTAGTATGATCTTTCAAGATTTTGACTTATCAACCTATATAATCGTGGTCTTTCAGGATTTGTCACGCGATATCAACATAATACAAATTCGATTATTCTACCTTCAATTTCCCCAAAGGTCGAGGTTATCAGCCGACTGATGTTCAGGCCAACCTTATTTTTAAGTTATTTCCCAAGTGTTATTAAAATAATTATTTGGACATATTCCCCAATCTTATATGTTACTATTCGTTGGTCTATGATTGCTCTTGGAATTATTTTGCACATGCTTTAACCCTTAGTCCAAGCGACCCAGTGTTAGTTCCCTAGGTAAAGATGGTGCGTGAGCACATAGTTGTCTATCCCAAATAACAGACAATAATTTATTTGACTAGAGGCAGAAGGTATAAGGCCCCCAAAGACTTATACCTTGTCATTCTAACATCTATAAAGGTATTATTTCCCTAACTATCTCTCTATAGGGTTTTTAGCTACCAAAAGGATTTTTCCTTTTCTTTTTTCTCCTTCTTATTACTATTAATTTCATCATGTCAAGATGTGGTAAAAAGTGTGAGGTGTTCGCAACTAATAACTTTTGAGAATTTCATGAAAAATATGAAATCCTTGATAGTGTCCACATAAGGTTATCCCTAGAGGATGATGACATCACGGATCTTCCCTCTGGTGAGGTAACTTTTATGACGTTTGCCATATTAGAATGGGGTTCATTTCCACTATCACCTACTGTAGGTGAGAGTACTTCACTATGCTAGAATACTCCTAGCTCAATCAAATGGTATCTTCTACTGGATTGTGATGGGTACAGTAGACATACCCTATTTATGGGACCAACCTAGGTCTTGAGGAGATTCAGTATTACGATGAGTTGAGGCCTTCCCCAAGATCAAATCTATACCATTTCAAGACCAGGGAAAATTCTTGCAACTTAGTTACATATTTTCCCTAATCACAAAAGTATACCGACATGAATATCCTTTTTCTCTCTAGGGAACTATATGATAAAAACTATGACGGTCTCAGGGTTCCTACCACAAAGGGGGAACCTAGGAGGTCGTCCAGTTGTTTTGGTTATCTATAAGTACTTAAAGATTTTTACTAGCTGACTTCAGTTTTGTGCAGATCGTTTTTTAAATACGAAGTCACCTGACTATCAGGTTAATATTGAAGATTTAGAGAAGGTTTGGAAGTGTCAAAACCCATAGGGTATTCTTCCATATTAGAGGGAGGACAATATTTTGATTAGCTACAGCTTGATCGTTCAGTTGATCAAAAACTTCACAGTCATTCCTGACATTTCGATTGTCAATTATTCTATAATTGGCAACGACTCCATTCTAATTGCCACCCCATACCTAGTGAGACTATGATGGGTGTCTACCTAGGGGAATCCTACCCATATGTCATTTCAGTCGACTCCACTCTTGACCAAAATGAGGAAGTTGAAGAAGACATTGACTCCTTCATGGATAATTTTAACCCAATCTTTACCTACGCTGACAACATCTATGTTCATCCTTGGGAGGAAGTTGGAGAGAAAGAAAAACTCTGCACAAGAATTCACGTTTCATCCAATACCTTGTGACCTAAAAGATATGTCCAATAGATAGAGGAGGTCAATTGATCTGGGAGCTATTAAATATAATCTTAGAAAATAGAAGACAAGTAACAGTCAGACGGAACAAAATGCTACTAGGAGGGAAAATAAATTAATCACCCTTAGTGAAATAGGGGCACAATGGCTAGAATGTCAGTCTTAAAGGTACGGATGAACCAAGAAAAGGAGGAAGGATAAGAACCTCGCCTTCCTCAACTATCGTTCCAAACCGATAAGTTAAAATTAATGAACCTCAATAGTTGAAAGGTAATGGTCAAGGATTACCCCCCCCCCAAGGGAAATGAGCTCGCGCTTGGGAGATCTTATTTTTCAAAGGAAAAATATCAATAGCTGCGGCCGATTTGTAGGTTATGTACTCCATTTCTTAGGAGGCGATGATTTCATCCGACCTTCTTGAACTTAGGGGCTTCACTTTAGAAAGGCTCCATAAAGAAGGCTTGTGTCACAGTGTCCTTGTAAATCACATGCCTTCTTATTTTTTTGTCAGTGCCAAATTTTATTTTTAACTTTTCCCCTCTTTTTTGTTCAGAGTATGCAAGTCGCTCAAGAACTTGTCAAGCCGAGTTGATCTCTGCCAAAAGAACAACGATCAACTGACGAAGTCTAATAACATGTTAAAGGTCCATCACGTCACCCAATGCAAGGATTTCAAGGACCTCAATAATTAGTTGAAGGTTGAGGAGGACACCTAAGACAAAAGTGATGGAGGAAGCCTAGCGAACTCAAAATAAGTTCAGTGGGATGGAAACCAAAATGTCTAATTTAAAGACCTCCTTTCAATGCAAGGTCATTTAAAAGATAATCATCCAGAAGAAAAAATGCGCAATTGAGTGGGCTTGACAGGACGGTCTAGAGAAGGACTATAACAAAGTATATGAGGCAGCGGTCCAAGAGATCTCCTTGCAGTTAGACTATTACGAGTCTATTGCTTTTAACAAGGGATGAGTAGCTGACTTACATAGAGGAAATTTTCATAAGGGTGATCCGGCCTTTGCCGAACACCCACCCTTGGAGAATACCTTAGAGAGTGGCCTTGTGGTAAATACCTGAGTTATCGATCCTCCAATAATCCAGGTTCTCGTTGATCAATCTTCCTCACCTACAACTACTATTCTTAAGGGGACAAATCTGATCCTATAAAAATTCAGGTCACTAAGGTAACTGTTAATCAATTCGGCCTATGTTGCGGCTGATCTTATGCAACCACCCTGAATCCTTGGTTTCTTTTCCCTTTATTTTATGAAATTTTCATTTTGAACCTTCGTAGTCTCTCTTTTATTGGCCAATGGCCTTTTTTAGTAATGAAAATTCATCTTCTCATTTTACTTAATCTCTTGTTTCGCATTTGTTTAATTCTAGAAATATAGGAAAAAATATTTGTTTTTCTAATTGTGGCATTATAATTTGAGATTTTGAGATCATGCTTGTCCTTTGACAAGTGTTATTTCTCTTCCTATGATTTCTTTTCCCTTGACAGGAAAACAAATAGTGTGTTTGCAATAATTCACCTTGGTCGGCCTATATCACTTAAATTTGATCAATCTTTTGTTGTTTTAGGTCGTGTTGTTGAGCTAATATTAAGTGGAACATTATTGTGATATCTAGTGTTAGACCTCGGTGATGTATTAAATTTTATACTCATTTGAGGTTGACCATAAGCAGTTAATGATAGGCCCGGTCTCCGACTAACCATAAGTAAATGGCAAATTCCCACCACTCTTAAGCAGGGTCATACCACAACTTTCACGTGGGTTTAGTGTCAAATGTGGATGGTAAACATACGTATTGAGTTATACCACAGTATTATTAAGTGGGTTTAACCTTTTCAAGTACGATCTACTTTAGATCATACGACTTCTCAAGTGGGCTTTGCTGCCAAACATAGGCGACCAACTCACATATAAGTTGTACCACACACTTCTTATATGGGTTTTTGCCATTTATAGGCCGATATACTTTAGATCACACAACTTCTCAAGTGGATTTTGGAGCTAAATGTAGGTGACCAACTCACCACTGAATTGTACTATGTAGTTCTTACGTGGATTAATGCCTCTTCTAGGCTGATCTACTTTTGATCATACCACTTCTTAAGTGAGTTTTGGTGCCAAATGTAGGCGACCAACTCATATATAAGTTATATCATGTAGTTCTCACGTGGCTTTTTTTTCTAGATTCCTATGCGTTCGATATTTCTTACTAGTTGTATCACTACTAGAGTGGGAATTTAAAAAATGTAATAAAAAATAATTTTGAATAATTTTAATGATTAACCATTAATCGTTTTATTGTGCATAAAGAAAGAAACAATGTCTTCGACTTCCAATCTAATAACGAAACTTCCTAAGGTTTATGGAATTCCATGACCTTAGAAATAATCTTCCATCTAATTGACCTAAATGATATGATCCTCTGCCTCCTTTTGAGATTACTGGGTAGGATCCCTGCCAGTTCGATGCAAGTCTCCCATCTGATGGATTCTTGGTTGCAGGTAGCATCTTTCTAAGAACTAAGTCACCAACTTAGAATTCTCTAGCCCTCACCCTCTTTTCATGTCGTCTTGATATCTCTTGTTGGTAGGCATATAAATGTATTAGTGCTTAGTCCATTCTTTCCTCATCCAAATCTAATTCGTGAGCTATTCGATCATCATTATGGTCATCTTTAAAGATCTCCGATCTGAGCATTAGAAGTTTGATCTCCAAAGGGATGACGACCTCCATACCATATGCAATGAATTACATAGTTTCTTTTGTTCAATTTCTTGGCATCGTTCTGTATACCCAAATAATAGAGGCATGTTCATCCACTCATCATACTTTGGCATTATCTAATCAACGTTTGATTCCTGATAGAAGAGTTTTGTTGGTTATTATTTCTTGTCTATTTCAATGCGGGAGACTACTTATACATAGTGGATTCTGACTCCTTGTTCAACACAAAAATAGGAAAGGATTCATCGTCGAACCGTGTTCCATTGTCAGTGACTAGCATTTTTAGGATTTCGAACCGTAAGATGAGGTTCCTTCAAACAAATATCCTGGTGTCTTCTTCTTTGATGTGGGCGATCGGGCATAAATATCATATATTTATCCCCTTAATTTTGGTACCTTTGTGAAGCCGAGTGGTGCAATTGATATGTATTTAACTCGTAATTATGCTACTAACCTTCGTTGGCAAGTATTTCGTGTTTTGTGTTTCTCTTATGTGTTTTACAGGTAAATTATGCAAGCGGTGCGAAAGAGAAATCGAAACAATGAAAGAAAGGCTAGGAAGGCAAGTTCAAGGGCATTTTCATAGTTCTGCAGCCTAATCCCGAAGGTGGGGCCAACTGGAAAGTTGAATATCTCGGTACAACGAGAACACTGGAAAAGACAACACCCAAATCTGAGCTACGGTGAAAGATTTATGACCCCTTGAAGTTGAGGAAAAATCCTAGAAAGAAAGGAAGAAAGATTGAAAATTTATTAAGTGTTGGAAAGGAAGAAAAGAAGGGCCATACCAGCGAATTCCCCGGAACCACAGGGTGAATCGGTTCGAGGTGCCTGATGCGCGAATTTTCACTCAAATGCTGAATAGTCCAAAGAGTCCTATTATGTTGCAAACTCGAACGTATTTGTATCTTTATAATGACTTAGAAAAATATAGTTTTGAATAGTTTTTGATAGAGAGAAAAGTAGGAAATTAAATTAGGAACATAGTTTTTATTTGGTTCTTCAAGATTCATTAATTCCGGGTTTGATTACAAGTTTAATTTAATTTTCATTCTCTCTATTATTGTTCTTGCATGTTTCAGTATATTTTCATCATGATTTCTTTCACATGCAACGTAGTTAATGTATGCATAGTTAGGTTCAACATGTCCGTCTAGATTTTTTATGGTTGGGATGCATGAACTCAACTCGATGTGAACGTTGCATGTGTATAAAATTAATCCTCTAAAATTAAGGATTTATTAGACCGTATTGCATAGCGAACACTACCATTGTAGATCTTTGGATCTCGTTTGCTTCAGGGTAACTAGAATGCTTTAGAATGCAATGCGAGTTTAGCTATTGCGTTACCGCTTTACTCGTCCTCTAATTACGTATGGTGCGGGCTTGAACCTCATATACCAAATGCTTGGGAGTACTAAAGACTGGGTCTGATTTATCACTTAATTTTATGATTAGTTTTATACTAGCAATACACTAGGGATGAGGGATTGTATTACCGACCTGTTTTTCTCTTCATACTTATTATTTCATTCTTAATTATTCATCCGGCTTAATTCATTAGTTCCATAGACTTAATCTAGTTTCCGTTTACTGAGTAGGATTAATTTCAAACCAATCATCTTTTCGTTCTTCTTAAGAGTTGAATTTAGGTTGACCATATGTCCTTCCATCGTCACGATTTTCTCGTCCTATTTCCCTGTGGAGATGATCCCTACTTACCAGGTTTATTACTAACGCGATAGGCTTACACTTTAGCCTAGAGAGTACGCACTTCAGAGACACATTCTTATTCGTGTCAAGTTTTTGGCATCGTTTCTCGAGGATTTAGGTAGACGTAGGTTAGATTCCGTTAATCTAAAACTTTGACAAAAAAATAATAAAAAAACAAAAAAAGCAAAAAAAGATACTTCATCTCGCAAAATCCTATTAATGGAAAATCCTGAACTCACTCTAACTGCCCAAAATACTCCAACCAACATTCATGAAAATACGATAGTTCAGTACGATCCCGATAGCCCTCACACTCCAAACGCTCCATAATTCTGGGTTCCACCTCCCACACCTCAACACTCAATTGCAAGTTACACTCCGACATCCCTCTTAGGACACACTACAAAGAACGCTCCAAGCATGCCAAGTGAGGATACAGAGTCATCAAGTGAGAGAGTCATGTCACAACACGGTAGTGTAGCCGCAGGTGAGGAAGAGGTCTCGTACCGCCCTTTGATAGAAATCTTGTATCCCGAGCGAACTTTCACTCCGGGATGCATTTTACTCCCGTATAATGCAGGGCAATTTTGCTTTAGGAAAGGGATGATCTAGATACTTCCCAACTACCATGAAATGGAATCAGAAAATCCATATCTCCACATCCGGGAATTTGAGGAGGCGTGCGAGACCCTCAGTGATCAAACTTGTACAAAAGATGTGATACGCCTCAAACTCTTCCCATTCTTGCTAAAGGACAAGGCTAAGACCTAGGTATGGTCTTTACCTCCAAGATCGATTGCATCATGGAATGAGGTACAATCTAAATTCCTTAAGAAATTATTTCCTCCACATCGAACGAACTCCATAAAGGCTCAAATTCAAACCTCCTGACAATTAGAAAATGAGTCAGCTGATCGATGTTACGAGCATTTTAACGAGTTAATCACTTCATTCCTTCATCATGGATTTGATAAATTTCAAATCATATCATTTCCTTCTTCCATAATGGGCTAAATATAAATTCTAAACAACTTGTTGAAACCATGTGTGATGGTCTATTTGTCGACCTAGATACTAATGATGCTGAGCTTCACCTGAGGTATATCACCGAGACTACCCAAGCATGGGATACATCTGACCCTAGTGATCATAATCGAATGCACCAAATGACCACCACACCATCGACGACCTACCTATTTCACATAGAAAAGGATACTATGACATCCAGTCGACTAGATCTACTTGAGAAAGGAATGCGAGAAGTACGTGAGATATGTGCAAGAGGACCAACTGGCTCCATCCCGAATCCCATTGAGAAGGTGTGTGCCATTTGTGAGGTGGTACATTCAACCGAGGAATGCCTGATGATACCCGCCTACAAAGATATTCTTCAAGAGCACGTGAGTGGTGTAGGAGGATTTTAGGGTAATTTTAGTGCACCGCACGGGAATTCTTACAACCCTTCATGGAAAAACCATCCTGATTTTAGCTATGGGCAATAAAATGTTGCGATGAATCCTAATTCACATGTTTCCCCTCCTCCACCATCACACTTTCAACAAGCACCACACATGCAAGGACATGTGCAAGCACCACCACCTACAGGACCATATATTACTCCACCGCGGAGAAATCTCGAGGAAACGATAAACCAGTTTATCACTGCCCATAATGCAACCACTGCTAGACATGAGCGCATGATCAACGAAATAAATGCGACTATTTCAAAGATGCAATCATCGTTGAGTATCCAAGAGAAGGGAAAGTTTACTTCCCAGGGCCAAAGAACTCTCCAAGGTCAAACTAGTGTTAGCCCCACACCCTATGACCATCCTGAGTAATGTATCACAATTACCACTCTATGTTGTGGGAGAGCAGTTGACTTGTCACATCCCCCGCAATACGTAGCTAAAAATAAGGAGGTTTTGCCTGGCACGAAAGAGGCTGAAAATTCCCCTTTAATTGAGAGTGATAAAAAAGATATCACTGGCAGACCCAAGGTCATGGTGAAACCACCCACCGCTTCCCCATACACTCAACAGTTGGTCCCGTGCTCCAAAGAGACTTATCGGGATGATGTTTTGGACGTCCTCAAGCAAGTAAAGATTAATTTACATTTTCTCGAGACTATACCGAAAATTCCTGCATATGCTAAGTTCATTAAGGACTTACTCACGGTGAAACGCAAGCTAGAGGTAAATAAGAATGTCTTTTTGTCCCAGAATGTTAGTTCAGTTTTATCAAGTGACCTTCCGTTAAAGTATAAAGATCCGGGTGCACCCACCATCCGATGCATCATGGGTAAGAACCAAATCGAAAGGGCACTAATAGATTTAGGGGCGAGTGTTAACATTCTACCCTATTCCATCTATAAGAAACTAGATTTGGGAGCCCTTAAACCCACAAATATGACTCTCCAGCTTGCGGATCATTCTGTGAAGATGCCTCGGGGAATCATTGAGGATGTGATTATCCAAATAGACACTTTCTACTTCCTGGTGGATTTTGTCATTTGGGATGAGGAGCCCTCCATTCTCCTGAGCAATCATGTTCCAGTTATCCTTGGTCGCCCATTCTTAGCTACGGCTAATGTACTTATCAATACTCGGAGTGGGAGAATGCAATTAACATTTGGAAACATGACCCTCGAGACAAATATTTTTAATAATATCAAGAACGCGGGTGAAGTAGGAGAACCGCGAGAGATGGATCGTTTAGAGGCAGCACACGAGCATGGGAGGACCCACACGCGAGAGCCGATAGGGGTATACCTTGTTAAATCAAGTGAGAGAGACGGTTAAAACATGGAGCAAATGGTAGGGGATGTATGCATAGTAACTGAAATAAAGAGTGTGAGTGAGCCCTTGAGCGCGAGAGAGAGCGACAATTTAGAGGGCATCGGTAGAGGTTTGTATGAGTTATTAGAGGAGAGAGAATAGCGAGACACGATAGATACTTTTCTCCTTGATTGCTACCCACCCACACCACCTAATAATTTTGAGATGGAGCCAGGAAGGAAGGATGTGGAAACCAAGCAAGAGGGAGAGCTAGAGGAGTTGATCCTAGAGGAATTTGAGAGAGAATTCGGGCAGGTGGATGAGAGCCTTAATGACGAAGTCCAATCTCTATTGGACTCATGGAGTCATTTAGGAGAGAGCGAGTGGAAAGATAAAATTGATGAGTTTCTTCGCAATGACCATCCACTCATGCAACTTGATTCCTCATAGGTAATTGAAGATAAGACTCAAGTCTCATATGATTTAGAGCCGACCCACATAGTACGCGCCACGATGATCCTCTTCCGATTAATCACGATAAGTCTCCCGATCTTTCCTTTATTATGGGCAAGGGACCAACTTATTCCAGTTATTGGGGTATGAAAGGCAGAGGGGAGAGACTAGGAGAGTAACGGATCCCGTGCAAGGGGTTGGGTGATTTGTGGAGAGAAATGAGAGGTCGGCGCATCCCTGACGCTTATGGGGTGATTTTTATTGTATTTTTGAGTCATGTATGAGTGTCATATAGTGTCTTGGTGCATTTTGATAATTTGCTTATTTTATTTGTCGCACTTATTCTTTTTCTTCTTTAGATTTTAGCCCTTTTGATTGAGGACAATGCAAAATTCTAAGTTAGGGGGGTGATAAGTGCGTCTTTCTAAAAACTTCACAAATCTTTAAAATGCCCAGAAATTTAAAAAAAAATGAAAAATTTTGAAAAAGCCAAAAATATTTTTCTCCAAAATAAATAAAAATTGGAATTCAAATTTTTCGAAAATATCATTAAAAAGATGGTTTAAAGTCTCAAATTGTTAATTCTCAATTCCACTAAGCCGAAATTGACCAAAGATGAATATTGTGCGAAATTTGACAACTTAACGAATAAGTGTGGAGATTAACAAAACCCGGTGAGATTTCGAGCCTATCGGTCTTTCTGAGTTTTTAAATCAATCTGAGTTAATGGTTAACTCAAATTTCGAATTCAACATTTTAAATAAGTCGTTGATGATCTCAATTCTTTCACTTTGTCCGGTTATGGAAAAGGTGTGTGATATTACCTTGAAAACGTGTTAAATATGTCTTTAAATTAAAGTAATCTTGAGACGCATATGGTAACGCAATTAGTATTTCGGACAATGAAGTAGCCCTCGTTTGTCACCCAAAAATATTGGCCAGAAAAAGTAGCGAAAAATTATCCCTTTTGTAAACCAAAAATTGACCCAAATAATTTTTTCCCCTTCGTTTGACAACCCGAGAAACCCCAATTGGCCCGGAATTTTGAAAGTGGATAATTCTAGAAATTAAGTCCGGAAAGTGCATAAAAAGGGGGAAGAAAAGAATAGCTATTCTCAACAAAAATAGCAAGAAAGAAAAGTGTGAAAAAAAGAAAAAAAATAGAAAAAGGAGCAAAAGCACGAAAAAAGCACAAATGGACACCATAAGAAAAAATTTCAATTCCATATACCCTTACCATTCCAATTTTACCCAATACACCTTTAACCCGAAAAAGTCCTAACAGAGTCCAAATTGCTAAATTGGTTAACGCGTGGAGAGAAAAAATACAAAAAGATAATAAAGGAGACCATAAATATGAAGTAGTCATGCTCCATATCCGTTACAAAATTAGTCACGCTTTATTAAGTGTGACAAATTTCCAAATACGAGATTTTTATTTTGTCCTTATCTTTTAGCCAAAAGAGTTTTATGTTTTGGTGACTCTTCTAAACGGCATCTAGCCTATATATTTGGTCATTAGGACTCTTTTTATTCAGATTTCATTCATGAAAAAGCTCTTAATCAAGGAGGAACATCTAGGAGAAGAATTTACATATTTTTACTTTTAATTCAAGAGCTTTTCCAACTTTTCTTCAATCTTTGATTTCTTCTTGCATGTTCTTGTTCTTCAATCTTGGTAACTTTTATTTCCAGCACTTTTATTATTATTTCTCATGTTTAATCTCTCTTTCCAAGAAATTATGAGTTCATGCAACGTAGATAACGTAGTTTTCACTAATTTCACCATGTTAGGCTAGATTTTTAAGGGTTGGGATGCATGAACACCACTCGATGTAATTTACGATAGTGGAAATAGAATTTTGAATTAAAATCTTAGGTGAATTGTATCGTAGTTAATGCAATACTTCTTTGATTCATCATTTTCTTACATACTGTGAAGGCTACGATCCCTAATATATGTAATACTTAGGAGTATTAAAGACCGAATTCATCTAAAGTTTTAATTCCGAATCTAGTATCCTACGAAGTGAATTACTAGGGTGTGGGGGATTATAACCTGACCTATCGTTCTCATTTCATAGTTAAAGTTTTAGTCAAATCGTTATTAGTCCTTTAATTAATTAGAGTAATTGCATTTCATTTATTCATAATTTCATTAGTTACTCATTTTCATATTCGCATCTAGTTTTAGTCATTTCACAATTTAATCACATTTTCCTTTATTTTCGAGTCTAGTTAGGGTTAATAGTCTTACCATTATCATCACGTTCACTCATCCTAGTTCCCTGAGGATTCGATATCCAGACTAGCCACTATACTCCGCAAGAGTGTAGTTAAAGTTTAGATTTTTTTATATTGTGGTCGGAAGCCGATCACAACAACTAGCGCATTTACACGGACGCTCGGTTTCCACCTCAATGAGTGGGTGAGTGTCTCAACCTCAACCAATTTGTGACGTAGTTGATCATTGTTATCAGATACCTTTTATTGCCTAGTGCATAAATGGGCCCATTATGTCCATGCCCTATTGAGAAAAAGGCCATGTGCTGGTGAGGGGATTCAGATCTGTCGTAGATTGTTGGATGATTGGTGAAAATTGCTGACACTTAGTGCACTTTTGAACAAACCTCATAGCATCCTTTTTCCTTAAGGGCTACCAATATCCCTTAGATATTCCCTATAGGAGAGAAATCTCCCACTTGTGTTCACTCTGTAGTTTCCTTTATGCATTTCTTGTAATAATCCTCCCACTTGATCCGGGTGAACACGCTTTAGTAAAGGGTCGATAAAAAATTACTCGTAAAGCTTCCCTTCGAATTTAAGTCAAAACCTTACCAACCTGATCCCTAACTTGTGTGCGTCTTAACGATCTAGGGGAAACTTACAAGTCATTAAATACGATAAGATGGGATACATCCAAGATGAATCTAAATCCTCTTTAATGATGCAAAGGCCTTGATACAACTCTTTGATGCTTGGTCGGTTTATGTATTCCACTTCGATTATCCTTTTGAGGTCAGTGTTGATGGATGGAGTTAAAGTAGAAACAACATACACTTGGATATTTCAATTCCTTGGGAGTTATTCCCCTGATGAAAAGTCGAACTGCTGAAGATGACCTCTTGCCTAAATTATGTTTAAAAGAATTTTGATGTCCATATCCTCGTATTCTCAGTCATGCTGAATTGTCATTATTCTAGAGTCACGATATATAGAAATGAATGCAAGAACTGAGATTGATTGACCTATGTAGACCATGAACCATGGCATCATATTTAGCTTCATTATTTGATCCTTTGAATCCCAATCAAATAGATTATTTGATAAGACTGCCTTGATGTGTCATAAATACTATCCCAACTCATGTGACACTCTCATTTGATGTACAATCTATTAAGAGCTTCCAAGTGTTTCATTATCTCCTACTACCAATGATTTTAGAATGGTATTTGACTACTTATTCTCACTTTTTGGTGATATTGAAAATTCTTCTGTGATGTTTGCCAAGACTTGACCCTTGATTGTTGTTTAACGTTCATACTTGATGTCAAATAGTTCTAGCTCTAGGGACAAAATTGGTCATTTTATTTGAGAAGTAAGATTTTTTGAGTGCTTTTTTAAAGGATAGGTTGTGGGGACGGTAATGGTATAAACATTAATGTAGTGCCTCAACTTTCTAGCTGTGGTTTCCAACTCTAGAACCAGTTTCTTAATAGGCACTTATTTAATTTTTTCCTCAAGGAGAGTATGGATAATGCAGTAAACTGACCTTTGCTCTCCATTATGTAAGAGAAATAGCACAGTGCTGGTCACTTACTTTAAGATGGACAAGTACATGTATACATCTTCCCCATCTTTGGGGGTTGACAGCAAGGGAAGAATTCCCAAGTACTCTTAAATTCCTTCTAAATTTTGGTCTCGCTCCTCTGTCCAGATGATGGGGCTTGACTTTTCCTATACCTGGAAGAATGGTCGACATTTTTTTGAGGACCTTGAAATAAATATATTCAAAGTGGCTAGCATTCCACTGCATTGAAGTTGAGGAAACGAACTAGTTGATCTGCCTCATCCTTGGGTAACTCTGATCTAATGAGGAATGTCTTCTCAGGATATGGTGAATCCAGAAGAATAAAATGAGTTCCTCCATCACGTGTTTGATAGGATTCAACATATTTTCTTCTATCCCTAATCGAATGTCCTTTGGTTAATACTTAGGTTAATCGTCCTTTGAATTATCATCACCTTGGATTTTCTTGCACTAATTTCATCTTGTTTTAATGGATGACATGAACTAACTGTGAGATTCTATTTGGTCTCCATTAATATCCACTACACTCTGGTTGCTCAAGAATTTGAGTCTGTGGAGAAGGGAAAGGGGGATGGTCTTTGTCTCATGAAGCCATTCTCTTCCCATTATGGAGTTATAGGTAGAATCTAATTAGATGATGTGGAACTCGGCTTCGTAGTTAGCTGAACTGAGATTGTCTGGTAGCTTGATCTTCCCCAGGGGTCTCTACGTCTCCATTAAAACCAATCAGTGGACCTGCGTTAGTAACAAGGTCTTTCATGTCGAAGCCTAACTTATAGAGCATTATCAGATATATGATCTCCCAAGAGATTCCTTGATCCACTAGTATTCTTCTAATATTAAAGTTTGTAATTCATAGGGTGAGGACTAGAATATCCTTACGTGGAAGGTTTATGCCCACTAGATTGTCATTACTGAACATAATGACCCAATCAACATCAAAGTCTCTTTTCTCCCTCTTAAAATGGATGGATTTGGACAAGTCTACCTTAAAATTCTATTGAATGTCGATGGAAATTTTCACTTTCTCCTTGTGCTTCTTGCCAGTGCACTGAGTTGGATCGGTATATCCATGAATTGCTGCGACCAACATGCTGGGAGGAGATCCTCGTCTACCTTTTAAAATGCATTGATATTTGTCAAAAAAATTTACTCCACTACGTTATTATATTCCTTGAGGTGACCATCTTGAGAGAGCTCCTCCAAATGATTCTTGAACACTTGTAATTTTTTGAAAGGTACACGTGATCTGGTGATAAGTCCACTTGAGATTGGTATCTCTATTATTAGGATCGATGGCATCTTAGGAGGTCTTTTAACATAGGCTTTGTCTTTGATATGCGGGATAAACTTATATATTGGCTCTTTGAATACCGTTTACATTACCTTATAGATGTTCTCATTAGCCTAAGGCTTGGGACAAACTTTAGAGGATTTATTCTTGAATCCTTTCTTAGCCAAAGAGGGTTTATTTTCCCTATTGGGGGCCTTCTTAGGTTCACTCTTCTTCTAGTCGGCTGGGGACTCTACCTTAATGATCACATCCACCACTTTAGAATACTTCTCAGTATGGGACATGGTATCATTCATTATAAAGGTCATTTTTTTGTCATGGACTACTAGAGGTCATCCGATCGTTCCATAATGAACTGAAATGAAGATATTCCTAGCTTATCATTGCCATCGTCTGTCTCGCTGTACAACTCCTAGTACCTCTGTGCGTATTTTCTGAGGGCCTCTCCTTTTTTTTCTTAAGAGAGATCACTGAACCAACCTCCTTTATTGTCTTGCTGTTAGTGATAAATCGGGCCGCAAATTGCTCGATCAAATCTAAAAGAAAATAATGATCAAGGGGAAACTTCTCAAACTACCTCAGACTGATGTCCCCAGAGTAGATGGGAACATTCGACACATTAAAGCATTGTGATGACTCTAAATAGACATGTTTGTGAGTACTGCCTGATATAATGGGCGGTATCCACCTTCCCGTCATACATTCTAAGCTTTGTCACGAAGAATTTTTTGGGTGGTTTGAACAACTCTATCATCAAAATAAAAGGGGATGAGGAACCATCCCCTAATGCCTTTCTAGTCAGGTCCTTGGGAGTTTGAGACAGATTTGACTTAAATCTCTCTACCATAAGTTTTCGAATGATCCCCTGAGTTTGTCACTTACTATATTTTATGGTGCCTCTGGATCGGCAAGTTTGATAATTTCCACTGACGTAGTGTGTTGGAACTAATAGTGACTGCGGTTGATAGAATTTCTCCCCGGGGAATGGTTTTCATGCCGTTGTTTGCGGTGTGTCATGTGAGGTCTCCTGGAATGAGAGGCCCTCAAAGTATGATAACTTGGAGAGAGAGGTCTTTCTTGCGACGCTCCTAGGTCCAGGAATAAGATATGTGATTTTTTTATTATTGAGTTAATCCTCTCCTCAAATGGTAAATATCCTGATCACGGTCGTCCAACCTTTCCTCATGAATGATGGCCAAATGAGAAGCAACTCTTCCTTTTAGTTGCTCGATGGGTGATGCACAGTATCGATGGCTAGGCCTTGATCTATTGAGAGATCGCTGCATGGACCTATAATGTCATGGAAAATAATGGATCCTAAATGAAGTGTGGTCCTTCCTGACAACATGTATCTCAGACTAGACGCGGCTCCTTACATGTGTGCAGTGAGACTAGTTTAAACTCATGATAATTGTTGGTTTAAATGACTTTGATAATGGTGCGAACTTCGAGCTTCCCACATATGGTGCTAAATTATAAAGGATATTGACCCATAATAAAAGAAATAACTATAGATTTACCCCTAAATAATTATGAATGCAAGAAAAGAACAAAGAAGACTGGTTTACTGGGTTTATTAGAGATAACTTCCATCCTCCTTGAAGAGAGGGATATTGGTTTATTATTCAGGAAGAACAATGGACATTGGAGTGAAAAGGTTACTAGCTGACTGTTCAAGTCACCACATGCAAGTTCCAATCAAACTCTTTATAATGGGTTAGGTCACCCTTATTTATAAGCTTAAGGATCCTCCTCCTTTAGGTCTATTGATGTTTGCCTAATTGTAAGTCTGAGTCTTAAAAGTACAGGTCATCAAACCTGCCAGTATAATCTTTCGATATTTGGACTTATCTCCCAATATATTCATGGTATTCCAGGATATGTCACGTAATATCCATAGGATACAGATTCGATTTCTCTCCCTTCAATGATCTTACAATTCCCTAGGATAAATAATGGACAGAAGTTCCCAAAATAATCGATTCTTTACTAAAAGTATTGGATAAAAACTAAATTAAACCGAGTGTATTAAAATAAAGAAAATAAATCAAAAATCTCAAAATATTTGAAATCTGGTGCGATCAATCGATCGATGCCTTTAGATATTTCCAAAAGCATAGATTATAGATCAATTGATGAAATGGATCAATTTATTGATGACTGAGAAAAATTCCCACTGCTTTTAGGTTTTCACAAAATTATATTGATCAATTAATCGAAGTGGGAGACAATCCATCGATCCCCTATTTTTAGCAACATTTTACCCCCTTCAAATGCAAAGGAACTTCGGGATAACAAACATGACTCGATCATATGGAAACAAAATGGGTGCCATTTATGGCCATGCGAAGCTAAATCGACGAACTACATTGCATAGACATATTCCAATAAGGACATGAAGTCAAAAATTATGAAACTACCCCTGATGTTGCATCTTTCGATGTAACTTTCTCAAAATGCATCCAATTGCCAATACCTGCGAAATCTTATACGGACTAATGGTGGATGATAAGGGGCATGGATTCAACAAGAGAAAAGTATAAGTGGGATCCAATAAAAAATGGATTTCTTCCCAAAGATTTTTCAAAAGTAATGGGAGATGGTGCAAAAGGAGGGACAATAGCCTTCATGGAAAGAAAATCAATCAAGCATTCCTCGACAAGAATCAGGCCAAATTCATTAAGACTCTCATCAAATTATTATCGCAGTTATAATAGTTCAATAATAGTGAATGAAAATGTGGAGGAAATAAATTCAATCTCGAGAGATTCATCATTTCTAATAGATTGAAGTTCAAAAGATAAAGATTTACTTTCAATGAAATAATCTTCTAAAAATATTTGAGTTAAAGAATAAGTCTCAACCTCCTCTTTGTTTTCCAAAGAAGAAATCATTTCGTTGCAAAGTGATTCAATTTCCACATTCTCACCATTTTCAACTCCTTTATGCCTTGGGAGAAAAGAAGAATGGTTTGTTCCAAAGTAGGCATCCTTAGCTAAAAATCTTCAGATTCCTAATTTGGATGAAACAATTCTACATCTTCCATATTTTCAAAAGAAAAAATATTATTAGATTCGAATAATGCATTCAACTGTTGTTCCCAACAATGATTTTCTTCTCGGTAATTATTTTCAAAATCTTCATTCTCAAGAATGTGGATATCCTCACAGAATGTCATAGGTTTAAGAGTAAAGTATTTAAAATAAAAAGTTTGAGAACTATTCCCTAAAATACTTCCAAAATTGTTATTATAAGAATTTTTCGAGTTAATGCAATAATAGTTTGGAGAACTATTATCATGATAAGTTTTAACTTCCTTGTTGCAAGAATTTTGTTCCATCCGATCCGAAAAATCATTCTCAAATTCCCCATATGCATTACTTAAAATTGGTAATGGTCACCCAAGGTCATAGGTAGTTTAATATCCTCATTTTTCAAATAACCACCAAAAGTCATTAGTTATGGGGGATTTTGAGAATTATCATTGCGATACAAACGTGAACCATTACAATCACTTAAAACATAGGGTAAGATATGTTAACCCCAAATAGCTCAAGATGGTAAATTCCACAAAGTAGTGTACGATCGAGAATTTAAGTGTTTTTTGGCGCTTAGATGTATAAGTCTACAAAACAAATTAAAATTAAGAATACAAATAAAAAGAAAAAATGTTACGAAATATTGAATCAATCATAATCTAAAGCAAGACACTCCCCGACAACAACTCCATTTCGATGCAGCGAGAAAATTAAGTGTCGTGTAAATACATTGGTCATTGTTATCGATTCCCACCGGGATACAAAAAACATAAACTAATTACACTTTTATGTGAGTATAGTGGTGACATTGGGTATCGAATCCAGAGGGAATGTTAGTCTTTAATTGATTTATTACTTCTGAATAAACGGGTAAAAGGTGATAATAATTGTAAACAAAATTAAAACCAGGAAAATATTTAAACTAAATTAAATAAAAAAAAGAAAACTATAGATTGAGAATAATATCCCTCACCTCTAACTAATTAGCATAAATGGTTATATTGAAAGAAATTTTTTATCAAGATTAAATCTCATTTTGACAATTAATAGAACCTAGAGTTGTCACCCGTAAATTCTCATAAAATCCTACTTTGATTTTGGCATTAACAAATATTCCCGAGATTACACACAAAAGGTTGTAAACATGGCGCATACATGATATACTCCATTAAACCTCCTAGATGTAAAATTAAGAACAACTTAACCTGTCAAAATTAGCCTAATCCATTATAAACCATATCAATGAAACCAAATAATCCAACGGGAGTTCAATCATCTCAACCTAATTAACCTAGCTAGAAAGCATCATCATGGCTTGAATTAAAGGAAAGAAATTAAAGAGAGTAGTAAATTAAGCAATAAATTAGTTAACAAAGCAAGGAAACTAAGTTAGAAAACTTAAATTAGTGAAGAAAATGATGAATAGTGATCTTGCAATACAGACCCTAAGAGTGAGAAAGGAAAGAAGTTCCTAAAATAATAAACTCTCTAGTAAAAATAAGAGATAAAAATTGAATTAAATTCCACTTAATATTGATAGTAAGTTGATTAAAACATAGAAAATAAATCAAAAATCTCGAATATCTGAAATATAGCTTGAACGATCGATCAATGAAAAGGATCAATCGTTCGATGAAGCTTAAATCTCGACACTTCCTTCATATATTTGCTAAAATTGGGATGATCGATCAATCGAGGGATGATAAAAATGCCCACTTCTATCTGTTCTTCACAAAATTAAATCGATCGATCAAAGTGGGAGTCTATCAATCAATCCCCTATTTTCAACAACACTTTCACCTCCTTTCAAACATAGAGGGACTTTGGGAGAACGAGCATAAATCGGTCATACGACAACAAAATGACATGTTGTTTAAAACCACGTGACACTAACTCGATGAACTACGCTTTCATGGAGATTACCTAACAAGGACATGAAGTTTGAATTCACAAGATTACCCCTGAAGTTGAATCTTTTGACAAAATGTTTTTGAAATGCATCTAACTGTTCCACTATGCACTCTAATACCTAAAAAAGCTCAGATAAACCTTGAAAATCACACACACACACACACACACACACACACACACACACACACACACACACATATATATATATATATATATATATATATATATATAAACAAAGGTTAATCAATAAATGAGCGTAAATATAGGAATTAACATACATAATTATGTTAGATTGCATAAATATAATGGGCGTAATATAGGATATTCATGACTAATCACCCTTCTATATTATGAAATAAGCTATGGATGCTACTAATGATGCCTAGTATAATCTCCCACCATAAACCTCTCAAAAGGATCGCCCCACCTCAAGATGAGGTAAAAAAATATTGGTTAGGAACCTTAGTTGTCTTGACTAAGGTCCCACAATCAAATTAGTTAATGTAACTCATATGGGGAGGTTAAGGAGACATACCCAACGTTGTATCATATGCTTATATCATGCACCTGACCTGATCTTCTAGCCTTAAAAGTATGAAGTAAACAATAAATACTTCAACACTTCCTTGCAAACTCCTATAAAAGCTACTTATTGGTCATTTTAGAGTCCTTAGCCACCACTAGATGCTCCACACCTCATAGAATTGTTAGGAGATACTCAATGAAGCCTCACCAATACATAATCCACCTCATCCACCCTTTCTTCAACCAAAATAGGGTCTGAAATAACTTGTTCCCAACACTTAATTTCGCTAGCCTCGAGATTAGGAAAGAAAGAAAATTGCCAAGAAAAGTCTATTATTGTATTCTGGTAGGTTGGTAAGAGATTAAGTTCACTATTCCACCAACCCATCTCACAATGTGCAATTTTCAACCATCATCGTCGACCTGTAACACTTTTCGATAAAACTCCACCTCTTTGTTATAGCGAGTCAAAGGTGCCCATGTCGTAAATGCCCTATTGCATTAGCCCAATATATATGGCTATAATTAGACATATTAAGAAGGTAGTAGGGATTAAATCACGTCATTCTAAAGTAGAGAAGAGTATTAATATATTATATTTCATATTTGCAAATGGATTGTACCACATACCTCATATTATATTCTAAACAACATTTAGCCCCGCCAACACAAAACCCTAATTCTTTAAATTGTGGATTTTATTCTCAATCTCATCAATTTAGCACAATTTCACATCAATATGAGAATGCAAAAGACTAACTCATGTGTAAATTCCAATAAGGGGGTTGAATAGGACTAAATATGGGTAATCATAATTATGACTAATTTTTAAATCTAACCACTAAGTTGAAAATTAATTGAAATAATTAAAAATTAATAATGTAAGAATTTGTTAATATATATATGTCCGCAATATTTCACGTCAAAGCATTGAGTTATGAGTCAATAAAGCTACATAAGGTTGAATCGTGGTAAGACATTTGAGTAAAGAGTGAGTCTCCTTAATTTATACTTCACGAACATTAAAACATTGATGATTTACAAATATTCTCTAATTTGAAAGAATTCCATTTCCAAATTAAAGACGTATCCTTTTATGGTTTTTTTTTATTAAACATCGTTGGGTATGCACACACTTACACGTATTTTTACAAAATGTGATTTATGGATTGAATAAGTGATTTATGTTTTCACCATTTGGCGGCATGTTTTAAACCCCAAGTCTGACCAATTGCGAATACTCGTAGTATACTCAAACGGGGAGTCTAGTAACTACGCGGCCAGTTCGTATGAGTTATATTGGTCCCATGTGAGGTGCTTTTGCCTCTTATGGGACTATTTTTTGGTGGTTTTACATTTTCACCCATTTACGACATGTTTTAAAGCTTAAGTACAACTTTTTATAAATTCTAATCGTATACTCAAATCGGGAGTTCGGTGACTACGTCGTTGGTTCTACGAGATACATTGGTCCCCTCCGAGGTGCTCGTGCCTCTTACAGGACCGTTTTGTGGTTATATTCCATTTTCACCCTTTGACAGCATGTTTTTAAGCCCAATTCTAAATTTCGAAAATTCTCATCGTATACTTAAGTCGGTAGTCTGGTGACTACGCGACCGATTCATATGAGTTACATTGGTCATGTGCGATGTGCTCATGCCTCTTACGAGACCATTTTGTGGTTGTTTTATATTTTCACCCTTCGTCGACATCTTTTAAAGCCTAAGTCTAACCAATTGCAAATTCTCGTCATATACTCATATAGGGAGTCTGCTGACTTCACGGTCGGATTGTACGAGTTACATTAGTCCCGTGCGAGGTGTTCGTGCCTGTTATAGGACCATTTTATGGTTGTTTTAGGTTTGGACCCTTTGACGTCATGTTTTAAATACTAAGTCTAACCATTTGCAAATTCTCATTGTTAACTCAAATGGGAGTCTGGTGACTACGCATTCGGTTCGTACGAGATACATTGACCCGATGGAAAGTGTTCATACCTCTTACGGGACCTTTTCTGATTGTTTTCTGTTTTCACCCTTTTACGACATGTTTTAAAGTCTATGTCAAACTTTTTGCAAATTCTTGTCGTATACTCATACCGGGAGTTCGATGACTACGTAATCGGTTCGTACGAGTTACATTGGTCTAGTCCGAGGTGCTCGTTCCTCTTATGGGACTGTTTTATGGATATTTTATATTTTTACCCTTTGATGGCATGTGTAACACCCCGCCCAACCGGGGAGAGCGAGCGGAGCGCTAATGTGATAAAATAAATCCAAATCCACAAGTGACAAGGTATAGAGCATCTAAATAAACCCACAATAATATAAATCCACTAATATCAATCTCTTCAATTACAACAAGTCTCTCGAATTAAAATTTCAACTATCTAACTCGAATAAAAATACAAAGCTCTATACATCAAAATAATACAAATCTTTTCCAAATAATCCTTGCTAAAATCAATCTCCATAGCGCCCCAAAATCCGCGCTAACCTATCACTAAAAGAAAATATGGGGAAGTACACAATACGACAAGAAAGATACTCAACAAATATATGTTAGCGATGAATAAAACGTAACAACACGAGTACGAATATTCAAATCAAAATGCAAATCTCAACGCATTTATTAATATAATTTCTCAACAACACTTTAACCAGGTCACCAGGCCTCACCCCATCCGCATATGCTTTATCAAGCCATAGCCCGGGAAATAGGAATTTTGGCGGGTGCCCAACATCCGTGCCATATCAAAATCTCATGACAACATGCTCAATAACAATATAATGATACCACATGAATCAAAAAAATTTCAACAATTATTTTTCAGATTTCAATGAATTTATCAATTCAAATATGAGTTCAATTAACAAGAATCAAAGAGAATGACACTCGCGAGATTTAAGGAGCATATTGTGTAAAACCCCATACCTCAAACCATGATGAGAAACCAACGATAACATCCTCAAGATCAACACAAAAGATCTACAAAATCTCCTCCAAGAACCTCCAACAAAATGGCCCCAAGAACACCTCTAATCTAAGGTTGGAACTCACAAATCTTAAGGGCCAATGTGTATATAAAAAGAAGAGGAATATAAAATATATTTGCTGCCAAAATTTGCGCCAAAAGTATGTTAAAAAGGGTTGCCCATGACTTCCTTTTATAATGCAAAGAAATGAAAAGTTGGAATCCAAAAGAATCCTTTAAATAAGGCAAAGAAATGAAAAGTTGGAAGTCAAAACAACTCCAAGAGTTAAAAACATTTAAAAATCATTTTAAAATTCGTTTTAACTCCGTTTTCGAAACCGTTTGAAATTCGCGCCTTTAAAAATAATAACCAACATATTTGAGCAATAAAAATAATTTTATCAAAAACTTTATTTTTCCTCTTTATTTTGAAAATACCCAAAAAATTACGTGGGTTATTACAGCATGTTTTATAGTCTAAGTCTAATTTTTTGTAAATTCTCGTCGTATACTCAAATGGGGAGTCTGGTGACTACGTGAATGGTTCCTACGAGTTTTATTGGTCCTGTGCGAGGTATTCATGCCTCTTATGAGACTATTTTATGGTTGTTTTATATTTTCACTCGTTGATGGCATGTTTTTAAGCCCAAGTGTAATCGTTTGCAAATTCTCGCCGTATACTCAAATGGGGATTTCGTTAACTACACGATCGGTTCTCACAAGTTACAATCGTCTCGTGTGAGGTGCTCGTGCCTCTTACTGGACCGTTTTGTGGTTGTTTTGTTTTTAGGCTTTTATGACATATTTTAAAGCCTAAGTCTAAATTCTTGCAAATTCTCGTCGTATACTCAAATCGAGAGTCCGGTGACTATGCGGTCGATTCGTACGAGTTACATTGGCCCCGTTTAAGGTGCTCGTGATAATTATGGTACCGTTATGTGGTTGTTTTACATTTTCACCCTTTAAGAGGCCCAAGTCTAACCATTTTCAAATTCTCATTGATACTCAAACGGGGACTGTGGTGACTACACGGTTGGTTCCCACAAGTTATATTAGTCCCATGCGAGGTTCTCGTGCCTCTTATGGAACCATTTGTTAGTTATTTTACATTTTTGCCCTTTTATGGTATGTTTTTAAACCTAAGTCTAACCGTTCGCAAATTCTCATCTCAAACAGGGAGTTCGGTGACTATGCAGTCCATTCGTACGAGTTACATTGGTCCCATGTGACGTGCCCGTGCCTCTGATGGGACCATTTTGTAGTTATTTTATTTTTCTAGAATTTGAGGGCATGTTTTTAAGCCTAAGTCTACTTGTTTACGAATTTTCATCGTATACTCAAATGGGGTGTTCGGTGACTACGTTGTTGGTTCGTAGGAGAGGTTCATACCACTGTATCAATAGATATAAACATAAAGTAATTATACATATGTCATACCATCGTATATTTTTCACCTCAATAATTCACTAATTTAGGCCATATATCGGGATCAACTTGGAGAGGTGCATTTGCAATTCACTCAATGTCGTTGTCATGCGCCTCCAAGCATTGTCCACAATTTAAAAACAAATTGTCTTAAATCCTTAAGGGGCATTTGTATTGAGCTAAGAACAAAACAACATAAATAAATTATAAATAGATCATTTGAATGATTTATTAACTTAATGAAAATAGACAAGTACCATCACATTCTTCAAAACTATATCGTGACTTTCCACCGATACTCTTCTCCGATTGTCCAAATCCAAAGGAAATAATGATCCTTATCGAGCGAAATGTCCCAACTGATTGGAAATCTTCTTCTCATTGGGTTCAATTGGTTAAAGTCGAGGTTCCACTCAATTATCAAATTTTGATCACTATCCCATTCTTTCCATGGTTTAGAAAACCCTCTACGTTTTATACTAGTACCGGGACCATTTTGAGTTCGTAATGGTGTACCCTTGGCACTCCCTGATAAAAATTCAAAATAAAATATGACATGAATAATTACCAAAAAAAAAATTAACTTAATGAGCGATGCCACTACGTCAGTGCTAAAAAGCACATAATGATGGGCTTGAACCTATGTTTCTTGATCAAGCTGAATTTTAACTTTTTTCCCAACAACCCGACCAGAGTCATTACCTTTATCATATGTTCTAATAGGTCGACTAGACTTGGTTTCCACATTATAATCCAAATACATCTTCTAAAAGGATGGACTTATCAATTGAGGCCTCGGGATGAGAATGATTCCGCACATAGAGTTTCAATGTGTATAGAAAATATTCAAAATTTTAACATCATCAAATACAAAATACAAGCAGACACAATTTAAACATCTTTTTCGAAGGGGCTAATTTCCCACTTCTAAATACTAAGTGATATATTATTTAAAACTCAAAATTGTAATCAAATAAGTTATTTAGTATTATTCCACCATGTCAAACCTCCCAATATTTTTAACCTAGAATAATTTTCTATGGTAGATCTTTGTGATATAATAGTATTATTTTTAGCTCACAGAAGAAAGGTGAAGACAACCAATATTTGCAACTTCAAAATCTGAAAAAACCTCTTATAGAGAATGTAGCAATGCATTTCTATAAAATCAAACAAAAAAGAGAAGGGAGAGCATGAACACAATTAAACTCATAAATTCACACTATTTATAACTTGATATTATTCAAACACAAAATTAATAAATACAAGAAATACAAGAAAAATCAAAACCAAAAGGGCATGTATCAGATGAGTACACGACAGCAATGATGTTAATAATTAAAACATCTACATATGAGTATAAATACCTGAGTAAAAATACCCCTTAGATAATCTTATTATACAACAATCACCCACTAAATAAGTGAGAGAGAGAGAGAGAGAGAGGGAGGGATGTCGTTGTGGGTGCAAAGAGTGGTGCTGCGCAAGGAGAGGAGGTGGTGCAGGGGTGGAGTGATGGAGGAGGTGGGGAGGCGGAAGGAGAGAGAGAGAGAGAGAGAGAGAGAGAGAGAGAGAGAGAGAGAGAGAGAGAGAATTATCTGTGAGAGAGCGAAGAGAGAGAGAGAGAGAAGGAGTTATGTCGTGGGAAAGGAATTTGGAAAAGTGAAAAATGTGAGGCAAAAGTAAGGAAAACTACCAAAAGGGTCAGAAACATTGGTCCCCTAAAGGGGAGAATGTTAAAATCGTCCTATCAAAAGGGACGGTCTTTAAATTTCGTCCCTTATATTTGTTTGGAAAAAAACTAAAAAATCAAGGTATAAGGGACGGATTTTTAAAACTGACCCATTTGGTATAGAAAAATGGACGGTTTTTTAATCCATCCGATTTGGAATAACAAATGGGACGGATTTAAAAAGTCGTCCCTAATATTTGTTTGGAAAAAAGCTAAAAATTCTAGGTATACCAAAAGGGACGGACTTTAAAAACCGTCCCCTTTACTATAGCAAAAGGGACGATTTTTAAAATTCGTCCCTTAAATTAGACTGGGAAAAAAAGCGCTAAACATTCTCATACACTTTAAGGGTCGATTTTTAATAACTGTCCCATTTGGTATACCAAATAAGATGGATTTTAAAAAAACATCCCATTTGGTATATCAAAAGGAACAGAATGACACGGTCGTCCCAAATACTCCTGTTCGTAATACCCGTTTTTCTTGTAGTGATGCATAAATAGTAAATATAGAGTCCACCATATGAAATGATTGTCAAAAACATGAAGAGAAGAAATATTGGTGTCCACAAACTACATCTCAAAGCACATATATGATGAAACACTTGGATCTTTAAATAATTGGGTGTAAACTAGGGTTTTAGTTGGAAAATATGATCATGGAAGATTAAAAACTTTGGAGAGATTTTTAGAAGATTTTTATGACTCTAAGGATATGAAAAAGTCACTAAGAAAACTGTTACTCTAAAGTCCAATTTATATGAGGCTTTCCAAAAATGAGATAAGGGCACAAAAAATGAAATTTCTATTGAAAAATGTGTTGACTCTTTTGAACGAAGCAACTGATCTTGTTCAAACTAGCTTATAATTAAACAGCCAACGAGACATGGGAGCAACTCAAAATGGTCTCATTTGAAGTTCGTTGGAACCTTAACTAGTGAGATACATAGGATCGTTCGAACGACATACCAAATGTCATAGAACGACTTCAAAATATAAATGAAAAGCATTTTAAATAAGTTTAAAAATATTTTAGAAAATAAACACACAAATAAAAATATCCAAGGATCAAAATATAAATGCATTCATACGTGAGAGATCCACGAAACATGAAGACCAAAATAGGTCATGCAACACAGAACAGTGATAAACATAATATTTTTGCCTCTACGTCTTCAATAAAACACGTCATAGTCTTGAAATGTAAAACATAATCAAATCATATCCTATGACTCAAAGGTTATGTCCAAATACGAAATATGTCAAAATACACAATAATTGACTCTATTAAACATTTTTCCTCAGAAATCTCCCCTTTTGGCAATTCTAAGACAAAATATAAAATATAAAACCTATGGGCCGTCAAGATCATCTAAGAGACTCAATTCCAAACCCCAAAAGGAGAATGTACCAATCCGTTTAAAATAATAACGGGTGTCCAGCCCTATACTACATTAAATCGGGAATCTCAGATGGCTCAGTCTCAATATCAACTGACATAACAACAATATATAAGGCTAACTACCCAAAATTATTAAAAGCGGATGCCACAAATTTAAATAAAGCATACAACAGACAACAAACCAACACTATAGAATTAATGGAAATGGTAAAGTACACACAAGTACCATGAAAAAGAAAATGCCTGAATTAAAATGAAACGAGTACACAAAAAAAAAAGAAATAAACCGGAATAAGCGGTCGGGTCACATACAGTACAACAATCAGAATAAAACGTATACACAACTACAAATGACTCGTGGGTATAGCCCTGTAAGGACACAAATTTCCAATTGAGTCCATATATAGTTTTGGCTCAATTCCGGACAAAAACATTTATTCATAGGATAGTATTTATTGTAATATTCACCAGCCTATGAAGTGTATGTTGAAGACGTAGCGGCAAAGAATTTAAAGCTTCATCAAAATGCCGGTTTGCGTGCCTCGTTTCTACGTCATCAACTAAGGTTCCATGCTCCCAAGGTATGAATGTAATTATATGTATATAGGAGCTTGGAACAATTTGTATTGGGTGTTAGGTGTAATAAAAACTGCATTTTATTTTCAGAAAGAATCAAATAGAACTTTAAAAATAAGTATATAAAAGTTTCTGGGCCAAAATCGAATTTTACAACCTTTCTGGTAGTTCGTTAGAAATGTCGTTCGAAGTTTTTTCGTTCGAACCAGATTTCGTTTGAACGAGTTTTGTCGTTCGAACCAGTTTTCGTTCGAACGAGTTTTGTCGTTCGAACCAGGTTCGTTCGAACGAGTTTTGCCAACGACCCTAACTGGTCAGTCGTTCGATATGTCGTTCGAACGAATGTTCGTTCTAACGAGGTATCTAACGAACTTCTAACGAGCCCAGGCTGGTCACTCGTTAGAAGTCTCGTTCGAACGAGAATCACGTTCGTTCGAACGAGATTCCAGCGGGAACAGTTATTTGGCAGTTTTTTGCAGTTTTTCCCCACTCCTCCACTTGGTTTTCAACCAACTTTTTTCATACATTATTATGTGCGGGAAACACATTTTCCAGACAACTTTTCCAACATTTGTTTATCTCCAAAAGAGAGTTTGAGAGCAAAATTAGTTTAGGAAAATGTTCAAGTTTTGAGTGTTAATTTTCAATGAGAAATTCATACACACTCTAGTTTACACCCAATAATTGTTTATCCAAGTTTCTATATTTATATCAATTGCTTGGAGTTTTTGGCACCGGTTTTCTCTACCGAATTCAAGAGACGTTTCGGGTTTGTTTCTACACCCCATCACAAAGAAGACTTTTGTTGAGATTCTACCCACAAGGAGAAAGGCTCCATGCTTGGGTGACGGTGACCATATAAAGTCCCATCGGTGTATTCCGAGACCACGGTGGAGCTCCGTTGGTTATCCGCTAATTGGAGGTTGATACAAGAAGGAGCATCACGGCTTGAGAGGGTTCGAGTTTAGGAAGTAAGTATTTTGTCTTGTATTTTGTAATACCATTTTTAGTGGATTTGAGGCTAGGGCCGTCCCGAGGTTTTTTTCCCGTTAGTGGGTTTTTCCTCGTACATCGCGGAGTAGTGTGACATTGTTTATTTTATCTTGCACAAAATTTAGAACGCATGCTTTAGGTTTAATTCAAGATAAAATTCGGTTTAATTCTCACACTATATTAAAATTGGACTTTAATTAAATATTGGGTAAAATTGTGTAATTCTAGTCACTTGCATTAATTTGGTTTCGCCTAACTTTGGATAATTGTTAATTATGACTTAGGCAAATTCTAGGACTTGAATTATGTTTTTAAGTTGTTTTGAGAAATTAAAACTTGTTGTTATATTTGAAAGTTGAACCATCACCTATTTTACAACGCTTCCGCACCATCTCTATTGTGTTTTATACGAAAAGGAAATTCAATATTTTAATTTGTGATTATTTAAAATCCGGGGTCCTTCAAATTGGTATCAGAGCCAAAAACGATAAATTATTTCGTTAAAGATCCTTTAATTTTTTGGCTAAATATGGATTTTTCCCCATTTTCAAAATTTCCTATTTTTGATGGTTCTAACTACGCGTATTGGAAAGCGCGTATGAAATCGGCACTTAAATCTATCGATGAACGTGTTTGGATGTCTGTTGTTACCGGGTACTCCCCACCAACTCATCTAATTGAAAATGAACGTGTTCCCAAACCCATCGATAGATGGACCGAAAATGAGTTTAAGCTTGCAAATTTTAATTCCCGTGGTTTAAATGCCTTATTTAGCGCTGTCGCACCGGATGAATTCCGACGTATTATGACGTGTGAAACCGCTAAAGAAGCTTGGGATATTTTACAATTAACTCATGAAGGAACTAGTGTCGTTAAAGCTTCAAAACTCCAAAACCTCACCACTCAATTTGAAACTATCAAAATGGATGAAAAAGAAACTTTTGATAAATTTTATGCTAGACTTTCTGATATTGTTAATTCATCCTTTAACTTGGGAGAGAAAATACCTGACGACCGTGTAGTAAAGAAAATTTTAAGGTCCCTACCCGATAGATTTATTCCAAAGGTGACCGTTTTAAATTCTTTACCCACTTTAGCCTCTACGAAATTAGAAGAGCTTGTAGGTGATTTACAAACCTATGAACTGGATATGTTTCCCTCTAAAACTGAAAAGAAAATTGAAAAGGGTGTTGCTTTAAAAGCCCGAAAAGAGGTCAAACAAGTAGTAGAGAGCGATAGTGATAGTGACTCGGAAGACATGGCTTTGTTTGCTCGTAAATTTAGAAAATTTCTTAAATTTAACAAAGATAAAGTTAAAAATGATTTTAAGAAATTTGATACTTCTAAACATGATAAAAGCGAGAAGATTTCTAAAGTCAAGAAGATCCCTAAAACTAGTAATGAAAATTTAGATAGGGACGAATCTAATAACTGTTTTGGTTGTGAAGGTTATGGCCATAGGGCTTATGAGTGCCCCACTAAACTAAGGAAAGATGGTAAGTGACCTATTTCATATAATGCAACCCTTAGTGATAGTGATAAGGAAGAAAAGCCCGATTCCCCCACTAAGAAAAATTTTGTGGCTTTTATGGCTAGTCATGTGAGTGATTATGAGAACTCATCGATTGATGACACGATTGCACATGCCACTTCCAAAGTCATTGTTCATGATTCCCTTATTTTTAATGATAGTGAGAGTGAAGAAGAAAGTGAAAGTGAAAATGAAGAAGAGGTTGATGTGAGTGATCTTCAAAATGCTTTTCATGAATTATATAAAGAATCTATTAATTTGAAAAGAACTAATTTGAAGTTAGAAGCTTATTTAAGAAAGAGTGTCAAGGTCGTTGATGATAGTGCCTTAATAGAAGACCTTAGGACACATGTGAGGACTCTTCAAGAGAAGCTTGATTATGTAGAAGGCGAAAGAAGTAGCCTTAGGGGTTTAATGGAATCCTTAAAAAAGGAGCATCTTGTTTTTGAAGAGCGTAATGGTTTACTAGAATCTAACATTGCTGAATTGGAAAATAAATTAAAAGATTCTTGTAATGTCAAATTTGATTTGGAATGTCGTTCAGAAAAACTAGAAAAAATGTTAGGAACGGTCCAAATTAAAAATGACACTTGTGGTTTAGGCTTCAATCCTTGTAATGAATTTACTCATAATGCCCAAACCAATGTTTTATGAGAATCAACTAGGAATACCTTTAAAGATCACTCCTTACGTAACTCTTTTCTACATGTTCTCACTTGTACACATTGTGGTCGACAAGGTCGTCTTAGGAAATTTTGTTTAGATCTTAAACTAATTCCTAGAAAATCCCATAGTAAAGTAACCACGATAGCTAACGTTCCTACACCCCAAGATAGTAATTCTTCATTAATTTGGGTTAGGAAATCCGACTTGGTTGCCTTACAAAATAGGAATTTTGATTCTCATTTACTTACACATGCCTCCTCCCTTGCTAAATCTAAAGGATAAATGTGTTAGTGTTTGCATACTTTAGCGTTTGTACTTCATGCTATATTCATATGCTAAATGTATGCTTGTTTAGTCATTTTCTAGTCATTGCCTTTTTCATATCACATGCTAGAAATTATGACTTGTTTATCTTTTTGTATTATATTTTGTGTTTGAATCGACTGCATAATATAAAAAGATTTTTGTTTATAATTTGTATTTTATTTATTTCATTTAAGCTTAATGAAAAATACAAATGATTTTTGTTTGTCCTTTTGAGTAAATATTTATTTTTGATTCAAAATGTTAAAAACTCAAAAAGATTTTGTTTTGTGTGTATTTTTGTTTGACACACTTTCTGTGGCATATATTTGTGTTTGAATCCTATCGTTTACGCTTCCATGTGGCTAGAACTTTTGGTTTAGATTTTCAATCCTTAAAATGTTCTTTACCATGTTTTATATGGAGTAGTTGGATTTTGTATTGTTTAAATGGATTCTATTTCTACATGCCTCTATTCACACATGCACGAGCTCTTTTGAAATCTTAATGTCACATGTTATATTTGAGCTTTTTGAGGTGTTCTCCTATCAATCTAGTCATCTACATATCTATGACCTAGGAGGACTAGTGCATGTCAAAATCCGTTGCATGTGAGATTTGTGTGAAAAATGAAAACATGATAAATTAATATATGCACGGGGAAGGGCTCCGAAAGGATGAATTAAATCCTTTGCGATAGTAAGCCACCGTTGATTGGATCTAAAAGAAATACGTGATCCAAAGGCCTAAAAACAGAATATTTGGCATTAAACAAAAAGCAATTGCCAAGGCCTATGTTTGTATGATATATTCATTCAAAAACAAAAGAATATATATGCTAATTGAGGGAGAATTGGATGGTATATCAACAGTTTACACAATGTCCGTTTATCCTAGTTGTCTTTAATGTCATGACTCTATTTGGTTTGTAGAATCATCATCATTCTAGGCTTGTATGCATTGTGTATGTTTGTTCATTGAGTTCAATCTTTATATTGTCACATGAGGTTATATTTAAATGTGATAAAGTTTGCAATCAAATGAGAACTCCGTGAACGTTTCTTAAGTGTTTGGGTCTAAATTTAATTGTTGCTAGTTCACACCCCTACACTTCCGTTTCCATATGACACATTTTTGCCATACGAGTGTGCAAACTTATTGTATTTTGTGTCATGTGTGTGTGTATATCTATTTATATATGCATGTACTTATTGGTATATTTCAAGTATATATTTATATGATATCTGTTCTTTATCCTTTGCCTATTCCCGAACAAAAAGGGGGAGAATGATGATAGGGGGAGAAATGGTATCTAATCCTATTATTATCGTATCTTCGTTTGGGAGAGATTTATCTTAGGGGGAGACGTCTTTCTAAGTAGGTCATGTATTTGATAAAGGGGAGAATTAATTTACGGGGAGTAATTAATTAATTGCATTTAATATCTTGATATTCCCTATGCATTTGATGAGTTTGCTTAAGTGTGCAGGAATTATTCTAAAGCGGCATCTTTCTATGGCAAAGCGTTTGATCCTTGGGTTGAGTCAAGTTTGGGCGGGTTATGTTTTGAGTCTAGTAGAGCTTGACGGCCCTTTAGGATTTTTGTTTGGTTTTTGTCCCGGAATAGCCAAAGGGGGAGATTTGTAAGGACACAAATTTCCAATTGAGTCCATATATAGTTTTGGCTCAATTCCGGACAAAAACATTTATTCATAGGTTAGTATTTATTGTAATATTCACCAGCCTATGAAGTGTATATTGAAGACGTAGCGGCAAAGAATTTAAAGCTTCATCAAAATGCCGGTTTGCGTGCCTCGTTTCTACGTCATCAACTAAGGTTCCATGCTCCCAAGGTATGAATGTAATTATATGTATATAGGAGCTTGGAACAATTTGTATTGGGTGTTAGGTGTAATAAAAACTGCATTTTATTTTCAGAAAGAATCAAATAGAACTTTAAAAATAAGTATATAAAAGTTTCTGGGCCAAAATCGAATTTTACAACCTTTCTGGTAGTTCGTTAGAAATGTCGTTCGAAGTTTTTTCGTTCGAACCAGATTTCGTTTGAACGAGTTTTGTCGTTCGAACCAGTTTTCGTTCGAACGAGTTTTGTCGTTCGAACCAGGTTCGTTCGAACGAGTTTTGCCAACGACCCTAACTGGTCAGTCGTTCGATATGTCGTTCGAACGAATGTTCGTTCTAACGAGGTATCTAACGAACTTCTAACGAGCCCAGGCTGGTCACTCGTTAGAAGTCTCGTTCGAACGAGAATCACGTTCGTTCGAACGAGATTCCAGCGGGAACAGTTATTTGGCAGTTTTTTGCAGTTTTTCCCCACTCCTCCACTTGGTTTTCAACCAACTTTTTTCATACATTATTATGTGCGGGAAACACATTTTCCAGACAACTTTTCCAACATTTGTTTATCTCCAAAAGAGAGTTTGAGAGCAAAATTAGTTTAGGAAAATGTTCAAGTTTTGAGTGTTAATTTTCAATGAAAAATTCATACACACTCTAGTTTACAGCCAATAATTGTTTATCTAAGTTTCTATATTTATATCAATTGCTTGGAGTTTTTGGCACCGGTTTTCTCTACCGAATTCAAGAGACGTTTCAGGTTTGTTTCTACACCCCATCACAAAGAAGACTTTTGTTGAGATTCTACCCACAAGGAGAAAGGCTCCATGCTTGGGTGACGGTGACCATATAAAGTCCCATCGGTGTATTCCGAGACCACGGTGGAGCTCCGTTGGTTATCCGCTAATTGGAGGTTGATACAAGAAGGAGCATCACGACTTGAGAGGGTTCGAGTTTAGGAAGTAAGTCTTTTGTCTTGTATTTTGTAATACCGTTTTTAGTGGATTTGAGGCTAGGGCCGTCCCGAGGTTTTTTTTCCCGTTAGTGGGTTTTTCCTCGTACATCGCGGTGTAGTGTGACATTGTTTATTTTATCTTGCACAAAATTTAGAACGCATGCTTTAGGTTTAATTCAAGATAAAATTCGGTTTAATTCTCACACTATATTAAAATTGGACTTTAATTAAATATTGGGTAAAATTGTGTAATTCTAGTCACTTGCATTAATTTGGTTTCGCCTAACTTTGGATAATTGTTAATTATGACTTAGGCAAATTCTAGGACTTGAATTATGTTTTTAAGTTGTTTTGAGAAATTAAAACTTGTTGTTATATTTGAAAGTTGAACCATCACCTATTTTACAACGCTTCCGCACCATCTCTATTGTGTTTTATACGAAAAGGAAATTCAATATTTTAATTTGTGATTATTTAAAATCCGGGGTCCTTCAAATTGGTATCAGAGCCAAAAACGATAAATTATTTCGTTAAAGATCCTTTAATTTTTTGGCTAAATATGGATTTTTCCCCATTTTCAAAATTTCCTATTTTTGATGGTTCTAACTACGCGTATTGGAAAGCGCGTATGAAATCGGCACTTAAATCTATCGATGAACGTGTTTGGATGTCTGTTGTTACCGGGTACTCCCCACCAACTCATCTAATTGAAAATGAACGTGTTCCCAAACCCATCGATAGATGGACCGAAAATGAGTTTAAGCTTGCAAATTTTAATTCCCGTGGTTTAAATGCCTTATTTAGCGCTGTCGCACCGGATGAATTCCGACGTATTATGACGTGTGAAACCGCTAAAGAAGCTTGGGATATTTTACAATTAACTCATGAAGGAACTAGTGTCGTTAAAGCTTCAAAACTCCAAAACCTCACCACTCAATTTGAAACTATCAAAATGGATGAAAAAGAAACTTTTGATAAATTTTATGCTAGACTTTCTGATATTGTTAATTCATCCTTTAACTTGGGAGAGAAAATACCTGACGACCGTGTAGTAAAGAAAATTTTAAGGTCCCTACCCGATAGATTTATTCCAAAGGTGACCGTTTTAAATTCTTTACCCACTTTAGCCTCTACGAAATTAGAAGAGCTTGTAGGTGATTTACAAACCTATGAACTGGATATGTTTCCCTCTAAAACTGAAAAGAAAATTGAAAAGGGTGTTGCTTTAAAAGCCCGAAAAGAGGTCAAACAAGTAGTAGAGAGCGATAGTGATAGTGACTCGGAAGACATGGCTTTGTTTGCTCGTAAATTTAGAAAATTTCTTAAATTTAACAAAGATAAAGTTAAAAATGATTTTAAGAAATTTGATACTTCTAAACATGATAAAAGCGAGAAGATTTCTAAAGTCAAGAAGATCCCTAAAACTAGTAATGAAAATTTAGATAGGGACGAATCTAATAAGTGTTTTGGTTGTGAAGGTTATGGCCATAGGGCTTATGAGTGCCCCACTAAACTAAGGAAAGATGGTAAGTGACCTATTTCATATAATGCAACCCTTAGTGATAGTGATAAGGAAGAAAAGCCCGATTCCCCCACTAAGAAAAATTTTGTGGCTTTTATGGCTAGTCATGTGAGTGATAATGAGAACTCATCGATTGATGACACGATTGCACTTGCCACTTCCAAGGTCATTGTTCATGATTCCCTTATTTTTAATGATAGTGAGAGTGAAGAAGAAAGTGAAAGTGAAAATGAAGAAGAGGTTGATGTGAGTGATCTTCAAAATGCTTTTCATGAATTATATAAAGAATCTATTAATTTGAAAAGAACTAATTTGAAGTTAGAAGCTTGTTTAAGAAAGAGTGTCAAGGTCGTTGATGATAGTGCCTTAATAGAAGACCTTAGGACACATGTGAGGACTCTTCAAGAGAAGCTTGATTATGTAGAAGGCGAAAGAAGTGGCCTTAGGGGTTTAATGGAATCCTTGAAAAAGGAGCTTCTTGTTTTTGAAGAGCGTAATGGTTTACTAGAATCTAACATTGCTGAATTGGAAAATAAATTAAAAGATTCTTGTAATGTCAAATTTGATTTGGAATGTCGTTCAGAAAAACTAGAAAAAATGTTAGGAACGGTCCAAATTAAAAATGACACTTGTGGTTTAGGCTTCAATCCTTGTAATGAATTTACTCATAATGCCCAAACCAATGTTTTATGAGAATCAACTAGGAATACCTTTAAAGATCACTCCTTACGTAACTCTTTTCTACATGTTCTCACTTGTACACATTGTGGTCGACAAGGTCGTCTTAGGAAATTTTGTTTAGATCTTAAACTAATTCCTAGAAAATCCCATAGTAAAGTAACCACGATAGCTAACGTTCCTACACCCCAAGATAGTAATTCTTCATTAATTTGGGTTAGGAAATCCGACTTGGTTGCCTTACAAAATAGGAATTTTGATTCTCATTTACTTACACATGCCTCCTCCCTTGCTAAATCTAAAGGATAAATGTGTTAGTGTTTGCATACTTTAGCATTTGTACTTCATGCTATATTCATATGCTAAATGTATGCTTGTTTAGTCATTTTCTAGTCATTGCCTTTTTCATATCACATGCTAGAAATTATGACTTGTTTATCTTTTTGTATTATATTTTGTGTTTGAATCGACTGCATAATATAAAAAGATTTTTGTTTATCATTTGTGTTTTATTTATTTCATTTAAGCTTAATGAAAAATACAAATGATTTTTGTTTGTCCTTTTGAGTAAATATTTATTTTTGATTAAAAATGTTAAAAACTCAAAAAGATTTTGTTTTGTGTGTATTTTTGTTTGACACACTTTATGTGGCATATATTTGTGTTTGAATCCTATCGTTTACGCTTCCATGTGGCTAGAACTTTTGGTTTAGATTTTCAATCCTTAAAATGTTCTTTACCATGTTTTATATGGAGTAGTTGGATTTTGTATTGTTTAAATGGATTCTATTTCTATATGCCTCTATTCACACATGCACGAGCTCTTTTGAAATCTTAATGTCACATGTTATATTTGAGCTTTTTGAGGTGTTCTCCTATCAATCTAGTCATCTACATATCTATGACCTAGGAGGACTAGTGCATGTCAAAATCCGTTGCATGTGAGATTTGTGTGAAAAATGAAAGCATGATAAATTAATATATGCATGGGGAAGGGCTCCGAAAGGATGAATTAAATCCTTTGCGATAGTAAGCCACCGTTGATTGGATCTAAAAGAAATACGTGATCCAAAGGCCTAAAAACAGAATATTTGGCATTAAACAAAAAGCAATTGCCAAGCCCTATGTTTGTATGATATATTCATTCAAAAACAAAAGAATATATATGCTAATTGAGGGAGAATTGGATGGTATATCAACAGTTTACACAATGTCCGTTTATCCTAGTTGTCTTTAATGTCATGACTCTATTTGGTTTGTAGAATCATCATCATGCTAGGCTTGTATGCATTGTGTATGTTTGTTCATTGAGTTCAATCTTTATATTGTCACATGAGGTTATATTTAAATGTGATAAAGTTTGCAATCAAATGAGAACTCCATGAACGTTTCTTAAGTGTTTGGGTCTAAATTTAATTGTTGCTAGTTCACACCCCTACACTTCCGTTTCCATATGACACATTTTTGCCATACGAGTGTGCAAACTTATTGTATTTTGTGTCATGTGTGTGTGTATATCTATTTATATATGCATGTACTTATTGGTATATTTCAAGTATATATATATATATATGATATCTGTTCTTTATCCTTTGCCTATTCCCGAACAAAAAGGGGGAGAATGATGATAGGGGGAGAAATGGTATCTAATCCTATTATTATCGTATCTTCGTTTGGGGGAGATTTATCTTAGGGGGAGACGTCTTTCTAAGTAGGTCATGTATTTGATAAAGGGGAGAATTAATTTAGGGGGCGTAATTAATTAATTGCATTTAATATCTTGATATTCCCTATGCATTTGATGAGTTTGCTTAAGTGTGCAGGAATTATTCTAAAGCGGCATCTTTCTATGGCAAAGCGTTTGATCCTTGGGTTGAGTCATGTTTGGGCGGGTTATGTTTTGAGTCTAGTAGAGCTTGACGGCCCTTTAGGATTTTTGTTTGGTTTTTGTCCCGGAATAGCCAAAGGGGGAGATTTGTAAGGACACAAATTTCCAATTGAGTCCATATATAGTTTTGGCTCAATTTCGGACAAAAACATTTATTCATAGGATAGTATTTTTTGTAATATTCACCATCCTATGAAGTGTATGTTGAAGACGTAGCGGCAAAGAATTTAAAGCTTCATCAAAATGCCGGTTTGCGTGCCTCGTTTCTACGTCATCAACTAAGGTTCCATGCTCCCAAGGTATGAATGTAATTATATGTATATAGGAGCTTGGAACAATTTGTATTGGGTGTTAGGTGTAATAAAAACTGCATTTTATTTTCAAAAGGAATCAAATAGAACTTTAAAAATAAGTATATAAAAGTTTCTGGGTCAAAATTTAATTTTACAACCTTTCTGGTAGTTCGTTAGAAATGTCGTTAGAACGAGTTTTTTCGTTCGAACCAGATTTCGTTCGAACGAGTTTTGTCGTTCGAACCAGTTTTCGTTCGAACGAGTTTTGTCGTTCGAACCAGGTTCGTTCGAACGAGTTTTGCCAACGACCCTAACTGGTCAGTCGTTCGATATGTCGTTCGAACGAATGTTCGTTCTAACGAGGTATCTAACGAACTTCTAACGAGCCCAGGCTGGTCACTCGTTAGAAGTCTCGTTCGAACGACAATCACGTTCGTTCGAACGAGATTCCAGTGGGAACAGTTATTTGGCAGTTTTTTGCAGTTTTTCCCCACTCCTCCACTTGGTTTTCAACCAACTTTTTTCATACATTATTATGTGCGGGAAACACATTTTCCAAGACAACTTTTCCAACATTTGTTTATCTCCAAAAGAGAGTTTGAGAGCAAAATTAGTTTAGGAAAATGTTCAAGTTTTGAGTGTTAATTTTTAATGAAAAATTCATACACACTCTAGTTTACACCCAATAATTGTTTATCCAAGTTTCTATATTTATATCAATTGCTTGGAGTTTTTGGCACCGGTTTTCTCTACCGAATTCAAGAGACGTTTCGGGTTTGCTTCTATACCCCATCACAAAGAAGACTTTTGTTGAGATTCTACCCACAAGGAGAAAGGCTCCATGCTTGGGTGACGGTGACCATATAAAGTCCCATCGGTGTATTCCGAGACCACGGTGGAGCTCCGTTGGTTATCCGCTAATTGGAGGTTGATACAAGAAGGAGCATCACGGCTTGAGAGGGTTCGAGTTTAGGAAGTAAGTCTTTTGTCTTGTATTTTGTAATACCGTTTTTAGTGGATTTGAGGCTAGGGCCGTCCCGAGGTTTTTTTCCCGTTAGTGGGTTTTTCCTCGTACATCGCGGTGTAGTGTGACATTGTTTATTTTATCTTGCACAAAATTTAGAACGCATGCTTTAGGTTTAATTCAAGATAAAATTCGGTTTAATTCTCACACTATATTAAAATTGGACTTTAATTAAATATTGGGTAAAATTGTGTAATTCTAGTCACTTGCATTAATTTGGTTTCGCCTAACTTTGGATAATTGTTAATTATGACTTAGGCAAATTCTAGGACTTGAATTATTCTTTTAATTTGCTTTGAGAAATTAAAACTTGTTGTTATATTTGAAAGTTGAACCATCACCTGTTTTACAACACTTCCGCATCATCTCTATTGTGTTTTATACGAAAAGGAAATTCAATATTTTAATTTGTGATTATTTAAAATCCGGGGTCCTTCAAACCCGATACACAAAAGAGTCCTATCTAGATTTACAAAAAGGTATGAAGCGACTAGAATCTAAATCCCACCACAGTCCGCACCTGTTACGGCTCCCAAGACTCTAGATAGAAAAGCATCCGACATCCATGCGGTAGGACACCTGTAGTAATATATGCATACATTTATATAGCAAAAGATAAATATAAACGGGTCAGAGCTCGAGGTGTAAAAATGTTTAGCAAGTGTGTTAGCTGTGCATAATAAATATCAATGCATGATTTCATAATTAAAGTGGAGCCGCACTCTCGTGAAACCCCAACTCACCTCTCATCTAACAGCGCGCACCTATTCGCGTCCTGGAATATTAATTTAGTTACCCCGCACATAAGGACAGCCTAACTTACCATAGGCACAACCTATACCCACAAGACCTGCCATCCTTAAATAACCAAAGAATCCTTCCCATTTCAATTGTGCTTTATTATATTTACCTATATATGCCTTAATAGGCTATAAAGGTTCCAATTTATTAACTTAACAGTTATCCATTTTATTACTTCATATATTAACATTTAGCTTACAATTTAGAGTTTCTTCCCTAATTATAATACATACAATTTAATAAGGACAAAACTTCTCTCCACTCTCAACATTGCACTGCGTTACGTGCGTAGGGCATCTCACAAAGTGAAATCCAAACAAGGAACCCCCCGATACACTAGTCCTTGACAATGTCGATAGTTGGGATCCATTATGTCACCCACACAATCCTACTACTACTACAACTTAGATCACTATCTAGGAACAACCTCAAATTTTCCACTAAATTCTTGGGTTGATGTAACCGAAATTTTTCTTAAGTGTGATGCATCAACCCCCAACAATTTAGTACACCATAATCACCCAAGATGTACCCTATAGAGATTTCATATCCTTTTCACCTATAGGATTACATAAATAAATAAATAAATAAATATATATATATATATATACAGCCATTCATTCTCATAGCCACGTGTACATAACACATATAATGCACAATTGCCATACACATAATATAACCGGCTATAGAATGCCAATATACTGCACCATGCTATCATCTTCCGGGGCATCACTCATATTCCATCCTGGGGACCACCGATGGGACTAAATATCACCCACTTCACGGCCAACACACACACACGACGTCCGGGAAGCAGTCATAGTTCCTAACTTGCAATGAGACAAAACATACCCACCATGTCTCATCCCGAAAATAATGTATATCGGATAATAACACAATGGACAACTATGACGTGGGGAATATGCTCACTCTGCTTCTCGAGCCAGGGTGCTCACCCTTATCGCGCAACTTCCCAATGATAGCATGTGCGGGGTATGCTTCACGATACATCTATATATATCATTCACATACACAATACATATACATCCATATAATCCCATCATATAATTAAACCATCACATATGGTTTAGATATTCACAACATGAGTATACACTTATATTCATATCTCTACAGATATATATTCACATATCCATATATATACACACTATCTCTCGCTCATATGCGTAAGATTTATAAACTCGTCCATAAGCATACATAATCCTCAATATACTAGCCATCGTCCCAAACACATTAACTTACCTCGATATATGAATACGATCCTTCACTTGAAGCATATTCATCCATTTCTCCTATGATATAAATAATCTTCCAACATAGATATATCTCCAACATTAAGGTTATCACCTAAAGTTTAGTGTAGGTAACAATCACTACACATCTCATCTATATCCAAAAGTACATCAATATCTCTAGTACTAATTTTGACTATTGGTATGCACATAACAAATAGTCTACAAGTGTCAAGTATTGGAATCCCAATTGTTATTTACACAATCAATAATTTGTTGGCCTCAAACTAGAAACTACATTTATTATATGATCTCATCATATTTTGGTATACCCACAGCAAATCACGTGCCGATATATATATGGACTGTTCCGATAATAAGTATACCCATAACTATTGGTCGACAACAAGTTAAATTACCCTCACTTTAGATTATGGCTCAATGCTTCATAATGAACCCTTAACGTTAACACATTTATGATTTATTCCTTGAGTTTATCATTACTAAGGATACGGGACCACTCGCTCTCATTGGTCCCAAATCATAACCTAAATAGAATCCTACCACTATAAGGATTCGGCCCAAACCTCGACCTACGATTTCGAGCCATACCCTCACCACTCTCTCTCAAAGAGTCTTAAATCGTACGTCGTAGGTAAGCTCGATTTTGACCTCTAAATAGAACTCCCATTCCTAATGAGGTTTCGCACTACCTCGATACAACGATTAAAATACATCTTTATCTTTACTAAATTACTAAGATATGCTCCCTCGATCATAGCGTGTGAGAAACTCCCCAAAAATACTCCAAAATGGTTCGATATGACTCTCGCCATAATACCCTATGTTGATGTAAAAAAACTAGATTCGGCCTAATTCTTTAATCACAGATAAAAATAAATAAGTTAAAAGATTTTTAAAGTGGTTCAGCCTTGAAAGAATGGCCTACGTCCACTATTTGTGTTACTTCTGACTGTTTGCTGAATTCTCGATAATTTGTTTACCAAGAAATTTCGAGTCCCCTGCTAATGAAGAGGTTACAATGTATTTATAGCCTTGAGGCGGTACAAATGATAGAATAATACATAGTTGTCCAATAGGCGTGTGCGTCTGTATGATAATAATGAGCATTTAATGCGCAGTCATCCTCTTAATTATCCGGATATGAATGCTCTATACGAGATGCAATTCGGATCGCCTAAGCTGCTCAGACCGCCTAAGTAGCTCGGTGTACATGAGTTGCTCAGTACAATAGAGTTCCTCGAAGGACAATTGTTGCTCGGAGCATCTGAGTTGGTCGGGGAGGTTGAGTTCCTCAGAGTCAATGTGTTGTTCAAAAAAATGTTTGCGAGTGCCATGTAGATTGACACGTGTCTCCACATAATTGGTCCACGTCAGCAGAATAAATTTTGTGTCAACAGAAGCCCCCAATGTTTCGTAGTTTGATGTTGAAGAAAAGTATGGAACATTCTGCTGCTTAGATTTTCGATTTGTATGGTTTCTAGGAAAGCATTCGTTGTATACAACTCCTTTATAAATGCATAGTATCAGTCTTTATAAATAATTTGAATTCCCATAACCACTTCATTTTTTTCCCTTTTCTTCTTTTTAGCCGCCGGATACGCAATCGTCCATCCTAGTAATCATTTTTTTCTCTATTCCCGAGGTAAAGTATTTAAATGCTTCATAAAATTCGATCGTCTTTTAATTTTTCAAATCTGCATCTTAGAACTTCTTTGCTTCCTCCCTATCTTGTGCGTTAATTTCTTCCATTGTTCGTTATCAACTGATCCACCCTTTTCTTGTAAGATATTCTTCCTACTTTTTTTTTCTCTGTTCATCATGGTTTACCTTGTTGAGTCGCTTGATAATTTTCGCTCTGATTTTTCTATTCCTTCATGGGTTACTTTGGAAGAACTTTCTGAACCTTCTGACTATTTTTGTCTGGCTGAGGCACATTGGTTCCCCAGTCTCTTTGTGGTCGAATGCGGCTTTTCTTTTCCTCCAAATCCTTTATGTTTGTAGTTCTGTCAGTTTTTTGATGTTGTTCCTGCAAAAATAGCGTCAAACACTTGGGGAATAGTTAATGGAGTTCATAGGTTAAATCAAATTCATGGAACCCGTTTAGGAATTCCAGAAATTATGTTTTGTTATAGATGGGTTATCAGCGATAGTACTTTTTATTTAAAAACTAGGTTTTTAAATAGGGCTTTAGTTGTCAGTCTCCCAGATGCCAACAGGGATTACTTCGAGCATGGAGTTGTTATGAAAAATTGGCAACATGCTCCATTAAATGGAAATGATGTATATCAGGGTCCTAGATGCCCTCCCTATGGCAATGGGATAGGTTGTTTTTATTTTATTTTATTTTTGAGATTGTGTTTTCTTTGTGTTTGATAAAATGCGTCATTGACATTTTAATTTTTGTTTATTTGCAGTTGACAGCAAAAGAAAATTCCCTAAAGAGACTGATGTCAATTTGAGACACTTGAAACTTATCTGGAGTTTGCACCAAACTGTTGCTGACGAACATATCCGAACTGCACTTCGTCTTTTACTGCTCGTCCAGTGGTAGGTGACATCGATCCAATACCAGCTTATGAAGGTTCTTCCCCTGAATTAAATATTCCTCTGAGTGACAGAATGAAGAGAAGAAGAGCTCCTGCCTTCTTTGTTAAGTCTGCCTCTACTGCTGGAGAGGCGAAGAAAAATAAGCCAAATGTCCCAAAAGAAGGAATGAGAAATATTGATGCATCCCCTCCTGTTGCTGTTAAGCAGATTGTCGAGAAGCCCCCTGTGGCTCCGAGTAAGGTTATAGCTGTTTTATTTCCAAGTGAGGTATATCACCGACCAAGACAACATCCTTGGTCGAGAATGTTCCTGCTCCTCCGAGGAGGTTTAAGAAAAGCTCTCTTGAGAGACCAGTTGAAGCAGTCTCTCAGTCTTTAAATATTGAAGGTGGTATTCCCACCTTTGTTCCTCCGAGCTCTGCTATGAGCTCGGTGAAGTCTTGGATTATTCCCGAGATCCAAGGTGTTGAGGACATTCTTTCTCAGGATAGGGTTACCACCTTGGCAGCTCAACATATTGCCTGGGTAAGTATTAATAATCTAAACTTTCATTTTTCAATATTATGTCCTTGTACTGACTTACAGTTATTTTCTTTTTTCCAGCTGATAACATGTTTCAATACCATTCTAAAGAAGGATGAGGTTATCAAAACTTCAAGCTCCTCGGGAGGTATATAGGAAGCTTTTAATGGATTGACTCAGTCCTTAAAGGACTCTCGTAAAAAATATGACAAAGATAAGGAGGCCTGGGAGACAAGACTCAAGTCCATCGAGCAAGAAAAAGACCGAGTTGTGGAGGCCTCGCAGGAGTTGGAGAGGAAAGTGAAAGAATTTGAGAAGAAAAATAATGAGCTTGAGGAGAAGCTCAAGAACACTGAAGAGATTGAGAACAAGCTTAAGAAAACTGAAGAAGAAGTTGTTAGACATCGTGACGCTGATCGTCAAAGGCAGGAGATAGAAGGGAAGATGAAGGCTGCCGAGGAACTTCATACTGAGAGGATTTGCTCAGAGAAGACAAAGAGAAAACTTTATGTTAAGAAGTACTTTGGCGCTAGCTGGGACAAAGGTTGGAACAAAGGCCTAGATGCCATGTCTTCTCAGATGGAATTTTCTAGCCTCAAATACTTCAGGGATGGATGGATTGCTGCTCTGCAGGAGTTAAAGGTCTCTGAGAGTTCTAAAGTTTTTCAACGCCATGTTCATGGTCCTCCTCCCTCTCCTAGAGAAGAAGAAGAGGATGAAGCTGCCTCTGAAGAGTCTTCAATGATGATTTGGGATCAGGTCCCTACTGTTGAACTTCGCTACGAGCAGCCCTAGCCAACCAACATGTCTACTGATCAGCTTTCTCTGCCCTCCGAGCAACCTACTTCTTCGTCCAAGCCTCCCGAGGAAGTCTTAGGAAGGAAGGAGAAGGTGTAGAGTTGTTCGAACCTTTCTCTTTGCTTTTTTTTCTTGAATGTAATTTTGGGCTATTTACTTCTCTTTGTGATATAATAAAATTCAAACTTTCGGCTGTTCATATTGACTTTTTCTTCTACTTGCTCTGTTTGCATCTTTATTGATTTCTGTCTCTTTTCTTTACTAGTTTATGGCTAGGATGGATCTCTTATCAGCCCACGATATTGAACTGATGAAAAAATGCAATGACTACTTCAAGGCTGGCCATGCTGACTTGACTGAAGCTTAAATCATCAACATCCTTGGTCCAGACACTTCGAAACGAGCAGTCGAAGCCTATCAATATTTGAAGTGCTTGCTCGACCGTGCAATTGCCAATAATGTGGCATACTATGAGATGATTGAAGATCTCCGGGGTATCATCGAGGAACTTCAGCAATAATACAAGGAATTTTCTGCCCTTTTGCATCAGGGGTATGAGAAAAAGTATCAGAAACTAAATGCTGACAAAGGATATGACAAGTTAGTCGCTACATATGATATTAAGGAGAGGACTTTGAAGATCGAGGTTAAAGAGCATAGGCAGATCGCGAAACTGCTGGAGCAGAAAAATAATAACTTGCGAGGAGAGATATCCCAACTGAAATCTGCAGCATCTACCTCGAGAGCCTTGGTCCCTGTCAATGATGAAGGTTTCTCATTTCTGGAGGTTGAAAATGCTAATTTGAGAGACGAATTGGAAACTTTAAAGAGAATTGGACCCTCTACATCTGCTCGCGGACGAGCAAGAGCTGATTGGGTTACTATTAAAGAGGCAAGAACTCAAGTAGCTTTGGAGAATCAAGCATTCCAGTTGGTGGAGAAGAATCAAGCATTAGCTGAGATGTCCAAAAAGATTTTGAACCTCGACGAGCAACTCTCTACACAAAGCTCTGCCTTAGAGAATAAAGAATTTTTAGTGAAGAACCTCCACGAGCAACTAGAGCGGTTGACCTATCAGTTTCACAAACAGCCCGGAGATTTTTGGATGGTTGGATATAATGAAGCCCTTTATCACCTCGATGATCGAATCCAGAATTCAAATAACGAGGGTTACAAGCAAGGATGGCTGAATGCACTGGGGGTGTTAAAGTTGGAGCAGGGCCATTATTTATGGGACTATTATGATCCTGGGTTGTTTGACTTTCCAGTGCCCTCATTTAAGCTTGACATGAGTTGGATTCCTGCTCGGGCAATTCCTTAGTGTCTGATCTCAAAATATCTTGGCGAGTACAGTCTTCATTCTAATTTTGAGATATCTCACCCGAAGCACTTACTTGATCGACCATCAGTAATGAACATCAGGATGCTCAGAGATCTGAACTTCATAAATTCTCCTTACGCCTTAGATGATCCTGCTGTTGGAGTAGAGCCTATTTCAAAGGCAGAAAGGAAAAAGCCAGTAGAATAGGATTTTTTATGCAATATGTATATTGTCATCTATATAATATGTTCTGATTTTAATGAAGGAACTTTTAGTTTTCTCTGCAATCTTGATTGTCATTATTTTATAAAATATCTATTTTAATCTCTGATGAATGTGTATGTACATCTTGTAAGAAAACAAAAATGTCCTGTGTTATTTTAAATTTTTGACCAACTGTAGTTGGTGAAAATTTATTGTTGACCATTCTGAGTTTGTAATAATTTTTTGACGATCAATCGGAGTTGGTGATATTTTGTTTCCCGACCAACTTAGAGTTGGTGGTAATTTGATATGCCATAAGTAAAGAAATTCTGTTTTATTTTTTTATTATAGTGACTAATCACTTTTTAATTATAAGCCACGAAATGACTTCCATCCCATGATATTGCTTAAACAATTGTTTTCGACCAACCGGAGTTGGTGGACCGACCAACCGTAGTTGGGAGGGTTTATTTTATCGACCAATCGTAGTTGGTGGACCGACCAACCGTAGTTGGGAGGGTTTATTTCACCGACCAACCATAGTTGGTGGAGCGACCAACCGTAGTTGGGGGGGTTTATTTTACCGATCAACCGTAATTAGTGGACTGACCAACCGTAGTTGGGAGGGTTTATTTTACCGACCAACCATAGTTGGGAGGGTTTATTTTACCGACCAACCGTAGTTGGTGGACCGATCAACCGTAGTTGGGAGGTTTATTTTACCAACCAACCGTAGTTGGTGGACCGACCAATCGTAGTTGGGAGGGTTTATTTTACCGACCGACCGTAGTTAGTGGACCAACCAACCGTAGTTGGGAGGGTTTATTTTACCGACCAACCGTAGTTGGTGGACCGACCAACCGTAGTTGGGAGGGTTTATTTTACCGACCAACCATAGTTAGTGGATCTACCAACCATAGTTGGGAGGGTTTATTTTATCGACCAACCGTAGTTGGCAGGGTTTATTTTACCGACAAACCATAGTTGGTGGACCGACCAGCCATAGTTAGGAGGGTTTATTTTACCGACCAACCGTAGTTGGGGGATTTTTGTTCTGAACTTGATGCGTAATGTGTAGCACTAATACTCCAAAAAAATTTCATCAAAAGGAGAGAATTGGATAAAAACTTCAACACTTTATTCATACTGAAGAAAACTTCATTTACATAGGAATCCCAACTACTGATAATACTTGTGTAGATGTTCTGCATTCCATGCATTCTTAAATTCTTCCCCCTCCAAGGTTTCAATCCTGTAGGTTCCTGGACGAACAACTTTTGTTACTCTGTAGGGTCCATGCCAGTTAGCTTCCAATTTATAGTGCTTTTGAATTACTTTCTTTAGCACGTAGTCTCCTTCCTTCAAGTCACACTTTTTTAGCCTCTTGTTGTAAAATAAAGTTGTTCGTTGTTGGTATGCATCATTCCTAATTTTTGCTTCTTCTCTAACTTCCTCGAGCATATCCAAGTCTAATCTCCTCATCAAGTCATTGATAGGAGAATTAAAATTCAGCACTCTGTGTGTGGGGAGGCCCAACTCGCCAGGTATAACAGCTTCATTTCCGAATGCCAGCATGTATGGAGATTCTCTTATTGCTACTCGTGGTGTGGTACGATAAGCCCACAGCACAGAATGTAGCTCATTGATCCAATTTGCCTTCGCATCATCCAGTCTTTTCTTCAAACCATTCAGCAGCGTTCGGTTTGTCACCTCAGTTTGTCCATTAGTCTGGGGATGGCCTAGTGCAGAGTGGGTTTTCAATATATTTGACTGATGACAATATGCAGCGAACTCCTCGCTATCAAATTGAGTTCCATGGTCTGTGATGAATGCATGAGGAAGACCATATCTACAAATGATGTTCTTCCATATAAATTAATACACCTTCTCATAAGTCATATCAATAAGAGGTTCAGCTTCCACCCACTTAGTGAAATAATCCACAGCGACAACGAGGTATTTAAACCCTCCTCTTATCATCGGGAGTGGCCCGACCAAGTCCATTCCCCACATGGAAAATGGCCAAGGGGATGTTATGGGTGTTAGCAATGCCTGAGGAGTTCTTCGAAGGGACGAGAAGCGCTGACATTTGTCATATTTCTTGGCATACGGTATACAATCAGCCCTCATCGTCGGCCAATAATATCCCTGCGTTATAATTCTTTACAAAAGCGTCCGACCTTCTATATGGGCTCCACAGGACCCTTCATGGACCTCTTCGATCAATTCTTTCACCTCGGAGGGATGCACACATCTTTGCAAACCTAGTATAATTTATGTTCTATATAGAATACCATTATTCAATACATAACGAGGAGCTTTAAACTTCAGTTTCTTGGCTGTGAGTTTATCAGTTGGCAAAACCCCTTCTTCAATATATGCCCTGATGGGATCCATCCAAGATGGTCCTAAATCATGGGTAATAAAGTTCATCATCAGATCTTCATCGATGGTCCTGCTAGCCAAAATTTCTATTGGGATTGTTCTTCATAGCTCGGTGCGTGTGGCTGAGGCCAACCGAGGTAAAGCATCTGCTCTTGCATTCTCCAATATTGGTGTTCTAATTATCTGTGCTGCGCTAAAGCTCAATACAATCTCCATTGATTTCACATAATACCTAATCATCAATTCTCCCTTTGTTGCGTACACTCCCAGCATTTGATTTATGGTTAATTGTGAGTCACTGAATATAATGACTTGCTCTGCCCCCATGGTTTTTGCTAAACTAAGACCTGCAATCATAGCTTCATATTCAGCCTCATTATTAGAGGCTTTGAATTGAAAGCGCAGAGCATACTCCACATCGATTTCATCTGGGCTATTTAAAATAATCCCTGCCCCACAGCCTGTACTGCAAGATGAGCCATCCACATACAAATTCCATATAGATACTTCATCCTCAAATTTTTTATCGGATAATGTTCCTCGGTGGAATATTTATTGGTTCTTTATATCCTACCCTAGCACTTCTTGCTACTCGTCGACTGTCTTCTATTGATCGTCAATCGACTTCAGTTGGTCGGAGTTTAAATTTGATGATCCTGTAACATCCACAGATTGGTCGGTATTCAACTTTTGCTCCTCGGAGGTGTCAGGATAAGTGAATTCTGCGATAAAATCTGCTACTGCTTGCCCTTTAAGCGACGATCTAGGCTCATAATTTATGTCGTATTCACCCAACTCTACAGCCCAATACATCAATCTTCCTGATTTCTCTGGTTTATGAAGAGCTTTCCTCAACGGCATATCGGTATACACAACTATGGTTTGAGCCTGGAAGTATGGCCTCATTCTTCTACTCTCTTCGCTCAACGCTAGTGCCAACTTTTCCAGTCTTGGATATCTGATCTCTACTCCTCGAAAGGCCTTGCTAGTGTAATAAATTGGTTTTTTCACTCCATCTTCCATTCTTATCAATGCCGAGCTAACTGCATTCTCTGAAACTGCCATATATAAGTACAATCTTTCTCCCATCATTGGCCTGGACAACAGTGGCGGTGCTCCCAGGTATTTCTTCAATTCATTAAAGGCCTTCTCGCATTCATCATTCCATTTAAACATTTTTTGGAGTGTTTTGAAGAATGGGAGGCATCTATCAGTTGCTCGTGATACAAATCTATTAAGTGCTGCAACTCACCCTGTGAGACTTTGCACTTCCTTCTTCGTCATTGGAGATCTAATCCCAATAGAGCCTTGATCTTTTCAGGGTTTTCTTCAATTCCTCGTTGGTTGATAATATACCCGAGGAACATGCCTTCTCGTACTCCGAATATGCATTTGGTAGGGTTCAACTTCATTTGATATTTATCTAGTTGATCAAAGGTCTGGCCTAAGTCAATTAGATGATCAACAACTTTCTTGCTCTTCGTCATCATATCGTTAACATAAATTTTCTTCGCAAACACCTTATTCATAAGTCGCTGATATGTTGCACCTGCATTTTTAAGTCCAAAAGGCATAACATTATAACAAAAAGTTCCCCTTGGGGTACTAAAAGAGGTAGTAAGCATCCATAAAACTCAGCAATTCGTGCCCCGAGGTAGCATCCACTAGTTGATTGATTCGGGGCATAGGAAAATGATACTTTGGGCATGCCTTATTGAGATCAGTGAAGTCTACACACATCCTCCATTTGTTATTTTTCTTCTTCACCATCACCATATTAGCTAGCCAATCAGGATATTTGACATCCTCAATAAAACAGGCTTTTTGGAGCTTCTCGACTTCTTCTTGTATAGCTTGGTTCTTTTCGGGGCTGAACACTCTTCTTCTTTGTTTTACTGGCTTGATATCCTTATTCACATTAAGCTCGTGACATAGGAAATTTGGGTCCATTACTGGCATGTCTTCGTGGCTCCATGCAAAAGTTTTTTTTCTGCTTTTTTGAAACGCTATTAGCTCTTGTTTTATTGACACATCTAGTGAGGCACCAATTTGAGTTGTTCATTCTGGATGCTCGTCGTCCAGAACAATATTTTTAGTAGCCTCCATGACCTGACCCTTAACGAGTTGAGACTCATCTCTTGGGTCTAAAGTTTAAACCTCTACGTCTTCTATCTCATCAACCTGATAAGTAGTAGTCTTCTTTCTGGATTCTTCACGCTCTTCTTGCTCGGCAGAAGAATAGTAGCACTCCCGAGCTACTTTTTGGTTGCCCTTTACAATTCCTACTCCAAAGTTGGTGGAAATTTTAGGCATTGATGTACAGTAGATGGTACTACTTCAAACTTCTTCAATCCTACCCTTCCCATGATGATATTGTAAGTTGATTGAACATTTTTATCCATCACGAAAAAGTGCACTCTTTCTGTTCGACAAGCAGGCCATGTACCGATGAACATATCCAACTTGATCGTCCCAAGTGTAAAAACTTTCTCGCCAGTAAAATCGAGGAGTGGCCTGTGATAAGTCTCCAACTGAGACAACTTTAAATTTAAGCTGTCAAAGAATGAGTAGAACATGATATCCACCGAGCTAACATTATCCACCAGTACTCTTGAGATCATTACTTCCTTCATCCTCATTTTGATCACCAATGGATCATCATGAGGATATAGCACACCTGCGAGGTCGTTCTTGGAGAAACCGATGACTAGTTTTTATTTGTTTACTTTCCTCGGGGGGTCATCCTTAGCTAGATTTATTCATTGAATATATGAACAAGCTTGAGCCTCATTGAGGTAAGCTCTCCTCTCTGTAGTAAGGTCTCCACCTCCTGCATCTCCATCTGTAATAACATTACAATCAAATGTTCCAAAACGAATTGAAAATACCTCACGTTCTGGCTGTTTTGGTCTTTTGGGGAGATCGGGTCATCTTCTAGATCATCTTCATGATTTCTTTTCTTGTCTTCTTCTGCTCAACGAGGAGATCTGGATATCTATCTTGCTCGGTCGTTGTTCTTTCCTTCACTTCTACGATCAACATACTTGGCCAGCTTTCCTCGTCTGATAAGTGCTTCAATTTCATTCTGAAGAGCTATGCAATTTTTGGTCGTGTGACCATGGTCTTTGTGGAACTCGTAATATTTGGCCTTATTCCTCTTGTCAGGATTTGTCTTCATTTTCTCTGTCCAGTTTAGCTCCTCGTTGTTCTTGATCTCTTCCAGAACGTGGTTTATATCTACCTTCAAAGGAGTATAGTTTCCAAATTTCTTCAACTATTCCAATGCTTGCTTTGCTTTTGACTGCTTATTACCACCATTATTCTTCTGATCCTTCTTCTCAATCTTCTCGGCCTCAACTTTGGTCTCCTTAGTGTCCATGTTCTTCTTTACAGCCATAGCTTCCTCAGCATTCATGATTTTAGCTGCTTTTGCCATTAGCTCTGCCATGGTTATGGGTGGATCTTTGGCTAGAGTGTAGGACAGCTTATTTGGCAACAATCCACTCATCAGAGCAGTAATTATTGTCTTTTCTTTGTAATCAATAACTTCGAGCTTCTCGTTATTGAAACGAGTAATATAATCCCTGGTACTCTCACCTGCTTTTTGTCTAACACTTAACAAGTGTGCTACTCGTTTAACTGGTTTTAATCCAAAACAGAAGTTTCCAATAAAGAGCTCGGCCAGTTGAAAAAAAGTTGCAATTTTTCCTCGAGGAAGATTGTTGTACCATATTTGAGCAGATCCAGTGAGAGTTCCTGAAAACGCCCTGCATCGCATCTCGTCTGGAACAGCATAGATTTTGACAGCAGCTTAGTATTGTTCTATATGAAGGACAGGATCGGTTTTTTCATTATATTTTGGTGTCACAACAGGTGCTTTGAACTTTTATGGTGTGGGAAAATCCATAATTATTTGGAAAGAAGGTGTCCCTTGGATAAAAGTTCTTTGTAGAGGATTTTTGGCCTTAGCCATTTCCCCTAGTCTATTTTCCAACCTCTGAATAGAGCCTTTCCATGCATCATTTCCCTCCTCGGGCCTGTTGGTTCGAGCAACTGATCGTGTTGAATTTCTCTCTTGGGATCTTTCATGACGAGCAGCTGGTCGGGATTGGGCAGAACCTTCCTTTAAATCAAAGGATCGTTGAGAGTTCCTCGACACCATCCTAGGGGGACTTTTTCTCCTCCTATGACCCAAACGATCAAAGGGATAGACTCTACTCAATCTTTCAAGAGCACTAGTCCTTTCGGGAGATAGAGTGACGTTTTGTTCAGTATCTGTGGCTCGTACTGAGGAAGTTCGGCCAGGTTGATAAGAAAAATCATTAGATCTATCAGTGCAATATGAATCCGCATGTCTAGATCGAGATTCTTCTGGGAGTAACGTTCGTCAAATTTGCAAAGATGGCAATTGGGTATTTCTCTGAATGTTTTGTTGTCCTTACTGGGCGGGTGGATAGTTTGCATGAGTTGTCGCATGGTTTCTTGCATGGCGGTCTGGCCCTGAGCCAAATTAGCCATTATTCCAGCCAAATTTTGGACACTTGGAGGAGTGGATGGATTTGGGGGGCTTCCAGCGTTTCGATTACTGGATTCAGGATTATCAGCCATTAGTGATGAATTGTTTTGGTGAAAAATGATAATTACAGTCGTTTTCCCACAGACGACGCCAATCTGTTGATGTAAAAAACTAGATTCGACCTAATTCTTTAATCACAGATAAAAATAAACAAGATAAAATATTTTTAAAGTCGTTCAACCTTGAAAGAATGGCCTACGTCCATTATTTGTGTTATTTCTGACTGTTTGCTGAATTCTTGATAATGTGTTTACCAAGAAATTCTGAGTCCCCTGCTAATGAGGAGGTTACAATGTATTTATAGCCTTGAGGAGGTATAAATGAAAGAATAATACATAGCTGTCCAACAGGCGTGTGCGTCTATGTGATAATAATGAGCATTTAATGCGCAGTCATCCTCTTAATTATCCGAATATGAATGATTTATACGAGATGTAGCTCGGACCGCCTAAGCTGCTCGGACCACCTAAGTAGCTCGGTGTACATGAGTTGCTCGGTACAATAGAGTTCCTCAGAGAACACTAGTTGCTCGGAGCGTCTGAGTTGGTCGGGGAGGTTGAGTTCCTCGGATTCAATGTTTTGTTCAAAAAAAATGTTTGCGAGTGCCATGTAGATTGACACGTGTCTCCATATAATTGGTCCACGTCAGCAGAATAAATTTGGTATCAACACCCTATAAGGAATTCCTTAATATAATAACATAATCCCCCTATAAAACACTCAGTAAGAAGGTCATGAAGTTTTAAACCCCAAGGGAAAGGTGTAAAATAAAATACAATTCTAGGGATAAAAATAAAGGACTGGTCGACCGGTCCCAGACCCCCGGTCGACCGCGGGTCCAAATTTTGCCTTCGAAAGAAAGCAGTAGGCTTTTTCCTTAGGGTGCAATCGATCGGTCCCCTGGGCACGATCGACCATCCATACCAGATGGCTTGACAGTTTTCCCATGTAAAATGAACCCTAACTCTCCAAATACCCAATTTATCCACTTCCAACCCTTTAACCTTCTACCCAATTAGGTTTCCAACATCAAAGCTCATATAGAAAGCAACCCCATTCATTATACAACTCCAAATCTAATTAAAACATCAATTTATAAGATTTAACCTATAAAATCTGGGTTTTGAAATATAACACAAAATCCGATTCTTTTACCCACAAATTATGAAATAAATTACATAAATAAATTATTTAGCAAGATTAAACACTTGCCTCGAAATTGTAGAGGTTGGATCGTCCCCGGGATCGCATTTGGGCCGAAAGTCTCCAAGATTTTTCCTTCTCTCTCTCTTCCTTTTTCATCTTTCTCTTTTCTTTCTACTTCTCTCTTCTCACAAATGAGAAGGGCTGAAATCGTAAGCCCTTAAATCCCTGAAATCATAAGTCCCAATTTTAAATGTTAATACACACTTTAAATGACTCGTTTACTCCTATTCAAGTCAAACTAACTTAAAAATATTTTGCGACCAAAATAAGACCCAAGGACAGTTATTTTGAGTATCCCGTCCCATCTGGAATCAATGGCGCACTCAAAATCATCATCTGGAATACTTTAAAAAATCCTCAATTTTTGGAATTCAATTTCCAAATTTTAAAATTCTCCAATTTGAATAAATTTAATTTCTCCCCAAAATTTAATTTCTCAGTCCCAAAATCTTAGGGTCTTACATATTTCCCCCCTTACAAGAATTTCGTTCGCGAAATTTAGGTTATGCCTAGGACTTCAATCTCATCTAGTCCTTACATCTACCCTCAAGATCGCTGTATCCATCTCTACCAGTTCTCCCATCGAACTATTAGATTTTTAAAGCAAACTAGCTACCCAGGGCGCCCATACACCCCGTACCCTAGCTCCACTCGTAAAACCATAACTCGGCTCCACTAGCCTCAAATCATAATATAACTCAAAAAAAAATTCCTATAGCAACATATTAAATATATACAAAAGTTTAAAATTTCCGATGGTTGAACTCTCCTCAATTTCTGACATAAGCTACCTTCATGTGGGGGAGGTCTCGCAAGTGAAATCCAAACAAGGAACCCTCATAATACACTACTGTGTAGCTATGTCGGTGATTGAGATCAGTTCAACCAGGATTAAGGTTTTATAAAATATTTCCAAATCATAGATATTGCCCGAAGGCATATATAACAACATTCTATAAAACAATTCCATGTCTCTCGACATGCCAATCAAATACCTTATCTTCAATACACAAGGCCCAAACAAATACAATACTCTAACCAATTAACTATCTCACAACTAGCGTAGCCATCAGCTAAATTCTCCGCTCCACATAGAATCTACTAAACTCTGAACCTCTTAGTTATACAATTCCTTTACATTACAGCATTACCATAAAGTAAGTCCTTCCTTCACTGGAATACTAAAATTACCCTTCTTAACTTATCTATAAAACAATAACCTTATAACCACTACTCAACAAACCTTGACATTTCGCACTTTTGGAATTCAATAGCACAACTCTCTACTATCTCTTCATGAGACGGTCTATTATCTCAAAAGATGTCATACAAAGGCCATACTTACTCACTCCTTCCTTTAAGGAAATTCTGTATACCCTAGGGGTGTAGCGGCTAACCACTCATTATACCTTCCGCATGACGTTCCCAATATCACATAAAGCATGACTTAAACCCAGAGAAAGGTATTCTACCTTATACTTCCATAATCCAATTGCTTTAATTCATTCTTGAATCCCTATTCAAAGTCCTCTACTTCTTCCAAGACAATCTTTACTCCTAAAGCCTAATTCTCCTCATGAGAAACATCTTCCAGAAAATTCCTTCCTAACCACCCTGAAGGACAAAACGCTATTGCGACCCCGTTATAACACTTCCGGTCTTACTCAATGGACCTGAGTCTCCAAATTTCTTACTCCATTCTTAAATAAAGACAATACTCCTAACAATAGGATAATGCAACCTACCTTCCACCGGTACAAGTAAGCATCACCAGGCTTCCTAACAAAGGTTGACGGGTTTCTTAATCTAAACCTCCCAAGGACTTAACTATATACCTCTTCTCAGAACTTACCTTATTAAGTCCAAGATTCATTCAAGTAAATTTCCCTCTCTTACTCAACCACCGATTTATCACCTTGAATCACCGCTACAAATCACATCCTTATCTCCGCCCAAATCGTGGAAAACAAATACCTTCAATAAAAGCGTACCCCAAAATCTGTTATGGGTATTGCATCTCTCATCTTGTCCTTCCCTGGTCGATATATTCTAGGCGACGTTCGAAATGCGAGCAACTGTTGTCAAAACGTCAATCAAGTGAGTACACTTTACAGAAGAAGATAAATGCAGTGAACACAACAATCCTAATAATAGGGCTCTACATCAAGAACGCTTACGAAACAACGAAGAAACCCGCACAGATCCTAAAGACAATAGAACCTGATGATCTGATACCATCTGTAACAACCCACTTAAAACAATAATGGGTGGCCAGCCCTATACTACATTAAATCGAGAATCCCAGATGGCTCAGTCTCAACATCAACTGACATAACAACAACATATAAGGCTAACTACCCGAAACTATTAAAAATGGATGCCACAAATTTAAATAAAGCATACAACAGACAACAAACCAACACTATAGAATTAATGGAAACGGTAAAGTACACACAAGTACCATGAAAAAGAAAATGCCTGAATTAAAATGAAATGAGTACACAAAAAAAAGAAATAAACCGAAATAAGTTGTCGGGTCACAAACAGTACAACAATCAGAATAAAAAGTATACAAAACTACAAATGACTCGTGGGTATAACCCAATACACAAAATATTCCTAACTATATTTACAAAGAGATATGAAGTGACTACAATCTAAATCCCGCCACAGTCTGCACCTGTTACGGCTCCCAAGACTCTGGATAGAAAAGCATTCGGAATTCATCCGGTAAGACACCTGTAGTAATATATGCACACATATATATAGCAAAAGATAAATATAAACGGGTCAGAGCCCGAGGTGTAAAAATGTTTATCAAGTGTGTTAACCGTGCATAATAAATATCAATGCATTATTTCATAATTAAAGTGGAGTCGCACTCTCGTGAAATCTCAACTCACCTCTCATCTAACAGCGCACACCTATTCGCGTCCTGGAATCTTAATTTAGTTACCCCGCCCAGAAGGACAACCTAACTTACCATAGGCACGACCTATACCCACAAGACCTTCCATCCTAAAATAAGCTAAGAATCCTTCCCATTTCAATTATGCTTAATTATATTTACCTATATATGCCTTATTAGGCTGTAAAGGTTCCAATTTATTAACTTAATAGTTATCCATTTTATTCCTTCATATATTAACATTTAGCTTCAAATTTAGAGTTTCTTCTCTAATTATCATACATAAAATTTAATAAGGAAAAAACTTCTCTCCCCTCTCAACATTGCACTGCGTTTCGTGCATGGGGCGTCTCGCAAAGCGAAATCCAAACAAGGAACCCCCCGATACACTACTCCTTGACAATGTCGATAGTAGGGATCCATTATTTCCCCCACATAATCCTACTACTACTACAACTTAGATCACTATCTTGGAACAACCTCAAATTTCCCACTAATTTCTTGGGTTGATGTAACCGAAATTTTTCTTAAGTGTGATGCATCAACCCCCAACAAGTTAGTACACCATAATCACCCATGATGTACCCTATAGAGATTTCATATCCTTTTCACCTATAGTATATATATATATATATATACTCTAAACATATAAATATATAACCATTCATTCTCATAGCCATGTGTACATAACACATATAATGTACAATTGCCATACACATAATATAACCGGCTATAGAATGCCAATATATTGCACCATGCTATCATCTTCTAGGGCATCACTCATATTCCATCCTGTGGACCACCAGTGGGACTAAATATCACTCACTTCATGGCCAACACACACACACGACGTCCGGAAAGCGGTCATAGTTCCTAACCGGCAATGAGACGAAACATACCCACCACGTCTCATACCAAAAATAATGTATATCACATAATAACACAATGGACGACTATGACCCGTGGAATATCCACACTCTGATCCTTGAGCCAGGGTGCTCACCCTCATCATGCAACTTCTTAATGATAGCATGTGCGGGGTATGCTTCACAATAGATGTATATATATCATTCACATACACAATACATATGCATCCATATGATCCCATCATATAACTAAACCATCACATACGGTTTAGATATTCACAACATGAGTATACACTTATACTCTTGTCTCTACAAATATATATTCACATATCCATATATATACACACTATCTCTCATTCATATGCATAAGATTTATAAACTCGTCCATAAGCATACATAATCCTCAATATATTAGCCGTCGTCCCAAACACATTAACTTACATCGATATATGAATACGATCCTTCACTTGAGGCATATTCATCCATTTCTCCTATGATATAAATAATCTTCCAACATAGATATATCTCCAACATTACGGTTACCACCCAAAGTTTAGTGTAGGTAACAATCACTACACATCTCATCTATATCCGAAAGTACATCAATATCTCTAATACTAATTTCAACTATTGGTATGCACATAACTAATAGTCTACAAGCCTCAAGCTTAACTCAACTTCATTTCAAGTATTGGAATCCCAATTGTTATTTACACAATCAATAATTAGTAGGCCCCAAACTGGAAACTACATTTATTATATGATCTCATCATATTTTGGGATACCCATAGTAAATCACGTGCCGATATATATATAGACTATTCCAACGATAAGTTTACCCATTACTATTGGTCGGCAACAAGTTAAATTACCCTCACTTTATATTACGGCTCAATGCTTCGTAATGAACCCTTAACGTTAACACGTTTATGATTTATTCCTTGAGTTTATCATTACTAAGGATACGCGACCACTCGCTCTCATTGGTCTTAAATCTTAACCTAAATAGAATCCTACCACTATATGGATTCGGCACAAACCTCGGCCTACAATTTTGAGTCGTACCCTCACCTCTCTCTCTCAAAGAGTCTTAAATCGTACGTCGTAGGTAAGCTCACTTTTGACCTCTAAATAGAACTCCCATTCCTAATGAGGTTTCCCACTACCTCGATACAACGATTCTAATACATCTTTATCTTTCCTAAATTACTACACTATGCTCCCTCGATCATAGGGTGTGATAAACTCCCCAAAAATACTTTAAAATGGTTCGATATGACTCTCGCCATAATACCCTATAAGGAATCCCTTAATATAATAACATAATCCCCCTATAAAACACTCAGTAAGAAGGTCATCAGGTTTTAAACCCCAAGGGAAAGGTGTAAAAGAAAATCCAATTATAGGGCTAAAAATAGAGGACCGGTCGATCGGTCCCAAACCCTCGGTCGAACGCGGGTCCAAATTTTACCTTCGAAAGAAAGCAGTAGGCTTTTTCCATAGGGCGCGGTCAACCGGCCATACCTGATGGCTCGACTGTTTTCCCATGTAAAATGAACCCTAACTCTCCAAATACCCAATTTATCCATTTCCAACCCTTTAACCTTCTACCCAATTAGGTTTGCAACATCAAAACTCATATATAAATCAACCCCATTCATTATACAACTCCAAATCCAATTAAAACATCAATTTATAAGATTTAACCTATAAAATCTAGGTTTTGAAATATAACCCAAAATCCAATTCTTTTACCCACGAATTATGAAATAAATTACACAAATTAATTATTTAGCAAGATTAAACACTTGCCTCGAAATTGTATAGGTTGGATCGTCCCCGTGATCGCGTTTGGGCCGGAAGTCTCCAAGCTTTTTCCATCTCTCTCTCTTTATTTCTTCTTCTTTCTCTCTTCTTTCTATTTCTCTCTTCTCATAAATGAGAAGGGCTAAAATCGTAAGCCCTTAAATCCCTGAAAACATAAGTCCCAATTTTAAATGTTAATACACACTTTAAATGACTCGTTTACTCCTATTCGAATCATACTAACATAAAAATATTCCGGGACCGAAATAAAATCCAAGGATAGTCATTTCGACTATCTCGTCCCATCTGGAATCAATGGCACACTCAAAATCATCATCCAGAATACTTTAAAACGTCCTCAATTTTTGAACTTCAATTTTCAATTTTTAAAATTCTCCAATTTAAATAAATTTTATTTCTCCCAAAAATTTAATTTTTCAGTCCCAAAATCTTGGGGTGTTACAGAAAAGTACAAATTTATCGACACATAAACTGAGTAGGTTTGCTTCTTATGAAAACTTTATCGATTCGTTGCAAACTTTCTCACTTAAACACACCTTCCAATGCAAATAGAATATATAAAAATATTAATAAACCCTAAGCCTTTGTTTAATAATCTCTGTGTAAGTTAGGATGTCTCACCCTAAGGTAAAAATATCCCCCGACCTGTAAAGATTGGGATACCATTTCTCCCCCTTTCTTTTCGGAATAGACAAAGGAAAAGATGCTTAATAAAACCATTTCTCCCCAATATAATTAAAACTCCCCCTAAATAAAACATGGGTAGGCATAAAGGGAAAATAAGTTTATCATGAAATGATGTGAAGTGCAACAAGCAATGATAAATGTAACTCGTCAACATAAGCATAAATAATCCAAACAATGTATAACTGATACCAACATGAATACGAAATGAAACATGAGATACCAATGTAATCATCTAGAATACTATTTCAAACCACTTGAAAAATAAACATAACATGTGACATACATGGATTAAATGCAAATGCAAAGACTTGAAACAAAATGATTCCATATATATATGCAAAAGATGCCAATGACACACATGCATATATACAGGTATAGATGACCACAACATGACACAAACCACACAAGCTTTACACATTAACATAATATCGTTGTGTTTAAACATGTGATAAATGGAGTGAAGGAGCGTGAACTAGAAATAAATGAATTATGACCCAATCACTCAAAAATGTCCAAGGAGTTATATGTGATTTCATTAACTTTATCAAACAAAGATTTAGCCTGATAGTGACATATAAAGTGAACTCGTAAATGTTCAAACAAGGATGACATACACTGACCTGAAAAATATTGAAAATTCTCAAATCAATAACATCAAACATGAAATAACTTGGACTCATTGTGTAAACCCGTTAATTTTCAACTTATAACACCCTCAAAACTATATATATAACATTTTTTCACTCTCATATTTTAAAGACATCACACTTTTGAAGAATCAATGAAACAAATTATCCCTGGAAAATTTTATTTTCTTTTTCTTCTTCATTTTCAGGCTCTTACCAATGATGACCTTTCACACATGGGTGATTTCTCCCTTCGTAGCCCTTTCTTATGCACACTCATTTTTTTAATGAAATATCAAACTCACGGGCAATGATTTTTATATGCACAAATCATCCAATAAAATATATATGTATAATGACAATATTATTAGAAGAACATATCATTTTCTCATGTAACATGTAAAGTTAAAACTCAAATGAGCTCACGCATGTGTGTGCGGAGGCATATGTGAAGTGAATCCATTAATCAAGTTATTTTCTAACAACTCAATGCAAGCATGATTAAGAACAATCTAAGTATTGTAAATCATAATAAAACGTTCTAGACATATGGAAGCATGAAAGGTAGTTGATTCATAAAAACCAATATGCCACACAACATGTGTAAAATCAAACTACATATAAACATAATCTTTTTAAGTTTTTAAACAATTTTTCAAAAGACACCGCATGAAAAAAAAAACTCAAAAGACAAAATAATATTTTTGGATTTTTCTCAATAAGACTCAAAACTAGAAAATCAGAACATAAAAGACAAACATCATACAACTAGTAAGCATATATAACATGAAGTACAAAATCTAGTTTATGGAAAACATACCGACAAAATAAAAAAAACATATAGCATGAGAAGAATCATGTTCGAGTATGTGAGAATTAACCAGTGTAACATATAGAATGAGAAGAATCATATTCAAGCATGTGAGAATTAACCAGTGTAATATTCAAAGCCTTTAAAACAGATTTCCTAACTAAAATTGATGAATACTAAAAATCTTAGGTTTTGGCAACCACGATGACACGGGATACAAAACTTTATAGGACCATTTCTACGATTATAACATAATGCCCTAAGGTGACCTTTCTTACAGCAATGTGAACATGTGTAAACAAAATGAATATTACATGTGGGTTTGCATTTTCTAACGTCCTTGGTAGTGGTTGACACTCTAAAACAAACATTGGTTTTGGCTTTAACAACGAACGATCTTGGTAGTGGTTGACACTCTAAAACAAACATTGGTATTGGCTTTAACAACGGATGAATTCGAATTATCGAATCCAATAACATCATTACTTAAGTCTCTTATATCATCTTCTTACATTAAAATTCTAGAATCACACAAAAGCTTAGACTCTTTAACATTTATGGACTCCTTCATATTTTTAATCATTCTTTGAAGGTTATCTGTCTCCCCCACAGTGTAACCGAACTTATCCCTAAGAGTCTTTTCACGTGACCTTAAAAGCTTAATCAATTAATCGTTATCTTCTAAGGCACGTCCTTTCACCATCGTTACAAACTTCTTAGACTCCGCTAACTTTTTATCTAAAACACAGAATTTGTCCTCACTCTATTTATTAGAAACTTATAAATTTTGAAAATAACATTTTAAGTACTTGATCTTCTCACGGATGACATCTCTTTGAGTTTGAAAGGTTTAAAAAAAAATTGATTTCGTCTTTTAAGCAAAAAAAAATTCAACAAATTTAAATCTTTTTACAAATTTCAAATTCAAATTAAAACGAGTTAATTTTTCAGCACGATAATGAAGCTCATTAAACTCCTCTTGATTATTAAAATTGTCGTCATCGCTAAACACATCGAACAACTTATCACTCTGATGAACCATTGAGAGAAACAAAAAAACAACAAGAGAGAGACAAACACCCAAACAACCCTAAAACAACACGAAGCAGGGATCTACACAATATCTTAGTGTTTCTTCTCTCATACCACTTGAAATTACACAATCCTATATGGTTCTAATATATGGAAAAGGGTTCGAAACAAGAAAATCAACTATTTTTTAAAATATCTAATTTTTATGTTTATAAAAATAATTTTAACCTAAATTATACGTAGCACCAATAAACAAATTGTTGTTTTTTAACAGATTAACCAATTTTATCTTACCTTAAAACAAGAAACTAGGTGATAGAGAATAAAATAATATCAATCACACAGCACACCGATGTATGAGGAAAATTCACAATGAGAAAAAACTTGTAAAAAGTATGTGTGATACTTGATTAAACCAAATTCGCAAATTTCCAATTTAACCTTATTTAATCGGTGTCAATTTTTAAACCAATTTAATTCATCCCTAAAACATCCAACTGGGTGTGGATAAATCAAACAATCATAAATAATTTACTGACACATAGATTTCATGAAAAAAAAACTTTCGGGTAAAACCTTTTATTTCACAAATAATACTCACAATGATTACAAGTGAAATCTATAATGGATTAACTACAGTAGACCCACATAGGCTGCAATCTAAATTAGCAATAGAATTTCACAGCAAATCCACACGAATCGCAGTTCAGTTAGCCCAAGAACACTCACGAGTACTCCCTTTGATGCGGAGTCACGTCAACCCAGCACCTCCCTTAAGTGGCACCTATATCAGCAGTAGAGATCTTCTGTACAAGAGAAACTTCATAAAATTGTGTTATTGGTTTCCAAAACAATTCCATAAATATTGGGATGATTTGTGAATTGAAAACAAAAGACAAAATCCTTAAAATTGATAAGACAAATGTTTTAAAAAAAGCAAATTGTAGGACTAAAATTCCCAGGTCTTTTGAAGAAAAATGAAACTGGACAAACCAATTTATAAAAAAATTGAGTCTCCAACTAGCCCAAATGAAAAGAAGACGTCGTTCAAACGAGGCATGATGTCTCTCAAACGAGATACCGTGACATGCCATTATCGCTTGAATGACATGGCACGGTCGCTCGAATGATTGAAGCGAAAATTTAATTTTTTATTCCAGTCCGCCTCAACACTTAGAAAAATATTTTTGACAAAAAACTTCGCTCCAACACTTACAAATATGTTTAGAAAAATTATACCAATGCTCTAAGTGAAGCGCTAAGGTATAAAACATAACCTTATCGAAATTACTCTCGCAGAGGTTTGAGTGTTGAAGAGCTTTGATATTCGGATCCATCTCGATGCTTGAATGATCTTGAATATTTCTTCGACAGTTATAGAAGTATACAACATACTCAATAGTGAATGGAAAATGTAAAGTAATATCCTTACAAATATCCCCTATGTCTATGTCGGTACAAAATAAAAACATTTGAATTATCCAATCAAATGCCCATACAAATCTAATACCCTCCCATGAACCCAAAACTGAAAAGGGTACTAAACATGCAAGTCTCAAAACTTTTCTTCAAAAATATTTAACTTCAAATCTTTAAGTTTTTCTCATCAGTGTGTGCAACATATGATCAATCAATGTTTTTATCTATACACGTGAGACAAAGCAAATACCTTCGTGATGCATCGAGTTCGAAATGAGATAAACATAAATCAAATAATAATCAAATCTCCCCCATAATACAAAAACTCCCCCATAATTTGTTCTCCCCTTTTTTATTTGTCCGAAATAGACAAGGAAACGAATAAACAAAACAAACATGGAGTGTCACGACAAATATGCATAGCAAACATGAATCAAATTATGCTCATGCAAAGGAGTAACCCAAAATCTTCCACAAACTATTTTTGATTTTTCAATTTTTCATACAAAAAGGCAAAAATAATTTTACAAAAATCACACACCATGAATTTATACTAAGACAACCAAATCATGGAAACAGGATGAATGGGTGTGAAAATATTCGATAGGAAAATCAATGCAATCACGCATAACATATATGTATGATGAATATATGTACTCCTAACGAAAGAATCTCAAAATCGTCCTTAGGTGTCGAAAAATGTGAATTTAGATGATATCATCTTAATCTAATCGATAAATCAAAGTTAAGCGGGATTTTCACACCAATAACGTCTAAAACTATGTAACGCTTTTTCATGACTTTGTCAGGACATGCAAACCGATTTTATATTCCATCCAAACTCCCTCATAAATAATAATTCTTTTTTATTTTTTCTTTTGAGGTAATGAAACAAAATCCTATTGGTCCACTTTATGGGACATTTTTCTTTTAATGCCCTTAAATTTTTTCGGTCTCTTTTCAATCTCTTTGGACTTGGATTATGTTTTTGCCAAATTTTTATTTAGATCTGATTTAAAGGGTGTCTTAATCGCAAAGGATAAATGAGTATCTTTGATAGACCTTCCCCATTTTACAAATAAGTCACACAAACTCACAAATAATGGTTCTTACATGCACCAATTTCATTGTCAAGTTTTATCGCATTTGCTTTGTTTTAAAGACAGAATTGAGATGAAAACACATCGACCAACATGTGATAAACAAGAATAATAGTCAAACAAATCCGTGCAAGTGTGCAGGAAAAAGAACTCATGAGTAAAAAATGTTGGTAGTAACAACAAAGTACATCTCAATGACTCCAAACATTGTAAAGAACAAAAAATGAAATGATGACGCATATCAAAACATTATCAAACAGTCACATGGATATGGAATAAAATTTTGACTCGATTATCCTAAATGTCTATTCATATACGGTGAAAAAATAAAATACAAAATTCTTTTTGTCGTTTTTAAAATTTTCTCAAAAAATGAAAATCTTTTTGTATTTTTCCAAAGTTTTTTAAAAATAATAAACTTTTTGGTGTTTTGAAAAATATATCAAAAAATGGAAAATATAATTACAAAAAATGATACACCCTAGAAATAGGCATAAAATATCATCATGAAAATCATCTTATGCTAGCAAACAAGTCTAAACCTCAACCGTTAGGTGAGGTGGAGTTTTCCAAAGGTGGTGACATCATATGAAAAACATCCATCAATTCATGTGAAGTCTTGACTAAAAATTTTACCTGCTCCCTAAGATGTGCAAACTCTCACTTATAATCACACGGAGCATCATATAGGGGTGTGGGTGTGTGAATACGTTTAGTAGCAAAACGTGACACATAACCAAACTTAAAACAAAACACCCTAAGGTGTACTCTCATCTGATAGTGGGTGCAAATATACACGGTCCTAGGACCACCTCTCTCAAAACGTCTAGGACGTCCTCTCCTCTCGGGAATGGGAAGCCTAGGTGGATTAGGTTGAGATCCATATGGATCTATTTCTAACTCAGAATCCGGCTCGGGTGCAATGTCGAAAGTAGACGCACCGTCATAGCCTATTCCTCGTCTCTAAACATTACCCAAAATGGGATTGAGAACCATCTTTTCAACCTTCTTAGATGCATTATCTAAACCCGAGCACGTTCGAGATCACTCTGGATTTGGGATACACGTTTTGTTAGACTAGACACCGTGTTGTTAAATCATTCTTTTCCCGATCTAAATCAATCAACTATTCACATGACAAATTTTTTAAAACTTTTTGCAAGCATGGCCATATCAAAATACCCTCACCCTCAGAGTAGGACTCACAAAATCTCACTTTATTTTTCTTTATAGACTGGGCTTTAAGTGTTATCTCTCTATCCTTAGGCTTGACAATGTCAGGACACATATCGATTTCATATGTCTAGAGGTCTCCTACCATCTCATCTAGTTTTAAATTGCCCAAATTACCTAAAGTATTAAAAATAGTCACTTTTGGGATAAAGCGTTTAGACAGTGATCTTAAAATATTTTTAACCACTCGTGCATCAGGTATGGGCTCACCAAGATTGAAACTAGTGTTGACAATGTCAGATAAACGTGCATAAAAATTATCAAAACACTCAGATTCAAGCATGCTAATCATTTCAAACTGAGTAGTAAAATTTTAAATTTTATATTCTTTGACCGCATTAGTGCCTTTGTGGGTGAGTTGTAAAACATCCGACGCTTCTTTTGAAGTGGTGCTCGTCATGATACGTCAGAATTCCTCATGAGTTACGGCACCAGAAATTGCACTCAACCCATGTGAATTAAAAGTGCTCCATTTAAATTCGTCCTTAGTCCAGTCTGTCACGGGTTTTAAAGTAATAAATTAAAAGTGCTCCATTTAAACTCGTCCTTAGTCCAGTCCTTCACAAAACAAAATTTAAAAAAAAAATCAATATCACGCAATTTTTGCGAAAATAGGAATACACAATAAATTAGTGTAATCTGCTCTAATACCAATTTCTGAAAAGTATGTGTGATACTTGATTAAACCAAATTCGTAATTTTTTAAGTTAACCTTATTTAATCGGTGTCAATTTTAAACAAATTTAAATCTTCCCTAAAACGTGCAACTACGTGTGGATAAATCACACAATCATAAATAAATTGCTGACACACAGATTTTAGGAAAAAAAACCTTTCGGGTAAAACCTTTTATTTCACAAATAATATTTATAATGATTACAAGTGAAATTTGCAATGGATTAACCGCATTAAACCCACATAGGCCGCAACCTAAATCAGTAATGGAATTTTGCAGCAACTCCACATGAACCGCAGTTCAGTCAGCACAAGAACACCCACGAGTACTTTCTTTGATACGTAGTCACATCAGCCCAGCATCTCCCTCAAGTGACACCTAGATCAGCAGTAGATATCTTATCTACGAGAAAAACTTTGCAAAATTGTATTCTTGGGTTCCAAAACAATTCAGATAAAGATTGGAATGCTTTGTGAATTGAAAACAAATAATAAAACCCTCAAAATTGAGAAGACAAATATTTCTGCCAAAGCAGTTTCATAGGATTAAAATTCCCAGGTCTTCTGAAGAAAAACGAAACAAGACACACCAATTTATAGAAAAATTGAGTCAGTAAATCGCTCAAATTAAAAGCAGACGTCACTCAAATGAGGCATGATGTGACTCAAAGGAGATGGCGCAACATGCCATTGTCACTTGAACGACGTGGCACAGTCGCTTGAACGATCAGAGCGAAAAATATTTTTTTATTCCAGTCCGTTGTAACACCCTGTAATCTGAGGACTGAGAATTTATTATTTTTGGGAGAAATAAAATTTATTTAAATTGGATAATTTTAAATTTATAATTTGGAGAGTTTATTTGAATTGGAGGAATTATTTAAATCTGACGAATTTAAATTTAATTATTTGAATTATTATTGTGTCGCGTTTTTGGGGTTGAAAATCAGAAGATGTTATAAAGTATTTCAGATGAAAATTTTGATAAACGATTGACTCCGGATAAGTCGAGATAGTCGGATAAGAGTACCTAGGGGTAGTAATCGAGTCTCGAGGCATTTTTAGTCATAATCGGGCCCACACGGGGATGTTTGGGTCATTTGGGCTTGGCCCATAAGCCTAGAAATGGGATTAGGATTTATAAACCTAATTGTAAGTGTATGGAATGGCAGTTAACATAACTCAAAATTTAGAAATTGAGAGCAAGGCAGAGAGAGAAATTGGGGATCAAATGGGAGTCTTTGGGAGACAAATCAAGGAGCAATTAAGGGTGTTCTTTATGGAATCATCATCAACACCAAAGGAATCAGACTCTACGATTATTAAGTCAAGTGGCTAATTTGTTGTTATTATAAATTAGGTGATAACCAATTCATATTATGGTGATGTGTATAATCAAATCCGTTTTTGGGTGTGTGTTGACAGTTAAAATGGGTCTTTTGAATTAGAGTAATATGCATAGATTAATTACTCAGTTGATGTCAGACTATGATGTGGGACTGTTGAAATCATATTTTAGGGTAAAAATTAGCAACTATTGGTGACGAATTTCAAATCTGAATGATGAATTGAAATCGGTGGAATAAAACTCAAAAAATACCCAATTTGGTAAACATTATATTTATGTAAATTTATTGATTATTCAAGGTTTCTAGGGTGTTTAGAACCTACTATTTCATGAATTGAATGTTGATTGTGATTGGGTAAATGTTGGAAAGTGAGTTAAAAATCTTGAAGTTTTAAAAATGGTGGAAACAGAATCGGGGACGAAGATGGATATCAGGTCGATCGATCGATCGATCGACCATATTCATCGATCGATCGACCCCTTCAGTTATTGTAAAACATGAGATTTTAGATTTTTTCATCACGGTCGTGTGGGTGCTGACCTCGTATTTTTTAATTTTTTTAATTAGTTATGATTTTTCTACGAAAAGGTGTGTGAGACCGGCATCTTTGGGAAGAAATAAATTCGGGTTATTTGAAAATGTCCGAAGATGAGTGAAGGACTTTGGGAAAATATTAAGGAACGTTATTTTATCCTTGGATTAGATACGGATGAATTCAGGGTATAATTTTAGGATTATTTAGAATGAACGACACTTGAAAATATATTAACATATTCAAATGGGAATTTCGGATGAATATAGCATACGGGCTGGTATCTTAAGGTGGAATTTAATTTATAGAAATTAAATGGAACCTAATACTTAGAGTCTTATGGGATGAGTATTAAGGGATATTAAATTTAATAAGGGTGTCAAAGTTATTAACGGAATTGGGTGAAATAAATTCTAAAGGGTTAAATTGAGGGCCGAGTGAGTGTGTCCGGGTATCGTAGTTGGGTGACACTACTTTAATGTACCTGTAGGTTAGAGATAGATTAAATACTAAAATAAATGAAGGGGTAATTATGGTCCTTAGAATTGAGCGAATGCTCAAATAAATACGATAGTGCGATAAATCATAAAAGAATAAGTACGTTGAGTATAAGAGAGACATATACTTCGTACAACGATATGATAGTTAGGTTGTGTGTATACCTACCGTGTTATTAATAGGTAGAGTGAATACCTATATTATACTTGCATGAGATATGATTGGCAGGTTCAATGAGACATTCCGAACCATGTTCGATGAGACATTTCGAAGTATGCTCGATGAGACATTCTGAGCCAGGTTCGATGAGACGTTCTAAACCATGTTCGATGAGACATTCTTAACCATGTTCGATGGGACATTCCAAACTAATAGCCCTTAATATGTGATACGGGGACATTTTAGTGAAGCATGCATTTATAGTATATATATATATATATATATATATATATATATATATATATATATATATATATATATATATATATATATATATATATATATATATTATGTGTGAAATATATATGTACCGTATGGATAAGCTACTTATGTGAGATAGTAGACTATAAGGTTAATTAACCCTACTTGTGTGAAATAGTAGGTATTAAATCGTGGATATCTAATAAGGTTAATTAAGTAGAGAGACTTAATTAACAAACTAAAGATACATCAGCAACGCCTAAAGTAAATTAAGTGGAGAGACTTAATTATGAAGGTTGAGAGATAACAGATGCGAATTGTTGTATAAATTAAGTAGTTAGACTTAATTATAAATATGAAAAGATAACATAGACGAAATGTTACATGAGAATTAATTAACTTTTGAGATATGTTAATAAAATGATGTATTGTATGGGCAGTACGGGAACTTAGACATGTAGATAAGTTCAGTAGAATGATTTAGACTAGTTAGCTTGGGTAGTATGGCTACGTGGGCTAAGTCTAGAACACTAGGCGTCCACAATAGTTAAGAGGTGAGTATTGTCTCAAGTGAGTGAGACACTAACTTAAATATGACGAACATTCATGTATTTTTAAATTGCTTCATTTTAATTCACTTGCTAAATATTTTCAAAATGTGTTGAATTCTAATCCTTGCTATAAAAATATTTTTCAAAATATTTCAGGTGTCCAGCCACAGGGACACCAAACTTGATATCTATTCCAAGGACACGCGGCTGAGGCACATGTGGATGCTAGAAGGAATTTGTATTGGACGCTTCATTCCTTTGTTCCTAGATTAGGGATTTATTCTAGATTTACACTAACAAGCTCAAGATCCATACTAGATTTACACTCTGTGAAGGGGAAAGATAAAAAGGAATCTTTAATGCAATTGCAAATATTAGAAATTAAATCTTCAGTCTTTATAGTCTGATCATCATAAACAGCTCTATTACGACCTTTCAAGATCTCCCAAGTAATAAGAATTGGAATAATGATAAGAAGAGAAGAAACAACAGCTTTTCCTTTGACTTTAATCCACCATGACATAAGCTCTCCTCTAATTGAGATGGAAGAAGTTCTGATACCTAAGATACCTTTGAAATGAGTTCAAATTGATGAAGCTATATCACCCGTGAAGAAAAGGTGATCAATTGTTTCTTGGACAGGTCTAGCGCAGCAGTGGCATTTCGAAACGATAGGAATTTTGATTTTGGAAATTATATCATCAGTAGGAACAATTTGATGGAGTAATTTCCACATAAAAATAGAAACTTTAGTCGTAAGTCTCTTATTCCATATTGTTTTGAAAGAGAATTAGGGGCAGCTTTTATGTCTAACAACGTTCCAAGCTGATTTGAGAGAGAAGGTACTATTGGTGTTGGTCATCCATTTGAGATCCTCATCAACATTAATCCACTCTTTAACCACTGAAAAAACCTTATGCATCCTTTTCCATAGATGAGAAGCATTAATTTTGTAAGAAGATTCAAGGGGGCACATCTTTTACAGTATTTATTTTTCAAAAATCTACTCCAGGGTGAATCTACTATTAAAAACCTCCCCCAAAGTTTGCACGAAGAAGCTTCAATGTAATAAAAGAATGAGCTTAATGCCTAATCCCCCTTTATCATAAGGGAGACAAAGAGACTTCCAATTTTTCCAATGCCTTTTCATAGTGCCTTTGGAAGAACCCCAAAAGAAGTTTGAGAAGAGAGTTTCATGAGTCTTGATAATGGAAATTGGAGGTTCCAAAGCTGCAAATAAATGATAAAACATAGATTGAGTGACATGTTTTAAAAGAATAAGTTTTCCTCCTTGACTCAGTATTTTACAAGACCAACCTTCGACTCGCTTCTTGATTTTATCTATGAAACCATTGAAAAAGGAACTCTTCTTTCTTCCTATATAAAGAGGCACACCCAAATAAAGAAGGGGAAGAGATTTCAAAGGGAAATTTGTTGTTCTCTCAATAATCCTTCTTCTAGATAAGGAGCATGACTGAGGGATCATAGAAAGTTCTCTTGGACTTATTCAGAGCTTGACCAGAGATAGCTTCATAATCATTAAGAAATGACATGAGTTATTTTAGAGACTCTTGACTGCCAGAGGTGAAAATGAGATTGTCATCTGCAAAAGAAAGGTTAGAAATAATGGGACTACCAGGAGGCATAGAAAAGGAATAAATTTTACCATTATCAACAAAATTTTGTAGCCCTCTATTTAGGACTTTAGCTGATAAGATGAACAGGGAAGGTGAGAGTGGTTCTCCCTGTCTAATACCACAAGAAGACATAAAAAAGTCATGAGAAGTTCCACTGATAAGAATTGAGAACCAACATTCTGAAATTAAACTCCACACCATGTCTATAAATGTTTCGTTGAAGATAAATTTTCTGAGAACTTGAATGAGGTATAACCATGAAACTCTATTATATGTTTTGGACATGTTAAGTTTACACACTACATTTGTTCCTCTTAATTTTTTGTTGAAATTAGTTATAATTTACTGGGCAAGAAGGATCTCTTCAGAAATAGATCTGCCCTTGATGAAACCTGCTTGGTTGGGGATAATAATACCATTAAGGAGCAATCCCAATCTATTGGCAAGAATTTTAGAAATTATTTTATTTGAAGTATTGCAAAGACTGATAGGTCTGTAATCATTACAAGTAGTTGGATTTTCTGATTTGGGGATGAGAGTGATTAGAGTGAAGGTCCAGCTTTTGGGTAGTCTATTCCCCATGAAAAATGAAGTGATGTCTTTAAACAGGTCTGCTTTAATAATGTCCCAACATTTTTTGTAAAACTGAGAGTTGAATCCATCAGGCCCTGCATTGGTAGAGGAATCCATTTGAAGAATAACATCTCTAATCTCTTGAAGAGTTAGAGGGAAGGAAAGAAGAATATTATCACTCTCAGTGATAAGGGTTGGGATGTAGTTTAGTAAGGATAAATCATCATGAATGGAAGAATAGGAAGAAAAGGATACCTTTAAAATGATCAGAGAAATTACTTTTGATAGTGACTGGATCTAAGATCCAAATAACATTAGAGTGTTTGATTTTAGATATATTAAGATTATTCCTTTTTTGATTTACCATAGCATGGAAGTATTTGGAATTTTCGTCCCCATCTTGAAGCCATTTAATCCTTGCCTTCTGTTTCCAAAATTCATCTTCTATGGCCAATTGATGCTGCAGTTTAGCTCTAGCAATCTTGTATTCAATGTTGGCAGCTTCTGAGAAGTTGGACTCTAACTCAGTTTCTTTTCTAAGCATTTCATCTTCTGCTTCAATTGTGGATTGGAAAATGTTTTTGAAAGTTTCTTTGTTCCACAAGGGAAAAGCCTACTTAGTGGCCTTTAATTTCTGGGAGAAAACTCTAAGAGGGTCCCCATTAAAATTAGTACTCCAAGCATGCTCCACCACTGATTGGAAATTTTAATGGTTAGTCAAAAAAATTTGGAATCTGAAGCTCTTCTTAGGTGGCTCATCATTTAGCATAAGACTAAGTAATAGAGGGCAATGATCAGAATTAGTTCTATTAAGGTGAGCTACTGTAGATGTTAAAAAAGTTTGGCTCCATTGAAAATTGCATACAACCCTGTCAAGCCTGGCCCAAATTTGATTACCTCCCTCCCTGTGGTTACACCAAGTGTACTTGGAACCGGTGTAAGAAATTTCAGACAAACCAGCTAATCCCATGGAATTATTAAACTGAGAGTAGGCCTCAAAGTCAATCTCATTGCCTACTAGTTTCTCCATAGGAGAGGACACCACATTAAAGTCACCTACCCCAATTATAGGTAAGAAATTGTTGCACTGGTTGAAAATATCTCCCCATAAGTCTTGCATTTCATGTTTGCTGCACTTTCCATAAATTGAAATTAATTTAATGGGACCAGGTAGAGAGTTATCCTGAAGCTCAATAGAAAAGTCCAGTACAGAATTTAGAGCAACAGAGATATTCCAATCACATTTCCACAAAATCCAAATGGATTTATTGAGGTTTACTATACCATTTGCGAAATTCAACATGAGAACCAAACTTTGAAGTTGAATCTCATCAATTTTTGGTTCCATAATTGCAACTAGTGAAATGTTATGGAATTTTATAATTTTCTTGAGTCTTCTAATTGTAGGCTTGTTCCCAATACCTCTCACATTCCAGAAAAGGACTCTAATCATTGAGAAGTGAATATTTTTTTTACCTATGGATCTGGTGATGATTGAATATGCTTCAGCTTGAGAATTTTGTTGGTCCTTCATTTTAGTGACATTTTCCTCGTCTATCTTTCGCAGACAAGAGAATTTGTTAGATAAGGTAGTGGAGTAGGTTTTGAAATCTTCAGTAAAATTTGGTATATTAGGTGGATCACGGTCCATCTCACTGTCAGAGAGGCTGTTAGAGCTCCAGTCAAAGGTCTTTTTATGGGGGAGGCAAGGTCTGGGACAAAGGTTGATAGAGTGCAACCAAAATTTTGTGGGTGTCATTAGTTTTCTGTGAGGGAGTTTAGGAAGAGAAGATTTAATATGGGCTAGGTTAATGGTAATGAATTCTCCTTCTTCAATTAAATGAGGGGATAGGTATTTGGAAGGGGATTTAGTATGCATAGGATTAGAGGTTTAAGAAGATGGGAATTTTGGATCAGATGGCAAGCCAGCTGGTTCTGAGAAAGAGAATTTTTGGGGGGAGTAGGCAGTTTGTGCAGGAAAGGTTTGATTAGTAGCATCGTGTTTGCTTGATTCCCCAATGATAAGGTTCTTTTTGGCAGTCCACAACTTAGTTGGGTCTGAAATTTTAGACAAAATTCTAGTAGAGATGGGGAGACAAGAGGTGGTAGGCTTCCCAGTACCCGAATCAATGAGAGTAGGTATATCACTCTTTTTATAGTCCCTATCAAGATGGCCCTAGCGCCTACAGTTCTTGCAATGAGGAACTTTCTCATATTCGATGGATTGCCAGAACCCCATGTCACCATTACCAATCCAGACTCGATAAATAATAGCTTTAAGGAGGTCTAATTCAATACATACCCGAGCACAACTAGGTCTAGAAAGGCCTGTAGTAGAGCCATCAATTTTAAGTGGTGAACCAACCAATTGCGTAATATAAAAGAGGGCTACCTTAGAGAATAAATGTATGGGTAGAAAAGGGAGGGATATCAAAATAGGAGTTAAGGAGCAATCAACATTGGCCTGAAAGTTAGGAGTCCATTTTGATATTTGAAAAGGGTATTTTTGAATATACCATTGGTTACGAAGCCAAAGTCTAAGGAAATCCTCTTCACAATTAAGCTTATTAAGAATATGCTTCTCATCAAGAAAACCAATAGAGAAATCAGTTTTAAGAGAGAAAGAATGAAATGTTTTTCTGATAACCTCCATGGGAGGACGACCAAGAGTGAATGTCCCAACAAAGGAGAATTTGAAAGGGTCAGATAGAGTTATAATATCATTATTAGAAAAAAAACATAGCAGGCTCACATTTGTGCATGCATGGAGTTTTTAAAGATAGGGAAGATGAAGGTTTGCTTTCAAGAAGAGAAGCAAAGGATTTGTTTGCAAAAGGAAGGATAGGTTTAGTAGGATTGGCAGGTAATGAAGGAGGATTCAGTGGGTGGTTGGAGGTGGAAGGGGCTTCTAAAGCCATCATTCCTAGGTGGGAGTAGGGTTAGCAACAACCAGGAGAGAGAAGCTCCAAGAAACTCGAAAGAGGCCAAAACCTAAGAAAACAATACCTCAAGGCTGAAAATATTATTAAATTATTGTGGTTAAAAAATCGGAGACAATCAATTCACGATCATAATACATAAGATAGTTAAGTGAATGACTTAAATTGAGATAATATACAAGTCAGTCAAGTGAATGATTATAATAATAAACATTAACAACTACACCTAACTATTTATTCTATTTAAACTTTCATAAACTCGAGGCTGAAATTTATGTATAAGGTTTGTACTAGTAGAGAAATCACTAGAATTTCATTCACCACATTTAGAGGGTTATAGATACTTCTAGAGTTTGAATTGAATTGCTCAGCTCCAAGTTTCATATGAAATATTAATCCCTATCCTCCAATCTATAATGATCACGGAATCAGACACCATTTTAGCTCGGTGGCCTATCCTCGGAGAATGTCCAAGCCGAGGCTTCCAACAAAACGATGATCGATGGTCTAAAGAAACGATTAGGATGAGCCAAGGGCTCATGGGTAATTGAACTACTGCATATTCTGTGGGCCTACCGTACTACCCCACGTCGAGCAACGGGGGAAACTCCATTCTCATTGACATATGGAATGGAAGCAGGCTTACCCACTATGAGGTCCACCCTTGTCAACCAAGGCTAGAATGATGCAGCATTGCTCACTCAACTTGACCTAGCTGACGAATGCTGAGAGATTGCCTTGGTGAAACTAGCGAGCTATCAGTAACAGCTCGCAGAGAACTATAACAAGAAGGTCAACCCAAGGGCATTTCGAGTTGGGGACTATGTCCTAAGCAAAGTCTTGGGCAGCGCAGTAAAACCATCAGATGGTAAGTTAGGGCCAAACTGGGAAGGACCATTCAAGATATCAAGAGATAATTTGCGAGGAGCCTATCACTTAGAAATGCTGGAAGGCAGAGAGATACCTCGAGCATGGAATGCAGCCAATCTTAAGAGTTATATTTCTAGATTCTTCTTTCGCATTGTACTTATGAGACTGGAAGCTCATTTCCTTATCATTAATAAAAGTTGTCTAGCATTTGCATTCTACGAAGTGTCAGTTAACTAGTATATGAACTTTATAACTCACACACCCTTTCCAAGTGACAGGCACATTAATCATTACACTATAGCATGGAAATCACCCTCCTCAGGTTTTTTAAAAACCTCTTAGCATTGCCCCTGGCAATATATGAAGCCCTACAGGAGATCCTTAGGCTATATGGCCAGTTCAAAATTGGCTGCCAAACAATGTTTGGTTAATAAAATCCTAATCGGATGAAGCATCCAACACTAGGTGTGTCCTCACCAATTGCCACACTTAGTCCTAAGGAAGTGTGACGACACGACCTAAAAGGTAAAGTGGGGAAAAATGGTATTTTATAAGCATACTAGACTGGAGGGACACTTACTCTACAGCACAAACTTACAAATCTAGTCGTCCAAGAAAGGCCTAAGGTTATTAAGCAGAATCTAAGACACGTGGAAAATATAAAACACTTGTTGAGTCGGCAAATTCTCCCAGAGCATAAACTTTATATTACTTCATCACATTTATAACAAATACAACCCATGTTTAGTTGGCGAGCTCGCCCAAAACATCAACATTATATTACTTCATTATAAAATATACATAGTTACTACCGTCAAAATCTTAATGAGGGTGAGGCCTCTGAACAAGATAATCAGCCACTTGGGCTCTTCGACCATCGTCGAGATGGGGAACTAGCTCCACCTCGACTTTATTCGCATCCGACTTCAATAGCTCCCGAGGGATGGCCTTAATAGGGATCCACTGATCATCTCTCCGAAAGGGATTAGGCAGTAGAGTAGAAGGAGAGATCTTGTGACGATAACAAAGCATTGAGTTCCTTAGGACTTGCAGCTCCTTTAGAGCACTCAACCATCCCCTGATGAAGGCGATCTCTTCAAACTCTATTAGCCTCGTCGGAGTATCTAGCCAGCCTTAGTTATAACCATCGGCCCATAATCGTCGAGGTCCTCTCTTAAATAAATGCCTCAAACGAGTGACGTCCCTTTGAAGCCCAGCAGCAATCACATACGATCGTTGGACATCACCTCGGAGCTCTTCCATTTCCCTAGCTGAACTTCTTACGTTTATACCAGCTCACGGAACAGTCGGTGGGGTAGAGCCTCGCAGCACCGGAGGGACATCGCTCGGACCAGTTCCATCTCGTGATGAGGAGGAACCTCGTAATACTGCAGGAGTGATGCTTGGTGCATGCTCCCTAAGTCACGAGACCTCTCTCCTCAAAGCTTCATTCTCTTGCTAAAGAATTTCCCCAACCTGGTTGATCTCAGAGGCATCTAGAATCTTTGCTTTCAGTGTATTCACCACTTCTTGGACTGAGGCACTAACTTCCTCCATCTCTTGGAGCCTGTCTTTCAGTTTAATGATGAGCTCAGTCTTATTTATGAAACGCTTGTTCCTCAATTGAAGTGATTTGTAAATCCTCATAAAGGTATGACGAACTTCAGATGTTACATCAGGACCAAGCATTCTTCCCAATTGAGAAGTGGATGGTATATAATTATCAATCAACTACAAGCAATAAAAGAGCAATAAAAGACTAAAGGAAAAAGTCTTCTCATTTCATTCATACGAAAAAAATTAGGGTACATTGAAGATGCAGAAAGGGGAATTACAAACAAAAATACAATTGTAACTCTAAGGGAAATTTAGCTGGAGATCTCAAGTTTCTCAGAAGAGGTTGGCTGCTTCCCCTTGTCAGCAGCAGTAGGGGAATCACCCTCAGTAGGGACATCATATGTCGCTCGAGAATGAAGGGTAGCAGCAGGAATTGACTGAGAAGAAGAGTCCACACCTTCAATGGCTGGGGCAGGAGCTTCATCCATGACTGGCTTTGGGCCTGGGTCGTGCTCATCAAATAGAGGAGAAATGACATCCACACCAGCACCCAGAAGGGCCTTGTTCCAGACCTTCTTGAACTTCAGACGACTGATATAGCCTATCTGAACCTTAGCATCTTCATATGCAGCGGCCCACCCAAAGTTATATGAGTCTTCCTTGGCGGTGGCTGCCTCAGACTCCTTCTTCTTCATCTCCTCGATCAGCACTTTGTTATCCTCCACTACTGCCAGCTTGCTCGATCAGAACAAATCATAGGCATGTCGTAGTTCATTCAGCTCTTTGACCGCTACCTCCTTATCTTGATTGGCATTAGCAAGAGCTAGTACGAACGGCAGCTCTTTGATCGCTGCCTCCTTATCTTGAGTAGCATCAACGGACTTCAAACCAGCCTCGAGCTCTGTACCCCTCAACCTCAAGGAAATATTCTGCTTCTCCAGCTCACCATTCTGATTCACCGGCTCATCGTGAGAGTGATGGAGCACGGAAAAGTCGGCCACAAACTGCAAATGGAAGAAGATATTAGAAGAATGAAATACCAGAATTTGTCAAATGGTAGAAAAGAAAAATGGTCTTACAAAGGCTAGTCTGACTAGCTTGCAAGGCTAACTAATCAGACCTTATCGTCCTTTGGAAATCTATAGGAAGGACTGCCCTCTCAAGCAGCGCAGGGGACAGTTGAGGGAAAATGGCAACTGAGGCCCCCTCTGGCAGCGCGAACACAAGCACAAAGGCCTGCCCAGTCTTCGTCCTCACTTCCATTCTCCTCCTCTTTTTCCTTCTCCCTCTACATTTTCCTCTTCTTCTTTTAAACCTTCTTTCTCTCCTCTTCCCTTTTTCTCTCTCTCTCTCTCTCACCTTCTCTTCTTCTTTTCTCTTCTTCTCCTGCTCCTGAGCAGCAGACCCGGAACCAGTAGCAACAGCCCCAGTGCTGGACTTCTGCTTCTTCGTCGTCTGAGCGAGAAGTACATGATCATCATCATCATCATCTCGGATTAAATTTTTCCTTGGAGGAACCATTTCCTCGCTAGAGCTGCTGGACATGATTGAAGGCTCTTGGGCTTCAGAAGCCTCTTCTGAGCTGGAAGAACTGTCACCACTGGAGCTCTCCTAGCCAAAATTACCTTCAGCACCTCCTCTGATATTGCTCCCAGAACTGCTCTCCCCTCGTCCAACTGAATGGGATCGGCAGCAGCTTCTTTAGAAGTATCGAACTCAGGAATGTTATCCACAGGCCTCGCGATAAAGTTGGACCCAATATTCTTGTACTCGAGCAGGAAAGTGGCAGACCGGGGATATTCACCTTCAGCTAAGGGCTCCCTGATATTCCAAGCTTTGATAAACTCTGAAAGCCGAACCTCGCTGAGGGCAGGCTCTAAGTTCTTCGACCTCGCTGAAGAAAAATTAAGGAGGAGCCATAAAGGTCACACATTAATAAGGAAATGGAAAGAACAGAGCAAAGACTACCTATATATTCTTCCCCATAAAAGGGAATAGTAAACCTATCAGACCTCGACCCCTCAGTCTGGGGGGAGAACTACCAATTTTTAGTAAGAAAGCCATCTTGCCAGTAGTCCTTGTGGGAATCAGGTAGGTTTACTACCAATACCCTGTCGGAACTCCTGGCTTTGAGATAGAGAACACCAGAACTAGTTCGAGAAAAGGAATAACAAAAGCAAACTTCGGCGAGCCCTAATTTGGTGCCATAAAGTTGATTTATTCTATGGACACCATTGATTATCGTCCACACATTGGGCGAACACTGTGCAGGAACAATGTTAAAATAACCAAAGAAGTGCAAGAATAAATTGTTTGGAGGAAAAGTAAGCCCCCTTGGGAAAGTAACAAAACGTGGATCCAATGGGCACCCTCTATCTCTCTAACATTTTTAGGGGGAGAGGCACACTCAATCTCTACCCACTCTGGGATATTGTAGAACTACCTAAACTCGGACACTTATCTATTACCCATCTTTTCCATTTGTAAACCCTAAAACTACAAATTCAAAGAAAGCACAGATAAAGAGCAAAAGAGACTTACGAGATGAGAGCTTGACTTAGACAATGCAAGAACACAAGTCCGAACGACGAGGGAGATCGAAAGCAACAAAATGAAGACCTGTAGAAGAGGGCACAAATTGCTAAAACTCGCAAAAGGTTAGCAGAAGATGGACGAACATTGAGAAGCTTGAAACACCAACTATGAAACGTTGCCTAAAAAGACTTTTTAAATGTTGTTAATCATCGCGCATAAGACACAAAGTAACTACCGCCTAATTCAGTCCTAAAACTTTGGAAAGAGTTTCACGATAGGCAAGAGAACCATTATGGCTAATCATTTAAATTTATTGAGCCCAAAATTGTAGCCCAACAAATTTAAGGTCAATTGTGGGTACCCAAATTTGGCGATACGGGCTTGGACAAGTAGCCCAATTAAAACGGCCCAAAGTCCAAGCCCTCCGCAACTTAACATTAATCCAGTTGTAACTTAGTCTTGTCCCATGTTCTCAAATAGAGATACTCTAGGAGAAGGTGGTAAACGTGGGGGAGTCCAACATTCCCACTCCCCGAAGAAATATATTTATATAATATACCCTAGGTCTGGGGCAAAGTACATGCACTATATTCTCTTAAAACACTCCCCGGAGTATATAGAAATAATACTGACTGCACCACCGTGGATGTAGGCATTCTTGCTGAACCACGTACATCTCCTGTTGTGTGATTGGCATTTTATGTTTCTTATTGTGATTGGTGATTGCGCTTCTCTTATCTATTTGTGTTGAAAAATAATTGTCACCACACGTATATATAAAATTCTTATAAAAGGGGTTGGTATCTAAAAGCCCCTAATTCTTAATCAATATGATGACAATCTTATATAAATAACATAAACAACTTTGAGATAATGGTTGTTTCATAGACATTAAACTCATGATAGAGTTCCCCCAGCAAGCATTGTTTATCCTGGAGCGATCCCAGAGAAGCCCCGACATGTAGCCCACCATTTATTATAAAATAAATTTACAAACTAACACAGATTTTATTATTTGTGAAGATGATTTTATGATTTCAATGAAATAGAGTACTCTTCTATCAAATGTATTGTCCACCTTCTCCTTACAAACTAACAATGCTTACATTATTCGTGAAAATCTTAACTCTTTAGGCAAAGAAAAGCATTGTAATATATAATGAAATTTTTGTGGTGATAACCACAAGTTCCTACATGACATAATCACACAATTTTCTCAATTAAATATATTTGTCATCAATTTTTAATAGTCATACAAGACTTCAAAACAAATTTTAAAAAAAATATTTTAACCTTTTTATTAAATGTGTTCCCAAGGAACATATAGAACATCAATATGATTCATGTATTGGTCGCGCGTACAACACACGTGTGCACTAATCATCCATATATGAAAACATATACACACACACACACACACTATGTATTCACACGCACAACCAACATGATTACCTATAATGTTAAGATGTCCAAGAGTAATGTAATCATTGTTTGATAACAGAGTAAGATTCAACAAGTCGTCCATAAACTAAACTCATTTTACTTGATTTCAACAAAAACAAATAAGCCAAAAGTAAAGATGATTTTATCATGCGAACTATATATACGATTTTGTCATGTGATCACAACAATAAACTAGCCAAAACCAAATAAAACCTTTCACATTCTTCTTTTTTGTAATATGATCAAGAAAATCAACTCATTTAATTGAGGTTTACATTACGCAAAAAAACAACGGACCAATGCCTTGGTGATCCACACACTCCTAGAGGACAACCGATGAAATAGAAGATTGCTTTTAATGAAGGTATACATTTAGGGACTAAAATAACAATATGATACCTTGAAAAATAGTGTTGATACTTCAAAGCTCTAAATCATAGAATATAAGCGTAACTGAAATCAATGAACTCGTTTTAAAGTTCATTGATTGCATGAGCTCGATATCATGCCTTGCCAATCAACTCCTTCATATAATCAAGATAATAAAGTTAGGTAAAGTCTTTAGCACATTTAAATAATGAGGGAAATAAAATGGTATTAAAGAACATTCGACCCTTATTTTAATAAATTTAGATGGATCTTTCAGTAGATATCTCATGAACTTCGATACACAAAAACAACATACAACTTTTCCTCGTTGTTTTGGGCCCAAAGAATAAAAAAATTATTATAACATCTCGTCCGAATTTATGGATTACCCATAGTCAATCCGGTCCGACCCGAGCATTAGGTGTGAAGTTCGATGAAACAACCTATATAATGTTACTAGTCCAGTTTTATATTAATTAGCTTTTAGGTCATTTAGCATGCAATTCCAGTTTCAAACTAACTACGTGAGGGACCCATGGGGAGCACCCCGAAGTCCAAGAATACATAACCACTAACGAAAAATAAAGAAAGTACCTACCTATATAACGCTATTAAAAAACAAAGCCGCATACTTAATGCGGTGTAGAATAAAGAAAGTACCTACCTAACAAAGGGAGGGTATGAGCTGATGCTCATTGAAAAATATACAAATGCAGTGTAGAATCGAACAAAATCTAATACGTTATGCCTACATGCACATGCACCTACCATGTATATATATGTACATATACATACGTATACTTAATGCATGAAATAATAATACTTTCGAAAACCTTTTTTATCCAGATTAATTTACCTTAATCTTATAAAAGACTTCATTTTTTCCTCATCTTAGCAATTCCCGCGTTATTTAACACACGCGGTTCAATACTTGAAACCACTACACTTGACTTGACCGAAATCGCCCTTTTTATTTTATCCAATGCACATTAGTATTTTTATTGAAAATCACTATTTTAACACACGCATTCACCGTGTTAGAAAATACTAATTTACCCTTTGAAAACCTTTTATGACACATTTTTGTGTTAATTATGGGTTTAACCGCTTAGATTTCTTAACCACCCATTTACCCACTTACTTTACCTTTTCCTTACCTTATGGACATTAAACAACTACACATTTACTTGTCCATTTTAACCTTAGTTGGAACATCTATTGATTCATTCAAGTTAGATTGTATTAACACATTTCACCACACAACACATTTCATGACATGTTTGTGACACCCCGACTAATTAAATACTGGGTAGCTACTCCTTTATTCAAATTAATACAAAATGTCAAGTTGGTTCAGTTCATAGCATCACTGTCGAAAAACGTTTTGATAATTACTAGCCACCTAATATTTAAAAAGTGAGTTGTCAATTTTAATTAAATCCGATTAACATACAATCCATTTAAATTACGAAATACTAATACCACAACCACAACACAGTCACAATAAAATAATAATAAAATGACAATGAATGTGGAGGAATACACCTCTAATAACCCAAATACTGAATACAATCACACACAATGGAGGCGAACATAGTTCACATCACATGGGTCATGCACATACCTACGCTCCCATGATCAGCAGACTTATGAACTCCGCAATAAGTCCTTCTCTGACTTATGTCCTCGAGGTACCAATCTAAATTCCCCCGTAGGCACACAAAGATTAGATGGCCCTGATCGTACGCCAACCTCCCATGATAGCAAGTACGGTAGGTATGTTATACATAGATAACCACATATACTAAGCATTCACACATCTTAAATATCTTATAATATCAATAGAGGTATATTTTACATTCACATACCGTCATTAAATGTTAAACAATTTACAATTCTCGAATAATATTCATTAAAAGTGGTCAACCCCTCTCACGTCGTAATTTTAGGTACTTATTACCTAACCCATAAATGCCATCCGGTTTACTACAAAATTCTAAGTTTTAATCCTCAACATACTCCTATCTCACAACTATACCCACTAGCCGATAAGGGAAGGTTAACACTCGATTAAAATAAGTCTACTGGAGGCTCGAAATAAAATCAGGCCTAAAAGGCCATTCTGTCAACTCGTTAGAAATCTCGTTCGAACGAGGTCGTTCGAACGAGTGTCGTTCAAACGAATGGATTCGAACGAACTACCAACTCGTTAGAAGGAGTACTGTCATCTCATTAGAATCTTGTTCGAATGAGGTCGTTCGAACGACCTGGGCAGGTCTTCTAACGAGATGGCAGAAAACGCCTAGAAATTTCCCAACTCGTTTTTCTTCATATTTATCTTCTCTAAATACATCTTAAGATCACCCAAATTACGTTTTAATGTTTGTAAACTATTTTAAGTCATCCTAGATCGTTCCTTAACATATTTTTGGGGGGTCAAATCTTACTAATCAACATGTAAAAATCATAAATCCCCAATTCTTGCCCCAAACCCTATGAACATGAACCCATAATTTAATTGACTACAAAGACTCCTTATAAATCCATTTCCAAATCATCAAAAGTTATGTTTTTTTATTGAATTCATCCATGAGTATTCTACATGCAAGTCCTATCCCAAAATCATAAGTTTCACAATAATCCCATTGGTTTCCATCAAAACTTTCAAGGTGAATATAGTTTCAACACTAAACATGGAAGAAATATTCATTGAACTTAATAACATAAAATCACTTGACTTAAATCCGATGTTCTAGTTCGTTGTTGATGATCAAGGTTTGCTTTCCCTCTTCTTTTCGGTCACAAATCCTTTCCAATTTCTGGTGATGGGAGATAGTTTAGTTTGGAACCTCCTTTACCCTCTTTCTAACTTCTCTCGAAACTCCCGTAGCCCACTCTCTTGCCTTTTGCTGGTAATGGCCTTAGTGGCCTCTTTAAAATTATAAAAATAAACTCTAAAATTCGTGGGTTTTAATTCCTCAATATTTAAAATTATCAAAATACCCTTCTAGGTTGCCGGTTTGGCCTAAAAGTGCCCCGGGACCCAAACTAAACCCCCGGCTAGTGTTTTCTGACTATTTCGACCCTTCTGTACGCGTCGGCACACTCAAAATGATCATTCGGTTGATAAAAATATAATTTGCTTTTTAATTTAAATAAATTCATTCCTGACGCGACTGACACGCGCGTTCCAATTAAATTTTCCAAATTGTCGTATTTCGGCCTCTTGACAATTTAAATATTTTCAATACCATATATACTAAGAAATATTCAATTTTATCATCACAATCAAATACCAACTCACATCTCGTTAGTATTTATATTCGGATTAATTTCTAATTAATTCTCAATTAACTTAATTAATCCCTTAAATAAAAATCAATAAAATTACGAGGTCTTACATACTCCCCCCTAATAACAGAATTTCGTCCCGAAATTCAGAACTAATGAATACCTGGTAAAAATAGCTCTGGATAACGTTCGCGCATCTCATCCTCGTGCCCCCATGTGGACTCCTCGGCATTATGATGACGCCACTGCACGCGTACTAATGGTACTATCTTCGACCTCAGTTTCCTCTCGTTGTTGTCCAGAATAGCAATCGGCCCCTCCTCGTAGGAACTATCGGGTTGAAGATCGATGTCCTCTATAGAAATGTGACCATGGGCCAAGTCGTCCCTAATATATTTCCTTAGCGAGGAAATATGGAATACGTCATGAATCCTATGCAAGTGCTCCGATAACCCAAGTCTATACGCGACTGGCCCAATCCTCTCGATGATAGGAAATGGCCCCACATATCTTGGTGCCAGTCTCCCCTTTTTCCCAAAATGCATAATCCCCTTCATAGGAGATACTCTGAGTAACACCTGGTCCCCAACCTTGAATTCTCCGAAGAACCTCTTGGCATCAGCATAGCTCTTCTGTCGGTCCTGAGCTACCCGAATACGGATCCGTATAATCTCTATCCTTGTTGAAGTGTCCTGAATCACTTTCAGCCCAAGGAGTTTGTTATCCCCCACCTCTAACCAACATGCTGGGGAGGGACAAGGTCTACTATACAACGCCTCGAATGGATCCATGCCAATGGTGAACTGGTAGGAGTTATTATAAGAAAACTCCACTAGTGGAAGGTACTGCTCCCAACCACCTCCAAAGTCTAGGATGCACATACGCAACATGTCCTCCAACATCTGATTTGTTCGCTCTGTTTGCCCATCGGTCTACAGGTGATACGTCGTACTCAGCCGCAGCTCCATACCCATTGCCTCCTGGAAACTCTCCCAAAATCGTGAAACATATATCTTGTCTCGGTCAGACACGATATTTAGAGGCACCCCGTGAAGTCTCACTATCTTCGCAATGAAAATCTGGGCATACTGTCCCGTAGTGCACTCTATCCTCATGGGTAGAAAATGAGCAACCTTGGTTAACCTATCCACAATTACCCATATAGAGTCATGACCCCTCTATGACGTAGATAACCCCGTGATAAAGTCCATGGATATGCTCTCCCATATCCACATCGGAACCTCTAACGGTTGTAGAAGTCCTGTCGGTTTCTGATGGTCCTCCTTTACTAGCTGACAAGTGGCGCATTTAGAAACGAAACATGGCAATATCTTTCTTCATCCCGCTCCACCAATACTTTCGTCTCATGTCTTGGTACATCTTATCCCCACCAGGGTGTACCATGAATCGCGTGTCGTGCGACTCTGCCATTACCTCGTGTCGCAAGCCTTCCCGTTTCAGAACGACCAGTCTCCCATTGAAGCGTAATCCCCTATCGAAACTAACGGTATAGGACTCGGCTCCCTCTGCTAGTAATCAAACTATTTGCTCCTGACAAAACGAGTCTTTTGCCTGGGCCTTTATCACTCTCGTAACAATCTGAGGTGTAACAGTCATCACAGATATGAATGATTGGGACACTGCATCCTGGTGTCCCAACTCCTTCCACTTAGCTTTCCACACCTCGGCCACCTCATCTACTGGCCTACGTCTCAACGCGCCTGCTACCACGTTAGACTTCCCTGGGTGATATTGGATATCAAACTGATAATCCTTCAAAAACTCAAGCCAATGACATTGACGCATATTCAGTTCCTTCTGCGTGAAGAGGTATTGTAGAGACTTGTGGTCTGTGAATAATCAAAATTTCTCCCCCAGGAGATAGTGTCTCCAAATTTGAAGAGCGAATAGGACTGCCGCTAACTCCAATTCGTGGGTGGGGTAATTCTTCTCGTGAGGCTTAAGCTTACGGGAAGCATAAGCTATAGCCTGACTCTCCTGTTGCAGTACACCTCCAAGTCCTTGTAAGGATGCATCGGTGTAGACTAGATACTCAACTCCCAATCTTGGAAATGCTAACACAGGCACTGAGGTAAACTTGTCCTTCAACTCATCGAATGCCAACTGACAGGCATCGCTCCAGATGAATGGCACACCTTTGCGAGTCAGATGTGTCAAACGACCCGCTATCTTTGAGAAACCCTAAATAAATCTCCTGTAGTATCCTTCCAAGCCCAAGAAACTACGAATCTCAGTCGGTGTCGTGGGCTGTCCCCACTCCCTCACTGTCGATACCTTTCCCGGATCAACTGATATCCCTTTGTCTGAAATGATATGCCCCAAAAACTGTACCTCCTTCAGCCAAAACCCACATTTCTCGTACTTTCCATAAAGCTCGTTCTGACGCAGCGTCTGTAAAACCTGCCTCAAATGTTTAGCGTGTTCCTCGTCTGTCTGGGAGTAAACTAGAATGTCATCAATGAAGACAATGATGAACTGGTCTAGGAACTCTCTGAATACCCTATTCATCAAATCTATAAACACGGCTAGAGCATTGATCAAGCCAAAAGGCATAACCCAAAATTCATAGGAACCATATCTCGTCAAGAAAGCTGTCTTCGAGACGTCCTATTCCCTGATACGCAACTGATGGTATCCCGATCGCAAGTCAATCTTTGAGAAGAAGGAAGCGCCTCTCAACTGGTCGAATAAGTCATAGATTCGGGGAAACGGATACTTATTCCGTATCGTGACTTTATTCAACTCCTGGTAATCTACACACAATCTCAACGATCCATCCCTCTTCTTTAAGAACAACAAGGGGCACCCCACGGCGAAGTACTCCTTCGAATAAACCCCTGTCCCAAAAACTGCTCTATCTGATCCCTTATCTCTCTCATCTCCGCTGGAGCCATACGGTAGGGTACGTGGGCAATTGGCCGAGTGTCTGGCGTCAAATCAATAACAAAATCTATCTCTCTACTAGGAGGTAATCCAGGTATATCCTATAATACATCAGCAAACTCTCTAACAACTGGAATCGAATCGAGTGGTAATACCACTTCCTTAGATGTCTCCTCCTTTATATAGTACAAGTGAGTGGACGATCCTCTCTCAGGGTGAGGCATCGCCACTAAAAACATCTCCTGCTCGGGTATGGAAAAAATGATACTACTACTGAAACAATCAATCATGGATCGGTACGTAACTAGCCAATCCATACCAACAATCGCATCGTACTCAGTCATCTCTAATACTAACATATCAGCAGGTAAGGTAAATATCCCTATCTCTATACCCACACCTCTACAAATAAAAGAAATCACAGAACCCCTACTCAACGGTGAATCTACGCAAGTAATCGTACTCTCTGCAGTGTCTAACAACACCAAAGTGCATACAAATCTCGTGGCAATGAAATAGTGTGTGGCCCCGTATCAAATAAAATATGCCTCATAGTCCCCTGAATAGAGAACATACCCTCAATAATAGGTGGATCATGTGGGACTGTGGCCTGCTGGAGCTGGTAAACTCGTCCGTACTGGAGCTGTCCCTGCTGGACTGGGACTGGGGGGATGGGTGGTAAAGCTGGCATCTGTGGTGGTGCTGGGAGGGCGGCGAGAAATATAGGTTTCTGGGGCTCGTGTCGAGCACCCTGGTGCTGTGGGGCCCTACCCCTATCAGGACACTCCTGGCTCTTGTGGCCAATTTTTCCACAAGTGAAACATTTCCCCTAAAACTTTCCCCCTCTCAGACCCTGCTTCCCACGACCCTGATGGCCATTGCCATTCCTCCCCTGGTCGTGCTAGCCCTAATGAAACTGCTGTTGTTGACCATGCTGTCCTTGCTGACCCTGCTGGCCGTGCTGACCCTGCTGGCCCTGACGAAAACCTCCTTGACATTCCTGAATCCCCCAGATCTAAACCTCTTAAAATCCCCTGCTGGGAACCCTGATCACCCTGCCTGTACTGACCCTGAGCAGATTGTGCCCCACTTGCACCATTCCCCCTGTCCTGCCCTGATGGTTGGACTCTCCTTATCTCTTACCCTCTGACAAGTGGAAGCAGTGGTCCTGGCAGATAAGCAGTGCTGCATTAACCACATCAGAATAAGTGGCCAACGAGAGATTACCCAATAAGTGCTGACGGATCCTCCAGGTCAACCGATCCATGAACTTCTGAATCTTTTTCTCCTCGATCGGAATCTCATCGAGAATGATGTTCAAGAGATTAGTGAATTCGTCCTCATACTCGGCCATGGTCTTCCCCTCCTACTTGAGGTTCATTAACTTCCTTCTCATTTCGGTGTGAATGGCTGATGGAAAATACTTACGGTCGAACCGCACCCAAAACTCCTGTATAGAAAGGACATCTCTATCCTCAGGGGTGGTGATGGACTCCAACCACTGCAACGCTGATCCTACTAGCTTAAAAGTAGCCAGTATCTATTTCTGTACCTCCGTGAACTCGTACATCCTCAGGTGCCTTTGGATGTCCTTCTTCCACTGACTCGACACAACGACATCGGAGCTACCTACAAACTCCGGAGGGTGTGCTTTCTGAAAAGCATCACGAACACATTCCCAAGCATACGGGAATGCATGAGCCTGTACTGGCGCTACTACCGACGCCTGAGGCGGTGCCTGCTGCACAACTGCTAGGGCAGCATTTACCGCTTGGGCTATAATAGCGGCAACCTCTGCGGCATTCAAGGATCCCTGGACTGGTGTAGGTTGTGGCTCGGGTTGAGCATCCCTGGGAACTCGTGGTGCACGTCGTGGAGGCATCTGAAATGAGAGTAAAAATCTTATAAGTTCGCAGTTATTATCTCAAAATAGCTGAAGAGCGAAACATATACAAAAGAATACAACAATCCTAAAATATAGGGCTCTATATCAAAGAACGCTTAGCGGAAACATAATAAGCCGTATAGATCCTAAGGACACTAGAACCTGATGCTCTGATATCACCTGTGACACCCCGACTAATTAAATACAGGGTAGCTACTCCTTTATTCAAATTAATACAAAATGTCAAGTTGGTTCAGTTTATAGCATCACTATCGAAAAACGTTTTGATTATTACTAGCCACCTAATATTTAAAAAGTGAGTTGTCAATTTAATTAAATCCTATTAACATACAATCCATTTAAATTACGAAATAATAATACCACAACCACAACACAGTCACAATAAAATAATAATAGAATGACAATGAATCTGGAGGAATACACCTCTAATAACCCAAATACTGAATACAAGTAAATACAAAGTCTGAATCACAAATTAATTACAACCCAAAATCTGAAATAAAACTGAGTAAGTAGGATGTCTCTAAAAGAAAAGGGGCAACATGCCTGTAATACCCCGTAATTTTAAATGACTTTTAAAATGGGTTATATTTTAAATTAATGGATTAATTATATTTTATTATTAATTAATTCATTCGGGTTTTATCCGGAAGGTGGATATTAAAATGGATGATTCTGAATATTACTTAAAGATATTTAGGTAATATATGAATGTGATGTCATTGATATGACTGTATGAGGTAAATTCGGTAATTTATATTTTTAGTCAGACGCGGTATGGGACGTGTCGGGACTAGTTTATTAAATTAAAAAGGAAATTTATTTTCTATCGATCTAATAGTCATTTCGACTGCCTTGTTGCGTCCGGAAGGTTCGAAATAGTCAGAAAAGTCTATTTGGATGTTAATTTTGAGTCTCGGGTCATTTGGGAATGAATAGACAACCCGAAAGGGCATTTTGGTCATTTTTCTAGGGGGATGAATAGTGATTTAGGATTTGGAACTATTATAAGTATTGGTAGATTAAGTGTATGGGGGTTATTCATCTCCTCTTCATAAATAAGAGCAGCCATCTTCCAAGAGAGAGTGTAAGAGTGCTTGGGAAGGGAAAAGCCAACTTGGGAAGGAGAAGAACAAGAACCAAGGTTCACCACCACCAACCACCACCGGAGTTTGACCGGAGAAGGGACAACCAACTGAGATATACTACATCAAAGGATCAGACCTTCATTAAAGGAAAGTTTTTGATAATGGCAATTTAAGTTTGTATATTGTACATGTTAGAATAGTATGAGAAGAGAAGATTATTCATGTTTGGAAGAAATAATGGAGTATTAAATGGATTTCTGGAAAACTGAAATGATATAGGAATTTAACTCATGTTTTAGGATGATAATAACCCACGAAATAGTCATGAATCTGTTGAAGATATTATGAAAACCATTGATGTGTTCTTGAAGATGATATATTGATAATTTCTGGAAATAAGGAGATAAACATGCTTTTTAATCCAATCCCTTGATGATTCTAGGATGTTTAGTGTACTGGAAATCGTTCATATATGTTGGTATATCATGTAGTAATGATAATAACTCATTTTGGAGGTTAATATGAAGGTTTGAATGAGTAAAAATAGTGAAACCCGTAGTTGCTGAAATGCAGAAAAACCAGGCTTGGACCTGAGTGATCGATCGATCGACCCCTACCTTCGATCGATCGACCTCCCCAGATTATGTAAAGTTGTTTCTTTTTAAATGTTTATTCTTATCCCAAACCTTTTGTGGATCTTTGGTGATTATTATTTGGAGATTATGGGACCTAGAAACTATCAGTAAACCCTTGATAAGATTTGAATTAATTTGATTTGGATTCGAGTGATTTAAATGATGAAAATTATATTGAATGGAATTTCGGTTGCTAGATTCATTTGTTAAATTCCAAATGGGGATGTATGAGGATTTAAGATAGGACCAGTAGGGGTGATTGAATATAACACCTGGGTGTCCTTAAGTTTACAAGAGGGTTTAATCCTAAGAGAAAGATTATGTGTTTATAAGAGATTTGAAACTATCGATTGTAACCTTAAATTAAAAGGATAACTAAACTCGTAGTAGTTCGGGAGAAATAATGTTATGGACCAGTAGGATATTAGTGAATTCTTACTGAATATAAGATGAGGAAAATCCTATTTGAATCTTGTGAGATGGGAGTTTAGAACACATTTGATTGAAAGAGGGTATGAGGTTATCCCGATCGCATAGTTAAAGTTTTCGAACCTCCTCGATCGACACAATTAAGTAGTAGTGTATTGGAGGGGTTCCTTGTTTGGATTTCGCTTTTCGAGACGCTCCGCACATGAACCTTAACGACGTCGGGAGTGGAGAGATGTTATAGGATGCAAGGATAATTAAACTATGAAGTAAAGATATGGTAGTTTATTACGTGGAATTTTAAAAGAGATATAAGGCTGCGTATGGGAAAAATCTTTGGGTAGTGATAATTACCTTATTGATATTATATTATAGGTATGATAATACCTATTTGATTGATTGATGATTTATGTGTATGGCATACCTAGCTTACTTGCTATCGGTGGGAGGTTTGCGCGTGAGGGCAGTCATATCCTGATGAATCCATGGGATATTTGATTTGTCGCTCGAGAACATAGGTCTATGAAAGACTTATCGGGGAGTTGATAAGTCCGCTGACTGTGGGTACGTAGGTATGTGCGTGACCCATGGATACGAGAACTATGTTCTTCTCCAATTTGTTTGTTGTTGGTTGTGGTTCGTGGAATCTTACCGAACCTTTAGTCCCCTATTCGGCGACCTGCGATGATGGGACGTGATAGCAGAGTAATGCATTGCACCGCAGCTGTGACTCGGGGTGCCGTATTATATATGAATATATATATAATGGATTAAATGATTGAATGGATATATTGTGGTTAAATCTATCTATGGTGATAATTGTAGATAACGGTGAACAGAGAATGATAATGGAATTAAGTTAATGAATGTTTATGCTTATAGAATTGAAAAGCTTAACTCATGTTAATGAGAAACGATTCATATTGATGAGTAATGATTCAGGTTAATGAGAAACTAATCATGTAAAGAAGAGATGTAAATGAATAATAATGTGATGTATGGTATGGGACATACGAGGATTATGATATGGGAATGGAATTATAATATGGAGACTAGAAAAGAGGAACCATTAACTAGGAGGTTAATAGGAAACGTTAAGTGTGCACTTTAGTTGAGAGGTGAGAATTGCAAGTGAGAGTTGGATCTAACATGTACATAATAAATGCTTTATTGCACTTGTTAAATACTTGCTATTTTAAAAATCATCTACACATTCGGGCTCTGACCCGTTTCCTTGCATATTTTCTTTTCTATTGTATCTCTATATTAGATGTCCAGCAACAGGGACACAATCCTTAGTTGATATTGACGAGCTATGGAGCTATGGAGTATTGCTTAGATGCTTATCTTCATTTGATTCACAGTATTCTCTTAGTAGGGCATGTCACCCAAAGGATTCAGCTATCTCTTTTCTATCGGGGTCAAATACTATTGTATCCATGTCTTTTTAATACATTTGATATTGTTGGGATTATTGTAATGGATTTATATTATTTGGGAATGTTTATTCCAATTGCATTTAAATTCTTTTGTGTTATCTACTTGGTTATCAATGTTGTAGAATAAAATGTGTTGTGTTATTCTTAAACTGGAAATGGTTTTGTTGAAATTTAAATTTGGAAAGTTTTTAACACCAGCTTAATTGGGTATTAGGTGAGTTGTAAATATTTTCGACAGTGATGCTAAGAATGAGCCAACTGTATATTCTGTTTTAATTTGGTATGGAACTGGCCACCCGGTATTTAATTAGGCGGGGTGTTACAATGCCCTACAGATGAGTAAAATAGAGTCAAGGTAGAAAGTGGAGGCGTATACTATCGAGGTCCTGTAACTTCCACAGCATCTACAGCACATCACTGGAATGGAACTCCTACACTTGGTGTCCATGTGGCTGGGCACCTAAAATGTTTTTACAAGAAAATAGATTTGAAAGCAAACGACTCAAAGCCCGATCGTGAAAACAGTTTAAAATACAGCAAGTGTTTAATATTATCAAATAGTGAATATAAAATACATGATAGTGCGTGCACTCACATGAGTCCCTCACCTCTCAACTAAGTGTGCACTCCTACGTACCCATACCAATTATCGTTATTCCTCTAACTAACTAGTCTAATACAATATCTGAGTTTACTATACTATTCGTAGTTTAAATTATCGGCATTTGAATATAAACATAGTGTTTTACCTTCATTCCTTAGAATTAGTCACAATAATTACTAAGATTTTTCCCATTTTTAACTCTACAAAAGATGTTACATTAATTCGCATTTGTACTTATATACACAATTCATTTCAGTATTTTGGTATATCAATCTCATCATAATATACAAAAATGGCACCCCTAGACTAAGCTGCGATGCACACATACTCTGCTATCAAAGCCCGGTACATCACGTACATAAGGGTCACATATTTCGAATCACTCAGGAACCGTTTTGATAAGTAACAATCAGACACAATGGAGGCGAACATCGTTCACATCACATGGGTCACGCACATACCTACGCTCCCGTGATCAGCAAACTTATTAACTCTGTAATAAGTCCTTCTCTGACCTATGTCCTCGAGGTATCAATCTAAATCCCCCCGTAGGCACACAAAGATTAGATGGCCCTGATTGTACGCCAACCTCTCGTGATAGCAAGTATGGTAGGTATATTATACACAGATAACCACATATACTAAGCATTCACACATCTTATATATCTTATAATATCAATAGAGGTATATTTTACATTCACATACCGTCATTAAATGTTATACAATTTTCAATTCCCAAATAATATACATTAAAAGTTGTCAACCCCTCTCACGTCGTAATTTTAGGTACTTATTCCCTAACCCATAAATGTCATCCAGTTTACTACAAAATTCTAAGTTTTAATCCTCAACATACTCCTATCTCACAACTATACCCACTAGTCGACAAGGGAAGGTTAACACTCGATTAAAATAAGTCTATTGGAGGCTCGAAATAAAATCAGGCCTAAAAGGCCATTCTGTCAAGTCGTTAGAAATCTCGTTCGAACGAGGTCGTTCGAACGAATGGCTTCAAATGAACTACCAACTCATTAGAAGGAGTACTGTCATCTTGTTAGAAGCTCGTTCGAACGAGGTCGTTCGAACGACCTGGGCAGGTCTTCTAACGAGATGGCAGAAAATGCCCGGAAATTTCCCAACTCATTTTTCTTCATCTTTCTCTTCTCTAAATACATCTTAAGATCACCCAAATTACGTTTTAATGTTTGTAAACAATTTTAAGTCATCCTAGATCGTTCCTTAACATATTTTTTTGGGGTCAAATCTTACTAATCAACATGTAAAAATCATAAATTCCCAATTCTTGCCCCCAAACCCTATGAACATGAACCCATAATTTAATTGACTACAAAGACTCCTTATAAATCCATTTCCAAATCATCAAAAGTTATGTTTTGTTTATTGAATTCGTCCATGAGTATTCTACATGCAATTCCTATCCCAAAATCATAAGTTTCACAGTAATCCCATTGGTTTCCATCAAAACTTTCATGGTAAATATAGTTTCAACACTAAACATGGAAGAAATATTCATTGAACTTAATAACATCAAATCACTTGCCTTAAATCCGATGTTTTGGTTCGTTGTTGATGATCAAGGTTGGCTTTCCCTCTTCTTTCCGTTCACAAATCCTTTACAATTTCTGGTGATGGGATATAGTTTGGTTTGGAACCTCCTTTACCCTCTTTCTAACTTCTCTCGAAACTCCCGTAGCCCACTCTCTTTCCTTTTGCAGGTAATGGCCTTAGTGGCCTCTTTAAAATTATAAAAATAAACTCTAAAATTCGTGGGTTTTAATTCCTCAATATTTAAAATTATCAAAATACCCTTCTAGGTTGCCGGTTTGGCCTAAAAGTGCCCCGGGACCCAAACTAAACCCTCGGCTAGTGTTTTCTGATTATTTTGACCCTTCCGGACGCGTCGGCGCACTCAAAATGATCATTCGGTTGATTAAAATATAATTTACATTTTAATTTAAATAAATTCATTCCTGACGCGACTAACACGGCGTTCCAATTAAATTTCCCAAATTATCGTATTTCTACCTCTTGACAATTTAAATATTTTCAATACCATATATACTCAGAAATATTCAATTTTATCATCACAATCAAATACCAACTCACATCTCGTTAGTATTTATATCAGGATTAATTTCCAATTAATTCTCAATTAACTTAATTAATCCCTTAAATAAAAATCAATAAAATTACGGGGTATTATAATGTTCCCTATTCCTTTACCTTTTCTCGAAATCTTTTTAATACCTCATACTTCAACGGGCTCCACATCGCCGGTTATACACACCATATGCTCTCGCCAGTTATTTCTGGTCTTTTACCCCAGGGCTCCGGGCCCTCCTTAATTTTTTCGGTGTCATTCGAGGTCCTTTTAATGTGTTTTAATATTTTGCAAATGTCCACATTATCCTACTTTTCCTTTTACCCGGCCGAAGACAAAACCCGAGGTTTCACTCCCAACTTGTGTTACACTTTGAAATTTAATATTTCATGTCCTTTACACTTTAACCTTGATTTTATTCCAAAAATTATATTCATTTCGGACCAATTTATGTAACACCTTTTTTCAATATTTTTATTTCATAAAAAGGTTCCACTTTAAGTAAAACTACCATTTTACCCATTTGTTTCCAAATTCACCTTTTACCCCATTTCCACAAGTGTTAATTTTTCAAAACACTATTAAGTTACCCACACTAGCCTCTTAAATGCTTTAACATGTTTTTAACCTTGGAGTAATATTCTTCTTAATTGAAAACATATTTACTCCATTATTTCCTTTTTAATTTCACAAGTGTTAATCTCTTACCACATTATTAAGTTATATACACCAACTTTCCAATATTTAACCATTAACACTTGTTCAACACCATTAATAATCATTTTTTCAAACTAGGCATTTCTTCACTTTCTTAATCCAAGAAATTCATTTACACTTAAGACTAATTTTATAAGAAAATGCCATATCCTTTTATTTTACATGTAGTCTTATAACTTTATACTTATCATACTTTTAACCCCCGTTTTCACACACATTAAAGACAAGAATTTCTACTTTTTATTGTTTCATGTTTGAACCTAATAAAATCTACTTTAAACTTGTATATACACTTAGTTCCAAAATACTAAGAATTTAAATGCATGAGAAGATGGACTTTTAACCTTAAAATACTATTAAATGGGTTGAACATATTTATCAGTTTAGAATTTCATCATACTTGCAAAAATACATTTTCAAGGCAAAAAAGACATTTAATTTCTCCAAATTCAACAAATGTCTATTTTTCATAAACTCTTCATTCTTTTGCAAGAAACATTAATTCACAAATGTTTACCAAAATAAATCATTAATTTTAAACATTTTATCAATACAATGTTAACATCAATCTTTCTAGAACATACACCATTTTCATAAAATACCCACTTTTAATATTTCAAAACCTCAAAATATTTATTCACTCTTTATTTTCAACAAAAATAATATTTTACCAACATTTTTATTTCATGAAAATATTTATTATTTTTACACATCAATTTCATCATTTAATCAATGAATCTTACTCATCTAATCCAACTACAAGACTATAAATATGCAAATATAGTCTTAATACTAAGAGAAACGTTTTTCGACCACTAATAGATCCAATGGTGGTAGAAATATTGGTGCAGGAAGAGCAACCCCCACCTCCAAAGATGGCCTCAAGGGGGTTACCAAATGCATTCACCAAAAATTCTCCAAAACTTGCTCCATCCAAACTTCCAAGTAAGACCACTTTTCTCCAATAACTCCCAATACTTCTCCAAGATTTGTAGATCTTCTTAAAAAATAGTGAAAATTGGTGTAAATACTTCAAACATGGTGGAATACACTAAGAAGATGGTGTTTTATGGTGGTATAATGGTTGAGGAATAGTGGTTTATAGTGGGAGGAGGTGGAACACCACCCATATCTCTCTCTCTTCTTCCATTTTATCCTAATAAACACCCCAAACACACCCTTATTCAATCCTCCCAAAGACTAAATTCTCATTTTACCCAATATGGGCTAATCCGGGCTTAACATCTCAACGATCCAATGGTAAAAAATGTCACAGCACACAAGGGCAATCAGATCTAAATATTTTTTATCTATGACATTCGAACGATATGCCGATGTCGCTCGAATGACTTCTCCGCCTTGTTCGATACTTGATTTGTGTGACCTTCACGCGACATGCCACCATAAATTAGTGGTATCTCATTTGGAGCCCTAATTCATGCGACCTTAGCGTGAACTCCAACCTCGCTTCTAATGGCTCTCCAATGTCGTTCAAACGGCCTATTATATTTTCATTCCTTTACTTATTCAATTTTTTACCCAAAATTCTCTTATAATCATCATTAAACCCTATTTAGAATAATTTATACATAATTTAATTGGATTATTGGGACAGGATATTACAGTTAGTATATTCTAATGCCCAATGTGAAAATACATCATTTTAGTATATTAAACATTTAATTACCTTCACATCCTCCCAATCTGGTAGTGATCTTGTTCCTATAATTGCTAAAAAAACTCTGATTCCCCTTTAACATAACAATTTTTAGGATTGCGTGAAAAGAAATAAATATTTCTATAAACACTTATTAAGACTAATTACGTGTTTATATAGATTTTAAGATTTAAGTTTGGTTCCCCATGTAAAGCATCGCATCGAAAACGCATTGTTAGAAATAAATTCGATCAGAACAATAAACCAATGATACTTAATTATGAAGATTTATTGACCATGAATCCATTTGAAAATTATGAATGCAACAAACTTCCCCCGTATTGAATAGAATACAAAAAATATTTGTTTCTTTTATGCCTGTTATAATATTTATATTATAAATTGATGCTCCTTAGTTTTAGGAAAAGCGTCACAAGTATAGATGGACTTTACAAATGTAATAACCTCGTGGATCCTTTCTAATTTATCGTATAAGAATCTATATAGTAAGCAAACATATGTGAGAAAGTAACACATTAAATTTTTAAAAGGAAAGTGTAACGTGTCTAACCTCATATATATGATAATACAAACTCTGTCTAATTCTAGTATCTTATAAAAATGCATTAATTTGGAATATATGTTATCCCAATAATCTTCAAAAATAGCCACTAGAATCTTTAGTACATTCATCGTCATGATGTTATCAAGCATATTAGCAAATTCGATAATTGCATCATTTTTGCCTCCAAAATCTTGATTTTTTATTCTGTTTTACATATTTAATTTAATGAATGAAAAAAGATAAAACCAAAAACAAATTACAATGCCAAAGTGAATACGTGCAGTTGGGAATAAAATCAATTTTCTCAACGTGCAATAACACAAACTCTTTAGGCCAAACAACATGTGAATTGTGTGCATCTATAACAATACACACGTCGGCATGTCAAACTAGTACAGGAAGTTGTGCTTCAGGAGAGTGAACATCAATTATGGACACACGAACATAATTATCCCCCCAAGCAAACATTGTATATGGTGTCAAACACGGTATAAAAACATCTTAATAGCGATAACATTCACATGTGAATTCAATGCAAATCTACATCGTTTTCCCTTTATAAGAAAAATAATCAATGACATAATTACTCATATAAAGAATATAAACATCATTAATATAGTTAATGACGGTAAAAATCTCCCAATATTAGATTTAGGATTCGATGATGAAATTAGATATTGTTTATTCCCATTGCTTTGGGCTTATTTACACATAAGTCTATAAAAGCAAGAGATATAAATTTTAATTATTTAACAAATAACATAATTACCTTCTCGTTTTTCCTCTTGGAGGGAGAATAATATGATTCACTCACATTATTTGAATGTTTTTCTTGTTTATTATTGTAATTTTTTACTATTTGAGGAAACCTTCTCAGTTAATGGAGATGGAAGTAATCCACATTGGTAATACTCATCAATTGTATCGTTGCATCCAAAAGTTGTCGACCTTTTCCTTTCACCTTCTCCTCTTCTTAATGCAGCCTCGACTTTAATTCTTCAATATGTTATTTCAATCCACATCTGGGGAGATTAAAGCAGGTTATAGGAGTGACTCATTTTACCACTCCCCTTACTCGACCATTAAGCTCTAGAGTACCGAGTTCCAAGATTAGGACGTTTGAGGTTCCTTGATTTACTAAGATCCCATCATGGACTTGCCTTTTTAATGCGTCCTAAAATAATGCAAATTTATCAAGGGTATGGTTAGATATTTTATAGAATTAATTACTTTCGTTTATTCACATGTTGGAGCAAAATCTGACTTAAGTTTTTTCACAATTTTAGATGAACTCACAATCTTTCCACTAACTTACTTTCTTGCATCGTCTTGATATTCCTTATTTCTAGATTGTCAAGCCGTTATCCACATTAGACCCTTATCATCGTCATCAAATGCATCTCCATGTTTTTCAATCTATCTCAATTATAAATCAAGAACAAGAAAGTGAGAAGTTATTTATCCAATAATTTTACATATCAACCTTAACAAATAATACAAGAATACAACCACATACCATTATATTTTTTAGACCTGCATAGAACAACATTTTAAGCTTGTGGTTAAAATTATTATTTTCTCTATTTTTTACTTTAATTTACTTAATATCTATTCATTTAACACATAGTTAACGTAAGAATTTAACCATACCATAAATAAATGTTAACATGTATAAAATAAAAGTCATCTTAGTATATACCTGAAACTTTTCGAATAGTCTTCCTCTTATAAACTCATCCCAATACTCCTAGAAAATAAACTTTTTATAGGCATTTGGATAGTTCCTAAGATTATCGATATCATTTTTAAATGGCTTGATATAATTATTGGTAAGTTCTCCTTTGAAATTCTTACACGAACAACTAATATCAGATATCACCGCATTCTTTGATTTTGGGTCCATATTGAATTTAGCTTATAATTAATTCATATTATATTTCATAATAGAAGATTAAAATAATTATAAAACATATAACAATTAATTATGACTTACCTCCATATCTATCCATAAGTTTTCTTATATTGTCTTTAGAACTTTAGGCCAACTTAGAAATCTTATAGGAACCATTGTCCTTGACATGAGCCCCTAGTAACTTGCAAAATCAGATCTTGTTACATAATTTGGTTGTCCATTTTTGTTATATGTTACTTGTAATTAGTCATCAAAACCCCTTGGCTTATCCATTTTAAAATAGCTACACCTCTAGATGTTCATTTTTTATTACTTGAATTTCCTGGTGACTTTGCTAAATCATTTGATTGACTAAAATGGAAGTCATCTTCCTGGTCCATATCCAATATACAAACAAACCAAATAAACAATAACATCTAAGAAATAATATGCAATTGCATAAAAGATGAGCTAAATTGAAATATACATTTCCAAAGAAAGTCACATGGACACTAATAAAAGTGAAGTGTGTGAGGCAGTATTAAAGCATCCCCCTACTAGGGAAGCTAAAAATTTAGGTGTGAGGCGGTGTTAAGGACATAATGACACCTTCCTACATTAGCTTTTATAAATGGATGCATATGTATAAAAATCATACAAAAACAACTCTAAATTATACGAACTATATTATTCCTCCCTTCTTATGAGTAAGAGTCACCACAAGTAGAAAAATTAGGAGAATAAATTCATTGAACAACATTTATAGATATAATATTATTAATAAATATTAGGTTGTAACTCAATGAGGAAAATGAAGTCAAGCTTAAACTTAACCATTTCATCCTCCATTCTCATCAAACTTAAACAAATCAAAATACGATATCAATTGAAATGTTTAAAAGTAAAATAACTAACAAGACAATAAAGGAAAGACATGAATGTAACCAATCCAAAAAAGAAGAAATAAATAAAATTTAGCACCTCGAGATACTTTTCCTAACAATCTTCAACAAATAGTACTATATATTAATAAAGCCTCAAATTTGTAACACAACTCTCTATTTACTTATAATTATCGATCCAAATGCTCTCATAATCTACACGTGTATATGACTCTTCACCTTCATTGATCAATTCAGCATTTGGCAATTCATTGTCAATGACATGATCTTTAGAACATAAAGAAGTGTACTCATCATCATTGCAATCATAATTATAAAATATTTATGGAGTTACAAGAACGATTTCCCATTTAGGATCGAGTTGTTATGGAACATAAAAATCTATTTGGATTGAGAAGCTAAAATAGAGGGCTCATTCTTATGGACAACTCTATTAAGATTAACAAATATAATGCCAAGCTCGTCTACTTTGATACCATTAGTGTTGTTGAACCAATAACACTTAAAAATTGGAATCTTAAAGGTTAAATAATCAAGCATCCATATTTCAATGAAGAGGCCATAAAAACATAAATTTGCAATCACGTGAACCTTATCGTTCGCATTAGGAACTTGCATTATGGGGGTTGAGATTTTAATTTCACTATTTTAGTTTACTCGCTTAACATCGCGATCTTTCGTATGGTAATGATAACGATAAATGATATAACCAGAATATTTTAATATGTCTCGACGAATTCCTTGAGCTACCCATTTCAAGATTTCTGAAACAATGTTGTTAGGGGTATATAACTCCTCTTCTAACTATTTTTTTAAAATATTAGCCACAATTATAGTAGTCTATTAAACCTTAGCATGATAAAATAACCATACCCTATCATGTAGCTAACCAAAATTGGTCTTGTTGTGTTCCTCTTATAGCCATTTTTCATTTTTTCACATTCCAGGATACCTTTGCCTCAAGATATCCATATGATCCCTTTTAGGATATTAATAGGGAACAAAAATATTAGCCATTAAAAACAAATACAATAAATAAATTAATTTCTTATCAAAATTTAAAAAACTCGATATAAGGTTGAACATCATCTATGTTTTGCAGCACTTAACTTGCTCCCATGGCAACTCATCCACTTCAATGACTTTACCACCCCCTGTTGGGTTGACATCCCATATTCCATTGTCTTCATCATTCATTGTATTTTTACCTAATAGAATGCACTGTCTTCATTATCTGTTGTATTTCTACCTAATGAAACTCCAACTCCATTGACCCCATGCAAAAACCTCGTACAAAATTCAATTGCTTATTCTGCAATATAGCATTGGGCAATGTAACCTTCTGGGTGATTTTGGTTATTTACTTGACCCTTTCGATATTACATGTTCCTATATACATTTTAAAAAAATCCAAATCAATTATGTTTAATTTTAACAATATTTAATAATGACATAATGGTTAAACATGTGTAAATCTTTCAAATGGGTATATCCAACGAGTGAAAATGGACCACAATTTCAACCTCCCTAATAACATGTACCATTAGATGCACCACTATATCAAATAATGATGGAAGGAAGTACTTTTCCGACAAACATAATGTGATCACAATGTCATATTGAATACCTTTCAAATTCTTCAGATCCGCTACTTTTATACAAAGAGGATTAAAGAAAAAGCACACCATAATAATTGCAAATCTGACATGCTTTGGTAACATATATCTTATCGCCACCAGAAGTATATTTTGCATTAGTATGTGATAATCATATGATTTAGGACTAAAGAATTTTAGCTCTTGTATCTGTGGCCATCCCGATCCGGAGCCTAGGTGTGGCTTGGAGAGGTCTCGCGTCCACCTTGGGGGCGCTTCAACCGTCGTCGGTGTGGGGTAAATATAAAGAGATAGAGTCGCCAGTCTATTTTTCTCAAAATAGACAAAAGAACATGTCGCCGCCTCAAGAGGACGGCATCAAAGATAAACTGATGCATACGAAACTAATAGTTCGAAGGATTGGGGGCTAAGTTACAGAATGGGAAGGCGTTAGTCACCCATCCCCCTCCCCCCCCCCCCCCCCCCCTCGATCTCTCATGGGCTAGTGTTGTTGTTTCCCTTTATTTCTCCGTGAAGTGTGTGTGTGTGTGTGTGTGTGTGTGTGATGGATATTGGAATCGTTCAACTCACACCACGGGAAAGGTAAAGTGAGGTCATCCATAGGAAAGTACCCAATATATATATATATATAGTGCATTTATCGCAGTATTGATCATTATGATAAAATGACAAGATGTATTGGATGAAAAGTTAACGAACATAATATTATGATAAGGATTTAGGAAAGTTAAAATTTCGAAAAATTGGACTCGAGTCTCGAATTTTAATCTGAAATGCCTACATAGCTTATAAAGGCATCAAAGTCCACGTAGTTTGGATGCGGCATGGGGGTGGGGTTTATCCCATAGATCTTAATGTAATTTTATTATGTGTGTGTGTAGAAAAATATGTTTTAGTTTTAAAAAGTGTGATGGATAATCCCGTTCGAAATTTATGGGCATAACCCTCTTTTTATTTGTTTTGGATTTTTTATAAAAAATAAAGTATGTGCAATATACTAATAAAAATTTAGAGTTAAATGGGTACGAACAAAAGTAGGAACTAGATTATGAATCTAATAAAATTTATGCAAACACAAGGAATTTAAAGAGAGGGGGAAGGAATCGGAGTTTCTTTGGATCTTGATCTTTGATCTTGTGTTAACTCCCTTGAATGTGAGATGGATATTGGATGAGAGAGAATGTGATTTACTAAATTGGGTATGAAACGGATGGGAATGTAAACTTGAATGGAACTTCACATGGAGGAACTTCATTGATTTCGAGAGAATATTGTTGAGATCAGTGATACCGATGAATCTGAGCTGTTGGTGCCTTTAGTAGTGAGTTCATGCCCTCCTTTTATAGGGTCAGAGAATTTCCAGTCATCATAACCCGTGTCCTAATAATCAAGAGGTGACCATAGACAAACTGCCAATAGGTAGGGATCTGGACCTGCCAATTGGCATTCTCGTGCAGATTTTCCTAGAAAAATGGTCGCAGAACGTAATCCGTTGATCTGAATCGCGCACGGGGAATACCATTAGAAAATTAATTCATAGACCTTTAAGAGTCCTTTGGGCCTATCCTGGGTCCAGGAGATGATTTTGGTTCAAATATGGCTCGGAAGCGCATGTCGGCCCTTTGGACGGAGATCGCCAGACGGAAATGGATCATTCATCCGTATCGTAAGTCAGAATCACGCACAGGGGGGGACCGTTAGAAAGGTTACAATATGTACTTAGATATTCCAAATAGTTTCACTCGGTTCGGACAGTTGACCTTAGTCAACCGGGGGCCGGAAGTGCCCAGTGACCTGTAAGAGTAAAACGGATCGTTCGTCTATACCGTAAGTCAGAATCACGCACGGGGTGGACCGTTGGAAAGGGTATTCAGTTTCTTTTGGATATTCATTCAGTCTCATTCGATCTGAAGAGTTAACTTAGGTCAAACAGAGATCGTGAGTGCACGGTGGCCTCCTGATCAATTTTTAGGTGGAAAATTAATCGTTCGTCCGAACGATTATGCCATTTCTTGCACGGGTCGGATCATTAGAAAGGGGTTTCAGTTCCCTTCAAAGATTCAAAGAGCTTTTGCTCTGACGATGTAGTTAATTGAGGTCAAATTAGGGTCCGGGAGATCCCGATGGCCTTTAGATTTATACTCGGAGTGCGACCTAGGGTTTGTAGTGAAATGAAGAGGTTCTAGGGACCTAAGGAGAGACTTAGGGGGTCCTAGAATGTGGTGTCTATAGTATCGAAACAAATTTATTAATTTTATGTATACCCATCGAGAATCTTAAGTTGAATAAATGTCTCACATGAACTTTTTCTTCTCTCTTCTCTTGATAATATATAACATCACAGTGGTAAATATGTTCATTTTTCCTTATCCAGTGGTGCTAAGTCCCCTCTCAAACCCATGTGTACATGATTAAGACGACTCTTGACTCGATATTTTTTCTTATTGGGAATGTTAAGTAGGGTTCTTTATATGCTATCACAAGCATTCTTCTCAATATGCATAACATCCAAATTTTATCGAATAATCAAATGTTTTCAATACTCCAACGCAAAGGATATTTATTCTTCTTCCATCCTTCGGATCCATTACGAGCATCCATATTCTCTTCACCATGGTTACTCTTTTATTTCATTTTATCATTTCCCTTTGGTATTGGTGTGTCTTTTGGGCCTATATTTTCCCCCAATATGCATTAATACTTTCAATATTTTTTAATATTTTCCCTCTGCTTAATGGCTTAGGTTATTCTCGAAACTCTTACTTACCATTAAAAGCCTTTTTTTATTTCGAAATGGATGGTATTGTGGAAGAAATAAACTATGCGGTGTATATATATTCTTTCTTACTAGAATGTTTTATTCGAATTAAATCAACTTATTAACCATAAATTGGACAAGCATAGTAACCTTTTACAGCACAACCCCAAAAATTCTCATATGCGGGGAAATTATTATTAGTCGATACTACTACAATCTTCAATGCAAAAGATTCTAATCATTAAGCATCATAAGCCTAAACACCTTAATGTTATAAGGTTTTCAAGTCATCAATTAATGGTCCCAAGTAAATATCAATATCACTGTCGGGATGTTGCAGACCCTATATCAACATTGTCAGCATCAAAAAAATTCTCTTTATGCTCAATGATGACATAAAGATATAGGTTGCCAACATGACTAGCCAACAAATATAATTACTACTAAGAGTACTGTATGGGTTGATTCCATCTACTGAAAGTGCTCACCTAATGATTCATTTGGCCACTTTAAATAGGACTCTTTTGGACTTTCTTGAAATCTAGGACAGACTCTAATGCTATAGGAAATATCAGGACGACTAGCAATAACGAATAATAAACTACCTATCATAGTAAGATATATTTTTTTCTCGACGTCATTCCCTCTAAATTCTTTTTCAATTTTGAACCAACTCCTGTATGTTTTTTGTGTGCTTGTATGACTTGAAAAAAAATTTAACAAGTTCCTTAGCATATTTTGGGGGGGTTATGAAAACCATATCTTTCATTTTCTTCACATCAAGCTATGAAAAATACGAGTTCGCCTACCAAGCTTATCTCAATATCATCTTTCATATCCTCCAAGAATTTCTCAATTACTTCACTATAGATGGATCGAAAAGGGATATCATCCACATAAATTGAGAAACTATAATATGCTCCTCACCTCTTCACATAAATAGTTTTATATCAACTACATCTCCCATAAATCCTCTTTTAACAAGATATGCGGTGATTACTTTGTACCAAAACCCTGGGGACTATTTCAAAGTATATAAGTCTTTATGTAGCCTTAATGGATGCGTAGGATGGTTCGAGTACTTAAACACTTTCGTTTTTCCAAATACACCTCTTCATTCAAGACACCATTCAAAAAATGGTAGTTTACATCCATTTGATATAATTTAAATTTTAAGAGTGTGCATTGTACTCATCTGCCCTGATAGGAATAGATTATCATATTTCGTTGACTAAAAATACTTTGAGTCTTGTCCGCGAGGTCATTTCGGCAACGCTTCATGAAAATCAATCAAACATGCATCCTTGAAGACATGTGTCCTTTTCATACCACTCTTAATAAAGTAAAAGGACACCTAGAATCATGTACATTTTTTCACACTAATTCCTTCTGTGAAAAATCTTTTTATGTGTACTTAATTATGTGCTTGACATGGTATATATTGAATAAAATTATATATAAAATGCAATAATTTTTTTTGCATTATATATATAAGGTGGTTGTATGTCCATTGCCATAGCATCGCCAGAGAAAAAATTTACTTCACTGCAATGATGGTCTCTCGCTGGTCACGCCTTTCTCTAGATATTTTATCTCAGTTTTGCCTTGTGATCTCGTTAAAGTATCACCACAATGAAGAACATCATCGCTACAACGATGCACCAACAAGAGTGTCAATTGGTACAAAATGTTCAATTTTATAAAAGATTGTGCAGATTTCCTTAGTACTCATGCAACACTAGATTGGCCATATTATTTTGACTTTTGCATCTTGTTACTTCATGATTAAGTCTACAACTTACTTACTTCTCCCCCCCCCCCCCCCCCCCCCCCCAAGATTCTCTTATAATCTTGAGTGTATATGTAAGTGAGTTAGAACTTCATTTTTTTAACAAGTGTGGAAAGCAGTGTGATCTTTGTGATTTCTTTTGTGGGCACAATATTTTGATAAATATTTTCTTGCCTCAAGAATAACTTTTAAAAGAGAAAAATCTTTGTAAAATAAAAACTTCTTTTATGTTAAGTCTTGCATTCTTCCAGGTTTTAATCTTGTTTATCTTCAATATATTCTTGAGATATTTTAAGTTTAAATACTTATGAAATCTAAAAATATTTTGATAAGTAAATTTATTTACTTTAAAAATCTTTTTAAACCTTGAACAAATCTCTTTACCATTTTTTCTTGAGTTATTTTATATTTTACTTATCTAAAAAATATGTTTGTGAGTTAAGCCAATATTTTGTTTCAAAAACACTTTTAACTTTTAGTTTTTCATACACCTAGAAAGTGGCACTACACTCATTGTATGCTTGTCAACCTTATTCCAAGATTTGGAGCACAAAGTTCTTCTTCCACTTCAAAAGGATGTTTATTGATTGTGGCTTGAAGAAGACATTGGCTAAGAACCAAAATCGTTGGCTATTGTGAAGTGTGCTCCATCAGTTGATGCCTTCCTATTGGTATAAGATATAGTGTGAAAGCGCATTAAGGGAAAGTTACGCATTCGGGTTATGAGACATAGTTCTCCCCTATAAGTCCTACCATAGTTCATTTGTCATTCTATCGTCCTGAAGTTTACTCCTGTTATGGATATTTCCTCGTATGACATGGCATTTACTTTTTCAGCAATTAGATTAATTCATCTAATTATTGAAGATAAAATTTGTGTAATCTATTTATTAAATAATCTTTCATCTAGACCTTAGGCTTTGTCTATGTTATTTTAACTTGAACTTAAAAGAAAACCTTATCATATTTTAACAAGAGATTTTAATTTGGGTATCATCGTTCATCTAGATTTTGAGCACATACACTCTCATAGAAACAAAAATAATCGCATTGAATGTTGATTTCTCTCTTATAACCCCAATAAACGTAAAACGAGAGAAATCCTTCACCATAAAAAACTAGCACCTCTTTCTACCGATATCCTAAAGGTAATAATTCCTTCAAGTTTCTTGTGTAATTTTTTTATTTCCTCACTCATTTGAAATGTCTCACCCACTTTCATTTTGGTTTTACCTAACTTAGGAAGTCCTCTCACTCTCTCCTCCGCAGACGAACATCTCAATTATATAAAATTTATATATCCTAAACTTTGATGCCATAACTAGAAAAATTCCATCTTAGCGCTTTGATATACAATTGACGGTTCACCCACGAGGGCATATAAATTCTCATCTGACCTAAATCCTATTAAAATACTTCCATCGTTCTCTTCTTCACAACATTTTACCCCTTGGAGAAACTCACAAGATGAACATCATAACACATTTGGCTAGTAATGAGGTTAGGTATTAAACCTTTAACAAACAAAACATTATGCAATGTAGTAAACATGTAAATCTTAACCAACCCTTTTTCTTCCACGTTTGACTTATTCCCATCAATAAACGTCCCCAATCCACCCTCATACTACTCTAAGGTAGTGAAAAATGATTTGTATCCTATCATATGATAAGAGCACCCACTATTAATATACATTGGTGAGTGCTCGAGGCATTAAGAGTCATGACACCAACAAGACTCTCATAAATGGTTTGGTCTTGATCACCTTGTTCATCTCACTTACTTATTTCAACTTTTTTTTATTTCATTTTCAAGATGTACAATTTGTGTTTTGAAACCATTTTCTCTTGGAGCCTTTGCATATGAATTTTGTTCATCGATTTGAAGTCTTTAATAACAATTCCTCAAGTTTTTGCTCATGTGATAATATGAACACTTGTAAATTTGAAAATATTTTGAGAAAACTTTGCATTCCTTTAAAAATTTCTTTTTTCAAAGTTATTTCAAAATCTCCTCTACTAGAATTCATTTTTCTCTTAAATTATTTTGAATGGACTCTTTGGCCTTGATTTAGAGGATTGACCAATAACCTTTGGTTAAATTGTCCTTGAGGTTTTGAAAAAATCTCTTTCGAATTAACATTTTTTAAATTATCTTTGGACCTCTGATCAAATGATTATGTTCCATTGTTGACCCAAGTAGTTTCTTTTCCTCAAATTCGTTACCCTTGTTTTTAGTTGAAACTTCATTTTTTCATGAATTAAAGATGAAATATTTTTTCACCTTCGATGGTGGAACCTGGAACAAAAGTAGTTGAGGTAATATAAGGAACATCGAAACAATTAATAACCATTCCCTTTTTCCCCATTTTTAATCATTGATTTTTAAAAAGGCATTTTATTAAGTTTTTAGATCTATCCTCAAGTAAAAGTTTAACATTCATGGAATTCTAAAAATCATTTATTAAAAAATTCATTTTCAAATTAAATTAGTTATTATTTTCATAAAAATAAAATAAAACTCTCATTTTTAAGAGTCTCGTCTTATCTAAAAAGTTTCTTGTTGTCATTTTCAAGAGATTTATTGAGAACACTTAATTTGGACAATTCTATCTTAAGTTGACAAATAAACTTCATATTTTCTTTATTTGAAACCTTTTCTTCTTCAAAAAACTGAGCTTATTGGAGATTTAAAATTTCGAGTTTGAGTGATTAGTGAAAAATATCGTTACAAGTATGATTTAATTCACTAATTTTTTTATTATCACTGAAATCGACAGTCTTTTCTGAAAATTTAAACACACTCGAGCCAATGAAGAGACTACATCCTCATAATCGTGAGAAGATGATTGATTCGTGTTGAGAAGTTCAATGCTATCTCCCAAGGCATATAAATAAGCAATATCCATCTTAGGTGTAAAAACATAATTTCTCAATCAACTGTAAGCACAAATAAAGATGTAACTTGGTGAGCATTCACAATGATTGAACAACCTTTCTTTGATACCAGTTAAGAATACGAAAGTCTAACATGTGTGCAAAGTCCTAGAAGGGGATACATAGGACTAACACAAGGAAATCATAATAATGATTTTTTAATCAAATCAACAAATTCTAACTTAATTGTATTAATTATGAAATCAACATCAATTATATACATATATATAAATATACACATTCCAATCAAATTAAACACATATTGATAAACACACACATGATTAATTAATAAATTAAGTCAGTTGGGATAAATGCATAAATATTCGACTAATCATGCAAATTTAAATCTCAAGACAGATTTACCCATCACACGTAAAATCAGGCATAAATAATTGTGTGAGGTAGTGTGTAGAGAAAGTGTAAACGCAAATCACACCATAAGACAAGTTCTACAAGTAAACGCCCTACCTAGGGAAAAAAATCTTGAGATGCATACTCTCTTTCACTCACCTTGAAAAGAAAATTTTACACGATGAAAGAGGTGATACTTATACCTTAGATCTCATACAAAGTCAATTCTTTGAACATATAAACTTTTCCCCAATCAGCAAAAGTCAAGTGAGGTGCTCCACCACACTTGAGTAAAAGGTCATTCTTTACCGTACATCCACAGCCAATTGATAAATCTCAATAATAAATCTTCTATTCCAAAATTCAAATCCAGAATCTGAACCTTAAAAATCCATTGAACAAATATAAATTTAGGTTTAAATTAGAAGGTACAAGAATAAATTGTACCACATTTAAACCTCACAGGAAAAGGACATGGATCCATTAAGATCAAGGATTTAGTTAAATACAGAGAGAGAAAGTAAAGTACTCAAAAGTGTTGAAAATAATCTAAATTCATTTTAGTAATCCAAATCATTCAAGTTTCTTACTTTAATACTGATTCCACAATTATTTATGTAGTCATTTAAAATCTATGAGATCCATGCACATGGTAGAGATCCTACATTGTGTGCACACTCTAGGTCTCAATGGACATTTTTTTTAAGAGTTTCAAGACAATGACTGTAAATTTATAATTTCGCAACAGCGTATTAACAAAGTAGCATATCATTTTTTTACTTCAAAGTCAAAAGAACAATTATACAATCTATGCTCAAATTTGTCGTGAGAAACAATCAAACCCCATAAATGACATTTGATCTGTGTGCATACAATCATAGTAAGCTTAAAACATTAGTCAACTGAAGGTTCATTTTATCCCCATGAGTATAAAAACATTAACCTGGCTAAGGCTAAGGAGCAGGAGTTGTTGTCATGGAAGAAGAGGAAGGAGGTTCCCCTGGTAGCTCCTTGACAACAGTAGTAAGTGCCTCTGGGTTGAGACCGAGATCACAGGTAGAAATGAGGATGGAGAGTGTGTGACGATCCAGACCCGCACTACAAGAAAAAGGACATTTAGCGACTAATTCTTTTTGCGATGTATTTTATTTCTCGTTATAAATGTGTTTTTACGAGAAATTATTAACTTCGTCGCAATAGTTATGAGAAAGAATTTAATTATTTACGATGAATTAAATAAACCGCAAAAACAATACCTATTGCGAGGAAATTGTAAATTCATCGCAAAATATTTGGTACCAAAAATTTCCGCCTACTTTTTCACATTTATTTGACTTATTACGATGAATTGAATTTTTTCTCGTAAAAAAAAATCAAAATTATTAATTATTTCATCGCAAAAGACCCATCTGAGTTTTGAAAAATTAATTAAGTTTTGAATCCTAATTAACCCACTCCCCTCACATCTCTCCCCTATTCCAAACCCCGCACGTCTCTCCCTTGTTCCTCACGCCTCTCTTCCCTTCCAATTCTCACCCGCCTCTCTTCATCTTTGTTTCCCTCTCACCCGCCTCTCTCCATCTTTGTTTCCTTTTAAAAAACCTTTTTTATTATAAAAAATAAAAAAAATACTTTAGCATGACATTTCATGCATGGGCATGAAAGGGAGAAAATATCATGCATGAAATGTCATGCATAAAAGTGGAGATATTTTGCCAAAAATCATGCTCCTTTATTATATGCTTATATGTATGTATGTAACAGTTACATAATATATATGTATATATGTATGTGTGTAACATAAATACATATATATTATATGTACATAAGTACATAAGTTAGATAACATATACATATATATTATATGTTTAGTAATATATGTATGACATATAATATATGTATGAGATATATACATATATAATACTGTATATATGTATGTACAGTCAGTGGCAAATCCAAAAATGTTAGTAAGAGGGGGCCAAACAATAAATATCTATTTTTATAGGAGCTAAAATTATAACAGTATAATTTTTTTCCATAAAATTGTAGAACTATAGGGTTAAAATATAAAATTCTTTGGAATTTGGGGGGGGGGGGGGGGGAGGGGGGGCAAGGCCACCCCTTGCCCCCTTGTATCCGCCTCTGTGTACAGTAATATATGTATGTATATATACATTATAAATATATGTATGTACAGTAATATATTGTATGTACAGTAATATATGTATGTACAATAATATATGTATATACATTATAATGTGTATATACATATATAAATTATAATACTAGTATATATGTATGTACAATAATATATGTATGTATATATAGATTATATGTACAGTAATATATGTATGTATATATGCATTATATATGTATGTATAATATATATGTATATATATGTATGCACAGTAATATATATATATATATATATATATATATATATATATATATATATATATATATATATATATATATATATATAAGGAGTAGAATAGTTTTACTATTCCATAAATTGATAACTTTATTAGGGGTCCTGATTGAGCCACATCACTCAAAAATGAAGGGTTGAGATTAATTTGGTTTCCCCCTCAAGCGTTATATTCAAAATAAGGGTAATTTAGTAAATTCTACACTTCACAAACACATGCAACCCCACGATTTCTCTCCTGACACTTCAGGTACACACGCAACCCCCTCATATTTTTTTCCGACTCTCTCTCTCTAACACCATGGCCAAACCCTCTCTTACCCCACGAAGGTTCTCGCTCTCTTAACACTTATTTTCTATGTTTTCTCCACTATTTTACCACTATTTTCCCCAATGTCACTTTTTTCCCTCTATTCGTCTCTTAGTTCTAATTTTCGGCTTTGAAAGTGGTGAATAAGGGTTTGTTTGACTCTCTCACTGCCGATCAACTCTATCAACGACAATCTACTCACCAATTCTGTTAGAGGTACTTTCAAAAAATGGTTTATAAAGTTTTGGGTTTTTCAAAATTTTGGGGGTTGTGATTTTAGGGTTTAAGGTTTTGATTTGGGGATTTTCTTTAAATTAATGGTTCCAAACATAGTTAATGTGCTTTTTGTATGCATGAGGAATTTCAATAGGTATCTGTGAACCAACACCAGTGGGAGTTCACATTCGTGGGTAATATTTGTGGTTGTTTGGTTGTTCTTGGATGCTTCTATGTTATCATTATGGTTGTTGGGTTGTTATTAAGTTTTCATATGAGTAGTTTCATGTATGAAAATCATATTTTTTTTTGTATATTTTTGGTTTTCAGATTCAAGAGTGGTGGTCCCGAGGAATCACAGTGCCCAACTTGAACTTCTCTCTTTCACATTTTTATGCATTTTTTAGAAGAATGAACCATCAGGTATACCACCATTATTTTTGCATTGATATTTTTTTAGTTTGCTTTGGACTTTAAAACTCTCTCGTTGTTCTCATTTTCATTTTCTATGTTTTTGTTGAGGTTTCAGATATAGGAACATTTTGCTTCGTACAGATTTTAAACCATTAACTTATCATTTTGGATTTTTTTTTTTTTTGTTTTCTCGGCCCATCTCTTCGATTTGTATTTTGTTTCAGATTTTTTATTTCTTTGTTTGCAATTTATACACAGTTGTTTAGATAGGGTTCCAAGATCAAATTCTTTTCTTTCCGTGTCTTATTCTACCCCGTAGCTATATTTTTAGTGTCTTCTGCTGTGTTAAACATATATAAATTATGTTGGTGTTTTATTTAATCTCAATTTATGGTCACGTATATGAAATTATACAGTGAATGTTCTATGTTATACATATTTATTTGGTTTTTAGTGAGATTTAACCCTTTTTATGTTTATACTTAATTTGACTTCACCCCCTTTATTATTCATATCTTAGATGTCTGATAAATAAAATTTAAAACACAGAGTTAGGTTTATTGGTACTCACTCTATTTGCTTAATCTTTTCTTAATATATGTCGTAATGCAATTAAACTATGATTATATTGAATTGTTACTATGAAAAACCATTAAAGTACCCAATGCCACTAAACTTTTTTGTGCTATTATTTTTCCACTTAATCTTATTTTCTATTCTTTTAGACGAGTATAATTCTTACTATGTTCATATTTAATGGTGCACGTATTAATTAGCATCCTTTTTTTTGTTCTTCTCATCCATTGCCAATCAAAAGATTCGTATGTGTTTCCACCCGTTTTTGGGTTGTGTTATTGTATAAAATGATATTTAATCCCTGTTAGTCTTGAACTTCAAAATATGTCTCATCCGTATTCTCATGATGAACATGTACTTCAAATTTTTTCAAGTTTTTGTCATGTACCAATGGGTTAGAATAGCTATGGGATATATGGGTGTTTTTGGTTCAGATATGTGTTTAGTTTGGTGTTAGGGCTTCATAGAATTCTCTTTTTTTATGACCAACCAATACTTAGAAACAGGCATACAGGTGAAACAATATTACATTACACTGTAGCACTCTGATACAGAACTTTATCTTTTTATGTGAAATTGGAGTTTCATGTGAAATTGGACTATTCTTGAAGATGAGTAATGCTTATTGTTTGGTTGCATTTGGAGGTTCTGAAAACTTCAACATTTTGAGAGAAGATAATCTCTCAAGCCTATGGTACTAAAATGGTTGTACCATAGCTGTTGAAGTTCTAAAGTTATTGATTGTATTGAGGTTGCAATTAGTTGAAGTACTAAAGTTAGATGTTGAGATAAAGTTAGCTGTAGAGAGCAGAGTTAGCTGTTGAAGTACTAAAGTTAGCTGCATCCAGATTTTATGTTGTGTTTAGTCTTTTATTTCATTGTTGTTTGCTCACTTTACGCAGACAAAACAATGGGGTAATCTGGTGCTATTTTGTCTTTAAAGACTAAGGTAAAAGTTAACAATACCACCAATTTATAAGGACGTTTTAATTTTATTAATTTTTTGTTTTTAATTTAAATAGTTTTAGAGAATATACCTTAGTTTGTATGTTCTGTTGATGAGTATGAAACAATTATTTTTTTGAATATATGATGCTCTGATTGGCTTGATTTCTTCACTAGTGTACTTCGTATGGGAGGTGTAATTCCATTACCCACTATCGTTTCGACACCACCATCTGAATTACAATCATTTCGGGACCACCATGCCAAGCTACATCTTAACTACAATCTTTGCGTAATTTAGAGGTTCTAATGATTTCCATTCTTGGGTATTTACGATTTTGAGTATGAAGAAATTTCCATTTCCATTTTCATTTGCGGTTCTGATATTACATTAAAAATGGTTGGTCATGGGATTTGAGTTTGCACTTTGATGTAAATAAGAAAAGAATGACTAGAAGAATAATACAGAAAAATATGTAATCGAAAAAAGAGATTTCCCTATGCTCTTTGAAAGACTCAAAGATGATGTAATCGAAAAGAGTGATGCTGATTTTTTTGGTTTGTTTCATTTTTTACTCTCTTAGATTTTTCTTTCAATATCACATTGGTTGTAACAATGTTAGTGATTTAATTTTTCTTCTAAGGAAGAATGTGATATCACGTGATTGTTTGTATACATCATCTCTACAAATGCATACATAAGTGTACATCTTTTCATTTTGTCTATGGTTCCAATTCAACTACTGTTAATTATAACTGTCATTGCTGATTATAACTACTACTACATGTTCTGGCAGCACATGTTTGTGAGTCATGGGTAGTCTCATGCCATGAATTTGCATTCAAAACACTTATAGGGACAATATCGGATCGGGAGATATTAGCACTGTTGACTCGGATGCAGGGGAAAAAATATCAGCGTGAGGTTAGGTAACAATGGCATATTTTCAAATCCCCTCTCTACACATTCAAATGGATCTTAAACTTTGATTTTCATTCAGAATGTTCAATTGTCCCAGTATGGAAGCAATTCCTGGCTTACCAATCTTTTTATTTGCAAAGAACTCCTTATTCTCTATTCTGGAGCTGACAGGAAAGCCAATCAAAATGGATGTTACTAACATTTGATAGGTAACAACTGAAATTTCATGGAACATTGCAGTCACCACAATATCATTGCAACAACTAAAATTTTCCCTGTTTGGTATGCATTGGCTTACTGTCAGCATCGTGTGTGTATGCGTATATCAATAGTATATATCAATCAGTCAACAATGTGTATATCAATTGTAACAACCCGAGGTTTTGGAGTCGACAATTTATTTATTTTGGGAGAAATAAATAATATTTTATTGGAGAAACAAATAAATTAGCAATTGACGTCAAAATTTAGAGTCGTTAGAAAGAGTGTCGAATGTCGATTCTGAGGGTACCATTGTTTTCGGAAGGGTCGATATAGTCGAGATGACTGTACTTGGGGTCTAATTAGGTTCCGAAATAATTTAGGACCGTTTGACTCGAATTAAAGTTACCGGGTCATTTAAAGTGTGTATTATCATTTAAAGATGTGTATCCTGTGGGATAAGGCTTAAAAGCCACGTGAGAAGTCATTCTCACTTAAGAGAAAGAGGAAAACCCTAGAAAGAAAGAAAGATAGGAAGAAAGAAGAAGAAAAGGAGGGAGAAAGGAAAGAAAAAAGAGGATTTCCAGGCCAATACGCAATCTCAAGGCGGATTCAGACCCTACGAACCCGAGGCAAGTGATTAAACTTGCTAAATAATTGTTGTGTACCAATTATTGCATGACTTGTGGATTGATATTTTGGGTTTTAGGTTTAGTTTAACAAAACCTAACTTTTGGGTATAATCTTAGATTTAATGTGTAGGTCTTGGATTAAATGATAAAAAAATTAGTTTATAAGTATTCTAAAATGAATATAAATGTTATGAATATGATTGGGTTGAAGATTTGTGGTTGAATGGAGTTTTGTTGGAGTTTTTGAGAAGTTGGAAATGGATAAAAATGGAGTTTGGCCATAGTACCTGTTAGGGCCGGCCGACCGCATACAGAGGGTCGGTCGATCGCGCCTCCAGAATTGGGCATACTGTCTTCGAGTATAGGCAAAATTAAGAAACGCGGTCGACCGCGGTTTGGGCACCGGTCGACCGGTCCCCTGTTTTGGGTTCAAGTTGAGAATTTATGTTATCCCCTTTTTCTTTGGGTTTGTATGTATGGACTTTCATAATCAGAGTATCATAAAGGATTAAGTGATTATATAAGGGGATTATAGACCTTAGAGTCATAAGACGATATATGAGGCTAATTGATAAATAAAAGACTAAATGTAAATGTCCGAGAGTTTTAGTGATTGATTTTGAGAAGTGAAAATCTAAAAGAGTATATCAATTTGGGAAAAATTCTCTAAGTATCGAGGTTAGTATTTGAGGAATACCGATTGGAGATTTTGGGATTTTCTAAGTGGGTAAGCCCACTTTTATTTGGGATTTCATTTGGTGATAATAATAACAATTTCACGATCTGAGAAAGAGAATAACTTAGAGATGCCGGATCTTATGATCCAATCCCAAATGGGACAACTTTATCGGTTCATAAAATAAATTGAACCATATTAAGGATGGAGAACCGCGTATGCAAATTGAGGTTTATTAGGATCAATAATATCCTTAATTTGAATTGAATTTTGAAAAAATTCATTATTAGAAGCGTCATGTGAGCTTCAAGTGAGTATTAGTATAGCATATACTAAGTGGGGTTATTGTGCGATAATTGACGGTTAGTGTATCAAAAGAGAGAGATATACTAAACAATTATATTAATCTATTTCGCCCAAAGGCGTATAATGAATATGAAATGATGTGCAGGTATACCTTATATAATGGTATATCTTTATTATGTGGGATATATGTATACCTTATATGATGGTGTATATACATGTTAAGCATACCCCCTCCTTGCTATCATTGGGAAGTTTCGTACGTAAAGGGTGAGCATTCTGACTAGAAAAGCAGGATGTGGATATTCCCCAGGTCATAGTCGTCCTTTGTGGTCAGCAAATGACATTTATATATACATTTATTTATTTTGGGGATGAGAGGTCGTGGGTATGTGTTGCTCTCACTTGCCGGTTAGGAACTATGACCGCTTCCCGGGACGTTATGTGCGTGAGTTGATCACGAGGTGGGTGTCGTTGAATCCCACCAGGTGGCCCCAGTTTGCTACGTCTATGGGCTGCTGGAAGATGATAGCATATGAGCTTGCGTTCTTCGAGTTATAGCTCAGTTGGATGGTTATTATTGCTTGTGGTTGTATTTGGGTGTCAAGGTCATAATGGACCTCAACGACCCGCATTGCCAGGATTAGTGTATCGGGGGGTTCCTTGTTTGGATTTCGTTTCGGCGAGACGTCCCACGCACGAACCGTAGTGTAATGTTGGAACTTGGGGATAAGTTTAGTCCTTAATGCTCATAATTATATATACATATATATATCACCTATCCCGTCAATCGACAGTGCCAGGAGTAGTGTAACGGGGGGGTTCCTTGTTTGGATTTCGCTTCGGCGAGACGTCCCACGCATGAAACGCCGTGTACTGTTGAGAATTGGGAATATTAATTAATTAAAATTGGATAATAATCATTTGGGTTACACGCATCTTGCATTGAGGGCATAATGAGCCCCGAGGATCGATACGGTCAAGAGTAGTGTAACGGGGGGGTTCCTTGTTTAGATTTCGCTTCGGCGAGACGTCCCACGCACGAAACTCAGTACCGTGTTGGGAATCGGGAGGAGTTTAGTCCTTAACTCTTGATTCTAATAACTCATCTATAATAGATATATATATGGTTCCATGCCTTATATGGGCATCACTAGAATATAAATTCTAGTAAATGAGATTGTTGATATATTGTGATGATGGGGACATGATTGGATCATGTAACTATATATGTTCAACAAATGAACATTATAAAGATAACTATAACTATTGCATTAAAGTTAATGTATTTGAATTATAAATTATGGGAATGAATGTATTGGGAAATAGGTTAGATGATTTTGCTTAAATACTTTATTTGGGTTTAAGTTAGAATCCTCTTACCTAACTAGAATCGGACATCCTTTTGGTGACACGTGCATACGTTTAGTGCGCGATTTAGATGAGAGGTGAGTTGAATTTATTATGGAGAGTTCGATTCCAAATAAATCATGTAATAATGCATTTATAATTATTATGCATTTTAATACACTTGCTATAAAAAAATTTCCAAACTCGGGCTCTGACCCGTTTATATTTTCCCCCTCCTTGTATATATTGTATTACTTCAGGTGTTCCTCCGCAAGGACGCCTTTGATGTTATCCATCCAGGGTATTTGTGGAGCTGTGGCAGTAGCGGACTGTTGCGGCACTTTGCTTTCGTCGATTCCTATCTTTGTACATCTAGATTAGGATTCAGATTGTATATTGAGTTAGTATTCAAGTGTTATAGATTAACACTTTCATAATTCATTTTCACAGATTATTGTATTGTCTGTTACCCGACAGCATATTCGGGTATTTCATTGTTGAGATTTTGTTGTACAATGTATTGTACTCTTTCATATTATTGGACCATGCACTTTTCACACATCATAGTTAGATGTATATTGATGGTTACGTGCAATATTTGTTATGTTGTTGTTGTTATTATAAAGTTTTAAAAAATTTTGGCAATTCGCTCTTAATGATTTCAGGCAGTTAGCCTTATATTATAGTGCGTAGTAGTTGATGTTGAGACTGTGCCATCTGAGATACCTGATTTATTATAGTATAGGGCTGGCCACCCATTATTATTTAGAGCGGGTTGTCACAGGTGGTATCAGAGCATCAGGTTCTAGTGTCTTTAGGATCTGTGTGCGTTACTACGATCTTCCGTAAGCGTTCTTGATGTAGAGCCTTATTATTAGGACGATTACATTCATACGTCCACATCTTTCTTTATTTTAAAAATATTTGAAAGGCGTTCTGATACAATTGTTCTTGTTTCAGATTCCACCGAAGGGAGGTCGTTCAGTCAGGGCAAATAAAGGGAATGTGCAACCCCAAATGCCTCAAAGGAACATGACTACGGATGATGTTGCCAATATAGTGGCACAAGCAGTAACTGCTGCCGTTTCTACGATGGCTCAGCAATCTGCCGCTCGAGCAACCTCACCCCACTTAGGATTGTCTTTATGGGAGAGAGTGAAGGAAGATTTTAGTAAGGGGCATCCTCCCGATTTTGCAGGGGGAGTGGATGCAATGGCTGCAAGTCAATGGAAAAATATTATGCAAAGGCATCTTCGTATGGTTGAGTGTAGTGAGGTACAGAAACAATTTTTAGTCACCTTTAGGTTATCGGGTGCAGCTCTTCAATGGTGGGAGTCTGTCACCACATCTGAACAGAGAGATACCTTACCCATAACAACATTTTGGGAACTTTTTGATCGAAGGTATTTTCCTTCCCCTAATCAAGAGATAAATATTTTTCAAGAAAATAGAACGGTGTCGGAATATGAGGAAGACTTCTCTAGGTGGGCGAAGTTATTACCTTATGAGGTAAATACGGAAGAGAAACGTATATTAAAGTTTGTTCGAGGTTTGGATTGGAAAATCCGACAACATTTGTTAGGGAGTCCTAGGTTAGTGACTTTCGTTGAGGTAGTGAATGCAGCACTACTAAAGTGTCATGAATATCGCCTTTGTTCGCAAGAGGGTAAGAACTTTGGTGATTCGAGTTCGTCAAGTAAGTTTGGCATGAGAGTGCGCAGAAAGGATTTGCGGGTAAGTGTTTCTTTTGTAAAGAAATAGGTCATAAAAAGATAGATTGTCCTCAAAGAGGTAAAGGACCGCAATTTGATGAAATTTTGGAAGTGCAACCCCTACAACAGATTCGAGGTCGCTTTAGACCGGGGGACTACGTTTAGGAGCCCATTGATGAGGATGGGAAATCGGACTAGAGATGGGTAACGTAAGTTAAATTTTCCTTTATAAACAGGATAATTACTAAAATGAGTTTTGGGGATATCGTATGTAAGATAATTGTGAAAGGGAAATTTTGAGCAAGATATGCTCTTATCCTATTATTTTGTAAAAAGGATAGATAATTTTGCAAGGTGCTCAAAAAGAGCTTTAAACCTTATGGTAAATGTAAGTGTGGTTATGGTGATAAGTAGTAATGATAAAGCTACTTCTTTTTATATAGTCATGATAGACTATTGTGATTGTTGTATTCCAGATATGGATTTGCCTTATATATGGCAATATGTTGAAATGATGTAAGATGTTGTTTATGTTTGAAAGTTGATGGTGGTTTGATGGGACGCAGGTAAAATTTTAGCTCATAAGTATGATAATATTTGTGAGCTACATGTTATACAGATGATGATCTAAAAAGACCTTGTGTTGGACATAAGGCATTTTATAGTATATATATATAAACCGTTTTCAAAGTAAACTATTTTTTAAATAAAACCTTTGTCAGTCTTAGAGCCCTTTTAAAATGATTTTCAAAAAAAAATTAACCTTTTCAAACTCTAGTCCGGATTTAACAAACTCTCAATCCCCGACGTCGCCTCATAGTAGTGTATTGGGAGGGTTCCTTGTTTGGATTTCGCTTTTGCGAGATGTCCCCCGCACGAAATTGACGATTGTCAGGAATTGAGAGGAGTTAATTCTTTGGACCATTCAAATTTTTACTCTATTAAGATTTTAGTATTACTTATTGTTGGAATTGTGGAACTTGGAGGTAAATAAAGCCTCATTATGATTGTTGTGAGCATAAAGCTCAAATATAAAGGGTGTATGGGCACCCTTGTTGCGGAAATTGGTTTTATTTAACTCATAATTAACTTATAATAAAATGAATTTAAAATGAACTCGTCGTGGGAAGTTAGAAGTTTGGAGATGGGATTAGCAAGATTGGGTATAGTAGGACTAGTTGAGCTTTGGAGAAATAAGCTTAGCTAAATTTTGAGGACGAAATTTTTGTAAGTGGGGAAGTTAGTAACAACCCGAGGTTTTGGAGTCGACAATTTATTTATTTTAGGAGAAATAAATAATATTTTATTGGAGAAATAAATAAATTGGCAATTGAGGTCAAAATTTTGAGTCGTTAGAAAGAGTGTCGAATGTCGATTCTGAGGGTACCATTATTTTCGGAAGGGTCGATATAGTCGAGATGACTGTACTTGGGGTCTAATTAGGTTCCGAAATAATTTAGGACCGTTTGACTCGAATTAAAGTTACCGGGTCATTTAAAGTGTGTATTATCATTTAAAGTTGTGTATCTTGTGGTATAAGGCTTAAAAGCCACGTGAGAAGTCATTCTCACTTAAGAGAAAGAGGAAAATCCTAGAAAGAAAGAGAGAGGAAGAAAGAAGAAGAAAAGGAAGGAGAAAGGAAAGAAAAAAGAGGATTTCCGGGCCAATACGCAATCTCAAGGCGGATTCAGACCCTACGAACCCGAGGCAAGTGATTAAACTTGCTAAATAATTGTTGTGTACCAATTATTGCATGACTTGTGGATTGATATTTTGGGTTTTAGGTTTATTTTAACAAAACCTAACTTTTGGGTATAATCTTAGATTTAATGTGTAGGTCTTGGATTAAATGATAAAAAAAATAGTTTATAAGTATTCTAAAATGAATATAAATGTTATGAATATGATTGGGTTGAAGATTTGTGGTTGAATGGAGTTTTGTTGGAGTTTTTGAGAAGTTGAAAATGGATAAAAATGGAGTTTGGCCGTAGTACCTGTTAGGGCCGGCCGACCGCATACAGAGGGTCGGTCGATCGCGCCTCCAGAATTGGGCATACTGTCTTCGAGTATAGGCAAAATTAAGAAACGCGGTCGACCGCGGTTTGGGCACCGGTCGACCGGTCCCCTGTTTTGGGTTCAAGTTGAGAATTTATGTTATCCCCTTTTTCTTTGGGTTTGTATGTATGGACTTTCATAATCAGAGTATCATAAAGGATTAAGTGATTATATAAGGGGATTATAGACCTTAGAGTCATAAGACGATATATGAGGCTAATTGATAAATAAAAGACTAAATGTAAATGTCCGAGAGTTTTAGTGATTGATTTTGAGAAGTGAAAATCTAAAAGAGTATATCAATTTGGGAAAAATTCTCTAAGTATCGAGGTTAGTATTTGAGGAATACCGATTGGAGATTTTGGGATTTTCTAAGTGGGTAAGCCCACTTTTATTTGGGATTTCATTTGGTGATAATAATAACAATTTCACGATCTGAGAAAGAGAATAACTTAGAGATGCCGGATCTTATGATCCAATCCCAAATGGGACAACTTTATCGGTTCATAAAATAAATTGAACCATATTAAGGATGGAGAACCGCGTATGCAAATTGAGGTTTATTAGGATCAATAATATCCTTAATTTGAATTGAATTTTGAAAAAATTCATTATTAAAAGCGTCATGTGAGCTTCAAGTGAGTATTAGTATAGCATATACTAAGTGGGGTTATTGTGCGATAATTGACGGTTAGTGTATCAAAAGAGAGAGATATACTAAACAATTATATTAATCTATTTCGCCCAAGGGCGTATAATGAATATGAAATGATGTGCAGGTATACCTTATATAATGGTATATCTTTATTATGTGGGATGAATGTATACCTTATACGATGGTGTATATACATGTTAAGCATACCCCCTCCTTGCTATCATTGGGAAGTTTCGTGCGTAAAGGGTGAGCATTCTGACTAGAAAAGCAGGATGTGGATATTCCCCAGGTCATAGTCGTCCTTTGTGGTCAGCAAATGACATTTATATATACATTTATTTATTTTGGGGATGAGAGGTCGTGGGTATGTGTCGCTCTCACTTGCCGGTTAGGAACTATGACCGCTTCCCGGGACGTTATGTGCGTGAGTTGATCACGAGGTGGGTGTCGTTGAATCCCACCAGGTGGCCCCAGTTTGCTACGTATATGGGCTGCTGGAAGATGATAGCATATGAGCTTGCGTTCTTCGAGTTATAGCTCGGTTGGATGGTTATTATTGCTTGTGGTTGTATTTGGGTGTCAAGGTCATAATGGACCTCAACGACCCGCATTGCCAGGATTAGTGTAACGGGGGGTTCCTTGTTTGGATTTCGCTTCGGCGAGACGTCCCACGCATGAACCGTAGTGTAATGTTGGAACTTGGGGATAAGTTTAGTCCTTAATGCTCATAATTATATATACATATATATATCACCTATCCCGTCAATCGACAGTGCCAGGAGTAGTGTAACGGGGGGGTTCCTTGTTTGGATTTCGCTTCGGCGAGACGTCCCACGCATGAAACGCCGTGTACTGTTGAGAATTGGGAATATTAATTAATTAAAATTGGATAATAATCATTTGGGTTACACGCATCTTGAATTGAGGGCATAATCAGTCCCGAGGATCAATACGGTCAGGAGTAGTGTAACGGGGGGTTCCTTGTTTAGATTTCTCTTCGGCGAGACGTCCCACGCACGAAACGCAGTACTGTGTTGAGAATCGGGAGGAGTTTAGTCCTTAACTCTCGATGCTAATAACTCATCTATAATAGATATATATATGGTTTCATGCCTTATATGGGCATCACTAGAATATAAATTCTAGTAAATGAGATTGTTGATATATTGTGATGATGGGGACATGATTGGATCATGAAACTTTATATGTTCAACAAATGAACATTATAAAGATAACTATAACTATTGCATTAAAGTTAATGTATTTGACTTATAAATTATGGGAATGAATGTATTGGGAAATAGGTTAGATGATTTTGCTTAAATACTTTTTTTGGGTTTAAGTTAGAATCCTCTTACCTAACTAGAATCGGACATCCTTTTGGTGACACGTGCATACGTTTAGTGTGCGATTTAGATGAGAGGTGAGTTGAATTTATTATGGAGAGTTCGATTCCAAATAAATCATGTAATAATGCATTTATAATTATTATGCATTTTAATACACTTGCTATAAAATGTTTTCCAAACTCGGGCTCTGACCCGTTTATATTTTCCCCCTCCTTGTATATATTGTATTACTTCAGGTGTTCCTCCGCAAGGACGCCTTTGATGTTATCCATCTAGGGTATTTGTGGAGCTGTGGCAGTAGCGGACTGTTGCGGCACTTTTCTTTAGTCGATTCCTATCTTTGTACATCTAGATTAGGATTCAAATTGTATATTGAGTTAGTATTCAAGTGTTATAGATTAACACTTTCATATTTCATTTTCACAGATTATTGTATTGTCTGTTACTCGACAGCATATTCGGGTATTTCATTGTTGAGATTTTTTTGTACAATGTATTGTACTCTTTCATATTATTGGACCATGCACTTTTCACACATCATAGTTAGATGTATATTGTATGTTACGTGCAATATTGGTTATGTTGTTGTTGTTATTATAAAGTTTTAAAAATTTTTGGCAATTCGACCTTTATGATTTCAGGCAGTTAGCCTTATATTATAGTTCCTAGTAGTTGATGTTGAGACTGTGCCATCTGAGATACCTGATTTATTATAGTATAGGGCTGGCCACCCGTTATTATTTGGAGCGGGTTGTCACATCAATCTGTCAATATTGCAGTAATCATTGAAGTTTTTGCATTAAGCTAAATGCCTCATGGTTAAGATTTTTATGTTGTTGCTTATGCACTGAAACTCGAGGCCTGTGAATGTTGTGCGGAGAATATAAAAGCTCTCACCCGAAGCCTATAATTGGGTAATACATAGTGAACCAGACCACTAGGGAAACACCTTTTTTGGAGGGACAAAGTATAATCTCACATGACATCCAATTTCGTAGAACTAAAATGATTGTTTCATCTGATAGGTACAAGTGCTCTGATGAGATCCCGTCTATAGCAGCCATGCATTCTGTTGGGAATTCAATCTTTTACTGCCCAAAGGACAAAAAGGTCCATGCTGATAATGCCCGGGCAAACATTCACAGGGGTGATGTTGGGGATCATATTGCACTTTTTAATGTCTACAATCAATGGAAAGAGACTAACTACTCAAGCCGATGATGCTATGAAAATTTTATTTAGGTGAGGAGTATGAGGCGAGAGAGAGATATTAGGGACCAGCTGAAGGGGCTGTTGGATTTTAGTATTTTGAGTTTTGCTTTATTGATTTATCAATTGTTATAGGTTTGGGCTATTGATGTTGGTTCAGTGAATGGAACATTCATTTCATCAAAATATTGTTGAACATCTTGGCAGGTGGTCGTTCGGCAGTTGCTTGACAAATGTCATCAATGGCAGGTGGTCGTTTGGAAGGTGGTCATTCAGAACGTCAAAATATTGTTGAACATTGAAAATGTGTGTATTTCACGTTATTGTAATTTATTACACGGTCACACTGTAGCCAAACATTTATCAGTTGGTGACTCCGTATAAGCTTGATCAATTCTTTTTAAGCAAATTACATTTAGTTGGACAACTCATTTGAGATCAGCTCAAAAACTAACCAAACTAAACAATATTTTATTTTTTTTACAGTATGCTTTTACTTTTATTCTTATGATGGTCATCCATGGTATATATTTTTACAGTATTCTTTTACTGGACAAGGTGTTGTTGACTGTGATGCTTTCGGCTGGGGATTTCCAAATATCTTCAATGCAATTACAACACCGGGGTGCTCTGAAAGAGGGTTATATTGAATACGTAAGGACATTCTGTGAGTTTTTTCATTTTAGTTGTATAAAATTGTGAAACTATAGATATAATTTGTATAATGGTTGTATAAAACTATTTTTTATAAAGTACTCAATATACATGAGTGTGAGGTCTTGATCGAATGCCAACTCTTTTCATTTAATAACATTGAGATACCGACAGGACTGAAGCACTTCATCTTATTTTAGCTTTTTTTTTATCATGCTTTTTCAACTACTTGAGAATAAAGAAGATGTGATAAAATATTACACACAATCTGATATCTGATATTATGCAGGCCACCGTACTAGGAGGGGCTATCTTACCCAAACAATATTCAACCAGCAGTGATTTATCGATTTCTATCACAGTATTCGTGAGGGCAAAAGGATGTACAACATTGCACCCCTCTAACACAGAAGCTGCTTCGCATGCCAATGCTGATTCACAATAGGGGGTTAGTTTATGATTTTCTCTTTACTTCTTTTTTTGGGGATAAAAAATTGGCCTCGGATTTCCAGTGTAAAACTAGAGCCTGAATCAGATTTTCGTCAACCACTAATTCAAGGGTGTGTTTCACTGTTTGATCTTTGTCTTTGATTCGTTATGGGGATTTTTATCGTTCAAATTATGTGATTTATTGTGGTTTTCCCACTAATGAACTCATTCAGATATCCTATTCATACCAAACTCCGAGCTCATGCGGGGAAAAGTCTAAATGAATTCAAGGGGCTACATGGGGGCATGGTGGTTGGGGATAAAATGGAGGGGTTTTAGAGGTTAGTGTCAATGATTTCAAGCAACCCATATGGAAACACCTAACATATAGGCTTACTTCAAATTTAGTAGTTATTTCACGGAATGGGATAGTGGCACCACTAACTTACGATGATCGGTGTTATGTTCTCAATTAGTATAAGTATAACATTTGGAAACATATCAAGGTATGAATCTAAGAATACATAACCACTTCCAGCTCAATGACTATATGTGAATATATTAATTATTTGTTCTCCCACATGCTATTAACTAGGAAAATATAAAAGCCAAAGATGATATGAGGCGCACTTTGTTGATGTCGGTCTCAAGAAAATGGAAGGAATGGAAAGCTACTACCAAGCTCCAGGGTTACACTACATACAAGACTACTGAGGAGCGACTACAGCATTGTCTCGACATGGTTGAGGAGAGCCAGTGGCCAACGGTCGTCCACTATTGAGACTCTGCTAAGGAAAAGGTATATATTTTCATTTATTTTCAATGGTTAAACAATAGTTATAATATGAGTTTGTTTTCTCAAACTAGGTTTCATTTATGTTCAATGGTAAAACCATGGTTATTATCTGAGTTTATTTTTTTATCTTTCGTGGGTTTCATTTCAGGTATCTCCAGTGTAAAAATGCCTCAGTAATCTTAATAACATTGTGTAATAAAAAAAATCTTTGAACATGAAATGAAACCCAACACGGCTGAAAAGTGGTAATGAAACCATACGTATATGCACAAATATTTGATCTGTGGTAGAAGAACATGATGGATACTTTGATATGCACAAATATTGTTTTCTGAGGACTGTACAATAGAAGTTTAACACAAACTTTTGATTTATTTCCCCCTGGAAGTTTCTACCCAACCAAGGCTACTTAGTTAGCATCTTAAACGACAATGATATTTGGGTATCGATTTATTTAGTTTTTATGGACTGTTAAATTCCCATTTATATAATTTGTAATGGCATATTTGATTAGTAGAAGGAAATATCTGTTGACATCAGACTTCTTTTTCCTCAAATTCATTCTCATTGTTAATCAACAATATTTTATTAGTAGAAGGTATTGATTCATTCTTTTTTTTTTGTAGATGAAGTAAGCAAAATGTTTTTTGTAGATGAAGCAAGCAGAAATCCTCCCTCAAAAGGTATTGATTCATATTTTTTTGTTTATCATAAACTTTGTGTTGTGGGATGCAAGAAGTGTGAAGTAACTATTCACTATGTTTGAAAACTAATGCGAAATAGATGACTCCAATTACAATAGTGATTTGCTTAATTTGGTTCAGTTGATATAAGTTCTTTCATTTTTATCCATTGGTTTTGTTGCTTTCTGCCAATACATCATATCAATTAAATTAATGTGTCGTAGAGTGGTTAATTAGAAAATAGTGATCTCCCATTTATTATTGAATTGATGATCGTCTTTTCAGGGCCAAAAAAGAATCGTAACAATCCACGCGTGGGCATAGAGGGAAAAAAGATATATGCAATAAAAATTGTTCTCAGACGTGGGATAACTTATCGGTGAAGCCTATTAACGGTGATGATGCCACCTTTTCAGGCAACCGTCGGATAATGCAGTCTTTTTGTTCCCTGAATTTTGTTCATCTGCGAACATCAGTTGATATCAGTTGCTCATCATGTTTATGTTCGATTATCATGTTTTATGCTTGATTATCATCATGATCAGCAATCATCTGCGAACAAAAGTCTGCAAAAATATATCAGTTGATAGCAAAAAAGATATCAAACATAAACCGAAGACGCAAACTTTTCATCATTGAGTTTAGTTTTTTAAGTTCATGCTTGATTTTATTTATATCGGTTGGTATGTTGGTATTTATATCAGTTGCTATGTTAGTTTTTCAGTTGGTATGTTGGTATGTTTTGTTCTTGAGTTGATGTTCTAAAGTTGAGTGAATTTTTTGAAATTGCCCTTGATTTTGAATATGAAAATGGTATTGTGCAGAGCACCACAACCACAGCTAAATGATAGTGCTCTTACACTCATCTTGGTTCTTATTTATCATCTTACACCATCATGTATTGACCAACTGATATAAATACACAGTGCTCTCTTTAATAATTCTCACTAAACTTACTTTAAGGTGCAGGTATATTTGGAGTCTAGCTTTAGAGCAAGACCATTACCTATTCGGAGTCCAGTTTTAGAGCAGGTGTATATCTCACTAAGCTTATGGAGGCACAATCATGCAGTTATAGAAGCTCATGAAAGCATAAGTACTCAACTGCAGAAGCTTATGAATGCATAGTGTGGCAGTCAGTTTGCTGATCTCAACTCAAGAGTTATGCACCAGAGTCTATGGATGGTGATGTTACGAGCATGATAGATTAGTTGAGTTGGATGAAGATCACAAGATGAAGGCCTTGAATTGCAATAGTGTGTTCTGTTCTAAAAAACAGTGGAGGTTAGCTACTTTGTAAGCAATGGTGATTTTCAGTGTATGAAAGAGATCGTTTTTTATGATATTTCAGTATTTCATTAAGATAATCAAGATCCAGGACATTCATCCTATTTAAATATGCATTGTGTTGTTTTTCTCTGCTATTTTTTCGTAATTAAAACTTCTTGATATTGGATTTGAAGAACACAAAATAATTAGTTTTGATGTGAATTAAAGTACAAGTGGTGGTGGCTTACCTATTCCTTATGTCCTGTTTTGGAACCGGTAACACGTAACATGAAATTAAATCAATTTATTTCTAATGCCATTTGCAACAACAGATTAATAACATGGCGGGTCAGTAAGCGAACGGGGGCAGACAAGGGGATGATTAGCTTATAGGCTTTCATAGAACTTGAAACCACTTTGTATATTCCGGTAAAGACTTCAATTCTGCCAAACTCTGTCTTGCTATTTTATTATCACCCTATTAAGGGCCTCATATTTACCTTCTTTTACACCCAACCCCTAAATATTGTACTCTTAAGAACATAGAAAGAAGTAAAGGCTAGAGTCCACCTTTCTTAGGTGTACTGTCCACAAGTGAGGTAGACAATATATTGTTTTAAGATGATCTATTTTGAGATGTTTAATAAGAATAATGCAAATTGTCAAGTAGTTTGTGCACTCATATAGTTCACTAATAACAATATTCATGATATTTGTAGGTGATCTACAATTATACATGCAAGAGGAAGATGCAATTGAATTTCTTCAGTAGATCAAGATGCCTCACCATTGAAGACATGGACATATTGGTCATATTTATTAGGAATCAAACGGGATTGTAATATCTTATTTTTAATACTTTTGAGATTCTTTGACCAATAATGGTTTGCTGTATACTCATGCTTGGGGTTAACAAGTGAATATTGTTAAATCGATGATGCGGTTTATACAAGATGGATTATTATCATGTAACAACCCAGGTTTTCAAGCGACTATTTTATACTATTTTGCCAAATGGGCTAATTTTATAAAATAGGGAATGTTGGGGTAAATATTATTTTCCCGTGAGACTTAGGGATAATATTTACTATGTTCTGACTATTTACCGTTATGAGAAGGTAAATAGTGTTATATTGTGTATTTTGCGTCGTTATATGTAAAACGACGGTTATGACCTATATTTAAATCGGGTATAATTAATGAATTAAAAATGGAATTGGAACGTAAAAATAGTTCACACTTTCCCGAATGCCAAAATAGGGGGGTGCGGTTGTTTTTAGAATAGTCGAGATAGTCGAAATAAGTGCCCAGTTGTAATTTTTGAGATTTAGGCATTTTAAGGGGGTTATGACTCAATTAAGTGATTACGAGTCATTTTAGTGGTATATTAGCAATTAGGAGTGGGGGTTTATATTTCGACCCTTATAAATCCCCCACCCCCTTTCTTTTTCTTCATTTGAGTGAGAGAAGCCAAAGAAGAGAGAGAGAGAGAAGAGAAAGTAGAGAGAAAGAGATAGATGGAAGAGTTGGGCCAAAATCCGTCGCTACCGGAGGTGTTCAGAGACTACGAACCTCGAGGCAAGTTTCTTACTTGCTAGATATTGATTTAATGTGATAAATTGCATGTGTAGTTAAGTTTTGGGAGGTTTAAACCATAAATGGGTATTTGTTGATTTTGATGATTAAACCCTTAAATCTTAGTTTTAATTTGATTTGAGGATATATTATTAGTTGTAAATGGTGTAGGAATGATTTGGTAGAATTAGATGTTGTTGATGTTGGGTAAAAGCAAAGAATGGAGGTTTTGGGATTTTAGGGTTTATGTAACCCGTCGCCCAAACTCGGCAAAATCCCAGGACCGAATCGATTCGGCCCTATGGGCGAATCGATTCGGATAAGGAGAGGGATACAGGTCTTGCAGACCGAATCGATTCGGATTTAAAGAGAATCGATTCGGCAATTGCAGAAGGTCAGTTTGTGCTCACCGAATCGATTCGGCTGTCTAGCGAATCGATTCGCAAGGGCGAATCGATTCGGCCCAAGGGGCGAATCGATTCGGTTCCCCTGTTTTTGTGAGATTTTCTTATTTTGATTTTTAGTCCTTTTTCTTTTAGGTCCAAGGTTAGGAACCTTCCTTTGGGAAGTAATTAAGAGTTCTAGAGGGTGGTTTTGGATAGACTAATGCCCTAGGATTTAATGGGATACTTAGGCTTACCCGAGGGATAAGTTGCGTAGGTTGATTCCAAATGATTTAGGAAATTAACCTAGAGGTGAAATGGGAAGTTAAAATATTATGTTGGGCTTTTGGGAGACACTCCATTATGGAGACTCACTTTGAGGGTTTATGAATTATATAAACTATTCGAGGCTATTTTGAGGTTAATGGCACTTTGGGGTCTTAGGTCATTAATAAAATATGACTTAATAAGCAAATAATGCACCTTCTAAAGCTTGGTGCTTAATGGCTAAATGGATGATTTTTGGAAATGTAAAATATGAGTTTTCAAAAATGGAAAAAGTAATGTTTTTCATAAATGATAATTTATGGATACACACCTCTCTAAATCGCTATCATAAGGGAAGTCGCGCGCGTTGTGGTGAAGCCCCCTGGCTAATGATGCAGGGTGGATATAGTCCCTAGGCCATGTGAGCGTTTGTTTATATTTTCTGCGCTGGTTAGGAGATTCCGGGTGTGGTCTTGACTATCCCGCAGGCACATGGTCACTTCCCGACGTTTCGATAGGATCCCAGGTTGTCTTGGAGGCCCTGGAAGATGATAGCCATTTAGGGGCGCGCACAGTGGGGAAACCCAGACGGGCGGTCTTAGAATCGTTATATATATATATGGTTATAACTATTCTAAATCAAGTTGGACTTGATGTTTGATGGGTGCCATAAAGAGCACAATAAAATGCCATATAGAGCATGATGAGAGTGCCATAAAGAGCACGATTTAAGGCCATAAAGAGCCTATGATGATGATTATATTCCTGATAAGGAAGATATTTTTACAAAGTGAACAATTGAGATAAATGCCTTTAGAGCATAAAAAGTATGATTATATTTCCTGATAAGGAACAAATTCATGAAATGAATTAGTGTATGATGAAATTAATTTGGTAAACACTTGATAAAGTGTTGTACCATTTATATGTATATTCCTAAAGATAGAATTAGGAATTGTGCCAATAGATGATGGATGGGTTTTACTTTTATATTTTCTTTGTGTAGCTGTAGATGTGACCTCCCACACTTATGCACACACATGTATTTATTTATTATTTCGTGCTTAGGGTCTAATGGATCTCGACGATCAACCTTGCCTAAGTAGTAGTGTATCGGGGGGGTTCCTTGTTTGGATTTCGCTTTGCGAGACACCCCACGCACGAATAGGGCATAGTGTTGAGAATGGGGAAAAGTTAGCCCTTAGTACCTAGGGTTAACTAGAACATCTCACGATATTGCGTTAGGTTGCTGCTAGATTGAGAGGTAAGGAATATTATTGTTATTTGCGAGAGATTTACGCACTTACCTGCCATGCATTTTAGTCACATGGTAATCATATCAAACCCGGCCCTAACCGGTTTCTATATTTCCTTGTTTCTGCATATTCTTTGCCGTTACAGGTGCTCTTCCGCATGGACACCCGTGTTTACATTTCCATTTCCAGTTGTCATGGAGCTACCGCATATTGCGGATGTTGTAGGATACTTGTTGAAGACGCTTCCCTCTATTGTACTCTAGTTATGTTCAGTATATTTATTCGGGCGTGTTTGCCCAAGGTTTAGCACTCATTCATTATATTGTAAATATTGAATTGTAATACTTAATATATTGTTGTATTGGTCTGTGCACCGACAGCTTATTCGGTGATTATTTATTGTATTGTCATACTTTATTCATCGATTTTTGATACCCACCGTTTTTACCAATGGGATTGTCTAAGTGTTTCTCTTTTACTTTCAAATTTTTGTATATGACAATCCGTTTTCTAAAATGATTGGTGGTTATCTCATACTATTATGTTAATCGACAGTGATGCTAAGAATAGACCATCTATGATTCCTGTGATTATTGGAGTATTGGGCTGGCCACCTATTATTTTAGTAGGCGGGTTGTCACAGATGGTATCAGAGCATTCGGTTCTAGAGTCCTTAGGAATCTGTGCAGACGTTTTTCGTCTTCTGCGTTTCTCTCTGTTTGATGTAGAGCCTTAGGAATAAGGTCGTTGAATTCTCTTGTGAGATTTCGTTCTCCTGCTATGGAATGAGAACCCCGAAGATCTTCTTCGCGATCGTGTGAGGCTTGTAAGCCGTTAGATGAAGGGCGCTGAGGAAGGCCGTTGTGAAGGCGTCATAGGATGGGATTACTATAAGCTGTAGGCTGTGGTCGGGAATAAGGACCGATTTGGAGGTCTCTCCCTTTGCAGCATTATTTTATATTGCCGCCGTGACTACTGAGCACATTGAAAATAGTTTTCCCAAGTACCGTTGTCGGTAGAGAGTGATACTATGCTTGGGACTCCGAGCAATGTCAATTCGGAGTTGAGAGGTTCTTATTAGGACCACATGTTGAAAGTTTGGTTGGATCGGGGAAGTGTAACCTCATTCGGTGAGAGCGTAAGACCCGAGAGTTTGGCCTAGAATTGAGTATAGGAGTGCTCAGGTGTGAGGCTTTTAGGAAAACCTTTCACCCTTAGGAGTAAGGTTGAAGTGGCGGATATGATAGTCGCCTCTTTATGGTGGGACAGAATGTTTTTGCCCGTAGAGAGAGCCTCTCAGTGGAAATGCTAGGCTCGTAAGTAAGTGTTGGAAACACTTTTGGAGAAATAGAGTTCATGAGACCCCAATGGTGGACATCCACTCGGGGAAGGCTCGTGGAGCTAAGGTTGGGGAAGCTGGTAGAATGTCCTACTTGCTGAAGAAGTCAAGGGAAGTATGCGTTCTGATCTTGTCGATTTAAGATAATCGGCAAGGATAGGACTCCTAGTTGAGTCATTGGTGGAAGTAGTTTGGTTCGGGTAAGACTAGAATGTCGTGTCTTAGAACTATCGGTAGCAGCTAAGGAGGTTGGCTAGTATGTTGGTGGGACTTTCTAACTAGGGTGCGAGTAGTGCATTCCTTAAGTAAGATGGGAGTGGTTTGGTGTTAGCCCTAGATTCGGGTGCGTATATCGAGCTTGTGATGGTATCGGTACATATTTTATATATAGTAAGTATACATATGTGACTTCCATGATAGGGGAGTTCTGTATCTTCCTTCACACTCGTTATGGGGCGAGTGGTGATATATGTGGTACGTGCTACTTGTATTATATATTATACGAGTAGAGATATTCTTAGATTGGTTGGGGTGATAGCAAGCGAATATATCGCGAGGCTATCCCAGTTCTAGTTCTAGGAGGAGGACTAGTTGTTCTATAATATCTCTCCTGGATACGGGTTGAGACTTTATAGAGGTGGTTTACGGTGTGTAGATAGTTTCCTTTATTTTTATTTTTATTTTATTCTCTATTGCTTGCTTGTTTGCTTTGCTTGTGTATGGTATTGCCTTATCTCCATGACCGGCTAGTTAAGGTGACTGCGTGGAAGGGTTCCTTGTTTGGATTTTGCTTCGGCGAGACGCTCCACGCATGAACCTTAACGACGTTGGGAGTGGAGAGATGTGCATTTTCTTTTCTGTTCTTTTCTCCTTTTTCTTTTCTGTTGGTTAAGTGCTGGGTTGGAAGGTTTATTCAAGAATCACGTATATGAGTGATTAAGGGCTAAGTTCATGTGCGATATATGAGCACTATGATAGTTTTCCTCTGACTAACGTGGGGGAAGACTAAGATTATGGATGTCCGATAGGGACTTATGGTTGTGTCTTTATGAGAAGGCCATTTGTTTAGAGATATGTGTGTCTCTTGGGGTAGAGTATTGGTGGCATCTTATTAAAAGTAAATGCCTCAGTCGATAGTTATGGTAGGACGTAGACGTTTACATGTAGTAGTAGAGTTTCGAATTAGGATTCCGTCGATCCCGATCATGTGTCTTCGACCGTTACTTCTCGACGACTGACAATGCGAGGTAGTAGTGTAACGGGAGGGTTCCTTGTTTGGATTTTGCTTCGGCGAGACGTCCCACGCATGAAACCGAGCTAATGTCGGAAGTCGGGAAAGGTCTTGGACACTAGGGATATTTAGTATTATACTTATACGAGTAGGTTAGGATAGATAGATTGACCTTAGGATTCTTAGGACGCTAGGCCCTTAGGGCATGCGGCGTTAGTTTAGGAAGATGGTTAGAATTTGACCACAATAAGTTGTGGGTTAACTCTAAGTAGAATTTGGTCCCTAGACGAGAAGTATGGGATTTCGAGCTCGTTAGAGTGTTAGGACACTAGTGGTGGGGCCTCTCGTAGTTAGAGGGTTACATGGGTAACCTACCTTTGGAGGAGTTGGAGTATAAGTTGACTTTTCTCCTGCACTCGTGTTGTTATGATCGAGAGTGGATTTAACAAACGAGTCTTTGCCAGGAACGGGATGTGCTAATATGGGAACATGGACCTACTATTCGTATGTCTCACATTTTTACTACGCGTCATCCCATGCTTGATTTAAAGTTCATGGCGGTAGTATTTGACTTAAAGACTTAGAGGCATTTCTCCTGGGCAGGAGTTTGGAGTCTTTTCACGAATAACAAGTTTGTGTCTGTGAAGGAATAGCGATAGGATGCTTCCTTTTGCTAAGGCAATGCGAACGGGAGTAGTATAGGCGCCGAGTAGAGACCATCTTAGAGTTTATTCGTGGCATGGAATGCCAAGTAGAGTGAGCTTCACCGAGACGAGACATTGGTGTCAAGGTATAGGTAAAGTCTCCAGGAAGAATGGGAACCGTTGGGATATGGGGTATATCCTACCACCCGTAAGTGGAAGGGTGGATTTGATTTAAGGTAAGATCGGAGTAGGAATTCTAGGGATCGAATTTCCTTGCAATGGTTCGGATCGTCTTCGATAAACGTTAGGCCGTGCATAGCCTAGTGTAGATGGCAATATGCCTTGTCTACTCGTTGGAATGGAAACAGCGAATAGTATATTCCTGGGACTGGGAGTGGTCCGGGAACCTTCCTTTAGATTGGGTCAGTGAGCAAGTAGACCTCTGAGGGGTACACCAACGTGAATAGAAGTTAGTAGTGTTGGGGTTTGCTAGTATGATAGCACGGTTTTTATTATAGTATACACTTTTTATGGTTATGGGTTACGCCTGAATTTTGAGGGCAAAATTCCCCTTTAAGGGGGGGAGTATGTAACAACCCAGGTTTTCAAGCGACTATTTTATACTATTTTGCCAAATGGGCTAATTTTATAAAATAGGGAATGTTGGGGTAAATATTATTTTCCCGTGAGACTTAGGGATAATATTTACTATGTTCTGACTATTTACCGTTATGAGAAGGTAAATAGTGTTATATTGTGTATTTTGCGTCGTTATATGTAAAACGACGGTTATGACCTATATTTAAATCGGGTATAATTAATGAATTAAAAATGGAATTGGAACGTAAAAATAGTTCACACTTTCCCGAATGCCAAAATAGGGGGGTGCGGTTGTTTTTAGAATAGTCGAGATAGTCGAAATAAGTGCCCAGTTGTAATTTTTGAGATTTAAGCATTTTAAGGGGGTTATGACTCAATTAAGTGATTACGAGTCATTTTAGTGGTATATTAGCAATTAGGAGTGGGGGTTTATATTTCGACCCTTATAAATCCCCCACCCCCTTTCTTTTTCTTCATTTGAGTGAGAGAAGCCAAAGAAGAGAGAGAGAGAGAGAAGAGAAAGTAGAGAGAAAGAGAGAGATGGAAGAGTTGGGCCAAAATTCGTCGCTACCGGAGGTGTTCAGAGACTACGAACCTCGAGGCAAGTTTCTTACTTGCTAGATATTGATTTAATGTGATAAATTGCATGTGTAGTTAAGTTTTGGGAGGTTTAAACCATAAATGGGTATTTGTTGATTTTGATGATTAAACCCTTAAATCTTAGTTTTAATTTGATTTGAGGATATATTATTAGTTGTAAATGGTGTAGGAATGATTTGGTAGAATTAGATGTCGTTGATGTTGGGTAAAAGCAAAGAATGGAGGTTTTGGGATTTTAGGGTTTATGTAACCCGTCGCCCAAACTCGGCAAAATCCCAGGTCCGAATCGATTCGGCCCTATGGGCGAATCGATTCGGATAAGGAGAGGGATACAGGTCTTGCAGACCGAATCGATTCGGATTTAAAGCGAATCGATTCGGCAATTGCAGAAGGTCAGTTTGTGCTCACCGAATCGATTCGGCTGTCTAGCGAATCGATTCGCAAGGGCGAATCGATTCGGCCCAAGGGGTGAATCGATTCGGTTCCCCTGTTTTTGTGAGATTTTCTTATTTTGATTTTTAGTCCTTTTTCTTTTAGGTCCAAGGTTAGGAACCTTCCTTTGGGAAGTAATTAAGAGTTCTAGAGGGTGGTTTTGGATAGACTAATGCCCTAGGATTTAATGGGATACTTAGGCTTACCCGAGGGATAAGTTGCGTAGGTTGATTCCAAATGATTTAGGAAATTAACCTAGAGGTGAAATGGGAAGTTAAAATATTATGTTGGGCTTTTGGGAGACACTCCATTATGGAGACTCACTTTGAGGGTTTATGAATTATATAAACTATTCGAGGCTATTTTGAGGTTAATGGCACTTTGGGGTCTTAGGTCATTAATAAAATATGACTTAATAAGCAAATAATGCACCTTCTAAAGCTTGGTGCTTAATGGCTAAATGGATGATTTTTGGAAATGTAAAATATGAGTTTTCAAAAATGGAAAAAGTAATGTTTTTCATAAATGATAATTTATGGATACACACCTCTCTAAATCGCTATCATAAGGGAAGTCGCGCGCGTTGTGGTGAAGCCCCCTGGCTAATGATGCAGGGTGGATATAGTCCCTAGGCCATGTGAGCGTTTGTTTATATTTTCTGCGCTGGTTAGGAGATTCCGGGTGTGGTCTTGACTATCCCGCAGGCACATGGTCGCTTCCCGACGTTTCGATAGGATCCCAGGTTGTCTTGGAGGCCCTGGAAGATGATAGCCATTTAGGGGCGCGCACAGTGGGGAAACCCAGACGGGCGGTCTTAGAATCGTTATATATATATATGGTTATAACTATTCTAAATCAAGTTGGACTTGATGTTTGATGGGTGCCATAAAGAGCACAATAAAATGCCATATAGAGCATGATGAGAGTGCCATAAAGAGCACGATTTAAGGCCATAAAGAGCCTATGATGATGATTATATTCCTGATAAGGAAGATATTTTTACAAAGTGAACAATTGAGATAAATGCCTTTAGAGCATAAAAAGTATGATTATATTTCCTGATAAGGAACAAATTCATGAAATGAATTAGTGTATGATGAAATTAATTTGGTAAACACTTGATAAAGTGTTGTACCATTTATATGTATATTCCTAAAGATAGAATTAGGAATTGTGCCAATAGATGATGGATGGGTTTTACTTTTATATTTTCTTTGTGTAGCTGTAGATGTGACCTCCCACACTTATGCACACACATGTATTTATTTATTATTTCGTGCTTAGGGTCTAATGGATCTCGACGATCAACCTTGCCTAAGTAGTAGTGTATCGGGGGGGTTCCTTGTTTGGATTTCGCTTTGCGAGACACCCCACGCACGAATAGGGCATAGTGTTGAGAATGGGGAAAAGTTAGCCCTTAGTACCTAGGGTTAACTAGAACATCTCACGATATTGCGTTAGGTTGCTGCTAGATTGAGAGGTAAGGAATATTATTGTTATTTGCGAGAGATTTACGCACTTACCTGCCATGCATTTTAGTCACATGGTAATCATATCAAACCCGGCCCTAACCGGTTTCTATATTTCCTTGTTTCTGCATATTCTTTGCCGTTACAGGTGCTCTTCCGCATGGACACCCGTGTTTACATTTCCATTTCCAGTTGTCATGGAGCTACCGCATATTGCGGATGTTGTAGGATACTTGTTGAAGACGCTTCCCTCTATTGTACTCTAGTTATGTTCAGTATATTTATTCGGGCGTGTTTGCCCAAGGTTTAGCACTCATTCATTATATTGTAAATATTGAATTGTAATACTTAATATATTGTTGTATTGGTCTGTGCACCGACAGCTTATTCGGTGATTATTTATTGTATTGTCATACTTTATTCATCGATTTTTGATACCCACCGTTTTTACCAATGGGATTGTCTAAGTGTTTCTCTTTTACTTTCAAATTTTTGTATATGACAATCCGTTTTCTAAAATGATTGGTGGTTATCTCATACTATTATGTTAATCGACAGTGATGCTAAGAATGGACCATCTATGATTCCTGTGATTATTGGAGTATTGGGCTGGCCACCTATTATTTTAGTAGGCGGGTTATCACATATCAAGGTTCTAAAAAACGTGGGGCGTGATTGAGGCGTGGAGGCCAAGCCTTAAGCCTTAGAATCCTAGGCGGGCCTAGGCGTAAAAAGGCGTGAAAAGGCGTTTAGGCCTTCTTAATATATTTTAACATTTTTTAACCATAATAAGGCTATTAAAATACAAAAATTGCACATATCATAAAAATATGTTTGAATATATGTGAAATAAAATACTATTTGATTATTTTGGATAAGATAATGGTCCGGTTTGTAAACAAATTCTTTAAAAGGCGACATCGTTTCACTAAGGCATTGTTGTTTTTAGAAAAAAGTGTGCCTTAAGGGTTTTACCAAGAATAAGGAGTGAAAAACGTAAGGCGAGGCGTTTCTCCCAAGCCTTAAGCCTAGGCGTGCCTAGGCGGAGCCTAAGCGATTTTTTTAGAACAGTGATTATTATTATTGTTACTATTCCTAGAATACCTTTTTATTTTTTAAACAGGGTGGATATTTCTATAAACAAAGGAAATTTTGCCCAAATTATTTAAATTATTGAAACTTTTTGTGTAGTAAAACTAAATTTTGACTTAAATATAGTGTATTTATTTCGACCATAATTTTGTGGAAATTTTAACATAAATGCGTAATTTTGTCATGGACTATAATTATCTTTATTAGCTCAACTGTGCTGTAATATAGTTGATATATTGTGCCTTTAGGAAAATATGTGGTGTTTATACAAGGTCCCTAAAGGATTATTTGTGGTGGTTGGAAAATTTTCGCCGTGCCTTCAGACACGGGCATTCCGCTAGTCTCTCTCTCTCTCTCTCTCTCTCTCGCTATATATATATATATATATATGTATATATATATTACTGTATATACTGTCATATATTACTGTATATATATATATACATATATACATGTATATACATATATTACTGTATATACTGTATATATATACATATATACATGTATATATACAGTAATATATATATATATATAACATTTACTATTAAGAAAAATGACTAACAAAAGTGGTCGTACTTGCAAAAAACATTAATGCATGTTTGGACTTCAAATTTGACAAACTAATTAAAAAATCAAAATACTATAATTAACACGAATAATAAAAAAATGCAATTCATATTGAATAAAAAATATCTAAAAACATTAAAATATTGACATTTGTTAGCGCATTAAAAAAATTTCCAAGAATCTCAATGAATGATGAAATTCATGTAAAGGCATTAAAAAAATTGTTCATCTTTGCCAACAATCACATATCTCTTCATGAAAAGTCAAGAATAAAGATTAAAACTGATTATTTGTAGCTGATTTCAAATACAATGCCCGCGTTGTATTTATATTATTTTATTATTATTATGGTTTCATATATCTTGTATGTATCATATTAACATGTCTTTTGCTTAGGTGAATCGAAGGTTTTAATAGGAAGAAAGAAAATATGATTTTTTTAATTCCATGATTTATTGATTCTATTCAAAGTCTATGAATAGCATGTCATGATACTTGTTTATTTAGTGAATGAAAATTTGTATTTGATATAAACAGGAAGTTGAATATGAGTAATAGTTGGATGTTCTTGCCCGATAGGTTTTCAAAAGAGTACAAGGACGGTGTTAAGTCATTTATTGAGGCTAAAAAAATAGCTTAGATGGAAATAATACTTCGAGATGTCCATGTCGAGATTGTCAGGAAATATATATTCATGATTTACTTACTGTTGAAAAACATTTGTTGGTACATCGCATCTCCTACAGTTTTGTTCCCTCGGTGTTTAATCTTGTTTTATTTCAAACAGTAGCTTTATTATTCATGTTTTAAAACCCATATTTTAAAGTGGCATTTCTCAATGGTTATGGTCATGACGAAGCGTTGGATGAAGTTGATGAATTTTTTTCTTCAAGTCTTGAACATGTTTTGCATTCTCATCATGTAACGATAATTTTGAGTATTTATTTATAACAAATGCAACAAACCATGAATTAAGAAAGACACCACTATCCCATTTTTCCGTTATGATGCAAATATTGTTGTTTTATGTACTGAAGGGAGTTTAGTGGGAATTGAACTTCCCAATTGGGATTAGTATTGTGCTTTTTGTAGTGTAAAAATCTTCATTTCATCTATGTGCGGTGAATTAGGATGGATCTCATTTTTTTCATTTATCTCAGGTTGTGTGTCCATGTTAACATATTTGTGTATACCAATTTTGCAGACAAAATTTGATATAGACATGTCAAACCAGGTTGTTTCGAGATATGTATTAAATAGAATGTCCTCTCGATATAATGATCATCGATACCGTCGTAAGAAGCATTTCAAGAAGTTCAGTTTGGAAGAGGTGCGGGATCACCCACATCGAAAGGTTTCGTCAAAATAAGATTGGGATTTTCTATGCACACTTTGGAGTAGTCCGAAATTTATGGTATATGGCAAATATATTTTATTTAGTTTTGTTTCCATTTTTATTCCATTAAAAGTTTCTTAAAAAGACATATGTTGTACTATTTCAGAATCGTTCAGGCAAATGTGTTGAAAGTCGTAAAAAAGCTCGATTTAATCATCGAGGTGGATCAAAATCATTTGTGCAACACGCATACGAGTAGGTAATGTCACAATTCATTACTCAAACCCTTTGGATCAGTGGTGGGTCCAAAATATAATTATGTATTTGTGATGTTATTGTATTCCACCGAGTTTGGTTACAAAATTATCTTCTATAATTTACAAAAAGTAATTTTACTTATTTTTTTTCCTTTGTAAGGCCTTGGACCATGTTTGATGAATGGAAAATATTTTTAACTTTTGGATAATATTTTTTTTATATAACTGTTATATGGGTTTTCTTGCTTATTTTTTATTGCAGGATGATGGTCAGATAAAAGAGACACCAAATGGGTGTATTGACCTTTTTCATGACACACATTACAACAGTGACAGTGGGTGGATCAACAAAGAGGCTAAACTGCCTATGTCAGTATATTTATTTATTATTTCATATATTTATGACTTTAGTTTCCATATAACATTTCTAGCACCATCTTATTTTTTTTTCCTTTTTTTTATAACATTGGGTACTATTACTTATTAGATTTATATATTGTTAATATTTAGCCTAAGCTTTGAAAATACATAGGAAGATACCCAAAATGAATTTGCTTATAAACATACCTAAAATGACAAATATTTTGATTGTTGGTAAATTAAGACTTTAAAGGATGAGGAAGTGGGTAAAAAATTTGTTCGAACATAACTATGTTTAACTGCGAATTCCTTTTTGTCATCTTGCCATAATATATACATTACTTTGTATATGTTAATTTATTCTTCTAGTTTAAAGTTTGTAGGGGACCTATGATAGATGTGTGTGTGAGATTTTGTTTCTTTTTATAATTTTGGATCAACTTGCTAAAAGTCTACTAAACATATGATATTGTGAGATTTTTATCCATCTTTATTAAAATCTGATAAACATTTTAACTTTCAAATTCAAGTGTATATCATTTTACTAAATGTAAATTTATTAGTCTACTATTACTTTATTCTTTCATTATAATACGTTTTTTTCTTTTGTAGAATACAATAGTCGAATTGCACTATAGCAATCCAGAAATGACAGAGGCACAAGTCTGTGAGAAAGTCCTTGGAAAGAGGCCAGGGTATGTTATAGGATTTGGTTTTGTCCCCCGACCCGATACATTTGGATCACGGTACAAGAAAAATAATAATGCGGAGAATGAGGCTTTAAAATCTGAAGTATCTCGTTTGAATGACATTGTGGAGAGTCGGGGTGCATTCATTCAGAAGTTTATGGCTTTTCAGGCATGGGCGGAGGCTCAATATTGGTTCAATGGATGGATCTTCTTAGATTATGATTTTTTTCCCTTAAAGAACCTCTTTTAGTTTTTGTTAGTTTACTTTTGTGTTATTAAGTAGACCAAGATTTTACTTTAATCATAGTTGAATATTTTCTTTCTCTTTTAATATGCTCTCATTTACTAACATGATTTTGGCATGGAGAAGAATTGACTGTTATTATTATTTTATGATAAATCCATTAATTACGTTTATGTATCAATTAATTTTAACATATAAAGAATCTTCCACGTTGACGTAATCATAGTTTTAATTTAATTTAATTTTTGTTTAAAGAAAATATTGTGCGATGAATCATATTCATAGCTATCTCATCAAAAGAACTAACTTTAGCGATGAATAAATTACAAATAGCGACGAATATATTTGTCGAAAAAGGTCAAATTAAGTGATTGAAATGATTTAGCGACGATTCTCATATATTTATAACGGTTAATTGCCAGGTCACAAAATATCATTTGCGATGAATGAATTCCTCGTAACAAACCATTATTGTGCGATGAATCCTCTTCATTGCAAAAAAATATCGTGAGATGAATCATATTTGTCGCTATCTCATCAAAAGAACCATCTTTAGCGATGAATAATTACAAATAGCGACGAATATATTTGTCGAAAAAGGCCAAATTAAGTGATTGAAATGATTTAGCGACGATTTTAATATATTTATAACGATGAATTGACACATCGCAAAATATCATTTGCGACACAACTACACTTCATCGTAACAGAACTGTAGCGACCAGCTTTTTGCGACGAAATTACGATGAATGTAGTGCGTCGCGATAAGACATTTGCGATGAACTAAAAAGAAAGGTGACGCATTTAATACGTCGCAAAAAGATATCTTCCTTGTAGTGTCGTATCAAGAATATTTGACATGTGAAATGTAAGCTCAAGAGATTCCCGGGCAATCCGGGTAGCCTCCGGATACATGTCAAAACTCTAAACCTTCCTTTCTCTAGATTAAAGATTATTCAAATAGATTAACCTTGCAAGACAATCCCTTCTATTTCGGTCGGGGAGGAGTAGGGGAAGTGAAAATGTGGTGAAGCCTAGGTCTCAATGAACATACTTGAGCAACGTGTCAAATAAATATTTGAGAATTAAACTTTCATCAATCATGTGCATGGTTGAAAAATAGACATGTGCATGCGCTTTTTCACAGAAGAACCTATATCTAAATGTGAACAAAAATTCTGAACCAAACTCTAAAAAAATTCCTCACACTTTTTTGAATAAGAATTTTCGCACAATTAGCTTATGAAAAACACGTGCAAGTGTGTGATTCTTCCATCAAAGATGAAATATCACAAAAAGGATAAAATTATTCTTTGAGTATATTATCATATCATCTTCAAAAATTCTTCAGAACTTGTACATAATGTTTAGATGATATCAAGAGATTCAGGGACCTGCACACTGTATCTCTATAAGAGGATCAAATTATGTATCCAATCGATGCAAGACTTAAAGATTTTACACAAGATATATCCAAATTTTAAAAGAGAAAAATATTAAATCTTTCGAACATATATTATATGTATGGAATCTGACATGATTTGAATCCCTAATTTCAAAATTTAACAAAAGATGGTCACGTGCTTTTTCAATCGACGTAAACCAGAGTTGGATTATTAATGGCTTCCATATGTTAATTCTACAACTTCATTTATAACTTTTTAGAAATTCATCAAGAGAATATTTAGAATTATAAATTTAATTAATAATTACTAGAAAATTATTTATATCACAAGAATATGATACCAAAAGAGAATAGTAGGATTATAGTTTCTTGCCTTATTTGGTACGGGTGAAAATCTTCTTGTAGTTTCCTAAATCCTTTGTTCTTCTTCCTCTCCAGTTGACCCTAGTTTTTCCTAAAAAGGTTAGCTATATCTTTATGTTTTAAGTTTGAATTTAGGTATAATGTAAGATACTAATTTAACTGAATATTGAGGTAACATACTACTAGTCTTGCATGCCTCCTAAAACCCAAAAATAAATCTATCTTATGGGTTCCAAAATCTCACCCAAACCATTCCAAACTTCCATTTTCATATTTTTTTTATATTATTTGGGAACTCTAATAACTTTATAAGTCCAAACCAAAATAACAATCCCCTTGACTGGTACCGAGACTAATAAATATTATCCACATCATTCACGTTACTAAACAACCATTCATAATTAATTAACTGACCGAATAAACCATTGGCTCAAAATCAAACAAAAGTAAAGACAAGTAATCAATCTCAACAGGTCCGACAAAAACTAAATGAACTGTGAGCGACATGCTCGAAATAACTGTTAAGAAGTCTCTATACTAGGAATGAAAGATTGAGGCGTCTATCAAACTCCAGCAACATTCACATATGCTGCAGCAACGGATCCCTGAAATTGAGTCAAGCCTGGCGTCCAAGTGGCTAGACACCTAGAAGGTTTTTAAACAGTTTTTATAGCAAGGGTTAGTACCCAAAACATTTGAAAAATATTTAGCAAATGATTAAATTGCAGTAATAAGTAAATATGCATGCTCTCCATATTTTAGTCAGTGTTGCACTCCCTTGAGGACATCCTCACCCCACCTCTAAAGTTCACTACTAACGCCTTAATTAAATTTACCTAGTTATTTATCTCATGACTAGATAAATTATATAACCCCTTGCAACCACCCTACTCTAACCGAGTGTGCCACAATTATGATTTCTAAGTTATCTTCGACATTAACTTAATTAATCATTTCTATTTTTATACTCATATAATTTTTACGCCCATTATATGTAATACAATTCACAGCCTGTAATAATTTTACTCGTATATAATGGTACACCTTATTATATACTTATATCCATTTTACAACATTCACAAACATGTTGAAATAATTATTAGTAAATAACATCATCACGAGTAATAACTCACCGGATGTGAATTCTCTAAAGTGCTATCCCACTAGGTATGTTCACATAACCTAGTTACCCAAGTCAGAATCGCTCACTAACTTGGTGAAAGCATATAAATGGAAGCGGTCATATTCCTTCCCTGAAAGTGAGATGCCCCTCACCCATATAACGGACGCTATGACCTGGGAATATACTCGCCCTACTCCTCAAGCTAGGAGATTCATCCACTACGCGCAACCTCCCCCTATAGCACTAGAGTATATAATAATATCTAACCACTGATATTAATGTACACACCATATATATATACTATCACACACACTACACCAAAAACAGGAAACTGGCACGGTTTAAAACCGTGCCAGAATCAGGCGTGCCAGATTTTCTGGCGCGGTTTAAAACCGTGCCAGATTTTCCAAGCTGGCACGCTTTTGGCACGCTTTTAAACTGTGCCAGTTTTTTCATCTGGCACGCTTTTAAACCGTGTCGGATATTAAATCTGGCACGCTTTTGGCACACGCCAAAACCGTGCCAAATTATCTGTTTTCTGGCACGCTTTTGGCACGGTTATAAAGCATGCCAGATTGTTTTATAAGCGTTCTCATTTTTATGCATTGGCACGGTTTTGGCACGGTTTAAAACCGTGCTAGATTTTTCAGTTGATTAAAAAAAATAATAATAGGAACCAAATCTGGAAAATCTGCAAATTCCAAATTCGGTAGGAAAAATATTTATTATTTGCAGAAACAAAATCGAGAAAATTCACAAATTATGAATATCGCAGGTTGTTGATAAACTAATGTGCATACAAACTTCAAAAAATTACAAGAGATAATACCAATATAAAGCAACACATGACCATAAAAGTCGACAATAACTTCAAAAAATTACAAGAGTTAATAGTTCCCATATCAAAAAAAAATTGGGCAAAATTTCCTCTATTTTATGAGCATTCCAAAACCTGCTAACATAAAATCGGCCCATATAAAGCCCGCACGGCCATAAAAGTGAACAATAAAACTACTATAGCCAGCACGACCATAAAAATAAACCATAAAACTACTGAAGCCTGCTCGACCATAATACAAAAAATAGAATCCTGAATATTAATGACACTAAATACACAATCCCCCTGTTGTAGAGCATTGACTTCTTCGTGCGTTCCAAGTGGATAAAAGCTAACGATTGAATGTCATCCTACAAAAAAAATAAGACACAAAAAAGATACAATATTAGCAACCAAGTCATTTTTTAAAAAATCATATTCAAGCAAAAAAGTTGCATATACAAGAAGAAAAATTGCATATACGACTATGCGGTCAGTTCCTACAAGTTACATTGGTCCCGTGCGAGGTGTTCGTGCCTCCTACGGGGTCGTTTGGGGGCTGGTTTGGGTTTTCACCCTTTAACGGCTTGTTTTCAAGTCAAAGTGTGATTTTTGCAAATTATCATCATACTCTCAAACTGAGAGACCCGGGACTACGCGATCAGTTCCTACAAGTTACATTGGTCCCGTGCGAGGTGTTCGTGCCTCCTACGGGGTCGATTGGGGGCTGGTTTGGGTTTTCACCCTTCAACGGCCTGTTTTCAAGTCTAAGTGTGATTTTTGCAAATTATCGTCATACTCTCAAACGGGGAGTCCCGGGACTACGCGGTCAGTTCCTACGATTTACATTGGTCCCGTGCGAGGTGTTCGTACCTCATACGGGGTCGTTTGGGGGATGGTTTGGGTTTTCACCCTTTAACGGCTTGTTTTCAAGTTTAAGTGTGATTTTCACAAATTATGGTCATACTCTCAAACCGGGAGATCCGGGAATACGCGGTCAGTTCCTATAAGTTACATTGGTCCCCTACAATGTGTTCGTGCCTCCTACGGGGTCATTTGGGGGTTGGTTTGGGTTTTCACCCCTTAACGGCCTGTTTTCAAGTCTAAGTGTGATTTTTGCAAATTATCATCATACTCTCAAATCGGGAGACCCGGGACTACGCGGTCAGTTCCTACAAGTTACATTGGTCCCGTGCGAGGTGTTCGTGCCTCCTACAGGGTCGTTTGGGGGTTGGTTTGGGTTTTCACCCTTTAACGGCCTGTTTTCAAGTCTAAGTGTGATTTTTGCAAATTAACGTCATACTCTCTAACCGGGAGACCCGAGACTATGCGATCAGTTCCTACAAGTTACAATGGTCCCGTGTGAGGTGTTTGTGCCTCCTATGGGGGCGTCTGGTTGCTAGTTTAGGTTTTCACCCTTTAACGGTCTGTTTTTAAGTCTTAAGTTTTATTTTTGCAAATTAACGTCATACTCTCAAATCGGGAGTCCCGGGACTACGCGGTCAGTTCCCATAAGTTACATTGATCCCGTGCGAGGTGTTCGGGCTTCCTGCGGGGTCGTTTGGGGGCTGGTTCGGGTTTTCACCCCTTTACGGCCTGTTTTCAAGTCTAAGTGTGATTTTTACAAATTATCGTCATACTCTCAAATCGGGAGTCCCGAGACTACGAGGTCAGTTCCTACAAGTTACAATGGTCCTGTGTGAGGTGTTCGTGCCTCCTACGGGGGCGTCTGGTTGCTAGTTTAGGTTTTCACCCTTTAACGGTTTATTTTTAAGTCTAAGTTTTATTTTTGCAAATGATCGTCCTATTCTCAAAACGGGAGACCCGAGACTACGCGGTCAGTTCCTACAAGTTACAATGGTCTTGTTCGAGGTGTTCGTGCCTGCTACAGGGTCGTTTGGGGGCTGGTTTGGGTTTTCACCCTTTAACGGCATGTTTTCAAGTCTAAGTGTAATTTTTGCAAATTATCGTCATACTCTCTAACCGAGAGACCCGGGACTACGCGATCAGTTCCTACAAGTTACAATGGTCCCGTGCGAGGTGTTCGTGCCTCCTACAGGGTCGTTTGGGAGCTGGTTTGGGTTTTCACCCTTTAACAGACTGTTTTCAAGTCTAAGTGTGATTTTTGTAAATTATCTTCATACTCTCTAACCGGGAGACCCGGGACTACGCGGTCAGTTCCTACAAGTTACAATGGTCCCGTGCGAGGTGTTCGTGCCTCCTACGGGGTCGTTTGGGGGCTGGTTTGGATTTTCACCCTCTAACAGACTGTTTTCAAGTCTAAGTGTGATTTTTGCAAATTATCATCATACTCTCAAACCGGGAGACCCGGGACTACGCGGTCAGTTCCTACAAGTTACATTGGTCCCTTGCGAGGTGTTCGTACCTCCTACGGGGTCGTTTGGGGGCTGGTTTGGGTTTTCACTCTTTAACGGCCTGTTTTCAAGTCTAAGTGTGATTTTTGCAAATTAACGTCATACTCTCTAACCGGGAGACCCGAGACTACGCGGTCTGTTCCTACAAGTTACAATGGTCGCGTGTGAGGTGTTCGTGCCTCCTACGGGGGCGTCTGGTTGCTAGTTTAGGTTTTCACCTTTTAACGGTCTGTTTTTAAGTCTAAGTTTTATTTTTGCAAATGATCGTCCTATTCTCAAAATGAGAGACCCGAGACTACGCGGTCAGTTCCTACAGGTTACATTGGTCCCGTTCGAGGTGTTCGTGCCTTCTACGGGGGCGTTTGGTTACTGGTTTAGGTTTTCACCCTTTAATGGCCTGTTTTTAAGCCTAGTGTTATTTTCGTAAATTATCGTCCTATTCTCAAAACGAGAGATCCGGGATTACGTGGTCAGTTCCTACAAGTTACATATGGATTTAAAACACAAGCCTGCAAAAGAGTTTTGAGAACACATGGATATCTTTACCATATATAAACTATGTAGGTTATCTAATTTAGAGCATCATAAAATCATAAATACAGACGTAAATAAATCAGCAATAGATTTCTCGCCCTCTAGGCGAGGGAATAATAACAGGAAATACACTTACAATCGAGTGCCTAACGAGTTCAAGCTGTGGAGGCTGTATGATGCTTTCACCATTTCCAAAAGGTATGCTTGATGCAACATGCTAAAGATTTCGATGTTCTTGTCCATAATTTCCATCTGAGATTAATATATAATCTTTATTAGCATTTAATTAAAAAATACTCAACATCTATCAAATCGTCAACAACCAAAAACAGAGCTACAACTCTAACAAAATGCCAACACTTAACCGAAAGGTCATGTTTACTTGTGAAAACTAATTTTCATTTTCAACAACCATTGTTTTCAAAATGTGATTCAAATATATAACAGAGTAATTAAACTTCTAAAGTTGAAGGCCATTCAGAAACATGAACCCAGAGACACAAACTATAATTAATCATTACCAAATAATACCTAAGCAACATAATTATAAACCTTCAATTTAAGCAAGTATGAACACAACATGTATGAACAAATTAGCAACATCAAGTATGAAAAAAAAACTAGTCATTTTTCAGTAATATTCCTAAGATTTGTGTGTCATGAAGCAGGTATGAACACAACAGTAATATTCCTAAGATCTGTGTTAGTGTTCATCAAAGTCCACAGATATTGAAATAGGTAGTAACGATTGCGCACAAAACGTGTTTATGTTCATCATTCGATTAATTAAAGCGTGATAAATCTATGAATACTCACAAGAAACTCATGTAATGGAGGAGGACGAGAGAGAGACTGAGATGATGGGTATCGAACGAAGAGCGACGCCGAAACTCGGGAACTTGTTGGATCATCAAATGTGAAAAATCCAAATCGTTGTGGTCTTCCAGACATTTTATCCATCATTATTATAGAATTTGTTATTTCTTCATAGTTTATAGAATCAAACAATAAGAATACACAAAAAATAGACAATAAGGACAATAAAAAGGAAATTAACACTATCATGGCGACAAATAAAACATAATAATTCATAAAGAATGTAAAAATTACACTTCAGATATTTAAATTTCAAATGACTTTGGAACCAACCAGTAGTTAACACATACTGTCACTAGATAAGGCACTAACCAAAAGTGAATAAAATGACCTAGTTGAGAGTGTAGCTCAATTATCCCCCACCGGAAGGCCACACAATTATAAACAAATGATATAAATAAATTGCATAATGAAAAAAAGGCCTAAATTTATTATTCAAACACGAGTATATATTTTTTTATATTCATAAAACATTAATCAATATCCGTGAGATACGTCACTCTGTCACATCAAATCTGTGTTGACCTAATATTTATGAAATAAGAATGTTAGTTCTAGAACGTTAAATATGTTTCGACGTAATATACGCGGTAGAAGCACTTAGGATATCCCTATCCAACTAAATATCAAACTCTACAATCTTGATTAGTCGGTGATGCGACACATTTTTGTCTAAACAAATCGTGGTTTTATGCCCCCATTCCCCAACGAGATCATCAAATCAAATTATCCAATTCAAACTTGTAACGTGTATTCATAATTCCCCAACTAGGTCATCAAATCAAATCAAATTATCCAAAAACAAAAAAATCCTCATTTCCTCAAACTTCGTTAAAAACAGCAAAAAAAAACTAACATTTCCATCTACCCTAAATTTTGGGTGGTTTGAGTTTTTGATTAACAAGTTATGGAGCAGCTTAAGGGAAGCTTTGTGCCTCAACTCAAATTAGGACCTCAAACAAGTGAAAACTAACCTGAAAAGTGGTGATGTGAGCAGCAGCGGCGGTGACGGGTTTCCAAAGTTGAATGGGCTAAGGCAGTAGTCGCGCACCCACAGTGAACTGTGCCAGGATGATGAGGCACGCGTATAGTGGACGGCGCATCGGCAATGGAAGAGGTTTTGGGTTTGGAAGCGTGGACTGAGCAGTGGCTAAGGAAACGATGATGAGGCGCGTGCACAGTGGATGGAGCGACGGGTAGCTTGGAGAGAGGGAGATAGTTGGTGGTGTGGAGGTAAGGGGTGAGATGGTGAGCAGCGACGGGTAGCTTGGAGAGAGGGAGAGAGTTAGGTTAGAACGAAGTCTTGAAATTATGGTTGCCCCTCAAATTTTGGGGTGTTATTTTTTTTAATGAAGTGTACTCATATTTGGCACGGTTTATAACCGTTCCAGAATCCGACACTATTTTAAACTGTGCCAGTTTATGATTAAACCGTGCCAGATTCTGGCATGGTTTTAAACCGTGCCAAAATCTCCTTCCCTCAGCGTGCCAGATTAGCATTTTTGGTGTAGTGACACCATATATATATATATATATATATATATATATATATATATATATATATATATATATATAAAACATCCCGGCTACACCGTGTACTAAGTTCGTGACACAAGCCTATTCAATTTATTATGAGTTTATGGCCCAACTCTAATTATTAATTAATTTGCACATTAATTTCTTTTGGTATCTCCCCAACCAATATATTCAGACTTACTCTCGTGGCCCGAAATAAAACAACACCCGAGTCTAAATTCCCGACTCTAAATTATTTAGCCTTCACCTAAATAAAATTTACGTCTCGATATCGCTCAACCAATATCCCCGGACTTGTCCACTCAATTCGTATTTAATCATTTTGAAACATAATTCCCAAAATTTAACCCTAATGTGTCACACATAATTTCCTCCAAACCCCAATTAATTTTAATCATGATGTGCCACACAGTCTCCCTCAAATCCTAATTAATTTTATTCACAATCAATTAAATTTAAATTCGTGTATTAATGTCTCAATAAATAAGGTATGGAAGAATTTTTATTAAAATTTCCCTTTATATTCATAACTGGGCGAACTCTCAAAATTTTTAGACCATCGATCGATCGATCAGGTCCTCGTCTTCTCCGAGTTTTCTGTTTCAGCCATGGACGAATATCTCCAAACCCTAACTTCTTCTACAGTGAAAACCAAGCCTTACCATTGACAATATATATCAAAAACCTTGTAAGGAACCCCCATAAAGTCCAAAAATCTCAATTAATTTACTTTCTCTACTGTTTTCACGAATATGGGGAAAATCCAATTTAATCTTTAACCCATTTAAACATCAATATCGTATTTCCAATTCGTTTCTAGTTCATCGGGGTTTATACATCTTACTAGATACAAATACAAAACTCAGATTATACATGAATTTCTACTCAATTTAGAAATCAGATCCATGGTTTACAAAACCCCATGTTTATACCCTTTAAATCCCTTAATGAATTTCTTTGATTACTCACATCACATGAATATGAATTGAAATACAATTTAAATGCTACATCAAGTTAACCACTTGCCTTAGGGTCCGTAGAGTCTGATTTTGGAGTTGTGAACGCCCAAGGTTGAAGATGACTCCTTTATTTTGACATTCCTTTGATCCCCAAATTTGCCTTTAACCGCTATTAGGGTTTCCTAATCCACTAAGTCTTTCTCTAAACTTAATTCAGTCGTTCCCTTATTTCTTACAATTGCTTAATTAGGCTAAATCCCGTTTTTTACCCAATGGGCCAAGGCCAAGTGACCCAAATATCCCCGTGTGGGCCCGGCTATGCTTAAAAATGCCCCGTGACCCGTTTACTACCCCCGGGTACACTTATTCGACTATCTCGGTCCATCCGGACTCAACCATGCACTCAGAATTGGCATCCGAATTAATTTATGAAAAATCTTTATCGCACACCCAATTTAGTCTATACCGACTCCCAACTGTGATAAGTGCATACCCCGTCATTAATACCCGAAATAACGTAAATAAATTATTACAATTCACTTAGTAAATAAATTACCTAAATATTAGCCATTCATTCCCCGGTTAATATTGAAATATAAATTGCCATAATTAATTCAATTAAAATTACGACACGCAAGTAATTTTGAATTCCCGAATTAATTAAATATTAAATGCACAAAACTACGGGGTGTTACATACTCCCCCCCTTACAAAGGAATTTCGTCCCTAAAATTAGGTCGTACCTGTGGTGAAAATATCTGGATATTGTTTTCGCATATCCTCCTCCGGCTCCCAGGTAGACTCGTCCACGTTGTGATGACCCCATTATACTCTAACTAGTGTAACAACCTTGGATCATAACTTCCGCTCACTACGATCAAGAATAGCCACCGGTCTCTACTCATATGAGATGTATGGATGTAAATCAATTTTCTCAAGTGGAATGTGCCAGAAGGCCCTCTCGCTCCTACGATATTTCTTCAGCGATGCCACATGGAACACGTCATGTATCCGCTGAAGGTGCTCTGGCAATCCCAGCTTATAAGCTGCTGGTCCCACCCTTTCGATAATAGGGAAAGGTCCCACATACCTCGATGCTAATTTACCCTTCTTGTCGAACCTCATCACCCTTTTCATAGGGGACACCCGGACTAGTACCTGGTCCCCAACTTCTAACTCCACATGTCTCCGTGAAGCATCAGCGTAACTCTTCTGCCTATCCTGAGCTATCCAAATCCTTCCTAGAATTAACTATATCTTGGCATACGTCTCCTGAATAATCTCTGGCCCCAATAGTTTGTTGTCCCCCACCTCTAACCAACAAGCGATGAACAATAAGGTCTCCCATACAGTGCCTCGAACGGTGCCATGTCGATTCTGAATTGGTAAGAGTTGTTATACGCGAACTCTACCAAAGGAAGATATTTCTCCCAACCTCCCCCAAAGTCTAATATGCACATTCTGAGCATATCTTCTAGCATATGATTGACTCTCTCAGTCTACCCGTTGGTCTCTGGGTGATAGGTTGTACTCAAACGTAACTCCGTGCCCATGGCCTCCTGAAAGCTCTGCCAAAAGTGGGCCATAAATATTGTGTCTCTGTCGGACACAATATTTATCAGCACCCTATGCAGCTTAACAATCTCTGCTATGAATAGCTGTGCATAACGCATCGTCTCAAAGTCTGTGCGAATCGACAGGAAGTGGGCCACCTTGGTCAACCGATCCACAATGACCCATATGGAATCGTGACCCCTCTACGATACAGGTAACCATGTAATGAAGTCCATGGATATGCTCTCCCACTTCCACACGAAAATCTCCAGTGGATGTAGAATCCCTGATGGTCTCAGATGGTCAACTTTCATAAGCTGACACATGGCACAATTCGAAACAAACTCTGCTGTGTCCCGTTTCATTCCTGCCCACCAATACTTCCTCCTCATATCCTGGTACATCTTATCCCCACCGGGATGTACCGTAAATCTCGAACCATGGGACTCTTTCATAATAGCGTACCCCAACTCCTCATCCTCTGGCACAATTAACCTCCCATTCAGGCGTAAGCCTCCTTTCGAGCTGACCGAGTAACCCTCTGCTCCATCAGCTAGTAATTGGCTCACCCTATCCTGGAAGATCTGATCCTCTGCCTTAGCCCTCATAACCCACATAATGATCTCAGGTGTGATGGATAATGTTGACATATAGGCCCTCGCTACATCATCCTCATATCGAAGCTCTCTCCACTTTGCTTTCCAGACTACTGATATCTCCCCAGTCGGTCTTCGGCTCAATGCGTCTGCTACCACATTAGCCTTACCAGGATGATACTGGATGTCAAACTGGTAGTCTTTCATGAATTCTAGCCACCGCATATGCCTTATATTCAAATCCTTCTATGTGAAGATATACTTAAGTGATTTGTGATCCGTGAATAACGTGAACTGCTCCTAGAAGATAATGTCTCCATATCCTCAAAGCAAAAATGACCGCTGCTAGCTCTAGGTCGTGAGTGGAGCAATTCCGTTCGTGGGGCTTTAGCTTCCAAGGCACATAAGCTATAGCCCTTTCCTCCTGCTAAAGCACACGCCCAAGTCCCTATAAGGATGAGTCAGTGTAAACCCGATACTTCAGTCCTCCTTTTCGCAAATCAAGTACGGGTGCAGATGTCAACTTGTCCTTTAGCTCGTTGAAAGATAATTGACAATGATCACTCCAAGTGAAAGGTACCCCTTTCCAAGTCAGATTCGTCAAAGGGTCCGTAATCTTTGAGAATCCTTTGATGAACCGCCTGTAATAACCGGCCAATCCCAGAAAATTGTGCACCTCGGTCGGTGTCGTGGGTTGCCCCCACTCCCTCACCGCCGACACCTTAATTGGATCTACCGCGATACCCCGGTCTGACACCACGTGACTAAGAAACAGTACCTCCCGCAGCCAAAATCCACACTTCTCGAATTTGGCATAGATCTGGTGATCCCGTAGTGTCTGTAAAACCATACGCAGATGCTCTGCGTGCTCCTCCTCGGTGCGCGAGTAGATCAGGATGTCATCAATGAACACGATGGCAAACTGATTGAGAAACTCCCTAAAAACCCTATTCATGAGGTCCATGAACACCGCTGGTGCATTGGTGAGCCCGAATGGCATCACCCTGAACTCATAAGATACATACCGCAACAAGAAAGCGGTCTTAGGAACATCCTCCTCTCGAATATGTAGTTGATGATACCCTGACCTCAAGTCGACCTTAGAGAAGAAAGATGCACCTCTAAACTGGTCAAATAGATCATTAATCCTAGGTAACGGATAGTTATTCCGTATCGTCACCTTATTCATCTCCCCATAGTCCATGCATAACCAAAGTGAACCATCCCGCTTCTTTATAAACAACACCGGTGCACCCCACGGTAATGTACTCTACCGAATGAAACCCTGACCCAGAAGCTGTTGAATCTGCTCTCTCAACTCACGCATCTCTGAAGGATCCATACGATATGGGGCTCAAGCAATCGGCCTCATCCCCGGTGCTATATCGATTATAAATTCGATTTCCCTACTGGTGGTAACCCTGGTATTTCCTGGAACACATCCTCAAAGTCCTTCACTACTGGAATTGAGTCCAACGGAATTTCCACCTCCTGTGAGGTTTCCTCCTCGATATAATACAAGTGTGTATGTGACCCTCCCTCAGGTAACAGCATTGCTATCAAGAACATCTCATGTCCTGGAATGAAGAACATGATTGTCCTCTCGTAGCAATCCACCATTGCCCGATAACCTGCCAACCAATCCATACCCAAGATGACATCGTACCCCTTCATATCTAACACCAAGAGGTCCACTGCTAAATTAGGCCTCCCAATTAAAATGTCCACCCCCCAAAAAATCGAGTGAATCGAAGCCCCACTTCTTACTCGCGACTCTACACACATCCGAAGACTACTCGCAGTCTCTAGTAATCCAGCCCTTTTAGCAAAATTAGATTTAATGAATGAATGCGATGCTCCTGTGTCAAAAAGGATACTACCCTCATAACGAAGAATGAGAAACATACCCTCAACTGCTGGCGGTGCCTGCGGTGTTGGAGGATTGGGAACATCTCGGACGTTATACACACGGTCGTAGTGCATCTACCCCTGCTATGGTGGGGCGGGTGGAGCTGGTGCTGCTGGAGGCATCTGCCCCTGTTGTCCCTGTTGGGCATCCTACTGATGACCTCTGCCCCTCTGTGGGCATTCCCTCTTAAAGTGTCCTGGATGGCCACAAACAAAACAGCGTTTCTGACCATCCCCCTATCGTTGGCCTTGTTGGCCCTGACGCGGCTGTCCCTGCTGGCCTCCCCCATTATTCCCTTGGCCGTCAGCTGCTACTAATTCGGGCCCGGCTACCCCTACCTGAACCCCTATCCTCCCGGTCGAAACCCACCAGGCCTAAATTTCTTAGCCTGATTCCCCTACTGACTGCTAGTCTGCTATTGAGTACCACTCGTGTCACCACTAGTAACTGCCTTGCCTTGCTGGCTTCTCTCCCCTTCGCATGGAAGCGATGATCCTGACAATGTACAATAACAGCATTAACGACATCTGTATAAGTCACCAATACCGGATTCCCAATCAAATGATGCCTGATCCTCCAGGCCAATCCATCCATGAACCTCGACTTCTTCCGCGCCTCATCGCTCACCTCATTTGGCACAAAGTTTCCCAAACGGGTGAACTCTTCCTCATAGTCTGCCATAGACCGGTCACCCTGTACTAAATCACTGAACTTCTTCCTCATCTCAGCCTCTACCGCTGGTGGAAAGTATTTGCGGTCAAACCGCACCCAGAATTCTTCTCTCGTCATCAAATCCCGCTCCTCAATGGTGGTAGATGACTCCAACCATTTTAAGGCTGCACCCGACAGACGAAAGGTAGCAAGCACCTGTTTCTTTTCATCGGTACACTCCATCATGCGCAGATGGCGCTGAATTTTCTTCTTCCAATCACAAGCCACTACCACATCGGTGCTACCCCGAAACTCAGGTGGGTGACCCTTCTGAAAGGTCTCCCTAATTCGCTGCCAATACGGTGGCCCCACTGGAGCCTGAACTACTGGTGCCACTGGAGCCGGTGCCTAGGGCTATGGAAAATGAGCTTCCATAGCTCGCATCGCTGTCTCGACCGCCTGGTCCACTATTACTGCCACCTGAGTAGTGGAGATCAACTCGGGTGGGGGTGGGGGTGGCGGTACCTGTCGCTCCGGATAAGCTTCCCTGACCTCATCCCTAGCCTCAGCCCTCTACGCTCTCTGTCTCTTTGGTGGCATCTGAAATAGATTGAATTGTATGAGTACACGATTTACACAAAAATATTCATAGCAGAAATACGATATCTCACAAGCGGAAAAATGAATCAATAGTCCTAATAATAGCACTATATAACAGCCGAATGCTACGCTGAAACGTAGTAAGCCTCACAGATCCTAAGGACACTAGAACCTAATGCTCTGATACCATCTGTGACACCCAGCCTAATTAACCCCGGGTGATCAGTCCTAAATTAAGTTAGAACAGGTTTCTCAGTTGGTTCATTCTTAGCATCACTGTCGCCCTTTTTAATTACTAACCACCTAAGTGAGAAAATTAGACTGGTGCCAAGTTTTATCTTTCATTAACTTAAATGAAAAATTCATGCGGAAACAAAATAACATAATAATCACAATTAACTGAAACAACCATTCACAAGTAATTAACTGACCGAATAAACCATCAACTCAAAATCCAACAAAAGTAAAGACAAGTAATCAATCTCAACAAGTCTGACAAAAACTAAATTAACTGTGAGCAACATGCTCGAAATAACTGGTAAGAAGTCTCTATACCAGGAATGAAAGATTGAGGCGTCTATCAAACTTCCGCAACATCCACATATGCTGTAGCAACGGATCCCTGAAATTGAGTCAAGCCTGGCATCCCTGTGGCTGGACACCTAAAAGGTTTTTAAAACGTTTTTATAGTAAGGGTTAGTACCCAAAATATTTGAAAAATATTTAGCAAATGATTAACTTGCAGTAATAAGAAAATATGCATGCTCTCTATATTTTAGTTAGTGCCTCACTCCCTTGAGGACATCCACACCCCTCCTCTAAAGTGCACTACTAACGCCTTAATTAAATTTACCTAGTTATATATCTCATGACTAGATAAATTATATAACCCCTTGCAACCACCCTACTCTAACCGAGTGTGCCACAATTATTATTTCTAAGTTATCTTCGACATTAACTTAATTAATCATTTCTCTTTTTATACTCATATAATTTTCACGCCCATTATATGTAATACGATTCACAGCCTGTAATAATTTTACCCGTATATAATGGTTTAACTTATTATATACTTATATCCAATTAATTTTAATCATGATGTGCCACCCAAAGTCTCCCTCAAATCCTAATTAATTTTATTCACAATCAATTATATTTAAACTCATGTATTAATTTCTCAATAAATAAGGCATGGAAGAATTTTTATTAAATTTCCCTTTATATTCATAACTGGGCGAACTGTCAAAATTTTCGGACCATCAATCGATCGATGGTCCACCTTCGATCGATCAATCGATCGATCAGGTCCTCGTCTTCTTCGAGTTGTCTATTTCAGCCATGGACGAATATATCCAAATCCTAACTTCTTCTAGAGTGAAAACCAAGCCTTCCCATTGACAATATATATCAAAAACCTTATAAGGAACCCCCATAAAGTCCAAAAACCTCAATTAATTTACTTTCTGTACTGTTTTCACGAATTTGGGGAAAAAATTAATTTAATCTTTAACCCACTTAAACATCAATACCGTATCTCCAATTCATTTCTAGTTCATCCGGTTTTGCACATCTTACCATATACAAATACAAAACTCAGATTATACATGAATTTCTACTCAATTTAGAAATCAGATTCATGGTTTACAAAACTCCATGTTTATACCCTTAAAATCCCAAAAAGAATTTCTTTGATTACTCACATCACATGAATTTGAATTGAAATACAATTTAAATACTACAGCAAGTTAATCACTTGCCTTAGGGTTCGTAGAGTCTGATTTTGGAGTTGTGAATGCCTAAGGTTGAAGATGACTCCTTTGTTTTGGCTCTCCTTTGATCCCCAAATTTGCCTTTAACTGCTATTAGGGTTTCCTAATCCACTAAATCTTTTTCTAAATTCAATTCAGTCATTCCCTTATTTCTTATAATCGCTTAATTAGGCTACATCCCGTTTTTTGCCTAATGGGCCCAACCCAAGTGACCCAAATGTCCCCGTGTGGGTTCGGCTATGCTTAAAAATGCCCCGTGACCCGTTTACTACCCCGGGTACACTTTTTCGACTATTTCGATCCATCCGGACTCAACCGTACACTCAGAATTGGCATCCGAATTCATTTATGAAAAATCTTTATCGCACACCCAATTTAGTCTATACTTACTCCCGACTAAGATAAGTGCATACCCCGTCATTAATACCCGAAATGACGTAAATAAATTATTACTATTCACTTAGTAAATAAATTTCCTAAATATTAACCATTCATTCCCCGATTAAAATTTAAATATAAATTACCATAATTAATTCAATTAAAATTACGACACATAAGTAATTTTGAATTTCCGAATTAATTAAATATTAAATGCACAAAAATACGGGGTGTTACATAAAGCTTCTTTCAAAAATGGATATTTTAGGGAGAAGGACATTTGCTAAGTTTGAAGAAATTAATAATGCCTTTATGTCTTGAAAAGCATAATTTTGCAAGTAAAAAGAATTTCTAGAATGAAATGTATGTTTAACCTATTTAATTGGATTTTACGATTTAAAATCCATCTTATCATGCATATAAACTTGTAGTATTTTGATAATAAATACGTGAACAAGTTTAAAGGAGGTTATTTTAGGTTTAAACAAGAAATAAGAAAAGCGAAAATGCTAATCTTCAAAGTGTGTGAAAAAAAATTTAAATGTGTTATGAATATAAGATTATAAGACTACATGTATTGATAAAAAAAAATTATATTTTCTTATATAAGTAGTCTTTAAGTGTAATTAGATCTCTTGAATAAAGAAGTAAAGAAATATCTAATTTGAAAATATGATTCGTAAAAGTGTCGGGTAAGTGTTAAGGGTTAAATATTGAAAAGTTGGTGTGTGTAACTTAATAATGTTTGAAAAATTAATACTTATGAATTTGGAAAGGATAAAATGGAATAAAGAGGTTTACAACTAGAGTAGAATAATACTTCAAATATTAAAAAGGTGTTAAATTGTTCAAAGAACTTAAGAAGTAATATGAGTAACTTAGAGGTGTTAGGGAAAACAAGACTTGTAAAATGGAGAAAAATGACAAGTTTGGAAATAAATTGGTAATATGATAATTTTACTTAAAGTGGAACATTTTTATGAAATAAAAATGTTGGAAAAGGATTTACAAATATTGGTCCTAAATAAATATGATTTGGAACAAAATCAAAATTAAAGTGTAAAGAACATGAAATGATAACTTCATAGTGTAACAAAAATTGGGGTGAAGCCCCGGATTTGGCTTCGACCGGGTAAAAAGGGAAAGAAATAATAATGTGGACATTTGTAAAAAGTTAAAACACATAAAAGGAACTCGAATGACACGAGATTAATTAAGGAGGCCCCAGAGCCCTAGGGTGAAAGATCCAAAATCACTGGCTAGAGTATATGGTGGCGTCTTCGGTGATGTAGTGCTCGTTAAAGTAAGCTGTTATTGGAAGATTTTGAGATAAAGATAAAGGAATAAGGAACATGTCAAGAAATGGGTTATTTGGTGAAATTATGTTAAGACAACCTAACTTGAATGAATTAATAAATGTTCTGATACATGTTAAAGTGGACAAGTAAATGTGTAAATTGATTAATATCCATAAGGTAAAGAAAAAAGTGAAGTAAGTAGTTAAATGGGTGGTTAAGTAACCTAAGTGGTTCGACCCATAATTAACACAAGGATGTGTTGTGAATGTTTTTCAAAGTCTAGATAAGTATTTTCTAGCACGGTGTTCGCATGTGTTGAAACGATGATTTTCGATGAAAATACTAATGTGGATCGGTTAAAATGGAAAGGGTAATTTCAATAAAGAATTAGCTTTTGGTCAAACCCGTGTAGTCATTTCAAGCGTTTAACTGTTTGTGTTGAATAAGGTGAGAAATGTCAAAATGAGAAAATGAAGTATTTTACAAGATTAAGGTGAATTAACTTAGATAAATAAGGTTTTCAAAAGTAAAACTATTTCATTTATTAAGTATATGTATATGTATGTTTATATATGTATACAAAGTAGTTGCATATGCACATAGGAATAACGTGTTAGAGTCTTCTTTCTGCCGTTCATTTCTATACTGCATTTTGTATATTCCCACTGGGCATTGGCTCACACCATCATCTTTATTATTGTAGGTTGGGTGAGGGTTCGTATTTTGAAAGCGTTATACAGGTAAGTATTCTATTTAAGTTTAAATTAGTAGCTCTATATGCTTTTAGCTCTGAGAATGCTTCCTATGGGTCCCTTACGTAGTTTAAATTTGAAATTGAAATTCCATGATAAACAAGTGAAACGTTAATTAAAATAAAACTGGACTAGCAACATTATATATGTTATTTTATTGTACTTCACACCTAACACTCAGGTCGGACCGGGTTGACTACGGGTGACCCTTAAATTCGGATCGAGACATTACGATTGGTATCAGAGATCTAGGTTCAATGTTCCTTTCGAGAGTGATGTGGTCAGGTCGATAGTGGATCTTTTGAGATCGGTATTGGTTTTGGCTGGTCACGCTAGTTTTGGTGAAGGTTTAGTTCTTGTCCGCGATGGTAAAGTCAAAGAGGTTAGCATAACAAGTAAGTTAGTGTCAAGTGGCACGCGATTGAACTAATAGTTATTAAATCACTTCTACACTTTTGATTATATATTAGTAATTTACGAGTGTCCTCACAAGACAATAGTTGTGACACCGTGATTATTAGTGTTAGGTTCTTATGTTTAATCGTTAATGATGTGTAATATTTTGCTATGTTAATTGAACGAGATGACATCCATCGGGAAAATGTCACGAATAATGTATAGTCAATGGTAAGGGTTAATATTTGGGATGTAATAACTAAGCAACGATGATTGAGGAGGCTTAGGAATGAACTATAGGTAGTCTTCTATGATGGGGTTTAGAAAAAATAGTGTAACTTTAATGAATAGGATCTTTAGTGATGTCGGTGATGAAGACCTAGAGGTTTATAGGTTGTAGGTGACGTCATGTATCCTGCCCAAATCATTAGTAGCATTAGTTATGGTTTTCACGCGACTTCAAGGAATAGGATCTTTAGTTATGGTTTGCACGTGGCATGTGGTCACATCCGTTTGGAAGAAAGATAAGATTATTATCTAAATTTAAAGTCTCCTTGTAGGTGATAGGTAATCGTAGTATGAGTGTGGTTTAAGGGTATAATGGCGTGTTCATAGGACTAAGTGTGTGTGGCATCATTGGGGATAGAAATCGATTGTTGTGACGCCTTGAGGTGTTTGATGGTTAAGGTTCACTATATGTAGAACTCCATGGACCAGTGTTCTTGCGATCGCCTAGAATCACGATGAGGGTCTTGAGAGGTTTATAAGGAGAACCTACATTGATAAAGATATGGATGATGAAATCTTATCGGGTATTGAGGACGGATATATAGAATGTATTTGGTGTCCTTAGGAGACCAGTTAATTCTAGTATGAAGCATCATTAGCATCCTAGTGATGGTTGTGATGAAGGTCGGGTGAGGGGTGATGATCTCAAGCTACTGGTCAAGGTTTAGAGGAGTCAAATAGCGTATGTTCTGGGTGCGGCTTCCCGAATCGGCATTGATAGGTGGTGTAACCTCCTAAGAGAAGTTGAAAGCTTGTGTCGTTGTGGAAGTGATGCTCGGATGTCATGAAATGACTAGTATTGGTGTTTTGACACTCGGTTTCGAGGTGTACTTGGAAATTTATTCAAGAGTTAAGTTGATGACGCCATGTGGAGACTTGAAAAAAATGGCAACCAAGGTGGGGTAATATCGAAGCATGATTAGAATGTTGGCATGTCTCGATGGTATATGCTAGAGTAACCTTAGCAAGGTAATGACTAGTTTTTGGCACATCCTACCAAGCCGGTACAAATTAGAAGATGTAGCCTAATGTGGTACTTACTATCCTTATAATGTCGATGGCGGCCAGTGTGATCACCACATAAATTCAGTTTGGATAGAATTCTGAAGTTTGCTTAGTGGCAATCTCATGTAGTCAAACGACATGGTAAGGTGAAGGACTCTCTTGAACTGACTAACGCCTGTGAGAATTTGAGGATGTTGGTCAAGGCATGAGAAGGTAGACAATAACCTAGATGTAGTAGGTTGGTGACATCGCCACTGGTAATTAGACAAGGTTGGTGTAAATAAGGGTGCTAGGTGTTCGCTAATAGGGGTGGTTCATGTGTCATAACGATTCGAGGGTTAGGGCCTTACTCCCAAGGAGGGAAGTCCGGCGTTGACTTCCTAGATAACTACAGGTTCGTGTGTTACTTTTATGTTACAAAGAGTGAATAGTTATGATTCAATTCGTTACGATGGGTTACCCAAGACAGGGTATATAGCTAGGATTAGTACTCGGTGAGAACGATGGGGATGAGTGATATGACTTCAAGTATGTAGCAAAGGTTCGCTTTCGTAAATCATAGTTGGACGCTTATGGGTGGAATTTCTCAGAACGGTTGCTTGTTCCTTATAACTTTCGTGTGTCTCTTTCGATTTCTATAATTAGGATTCGGTATTCTCATGTATATGATAACTCGAATTAGTGACATGTTATGGTACGACTCGATTAGGCCTTGTAGAGCACGTTGGACCAGGTATGGTCAATGCAGCTCGGTAACTAGGTGTGCCCTATTTGAGGTATTCTTGCTATTACATAAAGTTTCTTGTATTGGTAGTTGCACTTTCGGCCACACAGTCTGCTTATAGTGTTGGCTTTTCTTAGGATTAGTAACCTTTCGATTGGCCGGTATGGAATTCAATGGCTTTAGTTATAAAGAGCAGTGTGATGGCTTGAGGATATTGTTAACATTAGAAATCGTGGAAAATTAGCATACGATGTTGATTTTCCACGGTGAAGGGATTAGAGCGAGGTTCAACTAAGTGATCAAAGGTGAGACGCCTAGAATAGTACTAGGGTCATCAGAGTAGTGCAACAAGAGGTGTCAACCAATTGCTTGGTGATGATTTGGTATGTGTGTTACTTCTCGGAGCGAGAAATCAGCAGTATATAATTACTCTCACGCCTAGGCAAAAATTGTGTGGTCAGGATTACCTAGAAATTTTGGGGACGCAGGATGCGTAGTCCAAAGAATGGAAATGCTTCTTGACGAGGAATTTAATGACTGGTTGTATTGTGGTTCGATCATCGATGAGTGTTGATCGCTAAAGAGGGTTACCTGTGGAGGCATCAGTATGCCTTAGGTACTAGCATGGGTAGTGCTAGAAATTATTTGGACGTGATCATCAAGTGAGTGGACCCTCTAAGTCGACTATGTAGCGTCCAAACATTAGCGAGATGGTGAGCGTTAATACATGTTTCATGTTGATTATTTAGTGACAACCCCTGTATGGAGGAGTGTAGTGTGACTATAGTATTGAGAACTTCGATGATTGCATCTTGGAGAATTTCAATGGCTTATAATAGAATTTTGTGAACCCTGTAAGCTTAAGGATTGACCGATCAAAAATTTCGAGACGAAATTCCCCATGGAGGGAAGTTTGTAATACCCTGCCCTGATATTTCATTTAAATATAATATAAATTGTATAAGGTGAGGTTTGATGATGATTATAGGAAATTTGTGGGTAAAAACTAGAATTTGGAGAAAATAACAAGAAAAGAGGGTTTGAACGAGAGTGAGGTTGTTTGAATGAGGTTTGGATCTCATTTGAAGAAGAGGATCGAGCGAGGTTCAAATGAGGTCCCACTGCCTAACTGGACCAGGTCGATTGAAGGTCACTTGAAGCCACATATCGAACGAGATGCCATAGTCATTCGAATGAGGCTTAATGTCGTTTGAACGACGCATTTCAAATTTTATTTATCAGATTGCCCTTGTACGCTCTCACATTTCTAGCATGTGATTTAATGAGTTGTCGAGCAATGGTGAGCCCAGATTGGGAAAAATGAGATTTTTAGTGTTTTAAGTGTTTTTATAAGGATTGGTTCGGGTCATTTGGGCATGGGAGAAGATGGAAGAGGGAGAGAGAAGGTAGAGAAGTCTTCCACCATTAATTATTGACTTTTCTCCACCATCCTATCACCATTTTGCCACCAAAAACTACCACCATTGTTGAAGTGGAGCAACGAATTTGGAAAAGGATTGGGGGATTTTTGAAAAAGATAATGGAAGCTTCCATGGAGTTTGAAGGGGTTTCGGATTGGTAGCTTAAATGAAGCTCATATGGAGGATGCATTTGGTAACCCTTTAAGGCCGCCTTTGGAGGTGGGGTTCACTCCTCCTACACAAACTTCTCTACCACCATTTGAAGTCTTTGAGGCAAGAAAAATCTATCCTTAGTGTTTAAGACTCTATTTGTATTACTAGTAGTCCTCTTGTTAGCTTACATGAGTAGAATGCACATGAATATATAATGGTTTCTAGTAGATTAATATTAAATATTTTTATGGGATAAAAATATTGGTAAAATATTATTTTATTAGGAAATAACGGATGAGTAAATATTTCAAAGTTTTGGAATATTAAAGTTGGTATTTAATGAAAATGTTGTATTTCCAAGAGATTTGATTCTAAACATTTCATGAAATAAAATGTTTGAAAAGTAATGTTGATTTTGGTAAATATTTGTGAAATAAAGTTTCTTACAAAAATGAAGGTTTTAGGAAGAAGGACATTTGCTAAGTTTGAAGAAACCAATAATATCTTTATATCTTAAAAAGCATAATTTTGCATGTAAAAGGAATTTATAGAATGAAATGTATGCATAACCTATTTAATTAGATTTTAGGATTTAAAATTCATCTTCTCATGCATATAAACTTGTAGTATTTTGATAATAAATATGTGAACAAGTTTAAAGGAGGTTTTGTTGGGTTTGAACAAGAAATAAGAAATGTGAAAATTCTAATCTTCAAAGTATGTGAAAAGGGAGTTAAAGGTGTAATGAACATAAGATTATAAGACTACATGTATTGATAAAAAAGAAATGGTATTTTTTTGCAAAAGTAGTCTTTAAGTGTAATTAGATTTCTTGAATAAAGAAGTACATAAATATCTAATTTGAAAATATCGTTGGTAAAAGTGTTAGATAAGTGTTAATGGTTAAACATTGGAAAGTTGGCGTGTGTAACTTAATTATATTTGAAAGATTAACACTTATGAACTTAGAAATGAGATAATGGAATAAGAAGGTTTCCAAATTGAGGAGAATGATACTCCAAATATCAAAAAGGTTTTAAAGTTTTAAAAAAACTAATAAGTAATATGAGTGTAACTTAAAGGTGTTTGAAAAAACAACACTTGTAAAATGGAGGAAAACGACAAGTTTGGAAACAAATGGGTAAATGGTAATTTTACTTAAAATGGAAATTTTTTATGGAATAAAAATTTTGGAAAAGGTGTTACTCAAATTGGTCCTCAATGAAGATGATTTGGAACAAAATCAAAGTTAAAATGTAAAGGACATGAAATGATGACTTCAAAGTATAACACAAATTAGGGTGAAGCCCTGAGTTTGGTTTATGTCGGGTAAAAAGGGAAAGAAGGAATAATGTGATTATTTGTAAAATGTTAAAATACATAAAAGGAATAAGGATGACAATGGGAAAATTATAGAGGGCTCGGAGCCCTGGGGTGAAAGATCCAAAACTACTTGCCGAGTATATGGTGATATCATCGACGGGGTGGGGCCCATTAAAGTACGTTGTTATACGAAGATTACAAGATAAAGATGAAGGAAAATGAATATGTCAAGAAATGTGTTACGTGGTGAAAATGTGTTAAGACAACCTAACTTGAATGAATTAATAAATGTTCCGGTAAAGGTTAAAATGGACAAGTAAATGTGTAAATTGATTAATGTCCATAAGGTAAAGAAAAAGGAAAAGTAAGTGGATAAATGGGTGGTTAAGTAACTTAAGTGGTTCAACCCATAATTAACACAAGGGTGTGCTATGAAAGGTTTTCAAGGCTAAATAAGTATTTTCTAGCATGGTGTTCGCATGTGTTGAAAGGGTGATTTTCAATGAAAATACTAACGTGGATCGGTTAAAATGAAAATGGTAATTTCAATAAAGAAATGGCTTTTGATCACCCGTGTAGTTATTTCAAGCGTTTAACCGTGTGTATTAAATAAAGTGAGAAGTGTCAAAGTGAGAAAATGAAGTCTTTTACAAGATTAAAGTGCATTAACCTGGATAAATAAGGTTTTCGAAAGTAAAACCGTTTCATGTATTAACTATATATATATGTATGTTTATATATGTATATAAGGTAGTTGCATGTGCACGTAGGAATAACGAGTTAGAGTTTTATTTCTTCAGTTCGTTTCTATACTACATTTTTTATATTACCACTGCGCATTGGCTCACACCCTTGTATTTGTTACGGCAAGTTGGGTGCGGGTTCATATTTTGAGAGCGTTATACGGGTAAGTATTCTATTTAAGTTTGCATTAGTAGCTTTATATCCTTGGACTCCGGGGATGCTTCCTACAGGTCCCTCACGTAGTTTGAATTTAAAATTAGAATAGCATGCTAAACAAGTGAAACATTAATTAAAATAAAATTGGACTGGCAACATTATATAGATTGTTTCATTGTACTTCACACCTAACGCTCGGATCAGACCGGGTTGAGTATGGGTGACCCATAAATCCGGCTCGGGGCGTTACACCTCAAATCACCGTCATTACTAATATGAGACTAATAATAACATAACTTTACTGTTACCTCATATTTATCTCCGTATGTTTTGTCATGTTATAATATTGAAAATGTTTCTTAACCTAATATATTATATTACGTGGAATTGAACCTTTAAAATAATTTTAGTCCACTTCACTTTATTTTGCTGCCTTCATGCACAATTCATTATCGTATTATTCAACAAATTATTTTAATGTGGTCTTAGCATTGATTAAATAATGCATTTATGCTCTCAAATTCTTAAGTGATCGACATTCTGAACCAAATTGTATGTTTTAAAAAATGTTCTCATTATTTAGACCACTCAACCACTCATTATTTTTAATGTTAATATTTTCAATTAAATCACTTCAACTTGCTTCAAATTTTGTGGTAGTCGGGGAATCATAAAAAATAAAATGTGTAACACTCTTATTAACCCATAGTTTTCATAGCCCATTAAATTTTAAAATAATTTATTTTTATAATTTGCTAGAAGCACCACCTATGACGAGTGTTCAGGAATAAAACATTAATAACATCTTTAATGGCTTTATCCTAATCCATGATAGTCGCCTTAGGAAAGTGATCATTCATGCATGTAAGCCAAAAATTAAAATCAAAGTAAATGTATATGTGTTTTCCTTCTATATCAAACCATATCATGACAGTATTTAATGACCATGATAATTATTCCAACAAAAAGAATATGGTATGTTTTTTTTTTTTTGTCAAATAGGTCTTGTAAAAAATGATAGCATCGATGAACTCCTTATGTGCCACCTTACTCTTTGCATTTACCCTAAAAATATTTCAATCTCTCACCATCATCAAAATTAATTAATGAGAAAAAAATTCCTTACTATCTAACATTTTTAGACAATCCTTTTGGATTGCCTAAGAATCTTCGTATCCACGTCTCAGTCATCTAATTTTATCAATATAATTATATAACTTAGAAAAAATTTAAAAATAACGACTTATTTTTACCTTCACCAAATCTCAAGAGAAAAATATATGTTTACTGTCCGATTAGGTGAAGTCTCGGTGCATATTTTCATCTACAAGTCTTCATTACAACTCAACACTCGATAACAACTAGACCTAACATCAAAATATTAATACTGATTCGGATACAAATTTAGTAACAATTTTAGTAATTATGAAACGCATAAAATATCAAAAGGTCCACACATTAAAAAATAAAAATTTACAAATAATTCCATATCTAAACATAAATCTTAAAATAAGATAGTTTCTAAATCTCTCCATTAATACATAATTTAATGAATACCCAATGTCAATATAAATAGCTTCCCTTTGTCAAAATGTCGGTTCCCCAAACTTACAAATACTAACAAATGCATCAATCTCAATAAAGGGTTAGATTAAGTCACCTTTAAATATAAAATACTACGTCCAATATCGAAAATGATCACGATTTGGACCATGACCAAAAGGTAATGATCACAGTCCTGGACTGTGATCATTTTAAAGGTGGCCATTCGAGGGGTCACGGTTCAAAATCGTGACCCAATACAGAGTCATGGTTACTTTCCGTAACCCTAATATTGGAAACATGGTCACAGTTAACTGTTACCAGTAGTCACGGTTATGACCCGTGACCCTAACCGTGATTGAGTTTCACTGGTCACGGTCATGAACCGTGACCCCCTACCATGAATATAGGTTGTATGATCATGATTTTTTATCGTGAACACCTTCCGTGAACTTTGATTGGTTGGTCACGAGCTTGAACCATAAATCCTAGTCGTGATCACATGTCCTAAATTACGATTCCTAATCATGACCACCTTTTAACCCATTAAAATTTTGTTATGAAAATGGTCACGATTTTTTACCGTGATCGATAACAAATTTATTTTAAAAAATCATTTTAATTTGTTTGCTTACAAAAACATTATTGTACATGTTTTTAAACTGGTATCCAATTCCACTATATAACTAAATAATAAATCAGTAAAAAAAAATAATATTAAAATTATCACGTTATCAAATTAATTACATGAATCCAACCGTCCTAATATTAAAATCCTTGATCACCCCTAAATAGGGTCGCATATAGCGTCACGATCAGGAAGCATGGCTACAGTTTTGAACCATGACTAGTTGGTTACGATCTCAAACTGTAAGTAAGTACTGTGTAGTGATCATAGTTAATTTTAGGGAATCTTATGTATTACAAATGTATCAAAATTCGTTCTTTATTTGTTTGAAAAAAGCGAGAAAACCCCCCACCAAACAACACAAATTAACTAATCTCTGCAAAAATGACGAGACTAAACTGCTCCGGGATGTTAATAATGCTTCCACTTAGAAATAATTTATCTGACTTCATTGGAGCCAGACAATGTGTTAAATGATTGGCAGAGCGAGGGGCCACAACAAGGTAAAATCCCATTTGTTGGCCAACGTTATATCATCACTTGGGACAACTACCTCTCATTGTCCAGCTTTTCCTTTTGCACACACTAATAATTTTTGTCACCTTGAATTATAGATCCTTTTATCTTAACACTGTTGAAAACAGTATGTCTCTCTCATTATCAATTCTTCAAACATAAGGGTTGATGAGCACCTCACGTTTTTCTGAAAAAAATGGGAAGCCTCTCCACGAAGATCGCAAATAATGCTCCTTATAGCAGCTCCATTTTAGATTCCTTCGAAAATGACCCATCCAAATTGACTTTTTATTTACCCATATATTGGGGGCTTCCAAGCAGCAGTTTCTTGGGCTATCTATCCCATCCTCTTATAATTGGCATGTTCAAATACATCAAATTCCTCAAAGGCCTTGTCTACTATTTAACACACCCTAATTTTTAGATGGAAATTATATGAAACAAGTAAAATTTCCACTTAACTCCTCTGTGTGATGAAAGAATATATTTCGTTCAAAGCATCAATTCACATGTAATAATTGAATGTGCAAAAGAAAATAAAACATCAACATTACTCCAAAATAGGAATAAAATTAAACTTGAAATTTCCAACAAATTCCAATCTCAACACAAACTAAAATAAAAATCAATTCCACGAATCCATTACTTAAGAAGAATACTAAGAGAATATTTATCAGTCTCGAGAAGTTTCCAACTAACTCATTGTTAACGCCTAAAATTGGTGTATGGATTTGTGTCTTAACTAAATACACTAATTTTAGATTCGCAACAGATAAAAAGTGATTAATCATAGAAATGATAATCTAGAGGAAGAGTAACAGAGAAAAGATGAGAGAAAATAGCTAGAGATCAGATTTATGTGGTTCAACCCAATGCGGTGCCTAAAATGTACTGAAAATGTGACTTAAGCAAATACAGTTAATATTTTGAAAGGGGTTGCTATACTTGTTGCGGCATGACGGGCAAAAGTTGCAAAGGTGGAAAATATTCTACATACATCGGATTTGGCGTAGCGTGATATTTAATTTGTCAGGAATTTTAAAGAAAATTAAGGTGAGAAAAAATAAGAATTGTAATACTATTTGTCTTTGAGCAAGGGAATCGGTTCAGTTCTTCTGCTTGTGGAAGTGTTGATGTTCTGGAAGCTTTGGGAGTAATCATCGACTTGGAGCCTGAGGTTAGCACATCACAATGCAACTATGCATTTGTTTATGGAAAATTTTGATATTTAAAATCATAATTCAAATGTATAAATTGGGAAGGAGACTGATTTGTTATATTATACTTGATGTGAATTTTTATGTATGATTTATAGCTTATAAGATGACGATGAACTAAACTTGAGACATTGGGAAATTGAAAAGATAAAAGGTCTCCACTTTCATTTCAGTGTTATGATGTTTCTTAGGACTTAATTAAATGTGTGAACCTGCAATTTCTTAGGACTTAATTAAATGTGTGAACCTGCAATTTCTTAGCACTTAGTAGTTAATTTTTTTAGTAAATGATGAATGCTGAGCTTACTTGAATTCCCAACTTGACTCACTAGTTACAACTGACATCTATAGGAGAGTATCATATTTATGTGAACCCCCCAAATCAGTATCTCTTTCCCTCGTCGGTCCATTCCTGATGAGGATGTCGTGCATTTATAGCTGAAATATTTTAAATCTTGTGTTGTTATTAATTGGTTTGAACCTACTAACACTTGCCAAAAAAAAGATGGCCCATTGTACCGATTCCAGATTAGGGTTACTTATTGTAGCTGTGTTAGGATCAGTTACAATAAGCCCCATAATTCCCCTCACTCTCATCCTTTTCTCCAAGACTTTCTCAACTTTCTAATCATTGCTTCTGTTTCTACTAATAAAACCACCAGGTTTAGGGCTTGCCAGATAATCTCAAAGGTAAATCATCCTAAAAAGTCAATTAATTTAAGTTTTATTAATTTACACTAAGCAATCATTTTTTAATATTTATCTTTTAGATCATAATGCTATTTCTAGACGACACAGAAGTGAGCAATGAACTCTGGGATAAGGTGATAGAATGTATGAAGATTCGTGTGGGTGATAAGGTTCCTCTAGTCAGTACATATATCGTTAGGGATGTATCGCGTTTTGCAAATGATTTAGAGAATGGTGATATTCTCGGATTACTTCTTTAGACGTTGCCTCTAGAGCAGAATCTGGTAAGCTTCCTAACTGCCCGTATTGCTTGAACTACTAATACGTTTTGATGTACTTTTGTTTAATGTCTAGTTGTAGTAAAGCTTAGTAGGGCTCATAGTGTGTCGTCAGCGTAAATTGATATTGTATTTATTACCAAATGTAGTGTCATTTCTATGCATTTGTGGAAGTGGAATTTATCATTAAATAATGGAAATTGGCATGTGTGCAGGATGTTCGTAAGGCGATTATATTATCCTTGCCTCCTTCAAAATCAACTACTGCAGCAAACATTAACTACACACTGGATGTGAGTGAGTCAGTACGCAAAGCAGCTTATTGTGCTCTGGCCAGTAAATTTCTAAAAAAAATTGTTATTTAAATTTTAGAAAGCGATGTCAAATAATGGATTAATCACCCATTTCTCTTTCATAAGTGTAATTTACTACGTGGTGTGGGTTTGTTCAATTTAATTTTTTCGTGTGGTAGGTAATTTGTGATATTGAAGAGCAACTAATGCTGCCTCATTTAGTGGATATAGACAGGTAAGTTATCGTGCTTATTTTTGCATTAGTTGATCCATTATATATGTATTAGTCATTGGATTCATTATATTTGTATTAGTTGTTCAAATGAGTAATCGTGTATGCTAACTAAGATTTTTTTTTTTTTAATTAGCCATCTCCTTAGCATGTTTGTTAGCTTCATTTGCCATGGCATCATAACTGTTTGAAACAATTGACATCTAACCTTATTACACTTATGATGACTATGTACAGGAGAATTAGCCATAGAACTCATCATCAAAACCATGGGTATGTCGATAATTAGAAAAAAAAATTGGGTCCTACTTCACCTTTTTTTTATAGAGTTTTGTGCTTTTTTTTTTACAGTGTTCGTGCAATTAATTTTGCTGGTGAATAAATTTTTGTACCAAATTAATTTTTTATGAGTAAATATTAATATTATAACTAATATGATAATTTATTTTGTTTAACATAATGTCGGTTTTGGATCCTCATTAAGTTCCCAGCGTTGTGGGTTGCGGCATTGATGGCTATAATAACATAATGAAACTTGATAGTCAACAGTAACAAACTTCTTTTTTATATTTCATTTTCTTGGTTATAATATAAAAACATCTCATTTCGGGATGATTTTATTAGGATGTTATATTGGATGCATTTATGAAAATAATGTAACTTTTGGGGTGATTGTATTACTATGTTTTATTTGTTTGGTTTAAGTTTCATTTTTAAATAAAAATTAGAGGCTTATATAAAATGTAAATGTTGAATATAATGTCATTATTTATGTGGACTATTTTTTTTATATGTTCTTTGGATTTGAATAGCGTGGTAAGAATAATTGAATTTGTTTGAATTCAGGATATTAGATCTTGAAAAATACATATTTTTTAAATATGTATTAATATTACTAACGGACCATTACCGTTACAAAATCAGACAAAAGTGTTTTAAAGAAGGTGTAATAAGGTTAAAATAGTAACACAAATGTCCGTTACTAAATCAAAATTAGTAACGATCAAATTCCACATGAAGTAATAATTCACTACAAAAAAAATATTTATAGTGGCAAATTTGAATGGCCACAAAATAATCTTTACCTCAAGCAAAAATTTCGTTTCAGCAGCAAATCTTATATTTTCTACAAAAAGAACATTTTAGTGGTAACAAGCATGTCTTTGGTGACAATTTTGATCTTTTTGTAGCAAATAATTTTCCACTAAAAGTACAACATTTAGTAATAAAATCTGGTTGCCACTGAATTTGTAAAATTTTGTACGAAACGCCAAAATATTTCCACTAAAGGTATTAGCAGAAGGTCTTTAATAGAAAAGTGGTGACAATTTGTTTTTGCCACTAAATGATTTAGTGGCAAATTTTTAATGATTAGTCATAATTTTATTTTGCAACTAAAAGTCTTTTTTCTTGTAATTCTAAGTCTTGAAATAAAGTTTCGCATCCATAATCCATGATTTGTAGCTTCGAAGCAAGCTACGAATTCAGCCTCCACAATAAATGATGTGATGATGCTCTACTTAGCACTTTTCTATGAAACGACTCCTCCAGCAAGAAGTAAAACATAACCCAAAGTGATTTTCTTACTGTCAAGTCGTCCTCCAAAATTTGAGTCTGAGCAACCAACCACCTCAAGGTGATCAATCTTCCTATATGTGAGCATGTAATCCTTGGTCCCTTGTAGGTACCTCAGCATTTTCTTCACAGCTTTCCAATGATAAATCCCCGGATTGCTTTGATATCTCCCCATGACCCCAACGGAAAAACTTATGTCCGGCCTAGTGCAAACTTGTGCATACAACAATCTCCCGGAGAATGAAGCATAAGGCACGCCTTTCATGTGATCCCTTTCTAAATCACTTCATGGGCATTGACTTAAGTTGAACTTATCCCCTTTATGAAGTGAAACGTTAACGGGATTGAAACTTTTCATGCCGAATATTTCTAAAACTTTGCTAATGTAAACTTTTTAAGATAATCCAAACGTTCCTCGTGATCTATCACGAGATATTTCTATCCCGATCATGAAGGATGACTCACCTAAATCTTTCATTTCAAAGTTTTCATAAAGGTATTTATTGGTTTCACGTAATAAATCAAGATCACTATTGGCGATAAGCAAGTGTCAACATATAATACTAAAGATACAAAGTTACTCCCATTGATCTTCAGGTATATAGATCGATCAAAAGTGTGTTTCTTAAATCCAAAGGATGTAATGGTATCGTGGAACATAATGTACCATTGACAGGAAGCTTGCTTTAGACCATATATTGACTTCTTTAACATACAGACCATGTTTTTCTTTCCTTCCCTTATGAAGCCTTGTGGTTGTGCCATATAGACTTCTTCTTCTAAACTCTCATTCAGAAAAGCTATTTTGCATCCATTTAGTGCAACTCTAAATCATAATGAGCCACCAATACTAATATGATTCTTAATGAGCCCTTCTTTGATACTGGAGATAAATTCTTATTATAATCAATGCCTTATCGTTGATTAAAATCTTTGTCAACAAGTCTAGCTTTATGCCGTTCGATATTGCCTTTCGAGTCAAGTTTGGTCTTAAAAATCCATTTGCACCCGACTCATTTTTATCATCCTAGAAATTCGACCAACTCCCAAACTTTATTATCATTCATAGATTTTATTTCCTTATTCATGGCATTAATCCATTTATCATAATCATCACTGCTTACAACTTTTTCATAAGAAACCAGATCATATTCCCTACATTAAATTCGATAACTTAAAGGTACACCACATAATCATTCTGAATTTCCGATCTCCTTTCCCTTTGAGATCTTCTTAATGTCACTTCATGTGGTGCTTTAACAAGTTCATTGGTTATAATCTCATTATATGATTGTTCAATTAGTTGATCATTGACTTGTTGTTCATTGTTATTGATTGTGTCAATGACCGGTTCAATGACAACGTTGGGAACAACATGTACGTTATGAACACGGGGTATAAAAATTTGTACCCTGACGTCTTGAATGATTAACTCCATTTATTTTTCACTCCCACTGACTTCACCATCTTCAATGAATTTAGCATTTTCAGTTTCTATTATTCTAGTTGTATAATTAGGGCAGTAGAATTTATATCCCTTTGACTTTTCTGGATACCCATTGAAATGACAAGATAATGTACTAGGATCCAATTTTTTTTCTTGAGGGTTATAAATTTTAGCTTTCGCGGGACAACCCCATACACGTAAATATCTTAAATTAGGTTTCCATAATTTCCAAAGTTCAAAAGGGATTTTTGAAACTGACTTACTAGGAATCTAATTTAAAATGTGCACAGTGGTCATTAGAGCATGTGTCCACAAAATATAGACAATTGAGTCCTACTTGTCACAATTCTAACAATCTCTATGAGGGTACAGTTACACCTTTCAGCTACACTATTCTACTAAGGTGATCCCGACTTTATGTATTGGGCACAAATACCTAATTTATTTAAGGAGTTTAGCCAAAGGTCCATGGTACTGCCTTGACTCATCATATCTACCATAAAATTCACCACCTCTATCAGACCTAATAATTTTTACCTTTTTATTTAGTTGTCTCTCAACCTCATTTATGTATATCTCAATAACATTCACTCACTGAGATATCTCATGCAATAAATACAACATGAAATAACGTGAAAAATCATCGATCAAAGTGGTAAAATATTTTTCTCCACCAATATATGAAACATTAAAAGGTCCATGTATATTTGTATGCATTATTTTAAGTAGTCGGGTGCTTCTTATGGCTCTTTTCTTTATATGGTTGGTCTGTTTTCCTTTAATACAATCCACATATACAACATAATTGGCCCAATCATGGTTATGGAGAATTCCATCTTTAATAAGTCTTTCAATTATTGGCCTGGATATATGCCCCAATCATTTATGACACAAATAAGCAAATTTTTTATTATGTAGTGTACGTTTCATTCAAAAATTAGGTAGGAGGGTTACAAGGGACTCAGAAAAATTATTTTCAAGATTTAATTGATATATATCATTCAATAAAAATTCATAACCAACATTAACAGGAGAACTACAAAACCGTCTAGGGCAAGTTTGGAAATTGAAATTAAAGTTCTAGAAACAGAGGGAACATAAAAAGTTTCTTGAAAATATAATAAAAACCAGAACAAAAAATTAAGTGAAAGACTCCAATAGCTTTTACTTTAGCCTTTGCTTTATTGCTCATGTAGAGAAAATGATCATTTGGACTTGTTTTGTAGATCGTAATGAAGCCCTGCATCGAATTAGAAACATGAGAGATAGAACCAAAATCAATCCACACCGTGTTAGAAGTAACATTAATAAGGTTTGATTCAAAATAGACAAAATTTATAGGCTTACCTTTTTCTCGAACTAGGACTTTCGTTTATGACAGTTATGATAACCCAAATATAATTATGATAAATTATATTTAAATCATGCTTACCTTATGTGATATGAATAATTTGTTGTTAGTATATCTAATTTTAAGTGATTATGTTCAGTCTAATCCTACTTTCAAAATCTCGAAATGTCGAATTATTTACAAACACAAATTTTTGCTGTTTTCGGTAGAAATGTTCCTATTGGAGACTAGTTTTGACCCTTATGATGTAATAATTGACTCAAGGTGAAAACCAGATAGTTGTATATAGGTGAGTTATGGTTATAACCCAACAAACGATGTGTGAAACAGAGGTTCGATTAAGAAGTTATCCTGAATTTACAAATAAGGGGCAAATCTATCCATTCCCTTTAAGTGGTAAATTGTCCTTTATTAAACAAAATTGTTTAATTTGATTGGTTGGCAAGGGAGGCAGCCTTAGCCGACTTAAAACTCTTGTTCTAAACTATTTCAACATCCAATTTAAGCCTAGGTTCAGTTTGAAGGGTTTTTAGCTTGAGGAAAGAGAAAGTAGAAGTTAAGGAAGAAAGGTTTACATTAAAAGCTAGAAAAAATTACAACAAAATCCTTAAAGTGTTTCCAAGGTATAATTATGTGTTAATATTATTTTAATCTTCGATTATACTTATTTCAAAGTATATAAATCATGAATTAGTGATTAAAATTCTATCTTCCTTTGTGATAATGAGTATGGGTTCATATGTGAGATAAGTGGTGTTTGTAGGCCATATTGCTTTGTATTGAAAACCCTTATATTCAAACTGGTTTATATTTTTGTGTGTTTACTGGAATTGAGAAATTATAATTGGATATGAAACTAGACTCATATATTCATATCATATCAAAAAATTAGAATCTAACTCCTTGTGGTCAGGCCTGACAATATGCCCTGAGTTTGGTTAAGATTTTGATATGTATGGTTGTAAGTTCATACATAGTAGTTGTTTGTATATTTCATTTTGATATGCCCTGAGTTTGGTTAAGATTTTGACATAGCAAATGAAGTCAAAAAATTATGAAACTTTAATTCTGTACTATTTAGTATGTGTATTATAAATTAGTAGAAAATTACGGAAAGTTATGTTGGAGAAAAATTATGAAAACTCTTGGAAGTTGTAGGAATAATAGAGGAGTTTGTGGGACATATTTAATAGGTTGTAAAGAAATGGTCATAAATAGCTCTAGGAATCTTAAAAAATTACACCGGCACTTGTAATGGAAAGTATATTTAGATATGCTTTCATATTGATAATCTTGGACACCTGTATGTATACATTTTATGAATATAGGATAATTAAGTATGGACGACAATAGTTTGAGGTCATACTGGATACCCCATGAAAGAATATTTTTATCTACTCTTTTCCAAGGGTATTTTGAGTACATGTTTCATGTGTATATACATTGATAAGTATACTTTTATGTTTACTTGATTTGAGTTATAAATTCCTTAGGAGGTATTTTCTATGGTTTAATGTTCATAATCTTATCAACGTATATACCATTGTTTCGTCTTTACACATATTTCTAGGAATGTGACTTGAGTAGAATTATATTGTTATTGTATAGTCATTGAAAGTTACATAGATATATTAAGATAATACTTATGATTGAGATTCAGTACTGATTTAGTTGGATTAACAGGTGTAAGGTCATTTCAACCTAGTTCAGCTCCACCCGAAGGAAACGTGAATACATAGTTGACAACCTAATGTGAGTGTACTTATTGAGTTGATTATGGATATGATGTGTATGTATTATATGTTGAGATTGTATGGCTTATTAAAAGTCACGAGATGTTGAGATGTTATGGATTATTAAAAGTCAAGAGATGTTGAGATGTTATGTCTTTATAAAATTCAAGATATGTTGAGTTTCTATGCAATTCAGGAGATGTTAGGTTATTAAAACCTATGGATACGATTATTGCCTACGCGCAGGAGGTGTGGGGTTTATTAACTCCGGATATGTATATGGCCTAATTTTGCACATAGATGGATATATATTGATATTTTGAGATGTTAATATAGTACTTTTACCTTATAGATATGTAGTGCATTCCCTGAGTTTTTAAACTCGTGGTTTTATATGTTTACATTTTCAGGTTTTGAAGCTGCCACTGCCAGGTCTAGGAGGTTAAGTAGATAGTAGTAGGGTCTCGTCAGTTCTGTTTTATACAATTTACTAGTTTTAATTAAGTTAAATGGTATGGTAGTTTTGTTTAAATTATGTCTCCTTAAAACGATTGGATTTTTAGTATTCCGCATTTTAACCTTGAAGTTGTTTTAATGTGTATTATAAAATAAATAAATAAATAATAAGCGTGGTTTGTGATCTATTTAGTTAATTATATCCTCATGGGGTTAGGGTGTGACAACTTGGTATCAGAGCTTTAGGTTTTTATATTCTGGGGTTAGAGAGTCTAGATGTGGCAGTGGCAGGAATATTGTGGTGTGGGTCATTTTGTGAGAAATACTAACCATTATGTTAGATATAAATGTTGCATTCTTGTTTCTGCAATTGTGGTTAGTAAGATATGGAGGGACAAAATATTCATGAGAAGGTGGATGAGGAGTCTTCAAATAAAGTAAATCAACAAAATCCAAATAATGTAGAGGGGGGAACCTAATAACTTACAGATATGCAAAGAATGGCTCATTCCATGAATTTAATGGCAGAACAACAAAACATGTTTATGACACAAATAGCAGAACAACAAGCCAAGTACTTGGAGGAGCAGACTTTGGCCAGAAGATAAAGGGAAATACAACGAGAGGAGAAGAATACTCTGTACGAGAAGTTTATCAAATTAAACCCCCCATCATTCTCAGGTTCTGTAGATCCTTTACAAGTTAAGGCTTAGGTTAGAGACACATAAACTATCTCCGGGGTGATGAATGTACCTGGTGCGTAGAAGGTAATTTAGGCTACTTTCATGATAAAGGGTGAAGCTAAATATAGGTGGGAGTCTTCCAAACATTTATTGCTTACTCCTGGGGGAGGTGAGGTAATTACTTGGGATTCCTTTATTCAACTCTTATATTAAAAGTATTTTCCTCATATGTATCGGAAGCAAAAAGAGAGAATTTTTATCATTGACTCAGGGGAATATGTCAGTCAGGGAGTATGAAACTAAATTTATATCTTTTTCTCGATTTTCATTACGTTTCTTACATGATGAGGAGGACAAATGCACCAGATTTCGGGATGGGTTGAATTTGGTTATCAAGTCTAGACTCACAGCACTTGAAATCGTAGATTATACTTCTTTAGTTAACAAAATCTATGATGGTTGAAGGAGATGTTAATGATGCAATAAAGAATAGGGAACAAAGGGAAAAGAGACATATATTTGATCCATCTCAGCAAAAGGAAGGCAATATAGAATACTCAAAACACGGGAGTCAAAGATTTCAGGACGGTAGAGGGACTAGAAATTATGTTCAGAATAGAACACCAAGCAGTTTTAGGGGTGTAGGATTGATGGGCCAACAGAATAGACAGCATGAGAATGAGAATGGGCAGTATAAACCTATTATATGTTATTTTTGTAAAGATGAGGGCCATATCAGTCCAAATTGTCCCAAGTTAAAGGGGGTAGAGTGTTATCACTATCATTAAATTGGTCATACCAATAAGAGCTGCCCTATGATAATAGGATGGACTCAATAAGCTACCGATAGTCGAGGTTCATCACCTGGAGGCATAGGGAGAGGAGGAGGAGGTAGAGGATAGGATAGTGGTTCTAGGGCTCCGGGAAGAATATTTACTATGACTTTATAGGATGCTCAGGCTACTCCAGAGGTTGTGACAGGTACATTTTCTATCATGAACAAACATGCGTACATGCTTATTGATCCAGGTTCTACTCATTTATTTATTATCATTTACCATGCATTTGGTTAGACTATGTTCTTATCTAGATTGGGGTTTATATATTTCTACACCTATGGGGGATGTGATGTTAGTGGAGCTTGTGTATAAAAATTATGTATTGTATGTGGGGGAGAAGGAGTTGACCATTGATTTAATTCCACTAGATATTCGAGATTGTGATAGAATATTGGGTATGGACTGGTTATCTTCCTACCATGCATCGATTGATTATTTTCGCAAGGAAGTTACATTTAATATTCCAGGGGAGGAAGAATTAAAATTTACTCGGGAAATAAATGTGGTTCGAAATTGTCTTATTTCTGACCTTTGGGCGAGGAAATTGTTAAATAAGGGTTGTCAAGGATTTTTAGCGTATATTGTGGATACAAATAGGGAATTACAAAAAATAGAAGATATCCCAGTAGTTAAGGATTTTGCAGATGTGTTCCCAGATGAATTACCGGGGTTGCCACCTAACAGAGAGGTAGATTTTACTATTAATTTAGTGCCTGGTACAGCTCCAGTTTCTATTTCTCCATATAGAATGGCACCTGTGGAACTAAAGGAGTTAAAGGTTCAACTGCAAGATTTGCTAGATAGAGGTTTTATTTGACCCAGTATATCACCATGGGGTGCTCTGGTATTATTTGTGAGGAAGAAAGACGACACCATGAGACTTTGCATTGATTATCGGCAGTTGAACAAGGTAACTATTCGAAATAAATATCCATTAACTCGTATTGATGATTTGTTTGATCAATTAAAGTGTGCTAAAGTTTTTTCAAAAATTGATTTGATATCGGGTTATCATCAATTAAGGGTGAGAGATTGTGGAATTTCTAAGACAACTTTTCGTTCTCGTTATGGTCATTATGAATTTTTATTAATGCCATTTGGGTTAACAAATGCTCCTACGGTGTTTATGGTTTAATGAATCGAGTATTTCATCATTTCATAGATTCATTTGTGATTGTCTTTACTGATGATATTTTGATATACTCACCTAGCCAAGAGGAACGTGATAAGCATCTAAGAGTTGTATTGCAAGTTTTGCGAGATAGTTAATTATTTTCTAAGTTTAGCAAATGTGAGTTTTTGTTAAATCCGGTAGTATTTCTGGGGCATGTTATTTTGGGAGATGGAATTTATGTTGAACCTAAGAAGGTAGAGGCAGTTTTGCAATGGGAAAGACCAAGAAATGTAAAGGAGATAAGGAGTTTCCTAAGACTGGCTGAATATTATAGAAGTTTCATAAAGGGGTTTTCATCTATAGCCCTACTGTTGACTAAATTAATCCGAAAGGAAGTGAAATTTGTGTAGAGTGATGAATGTCATCACAGCTTTGAAAAGTTGAAAAATAGACTAGAATCAGCTCCAGTTCTCACTGTTCCATCCAGTAGAGAAGGTTTTGTGATTTATACTGACGCTTCACATCAGGGTTTGGGTTGTGTTTTCATGCAATATGGAAATATAATTTCTTATGCATCTAGACAGTTAAAGGCGCATGAACGTAATTATCATACACACGATTTAGAACTTGCGGCTATTATTTTTTCCTTGAAATTATGGAGACATCATTTATATGGAGACACTTGTGAAATTTTCACTGACTATCAAAGTTTGAAGTACTTATTTACACAAGGAGACTTGGATTTGAGACAAAGACGTTGAATGGAGTTAATTAAAGACTATGATTGTACCATTCACCATTATCCCAAAAGGGCCAATGTTATTACAAATGCTTTAAGTCGAAAGTCATTGGGGAGGTTATCTTGTATTCAATGTGCACGGGTTGACAATATTATGGAATTAAGACTGATGGGAGTAGAGTTGAACTTAACTAAAATGGGGGCATTAATTGCACATGTTATAGTGAGACCTTTACTGGCATAACGTATACAAAATTTGCAAATCAGTGATCCATTCCTTGAGAAGAAGAAACGAGAACTCCTGGATGGTAAAGAGAGTGACTTTGAAATTAAGAATGATGAATCGTTGTGTTATAAAAATAGAATTTGTGTACCAAATGATCCATCCTTAAAGAAGGATATATTAAAAGAGACACATAGTTCTATTTACTCTATGCATCCTGGAGGTATCAAAATGTATAAAGATTTGAAAGAGTGTTATTGTTGGAATAATATATAATTTGAGATTACAAAATTTGTAGCTAAATGTTTAGTCTGCCAGCAAGTGAAGGTGGAGCATCAGAAGTTGACAGGGTTATTGCAGCCATTGCCGATTTCAGAATGGAAGTGGGAACATATAACGAGGGATTTTGTTGTAGGATTACCACAATCACCAAAGGGACATGATTCTATTTGGGTGATTGTAGACCGATTGACAAAGTCGGCTCATTTTCTTCCAGTTAAGACGACCTACACTGTTGACAAGTATGCACGTATATACGTTGATGAGATTATTCATTTACATGGGGCACTAGTGTCAATAGTATCAGATAGAGATCCAACGTTCACTTCTAAGTTTTGGCCTCGTTTATAGAATGCCCTGGGAACAAGTTTGAAGTTCAGTACTTCATTTCATCCATAAACCGATAGGCAATCAGAAAGAACGATTCAAATATTAGAAGATACGTTACGAGCCTGTGTATTTGACTTCAAAGGTAGTTTGGATTATCATTTGCCATTGGTGGAATTCGCGTATAATAATAGTTATCAATCCACCATTGGTATGGCTCATTATGAAGCTTTATATGGGAGGAGATGTAGAATGCCATTATGTTGGGATGAAGTAGGTGAAAGGAAAATTTTAGGTCCTGAATTGATAGATATGACAACCGAAAAGATTAAAATAATTCGGGAACAGATAAAGATAGCGCAATGCAGGAAGAAATTTTATGCGAATAAAAGGAAGTATCCATTAGAATTTCAAAAGGGAGATTTTGTATTCCTACGTATTTCACCGTGGAAAGGCGTCATGAGATTTAAAAAAGGGGAAAACTAAGTCCAAGATACATTGGACCATATAAAGCGTTGGAAAGAATTGGGACCCTGGCATATAGATTAGCATTACTTCCAGAATAGTCTCATTTACATGATGTGTTTCACGTATCGATGCTTTGTAAGTATTTGGCGGATCCATCTCATCATCTAAAAATCCAACCTATTGAACTAAAAGAAGACTTATCGTATATCGAGGAACCGGTGGAAATTATTGATCGTAAGGAGAAAGTATTAAGGAATAAAGTTATTCCCTTAGTTAAAGTTATGTGGATGAGCCATGGAATTAAAGAAGCAACTTGGAAAATGGAGGATAGTATGAAGAAACAGTATCCCCAATTGTTTGGTAAGTGACCTTCATATTAAATTTTGGGGATGAAATTTTCTAAAGAGGGTAGTTGTTACAACCCGGATATAATTATGATAAAATATATTTAAATCATGATTACCATATGTAATATGAATAATGTGTTATTAGTATATCTATTGTTAAGTGATTATGTTTAGTTTAATCCTACTTTCATAAATCATGAAATGTCGAATTATTTACAAACATAAAATTTTGTTATTTTCGGTAGAAATGTTCCTGTTGGAGACTAGTTTTGACCCTTATAATGTAGCAATTGACTCAAGGTGAAAACTAGATAGTTGTATACAGATGAGTTAGGGTTTTAAACCAACAAACGGTGTGTAAAACGGAGGTCTGAGTAAAAAGTTATCCCAAATTTATGAATAAGGGGCAAATCAGTCCATTCCCTTTTAGTGGTAAATTGTCCTTTAGTAAACCAAATGGTTTAATTTGATTGGTTGGAAAGGGAGGCAGCCTTGGCCGACTTAAAACTCTTCTTCTAACCTATTTCTTCAGCCAATTTAAGCCTCGGTTCATTTTGAAGGGTTTTTAGCTTGAGGAAAGAGAAAGTAGAAGTTAAGGAAGAAAGGGTTACATTAAAAGCTAGGAAAAATTCTAACAAAATCCTTAAGGTGTTTTCAAGGTATAATTATGTGTTAATATGGTTTTAATCTTGGATTATACTTATTTAAACTATATAAATCATGAATAAGTGATTAAAATTCTATCTTTGTGATAATGAGTATGGGTTCATATGTGAGATAAGGGGTATTTGTAGGCCATATTGCTTTTTATTGAACGCCCTTGTATTCAAACTGGTTTATATTTTTGTGTGTTTACTAGAATTGATAAATTCCAATTGTATATGAAACTAGACTCATATATTCATATCATATCCGAAAATTAGAATTTAACTCCTTGTGGTTAGGCCTTGGTGATGATTGCAAGTTGGTACATAGTTGTTGTTTGTATATTTCATTTCGATATGCCCTGAGTTTGGTCAAGATTTTGACATAGCAAATGAAGTTAAACAATTATGAACCTTTAATTATGTACTATTTAGTATGTGTATTGAAAATGGGTGGAAAATCATGGAAAGTTAAGCGGGAGAAAAATTATAAAAATTCTTAGAAGTTGAAGGAACAATAGAGGAGTTTGTGGGGCAGATTTAATAGGTTATAAAGAAATGGTTATAACTTGCTTTAGGAAGCTTGTAAAATTACTCCGTCACTTGTAATGGAAAGTATATTTAGATATGTTTTCACATTGATAATCTTAAACACCTTTATGTATACAATTTATGAATATGGGATGGTTAAGTATGGATGACAATAATTTGAGGCCACACTGGATGCCCCATGAAAGAATGTTTTTATCTGCTCTTTTTCAAGGGTATTTTGAGTACAAGTTTCATGTGTATATACATTTAGAAGTATACTTTTATGTTTACTTGATTTGAGTTATAAATTCCTTAGGAGGTATTTTCTATGGTTGAATGTTCATAACCTTATCAACATATATACCATTGTTTCGTCTTTACACATATTTCATGAAATGTGACTTGAGTAGAACTATATTGTTATTGTATAGTCATTGAAAGTTACATAGATATATTAAGATAATACTTATGATTGAGATTGAATACTGATTTAGTTGGATTAACAGGTGTAGGTCAAATCAACCCAGTTCAGCTCCACCCGAAGGAAATGTGAATACATAGTTGACAACCCAATGTGAGTGTACTTACTGAATTGATTATGGATATGATGTGTGTGTATTATATGTTGAGATGATATGGCTTATTAAAAGTCACGATATGTTGATATGTCATGGCTTATGAAAAGTCAAGAGATGTTGAGATGTTATGGCTTTGTAAAAGTCAAGATATATTGAGTTGTTATGCAATTCAGGAGATGTTAGGTTATTAAAACTTATGGATATAATTATTGCCTATGGGCAAGACATGTGGGCTTTATTAACTCTGGATATGTATATGGCCTAATTTTCCACATAGATGGATATATATTGAGATGTCGAGATGTTAATATAGTAATTTTACCTTATAGAGATGTAGTACATTCACTGAGTTTTTAAACTCATAGTTTTATATGTTTACATTTTTCACGTTTTGAAGCTGCCACTGTCAGGTCTAGGCGGTTGAGTGAACAGTAGTAGGGTCTCGTCAGTTCTGTTTTATACATTGTACTAGTTGTAATTCATTTAAATGGTATGGGAGTTTTGTTTAAATTATGTCTTCTTAAAACGATTGAATTTTTAGTATTCCGCATTTTAACCTTGAAATTATTTTAATGTGTATTACAAAATAAATAAATAAATAAATAAATAATAAGTGTGGTTTGTGATCTATTTAGTTAATTATATCCTAATGGGGTTAGGGTGTGATAACAATCCTTTTAGAAATGGTCATTCTTCCTACAAAAGTGACATTTTTCGTTCTTTTCCTTCTTCACAAATGAAAGTTCAGCTTGATGAGACGACTCAGGACCTTTCTTAATGCCCTTTCCAGTCTTCTTTTTACAACCATCTCCTTTAGTCATCGGATTTGCCACTTGTCCTTTAGACAAATGACCATTATGTTGCTTGAGTCATCCTTCCTCTTATACTAACATTCTTTGCAAATCATTTACATTCCACTTATCTTTAATAGTGTTGTAATTGATTTGAAAAGACCCATACTCAGGAGATAGGGGGTTTAGGACGAATTGAATGCGAAAATACTCATTCACTGTCATGCTGAAAAATCGAAGTCTGGTTGCCAGATTTGTCATTTTTATAATGTGTTCATTCATGGTTCAAGTTCCATTGAACCTCGTAGTGGTCAGGTCAGCCATCAATTTCCCGATAAGGAATTTATCAACAGTGCGAAAGCGTTACTTTATGTTGTTTAAATACTCTTTCACTTTCGTAGTTTCAGGTAAGGAGGTATTTATGTTAGCATCCATGCACATTCATATAAACATAAGGGCCAGCCTGTTAGATCGATATTATGCTTCATGGACAACAATTTCATCCTCGCTACCATTTTTAGTAATAATAACGGGTTCATCACACGTAATTGCCATGTCCAGGTTGAGAACCCCCAAGATGAACTTAATTTTCTCATTCCATTCAGAGAAATTAGTTCCATCAAATTCAGAATGGGAATGAGCATGCGAATAGAGGTTTTGGGGAACTGCAATTAATGATAATGTTCATGTATTAAAAAATATACACCAGAATAATTTGCAAGGGTAAAATATTGAATTGTCGACTTAATATAATTTTGCAGATTTCTTAAATAGTCCATATATAATGGAAGATGTGTTAGTCATCACATAATATTCAGATTATAAAGATATACTACCATTTAATTCATTTATCATGGTCCCATAATTTTGGCATCTGTGTTTGTTGCCTAAAGATTTTCATAATATGATGAATGAATTTAATGTAAACTATTCAATTTATATAAAAACAGGTCTAAGGTTGTTTAATCCAAATATTAGTATATGTTTTGCCTCAATCCAATTTTATAACGAATATTATAATTAAGTAAATGACTATAAGCTTAACATTCTCACATATAGTCTCAACATGTATTTAGCTTTTGACTTGAATTATATGAATATTTACTTATAAGTCTCCACAAATATATTTAATATATATTAATGTCAATCATATACTGTGTTGCAACAACCATAATCAAGTATGAACATTAAATGACTATAATAGCCCATATGATGAAAACAACCACTTTAAATGCAAAAAATCATTAATTTTGACAAAAATGGAAAATATGAGTGTTCACCATAGAATCGAAGTAAATCATTTTATAAAACCAAAACATTTTTAGGAGCGTTAAAATCATTTTTTTGTCAAAAGTTATAAGCTTTAAAATTATTATCCAAAATGGCAAAAATGGGGTTTTAAAGTCCATAACGGACTCGGATAGCTGAAAAACACGTTACATAACGACCTAAGGTCGTGAAATTTTATCATTGGAACGTTTACAGTGAACCCACCAAGTTTCAAGTCAACCAGGCACTAAAATTTTGAAAAACACTATTCACTACAGAAAAAAAATCTATCCCAAACTATTTTGCCCTAATTCACTGCTTACACTTAATTAGACTTAAAAATAGATTTTTTTTATCATATCATCATCATTATAAGTGTTTTCTAGAATATTTTAAATACATGAACCATATAAATCATACACGGGACAGATTAGGATTATTACACTTTAAGGTGCTATAATCAAGGGACTATTAACACAAAACAAGGACTGTTTACATGTAATTTTCGTACTCAATTTCACATGTGTATGAGAACTTAAATTTTGATCTAATAATAATATATATAAGATTCATATTAGTCCTAAAATCAGTAAAATATATACTCTAAAATGTTGTCATACATAAGGTATAAATTTTGCAATTTTTATGTGATTCGAGAATTCCAGAATTTTAGATTTTGAGCATACTATTGATCTATACTCTTATAAGAAAATTTTGTATATGGATATCATGAGATTATAAGCCTTAATCTCTGATATCACATATTAATCAAGACTATTTTTTTTATCAAAATAAAGACATAAACCAATATGTTATATCAAGTTTATAAAATAATTTTGTCATGAATCGATGATGTTTTATCTTTATGCAATCACATATTTTAATTATGATATATGACCATGATCGAGCACCAACCTTTGTCCATTACCAATGTGAGGAAAATGACTTGAATGCTCCTTTAAATTTCTCCTTAGAACCTCTTGAAAACAACCCAGAATTATGGCTTGTATGTGCCCAGATTTTTGAAAAAAATATGAAAAATGGAATTTTGGATTTTCTCCTCCACCTTAAATAATTATGTTATGAGATGAACCTAGATGGTGCAAGGCCACTCTATACATAAGGGAAGAGGGAAGAAAATACTAGTCAAACTATACGTCTTTTCAAAGCTTCCACTAACCATCAAGTGGCTTAAAGATAGGAACAAACCCAATCCCATAATTTTTGCATTTATCACATGCATAATTAATTATTTGATATTTATCAAGATCACATAAATGGGGAATTCAAAGATTCAAAATTTAATATAAATGAAATTAAAAATTAATTTACAATTTTAATTATTAATTCCAACATTGTTATATTTTGTCATAATTTTCCAGGTCTAATAGTAACTACAATAATTCACATATTACTAATCAAACATTCCCAGTAGACTAAATGTGTCGACCTATATTATTTGATTCTTTATAGCAACATTTTATTTTCAGTAGCCAATAGCTTTCTAGGTTGGGTATATTTATGTATCAGTAGGGGAGTATGGGCCACATGATTATTAGATTATCCCAAACCATATAAAACGCAACCCAGTCGAGCCTTATCCCCTACCCATCCAAATATTAGATTTGTTGTTTCTCCACATATTTTATACCCACCTCCCCAAAGAAAATAATGCATAATTTTTGCTATAGTGTGATATAAGCTATATGCATGAAATTGAAAGAATAAAGGATCATTTATTGTCCGGGGTACATTTTTTTATAGTATTTTGTTCCTGTGGTACGCTAGTTTCCATTATTGTTGGATGTGTATTATTTTAACTGTTAACCTTAACTTCCGTCAGCCAGCTGTATCTTAAAACCCAATTACCAACATTACCCTTGTTTATAATGACCCATGTACCCTTTGTATAAATCAAAACATTAATTTCCCTTTGGGGGTCTTCTCTCTCACGATCACATCAACAGTTTGATCAGTTTCCAAGCATCAACATTTTGTAATGCAATAGCCTTTAACATCGCATCAACATTTTGATATTTTCAAAGCTTCACTTTTGGGTAATGCCTCTCAATACTGATTTAGTTTTTTTTTTAGTTCGAAGATCTTTTGTTTTGTTATTTGTTTATAAAGGGTTTTGTTCTTTATCAATGTTTCTAGGGGTTTGTAGTTTATCTTTTGATTTGTTTGTCTAAGGTTTCATTTTTTAACAATTATTTTACTGCATGCTTTATCTTTATTAGGTTTACTAAATGGATTTGCATGGGAATAGAAATTTGGTATTACAATTCGAGGAGAAATAGAGTAAATATAGTAGAAAATACAGTGGTGGGGGGAGGGTAGTTCTTAATGACATTGATGGAGATAAATTATGTTATATGGACTTAGCTAATGACATTGAAAAGTACACTGGTTTGAAGGGTATGGATATTAAATGGGTTAAAGATGGAATCTCATGGACCATTCAAAATGATGCTTAGGTAATTGACATATGGGACAACTTGATAGAGGACTTTAGAGAATACCATCTTTATTTTGAAGACTCAAATTTGCCATTTACATTCATCCCTCCCAAGAAATCACCAAAAACTCCCCAAAGAAAGTTTAAATCACGTGTATATATAAGAAAGTCTCTAAGATTCAATGCTGAAGCCACCTCAAAAGTGTCCAAAAAATAAAACCCTACTTCTTTAGGCATGAGAAGATCATATAGGATCAGAAAATTATTCTCCAACACCTTTACAAACACTCTTGATGATCCATTAACACTTAGTGAGGAGGAGGAAGGGTTTGATTATGCAGAAGGTGCTCGTGGTGACTGGTCATTCACCAACGTGTTACAAACTACTTTACATATAGGTAAAGAACCAGTCCATGCTAGGGTGTAAGAACCCAACCAATTTAATGACATTGTGGAAGATCCCATTGATGATAGAGTGGAAGAGACTATTGATGAGTGGCCTTTAATCACTTCACACACTCTCAATGCTGAAGAATGTTATCGCCCAAACAGTGAGGTTAATGAACATTGGGATGGGTATTTTGACTCTGAAGGGGTCATACATGAGCATACAGAGGATGGATAAGGCACGGAGGGTGGGTATGAAGATAATGAAACCAAAAATGATGATATAAATTATGCTAGGAAAGAGTTTGAAGTTGAGACTAAAAATTTGTACAAAGATGAAACATTAGGTGAAAGCCAATATCAGTGTGGGGATGGAGTTTTATAAGAATTATCACCAGGAATGGAGTGGCCAACAATGTTGTATTTTAGGAAATACATGAGAAAATTTTAAATATTCAAGAAGTTTGAGTATAAACAGAGGCAGAACAACAACTCAAAGATGGATTTGATTTGCAGGGATTCTAACTGTAAGTGGGGGGTGTATATAAGGAAGTTTCCATATGAACCAACTGGCAAAGTTAGAATATTGATGGAAAAACATCCTTGCAAATCCAACCCCAAAGGCAGTAATGCAATGGCAAATGCAACTTGGGTTGCTAATGAGGTTGAAAAGATGAGGAGGAATCACAAGGAGATGAAACCAAGAGATGTTCAAGATGAAATTTGGGAAAGATATGCAGTGACGATATCATACCAAACTGGATATTATGCTAAACTTATTGTCAATGAGAGAATACATGGTAGTTATAGTGATGCATTTAGGTTGGTACTTGAAATTGCAAGACAGATACATGTTACAAATCCAGGTAGTATTGCTGATTGGACAAGGGATACAAATGATCAACAATTTGCCTCATTTTATGTTGCATTCAAGGCCTCCATAAATGTATTTCTTAATGGTTATAGTCCAGTGCTTGGGTTAAATGGATAATTTCTAAAAGGAAAGCATGGTGGTGAAATGTTATCCATTGTTTCATTAGATTGGAACAATGGTTTATTTCCCATTGTCGTATATATTTGTAGAAATGAAAGCTATGACACACGGAGTAGACTCTTAAAAATTTTACATCCTTATCTGATTAAACATAAATTGCCATTAACTTTGATGACTGACAGACAGAAAGGGCTTATTGAAGCAGTTGCAGAGTTGTTCCCTAATAGTAATCACATGTATTATTTCAGGCACATGAATAAAAACTTAAAAAATACAGGTTATAAAGGTCCACAACTAGAGGTTTTAAGTTAGGGGACAACAAGGGCTTATAGGAAGGAAGATCATAAAAAGTATATGGCTTAAATTTTTATAGGAAGGAAGATCATGAAAAGTATATGGCTTTTGAGTTTAAGAGAAATACAAATTCTAAAGATTGTTGAAAGGTATAAAATGCTTGTCATGTCATTGTTGTACATAAGGAGAACCTAATCAGAGGGTATGGATCCAAGTGGGCTTGTATCAAGAGTAGAGAAGTATTTGGATGACTTGAAGAAGAAATACAATCAGTATATTATAATTGGTTCAACAGAGTTCTTACATGTGGCAACAAATAGTCATAATAAAAGTTGAACACCTAATATTCAAACACAAGAATGCACTTGTTTTGAGTGGAAGATAAGTGGCATCCCTTGTGTACATGCTATTAGGGTTATTATGACAAGAAGAGAGTCATGGAACAAGTAATTAATATTTATCTTGACATATTTTATGTAGCTGATAATACTTATCTCATGTTTATATGTTTTACGTACAGGTATTGCAGTCATATATTTGATGTAGCTACATATAGAGAAACTTGTTCATCCTATGGAAGACCATCAATGGTGGCCCAAGGTAAGTGTAGATAATTTACCTCAATTCATATTACAATCCTATATTTGAATCATATTAATGTTTGTTGTTCATGTCCTTTCAGCCACAACATATTGTTAATCCTCCTGATTTAACTAGAGGTCCTGGGAGGTTAAGGGTTAAGAGGAGAAGAGACCCTAATGAACCAGTGGCATCAAAGAACAAGAAGAAAAAATACAACAGGTGTGGGAAGTTAGGCCATTACAAAGGTGGTTGCCAGGGGAACTCATAAACAACTGGTAATAAAGCATAAGATGCTGAGGGACCAAGAACTATGGAGGGATCGAACAACTAGCTAATTATTCCATCAATTCCAGTTCCAAGAATAAGAGAAGGTGGCAAGAAGGGCAAAGGGAAGAAAAGAACAAGAAATTGTGATACAATAACCACACCTTCTATACCAAGAAATGTGGATACAACAACAAACGTTACTCAAGGTTGTACTAAATAGGTTCATTAGTTTGTGTTTAACTTTGTGTTTTGGAACAAGGTACTTATCTTTGTGTTTTGGGAATTCAGGGTGGTTTGATAATTTTGTGTTTTGATAAAATAATTGCAAAGTTAAGTTATGGATGAAGTTATGTTTGATGTCAACAAATGCAAAGTGAATTTCACAGAATATTAGAACATTTCATTGCACAACACACATTTCATGCACTGAATTTCTTTTTAAAACCATCACAAAGATCATCCAAACTAACTTATACTTTAACCCTAACATTCATTTTCCTAGATTCATTAGATTTCCTAATTATATTTGTTAATTACTCAAAATCCCCACATATCAAACACTTAAGAATTTTTTTACCATAAGTGCTTTCTTTCTTTGAAGTCCAAACTTTCCTTGTCCCTTGATATCTATTTGGGCATGGTGTCACTTTCCATGGTCAATTTTTAACCCAATGATCATGTTTGCAACAATGAAAACACCCATCACTTGATGATGGCCCTCCTGTGCTTTTTATTGCATCTTCTAAGAGTTTAAATCCATTACATGATGAATGTTGGAACTTCAAATTTTTTTGTCCATTTGATGTCTTCAAAAGCAACATGAGGCCATAACACTGATCAAAAGTACATCTATTATAAACCCATGGACAGTCAATTGCAATGAGATAATTTTGACCACACATTTAACATACTTGCTACTCTTGTGTTGCTTCTTCATTTATGCTCCCATCCATTTTTATTTCGTAAGAATTTTATTTGGATGTTAACTGCTGCTGGTTGGTGAAAAAATGGAGATGCTATAACAATATATGAAGATGAAGTTAGTGTGTAATAAATGCACGTTTGAATTTTATTTCGATAGAGATGTTGAACCATCTTGTAAAAAATGCACGTTTGAAAATAAAGGGTAATGTTGGTAATTGGGTGGATAAGGTACAATCAGCTGACAGAAGTTAAGGTCAACCGTTAAAATAACACCCATCCAACAATAATGGAAACTAGCGTACCTCACGCACGAAATATTGCAAACAAATGTACCCTAGCCAGTAAATGACCCAAGAATAAATTCAGATGATTATAGCAACAAGTACTCCATTAGTTTAAACATACTCTTATTTGAACATTAACTTATTAATTAAAAATAATTAATTTAATTAACGACCCAATTTTTAATTTATTTATGTATCATGGTCTTACTTTCAAATATGGCAAAAGGAAAATTTAGGCTCTTAATATCATGTATTTTTATGTATCATGTACATTTAATATCATATATTTTTATGTATATTTAATGAGGTATGTTGGGGAGTTTATATATATATATATATATATATATATATATATATATATATATATATATATATATATATATATATATATATATATACAGTCCTGCTCTTGTGCGGACCGGTCCGCATTTTAAGAGTGTGGACCGGACATGTGTCACCTGGTGGTGAGCCCAGAAAAGAGAGAGAGTGTGCCTATAATTTAGGCGATAATTTCTAGGTTCACCACCAAGTGACACATGTCCGGTTCGCACTCTTAAAATGTGGACTGATCTGCACAAGAGCAATATGTATATATATATATATATATATATATATATATATATATATATATATATATATATATATAGAGAGAGAGAGAGAGAGAGAGAGTCTCCTGTAAGGACTCCTTATGGTGTAGATCTCGGTACATACCATTTTTTTAAAATAGTAAAAAAAATAAATTTTTTGATGAAACTTCATGGATATGATTTTCACGGTGAGAAGATCATCTCCAATTTTTTCATCAAAAAAATCGATAAAAAAATCGTTGAGATGAGGTGATATGTCAAAAAATGGTGTAAATATGCATTTCGACTGTTGAAATTTTCGGTCGGAACCAGCCGCTTGATTGATTGAATTTTTTATGAAACTTCATGGATATCATCTTCTAACCGTCGAGATCATATCCGTGAAGTTTCATCAAAAAATTTAATCAAAAAGTGGGTGAAATGATCGTTAAAATTTCAAAGTCGAAAATGTATATTTATACCATTTTTTTACATATCACCTCATCTCAACGGTTTTTCTATTGATTTTTTTTATGAAAAAAATTAGAGACAATCTTCTCACTGTGGAGATCATATACATGAAGTTTCATCTATAAATTTATTTTTTTATTATTTAAAAAAAAAAGATATGTATTGGAGTCTGCACTATAAGAAGTCTTTACAAGAGAGGGGATATATATATATATATATGAAATTACATGTATAATTCACAATAAAATTATATATTTACATGAATTGATAATATTTTTTAATACATATGTATATTTTATATTATTATATACATTAATAATACATGCATAAAATAATATATAAGTATCATGTATCTATTGATAATATTATTTAACATATGGATTAACATATGGATATTATGTTAAATAATATTATCAATAGATATATTGATAATATTATTTAACATATGGATTAACATATGGATATATCTATTGATAATATTATTTATATAGAATTCTATATATATATAGAATTACGTATATTAAAAACGTAATTCTATATAGAATTCTAATATACGTAATTCTATATATATATATAGAATTCTATATAAATAATATTATCAATAGATATATCCATATGTTAATCCATATGTTAAATAATATTATCAATAGATATATCTATTGATAATATAAATAATATTATCAATAGATATATCTATTGATAATATTATTTATCTATTGATAATATTATTTATATAATTTAATATTATCAATATTAAATAATATTATCAATAGATACATGATACTTATATATTATTTTATGCATGTATTATTAATGTATATAATAATATAAAATATACATATGTATTAAAAAATATTATCAATTCATGTAAATATATAATTTTATTGTGAATTATACATGTAATTTCATATATATATATATATATATATATATATATATATATATATATATATTCTTTTTTTATTTGTAAAAATTATACACATATTAATGTATTGTGTATGTATATTATATATTAAGGTATAGATACATTAAAATATTAAAAATGAATAATTCTGAATTGAAAATTAAAAAACAAAAGTTATAAAATACAATTTTACTGTTTTTTAAAAATCTTAATTATAATACAAAAATATTATAACTCAGTATTTAAAAGTGTTATCAAATACAAATTTTTATCAGAATCATATTTAAGTATATTAACCAAAATTATAGTCACAGATCAAATACGCCTGAAATTCTCAAAGGTGGACTATGGTTGGTCCCAATAATGGATCGTAGACTATAGTGAAACCAAACAAATTGATGGAAAACAGCTCAACAAGTCAAACTGACATGTGTTTGAAAAATCCGGTTTGTTAAGCCAATTTAAAGTCTATAGTCTATATAATTAGACTTTTAAAACCGGTTTCGCGGGGATATCTCTCGAGGATATGGTGGTGATAAAATGTTTACTCTGCTAACAGGGACAGCCCATAAACCCCAACAAAATTGAACAAAAGTAAGCTCATGTGCAGGACCGAGTCCGTCCTTACCTACACGTTATCCTACATATTAATAAATGCTTTTCGGAATATTTACCAAAATTTAATCTACAATTTAGGTTTCTTAAACTGATCCTTTTTTTTTTTCTAATGTAACTTCTTTGACTTCCCTTCAGATTGGGTTCTGCAATAAAATCCCTTAACATTCCCTCTTTTTGTAATTTTTTTGTTAAATCACACCTTCTTTTTTGTATATTAAATTAATTCCCAATAAAATTAATTAAAAATATTGTAAAAAATGATTCTTTTTTCTACACACAAGAAGTCTTTTTTCTAATGTGTGATAAACGTAAAACTCAAGGGGAATTGATTGTAACTGTCATTCTTGTTGTAAAATATGTTTTGACTATGAACTAAACTAAACACCACCCCAGCCTCCCCAGGTATATAGTGCATGAAGACAAACTTATTACAGGACCCACAATTGGATAAGAGTGGTTTGGCAATTGAATATTTACGGCATTGGCTTCATTTTAATGATTACAATGATTTGCTCCAATTGATGTTTTTGGGCAATCGTTAAACTTTTATACATATTAGACAGACACAAAAGAACATACTAAAACCTATGCATGCTTTACGATTCTATATGATCAAAATCATGTGGTTATTTTAAGTGGACTATGAGAAGGCTACGTTTATGAGGTCTCTGGCAGCCAATATAATTTCAATTTAATATATTCGTTCTTGGTTTTTAATGCCCATCCCAGTATAAATTATACGTTAATATGATTTTTGTGAACATTGTTCGAATTGTCATAAGATAAATTATAGAGTAAATAGTCTCTTACCTTTGATCCCTTTTTAATTTTGTCAGTTTTTTTTTTGTCTCAATTTTATTCCTAATCTTTCAATTTATTTCAATTTAGTACTTATGTTAATATTTTGTCAATTACTTTGATGGTAAGGATATTAAAATATATTTCAGTTTAGTCTTTATGTTAACATTCTGTCAATTGCTTTGATGGTAAGAATGTTAACATAAGTACTAAACTGAAACCTATTTTAATATCCTTACCATCAAAGTAATTGACAGAATGTTAACATAAGTACTAAATTGAAACATATTTTAATATCCTTACCATCAAAGTAATTGACAGAATGTTAACATAAGTACTAAACTGAAATAAATTAAAAGGTTAGGGATGAAATTGAGACTAACAAAAGAATAAGGTTGAAATTAAGACGGGGCCAAAGATGGGGGACAATTTTGATAATTTACTTTAAATATTAATATAGAATACAAATTAGTATATATACATATGTAAATATTTATTTATATAATTGATTAATATATATTTATAAATATACATTAATATGCAAAAAAATTAGGGTTATTTTCATTATTTCATAAATATTTACTCAAATAATTATTCTCAAATAGTAAGCATCTATTCTCACTTTATTTTAATGAAATCTTAAGAGCTATAGATATTGGGTACTAAATAACAATGTTCAATTTATATTAATAATATCCAATCTAAATTTTGAGACCCACTCAATTTGAACAATACTCAAATAATTTCAAGCCTTGAGTAATAATAAAAAAAAAATCACCAATATTAACAAGAGCTAATAAATTTCAATACTTAAAAGAACAATATTCAAACAATCCCAATTTCTTACTAGTCACTTTAAAAAAAATTAAATAAATAAACTTGGCTTCTGAAATAAAATACTTCATCATATTGATCACTTCTGAAATAGATTAAAAAATAGAATATTTCATCAATTTCCTAAATAAAATTACCCAATTACCCAAGAAAGTGTATTTATATTATTTTTATTTTAGAAGTGATCAATAAGAAATTGAGGTTGTTTGAGTATGTTCATTTGGGATTGAAATTTATTGCCTCTTGTTAATATTGGTGGAAGGATTTATTTAGCTCTAGAAATTTAAATATATATTGTTACTCAGGGCTTGAAATGTTTTGGGTATTGTTCAAATTAAGTGGGTATCAAAATTTTGATTGGATATTATTAATATAAATTGAATATTGTTATTTAGTAGCCAATATCTATAATCCTTAAATTTCATTAAAATCAAGTGAGAATAGATGCTTATGTGATTTACTGTTTGGGAATAATTATTTGAGTAAATAGTTATGAAATAACGAAAATAGCCTTGATTTGTGTTTGCATATTAACGTGTACTTATAAATATATATTAATCTTTTATATAAACAATTATTTACATATGTATATATATTAATTTGTATACTACATTAATATTTAGAGTAAAGTATTAAAATGTTCCCTTGCCTTTGGCCTCGTCTCAATTTTTATCCTTGCCCTTTTGTTGCTCTCAATTTCATCCCTATCTTTTTAATTTGTTTCAATTTAGGCCTTATGTTAACGACTTCTCAATTACTTTAACGCTAATAACTAAATTGAAAGCTTATGAATGGAATTGAGATTAAAAAGAAAGGGACGGGAATGAAATCGAAACAACGTCAAAGGTGAAGAACTATTTTGATACTTTACACTATATTATATCTTCTTTGTAATAATAATGCTAATTTACTCTTGAGAGTAAGCGAATAATAGATCAACTTGTTAGTAAGGCCAACTTTAATGATTTTTCTGTAAGTATCTTTCGTACCCATGTTTTTAGTCCCTATTATGTCAACCTAATACTTATCTAAAAGTAATGAATAATACACTCAAAATAGTATCTTCCGTTGGAAATTAATATTAAGTGTCGAAATTAATTATTTAATTTCAATTATATTAAATTTTGAATTTATGAATTTCCCAATTATGTGGTCTTTATAAATATCAGATAATTAATTAGGAACGTGATAAATACGAATATTAGAAGATTGAGTCAATCTTATCCGTTAGTCACATGATGGTTAGTGGCATTAGTGAGAGACTTGAAATAGAGTCCCACCTTGACTAATTTTCCGACCATCTCCCCTTTATAAATAGAGGAGCCCTACACCATCTGGGGTTATCTCATAACACACTATTTCTGAGGTGGGAGAGAAATTCCGAGATTCCAATTAAGTGTAATTTTTTCAAGAAGGGAGATTGATGGATCAATTAATCAAAATTGATTAATGCATTGAATCAAGGTAAGTCTTATTTTGTATATTTTAGACGTATTTTGTGAAAACATGAAGATCCAAGATCCTTTTATTAAGAACAATTGAATGTTAAACTTTAATCATATTAATGTGTTCGTGATTAATATTAGGTATTCTTAAGAATAGTTTTATATGTGGTATCAGAGCTAAAGTTTAAGATCTCATGATTTTCCTTATTAATGTTCGTCTATAATGAAATATGTGCCTGAGACTTTCTGCGACATTTTTATTTATGTCATTAAATTACTTTTGTGCCTGAGACCTTCTGCGACGTCTTATTTCTGTCATTAAATCTGCTCTTAAAGTATGTCTGAGACTTTCTGTGGCGTTTTTCTTCTGTCGCTGGTTAGAATAAAATGTCAAAACTTGCTCAGAATTTTACGAAACTGACATGGTCGACTGGAAACGTCTAAATAAACAAAACCCATATTTAATGGGCACCACCTTACTTTTGCGTTTTGACGTCATTAAGACCCTTTAAATTGCGTTTCTGTCGTTTTTGGTAATAATGTTGACGTCAATATCTCATCCCAGAAAATTGATTTTTGAATTCCGCAAATTATTTTGAGATCCTGGAGTAATTATCTAGAGCCCTATGGTGCTAACTCCAATTTTCTATTTTTGGCAAAAATTACGAATTTTTCCAATTATTATGTATTTTTTTCACCACGGGAGTTGTTTTTTATGTTTATGGTTGTTCTAATATTCATGTTATGTATTATTTGGTATTGATGAAAGAGTTCAATATAAAATTTTGAATATTAGATGTATGATTATGTGTTTGACAATAACATTTCGATATATTAGGTTATTGTGCATAATCTATATTTGGTAGCCCAAAGGGCTTAATGTAATTATGAATTGATGTTTCGACAATAATATTTATATGATGTTGGATGGGGAAGACATGAAAGTGTCTTAATCTATAATTGTAAATATTAGATTATTATGTATGCATCTATATTTGGACCATTAATTATACATTAAGTTTTGAGTATAATATTTTTTAGGGGCATCGATTTTACATAAATAATGTTTATGACTTCCAGAAAAAAATATTTTTGAATTCCTTCGAATATTTGAGATTCTGGAGTAATCTTCTACAGTTCCATGATGCTAACTCATATTTTTTTTTGGAAAAATTTAAGTTTTCCCATATTTCATGTATGTTTTATCTAGAACTGTGATAAAACATTGCTCTAATGATCCTTTTTTAGTTGAATATTCGTGTCAAACATAGGCCAACATATTTCATATGGTAGGATATTAGACTTGCGTCATTGTTAATATTCACATTTTGATGAGTCTCGTGTCAAACACAAGCCAATGATTCATATTGTTGAATATTATGATATTCGTGTTTTAATGAGTCTCGTGCCAAACACAGGCCAACGATTCATGTGGTTGAAAATCAGAATTATTGTTTATTCTAATGCTAGTACTCCCATTAATTTGGATTAAATGTCAAACACAAGCTACAATTCATATGTGCGGATACTAGATTTATGATTTCGTTGCATACATGCATATTTGAATGCATGACTTGCAAATTTTGAGACTCATAAGTAGGTATTCATTCAAATTAATCAAACGTCAAATACAGGCTAAGATTACATGTGAAGATATTATACTTGTAGTCATTTCAGATTATCCTAATGTTTGTTATAAGGTTAAATTAAAGCGCAACACATGCTGAAATTTGAATTTGATAAACATTGGAATTATTGTAAATATTAAATAATTAGCATCAATGTTAAATAGTCATATTTACATATACCACTAGTATGATAATTGTGATTATAACCATATTATGCATTAGTATGACTATGAATGATTTGGGTCAATATTTCTAATTTGTTACTCATACATAAGTGATGAAGCGAAAGTAAATGATTTATGTCTTTCATTTACTATTATTTGTGTAATATCTCATGTAAACTCTTTGTTTATTTGATTTTCACATTATGTCTAATTTTTTCGTGAATTTCAAATTAAGGAATAGACAATAATATAATTATTCATGTATTATGGGTATTTGAACATGTATGCATATCTCTAATATTTACATAATATAAGGTTTGGTGTTCATTAAAGTGCTCCATTAAAGAAGATATAAATATTGGACTAATGCATTAATATCATGCATATTTGGGTTGCATACGGGTCCATGCATGATATTGAATGCTACGATGATGATACTTTATGATGTTGCATACATATTATTGTTTATTCAATTATTGTGATTACAATAATTGAACAAAATGTAAGTGGTGATATATATTTTGGGAAGGTAATAATGATCGTCAAACGCAGATGCCATAGTTTCTTTCACTATCATATCACCAATTAAGTTTATAAAATCCATAAATATGAATAATTTAGTTTATTGATCATGCGATATTTAATGAAATAAGTGAACAATTTATTGACTTGTGTATGTAAGTCTTTACATAATGTAATATTCATATTAGGAATTTTTGGTAGTCACTACAGTGGCCCAACTAGAATGACAATGAATATTAAATATAAAAATAATGGTAGTAGTAACTCACGATGCTTATAATTGTAAAGATATTAATGGGGTATATTGAGTTTATTTCTTCAAGTAAGGTTATTCCTTACCGGGAATCGATTTTGAGTGATTGAATGAACATCATAGAACACATACCTTATTATAGTATGAGAAAATAAGTTGTGCAGAAATATCGTGTACAATATAATGAAATAACATTATACCTAATAAAGTAATTTACAAGCATCATATAATCGACATTTCACGGTTACTACTGAAGAAAACTCATGGTTATGCACTCAATTTATTATCATGTAATCGATGTGTGTGTTGTTAAATCAAAGCATTAATGAAGTGAGCAATTTATCTCATTATCTTATCACATATTATTGTATCCCATTTTGTTTCTCTAAAAATTTTATATTTAATCTGGTTAAACAAGTTAAGTTTGTTTACATGTTGCACACTCGGACTAAGAATGATAAAGATAATATGTATCTTTTATGATTTGAAACGAGTTTTTCATCTTATTAGAGATTGCAAGTTATACTTACGGTGTTATAGAAAGCATTTACTTTTGATACAAGGATTTCTTACAAAACAAACTAGAAATACTAATAAGATTCTTTTTCTTTAGTTCTTGGGGAATCAAATCGCCATTTGTTTTCATAAACCTTCAATTTTTTTTTGGAAAATGTTTATCTAGACTTGATCGTGAGGGATATGTTCTAAAGAATCTTTTGATGTATATTTTTTTTTTCAAAGGTTATAGTATTCCTTTTGATGTTTTGTATAAAACAAAGTTTGGAGATAGTTCTTTAAAGATTTGTTTGATACCGCATCATATTCGTAGCGTTATTGATGAAACTCCCTTTAATCTTGTGCCAAATTAAATCTAGACTCCTTTTCATAATTTTCGTGGACATGATTTTTGTAATGTATCTTACAAATTTTGATAGTAGAGTTGTGCTCTTAAGGTATTACAATGTCTAATATAAGGATGACCTATGTGGCCCAAATGGGAGATTATGATAAACTTCCCTTAAAGTGGACCTACATAGATCATATAATCGTCATTGACACGTATTTATTACATTAAAGTCAAATTCATTATGAAAGGTGAAATTAGTGGTAGTAGAAAATCATGAAATATGGTTATAAAGGAAGGTAGGGTACTTATCCCATTACCGATAACCTTCTTTAATACTTGTTCTTTTAGTTGTTAGATTGTCTAAACAACAAAGAACAAATAAATGAGCAACCACTAAATGATAGTATTGTCACCGTGAGAGAAATGTAGATAAAATCATAAGAAATAGTATTAAGAAGATCCTAAAAGGTCTACTATCCTGGATGAGTATGTGGTGTATCTGCATGAACATGAATTTTGCGTAGGGATAAATAATGACATGGTTAATTTTCAAAAGTCATAAGAAGTGAAACTAATAGACTACAACTAAGTTTAAAATCTTGTTGAATCACATAATTGATGCACTAAAGTCGGGTATGAGGTGGTCATCAAGACCAAACGCGACATTAACGGTAGTTAAACGAGATAAAGCTAAATTGTAGTAAAATATTTCACCATTAATGAAGAAAAGGTTATAAATGAACCTTCTCAATTATATGTAAGGACATGAAATTTTTATGGCATTAATAACTCATTATGATTGAGAGTTACATGAAGTGGATGTGAAAATCACTTTTTGGAGTCTTATAAACCATGCGTATATGTTTAGGAGATCATTTTATAAACATAAGTTCCCACATGAAGTATTTTAAGAAATAATATCATTATTTTTTTAATCGTTGTATATTTGTATACCCCTTAAGATCAGTGGGAGTAAGTTTATATATTTTCTCTATATATAAGCATGGATTTAGAAAGTAGAGAATCAAAATAATTTTATGGGTTTAAAAGTTGTGTGTGAAGTAATGAGATACTTAAAGGACTATATGCTCACATTTATGATGTATGTGTTCATTTAAATATGAACAATTATTGTGACTCAGATTTACTAGTTGTACGGATGGTATGAAGTTCACTCTTGCTTAAGTATATTTGTTTTGGTTTATCAACTAATATAATGAAGGAGTGCAACACAATCCATCCATTAACTATTGTGAAAGCTGAGTTTGTAGCATGCTTGATGCTACAACTTATGTATTTTGGCAACGTGACTTCACTTCGGAATTTGGAGTTGTCGACACTATTATCAAGCCGCTGAAATATTATGATAATGTCGCTGCAATCTTCTTTATGAAGAAATGTTAGATATTCCTAAAGTAACTAAGCACGTTGAATGAAATACCTATCAGTGAAAGAAGAAATTCAAAAACAAAGAGTGTCAATTGATCACATTAGTACGAGTGATAACATAGTAGATCCTCTTACGAAAGGACTATCTCCAAAGACCTTATGAAACGTGTCAAAGAGATGGGTCTCGATTAGTAAAATTATGATTGCTATTTGGCTTAGTTTTTTGACACTATTACTTGAATTCAATAAAAGTATTTCTGATTTCAATTATTTCTGTCTTTTGTGAATGCATGCATATGATTATGAATTATTGTTGACAAAAATAGTCCTTATTCAAAAGGACATAATGAGGCCATTATGATATCCAATATTAAAGGCTTAGTTGAATGAAACATTGGTATTGTAGTACATGGAAGGAACCATGCTCTTGAATAGCATGAAACCGCCATGACTCGCATCCGTGAATTGTTTGATTTAAGCAAACTATATTTATCACTTATTGTGCACCTTATAGTACCTAATTTAATTATGAGGATTATTAAGACCAAGTGGGAGACTCTTGGAAATTAATATTAAGTGTCGAAATTAATTATTTAATTTCAATTATATTAAATTTCGAATTTACGAATTTTTCAATTATGTGATCTTGATAAATATCAGATAATTAATTAGGAACGTCATAAATACGAATATTGGAAGATTGGGTCAATCTTATCCGTTAGTCACATGACGGTTAGTGACATTAGTGAGAGACTTGAAATAGAGTCCCACATTGGCTAGGATTCCGGCGCTCTTCCCCTTATAAATAGAGGAGCCCTACACCATCTGGGGTTATCTCATAACACACTATTTCTGAGGTGGGAGAGAAATTTCGAGATTCCAATTGAGTGTAATTTTTCCAAGAAGAGAGATTGATGGATCAATTAATCAAGATTGATTAATGCATTGAATCAAGGTAAGTCTTATTTTGTATCTTTTAGACGTATTTTGTGAAAACATGAAGATCCAAGATTCTTTTATTAAGAACAATTGAATGTTAAAGTTTAATCATATTAATGTGTTCGTGATTAATATTAGGTGTTCTTAAGAATAGTTTTATATCTTCGTTGGATAGTAATGGTATTTCCTACGAATATTTCTATCATATTATCATTTTTCTACTGAATATAAATTAGATATGAATCTTGCTTGAAAAAACATACATTTCATTTTAAATTAATTTGTAAAAGAAAAGTTAAATATTTTAAAAGTTGAGAGTAGTTTTAGGGACGAAAATTGATTTGTCTTGCTCTATTTGCTTCACCCATATCAACATGTACATATAGAAGTGCAGTTGGAAATTTTATGTCACTTACCTGCCATGTTTCATGGAAATAAAATTCCATAACCAGCTTGTGACGTGGCAGTAAAAATGGCTTACAACATATGATAAAATTTGAAGTTTGCAAAATACCTATATCCAAATTAAGAAAAAATGCTCGTGCATGGGACATGCATACTCAGTTCTCGAGGGTCACTTGTATAGGAAGAGAACTCGTGCATGGCTTGAAGTATTACAAAACTAACAAACAAAAACATTATTCACCAGATCAACTCACACACGGTAATTAAGATGTGAACTTGTCTACTTCATTTGAATATTTCTAACTATTTCACATATTGCATATTGTGAAATTGAATTAAAAAATACGAAAGACATTTTGCATGCCCTCTTGGAGATGGTTTTGTAGAAAAAAGAATTACATTCACTTTTTGAACATATTTTTTTTTCATGATGTATAACAGATATAATTGACAATTATAGATAATAATAATTTTAATAAATGTGTTATCAAATTACTCTTAATTTGAAAAAGCCCCTAGTTCATTGCCCGACGAGCAATGTTAGGGGTATCGGTTTTGTGCACCAGGTGCACAAAATCGTTTTACCTTTGTCTAAAGCAATACATATTTTATTGTTTTACTCAAAGGTACAACGGTTTTGTGCACAAAACCGGTGTAAAAAGCATTTCTCTTTCCCGACAGAACTGACATCAGCTACACAACACAAGGTAGCGCTCTTCCGATGATTTGCTTTTTCTACGTCGAAGTCCAATTGTGGTTGTTTCTAAGTGCAAGTATATTATGTGTGTCACTCAATTTTACTTTATATCCATATAATATGATAGTATATGGGGTATATTTTTATGTGTTGCATGCATGATATTTTTGACATTTCATGCTCATGCATGAAATGTCATGCTAAAAATTGTTTTTATTTAAGGGGATAAAAGTTTTTTTTTGTCTTGTGTCTTTTTTTAATAAAAGAATAAAAGGAGGGGGGTTGGGTAGCCGCGCCGGGGGGGGGGGGGGGGGGGGAGGTTAATATATATATATATATTTTAATTTTATTTTTACCCTAAGAAAATGTTTTTTTTTTTGCTCGGGGACAAATTTATCGCATTGCCTTCGACACGGAGATCCGCTAGTGTATATATATATAGTGAAGGGTCGGGCAAGAGCCTCCCAAATCTCAGAGCATTTCAAAGTTGGCCCCGGAAATGTTTTGGAGAAATATCTACAATTGTGTTATTTCTAAGTCTTTTTACTCTGTGGAAATAGTAAAATAACATTATAAAATTTTATATGTAAAAATATTCATTAAAGTTATTTATTAACCCTGCCATATCACAATAGTAGAGTTGGTGGAGGAATCGTAACAAAAATCCTCTAGAAGAAGATGTTTACTATTTTACATTTTTGTTATAAAAATAAGTATAAATATAAGGAACGGTCCATTAAGAATGACATGATATAAATATTGTTTTGGGACAATCCAGCTGTTCGTGCAACAACAAAATGCCAATGGGCGTGAATTCATTTTATTTTGCATATTAAATGAATTAACAAATAACTGACACAAAGCTATAAATATTGGCTTTAAGTTGCAACAAATATCGGGCCAACCAAGGAAATAGAATTAGTATACGATGAACTGGCAAATAGTGGAAGACAGGCGGAGAATGAAGGTTAGTCAAAGAGTTTACTGGTGTTAATGGGGGACAGATGGTCAATATTTTTCACTTTGCTAGAAAACATTAAACAAGAAAGAAAACGACAACGTTCGGAACCCCAATACCTCTTCCGTTAATCAAGGAGACATGTTTCCTCGATATTCTCACTCTCCCCATACTTTCACTTTGTCCTTCATTATCTGGCTAATCTTCTATTATTAAAATTAATTTACCAAATTTCACTATATTCCAAGGAACTTTCTGTTTTCATTATTGAGAAAGTTGAAGATTACATTTTAATTAAATAAGAACTCAATATTTAAAATTAAAATAGTACATATTGCTTTTAAAGCTTGGTTTGTTTGTACACTGTAACTCCTTGGGCTTGAGTTTTTCTTTTCTTTCAGTCTATAGTAGCATATGGTTAAAAAATGGGACTAAATTGACTTTGGTTACTTTAAGTTAATTTAATCGTTTATTAATTAATGATATGGTTTCGATTTCAACAATGATAGAGTGCATTTGCTTGGTTGGATTCTTGGGCTGACTCCCGAATCAATTCAAATAGAACCAACTAAGAGTAAATCTTAAAACCCAAACAATTCAAATCATTTTTTAATTATAAGAAATATATATTGCATTTATAGCTTACCAATAAGCTCAGATTGTACAAATCAATTGACAAACCAACATTGTAGCTCATGTCTTTATTTATGCTTCTAATACAATAGTATTAGAAGTATAAATGATAATAAATGATTTTCTACCTTACTCCACGTTTCTTTTAACTTTATTATCCCCATGTATTTTTTATATATTTCAATGAAACAAATCATTTATTTCTCGTCTCTTCCATTTCATTACCCTCAATTTAATTGCTTCATCAAAAGTTTAAAGGGAGAGATGTAGCTCTTGAGAGAAAGACGATTTGGGTGATTCTAGGGTTTGCCCCATCTCATCCTCTTTTTTGTTTAATCAAATGCCTCGAATATATTACTATCGGTTCCCACCGCTAAGCTAAGCGATTAGAAAACCCAAAATTTATGTTTTTGTTCGGGTCGGGAAACCTTGCGGAGACCACGTACGTAGGTAGGACATGAAAGCACGGCAACAACACATTACACAATACATGGAGGAGTTAATAAGAAAGTGGTGAAGATGAAACAATTCCACAAACTCAAAAGAATCTAAATCTAGCAGCGGAAGACCTCACTTCTTTTGGTAATTAAGAGAGGAGAGGCTTATGAGAAAGAGGAGTTTTGGTATTTAGTGGATGGTCCCATGGGTGCCACGGGTTCCAAACTCGAGAAAGCACTCGGACACCACTTTCCCGAAGGCGAGCAATACTTCGGCCTTGAAAATTTCGGTAACACCTGCTACTGCAACAACATCCTCTAGGTTCCTTTTCATTTTTCCTTCTTTTTTTTTTTATACTTTTGGTTATTAAAAATCTATCTATTTCTATTTGTTTCACTATTAATGTTGACTTTATTGCCCACCCCCGCAACGGGAAGGAGTTTGTTCCTACCAATATTTTATCTTTTTATGGAATACATAATATGAGAAAATTAATTTAGATTATTTTGTGTGGTACCAAAAACATGTGAACACAATTGTTCTGCTTTGAAATCCACATCCTTCAAATGGATTGGCTTGGTAAACTTATTTCATGATTTGTCGATCTGATGAACCCCATTTCAATCATTACACCAAAATGAATAAATTGGCACCCTTTCAGCGGCTAGCATTGTCACGGTCATTGATCGAGATAAAAAAGACGTTTTTTTGTCACGGTCATTGACCGTGACAAGCCTGTGATAAAGACTTGTGATAAGCACCCAAAACTGTACAATTTATACCCCGAATAGATGTATTTTAGTTGCTAATTCTTGACAATATTGGTCTTATGCACTTAATTGTTCAATATGCAGACTGAATTGCAGTTGCGGTGTCAAAAGCTATGTTTTCAAGCAATTTGCAGTTAAAATGGAGTTAATTCCCTTATCCCGTAATCCTAGCCTAGCCTAAACCTACCATAAACCCTGTGTCTGTTTTGTTTGTGTCTTTTTATTATTTTTTAGATTTTTAGTTTGAGTCATTTTTATTTTTAGGATTTATTTTAGATTTATTTAGAATTTCTAGGATTTATTTTCTATTTCTTTTTATTTAGTATAACTTTATTTTGATTTTTATTTTAGTTTTTAGTTTTAGTTTTAGTTTTTATTTTATTTTATTTTATTTTAGTTTTAGGAGTTTATTTTTAGTTTATTAAATTTTATATTTTAGGATTTTTGTTTTCATTTTTTATTTCTTTTGTTTTATTATTTTAGTTTTTTTATAGCTTAGGATTTTTTTTTTAGTTTTAATATTTTTTGTTTTTAGTTTGTGTTATTTTTAGTTAGATTTTATTTTTATTTTTAGTTTTATTTTAATTGAGTCTTTGTTATTTTAGGGGTCACAAATTAAACAGACACACTACACCCAAACCCCTCACACCTTTGAACCCTATGCACACACATACACCTAATATCACCCACACCCTCATCCTACTTCCTATACACCTCACCACACCTTATTACCCCAAGTCATCTTCTCCACCCAATCACTTTCTCTCTCCTACTCCATTAAAACACACACCCTCAACTACTCTCTCATCCCACTATTAACAAACTCTACCACCATCTCCAACCCAACTCCCACCATACCGGACCTCCACGGCCGATGCGACCTCAAACCCGGAACCCCCCAACCATAAAACCCACAACTCCGGCCATGGCTAACCCCTCCCGGCGGCGACCCACTCTAGCTGCCCGACGGCTACCTCCTCAACCCGGCGTCTTCACCCCTCCAACCCGCCTGTCCAAACCCCGGCGGTGCCAAACCGATGCCCATACCCGATCCCAGCCTTATCCCCCATACCCGATCCCCTTCCACCCATATTCGGAGCATCGAAGCCAACCCAATCGCTACCTACCTCCGACCGAAACCTCTACCTCCGGCCAATGCCAAACCCATTTTTCATCTTACCCGTCTCCCATTTAAACCACATCCATACACGACCCAAATCCTATTTCAAAAATCAAATACCCATTTCTCCCATTTAAGCCACGATCTGACAAATTCCAAAACAAAGACAAAAACCCAATTACATCGCATGCTATAAACCCCACTTAAAGCCATTTTACCATTATACCCCCAACTAACCTCTTCTAACCCAATACCCAAAATTACCCCTCACCATATCAGATTTTTATTCCCACTATCATGACCTCACACCCAAACCACATGCACTCTCCATTAATTCCTAAATTAACCCTCATCCATACCTTTCATATTCCATACACTCTTGTCCTCCCATTTTTACCCCTCATGCTCCATGCATCTACTATAAATGAAACGAAGACCCCATTTAAAAAGAATCTTTTTGATCATCAAATAGAGAGAGAAAAATAGAGAGTTAGGTTAGAATAAATTAGGTAGAAATGTTTGTAAATAGTTTTATTTTCATTTTTTTAGATATTTGTGAGTGATAAATGTGTGAAATTCAATTGAGTTGATTATTGTTGGATGCTCATATTGGATGGATTGTGTTTGATTTCAAGGAAATAAAAGTTCATTTCACTTCAAGAGATTGGATTTGATTGTTCTCTTCTTTTCTCATTTATTTTATGCCTTTGATTATTAATTTATCAAATTTTATACCATGTTAGGCTAAATCCCCTTTCAAGGGGTGGGGGGAAACCCTTATTTGATGTTATTTTAGTTTAATTAGTTTGATTACTTGAAAATTTCCTTTGATTGTTAATTTTGATCCCCCACTCTTAAATTTACGTCTCGAGAGAGGGTAAATAATTTTCAAGAGAAAATCAATATTCTAGTTATAATACCCATTTTAGATTCGAACTAGAGATAGGAATTTCTTAAGTGGGGTATTATTACTTGAATTTCAACTCTCAATTTATTTTATAAGATTTACATAAATTCTAATTGATCGATCCTAGCGGGTGATTAATTAAAAGGAGTGTAGATTTATTTTCTAGAGTTGTGGGGTGTTAAACTTAATTTTCTAAAAGGTTACTATTAAAATTACATTTGCAACGAGAGTTGATTTGTAATTTTGATATTAATTTGGGAGAATTCAATTAATTAAATTAATTAGTTAGAAAAGTTAAAATTTGTGGTGGAATCCCACTCCTTGATTGTTCTCACAATTATTTACCTCACTTTATGTCTTATTTTAGTTTAGACTTTATTTTTCATTTTAGTAACTTTCTAGTTAGTTGTTATCATATCACATTTAGTTTAGTTTATTTAAATCATCACCTCACCCTATTGTTTTAATATTGAAAAAACCAAAAAAATTACAAAAGTGAAAAAGCACAAAAAGAAAATAAAAAGTGAATTACAATTGAATTTGTCTCTAGATTACCCATTTGGAAGTGGATTGATACCCTTACTTACCGCTACACTTGAGATTGTTTTTATTTTGTAGGTATTTGAGGTTTTGATTAACTTTGTTTTCAACAACGATACATATAAAAAGCATAGTTATCAACTTGTCACGGTCATTGACCGTAACAATTGTACTTGTCACGGACTTGTCACGGTCAATGACCGTGACAATCCTTATAATATTGTCACGGTCAACGACCGTGACACGTCCGTGATAAATGTCTCAGTAAAAAATCCTTTTCCCTTCTTTTTTCCCCCCGCCGATTCTTCCCTCCATTTTTCTCTCTCTCTACGCTGCTCTCCCTCTTTTTCTCTACTTTCAGGTTACTTTCTCTCTCTCTCTCTCTCTCTCTCTCTCTCTCTCTCTCTCTCTCTCTCTCTCTCTCTCTTCCATTTATATATATGTGTGTGTGTGTGTATATATATATATATGTGTGTGTGTGTGTGTGTGTGTGTGTGTATGTGTGTGTGTGTGTGTGTGTTTACGTGTGGGTGGGGGGTGGGGGTGGGGAGGGGGTGGGGCAGGGTGGGGGAAGTGGTGGGGTAGGGGGGGCTGTTGTGTGTGTGTGTGTAGTGTTGTGTGTGCGTGTGTATGTGTGGTGGGGGAAGGGGGTTGGGTAGGGGGGGAGGGGGAGGGGGGGGGGGGGGAGGGGGCAAAGATGGGTGGATGGGTGGTGGGGTAGGGGGCCTGCGTGTGTGTGTGTGAATGTGCGTGTGTGTGTGTGTATGTGCGCGTGTGTGTATATGTGTATGTAGTGTGCGTGTTTGTGCATAATGCTCCTTGTAAACGAATTGATTGGTTATTAATTGTTTTAGTAAATTAATATATGATTGCCCCTCATTGTAAATTAGTAAATTAATATATGATTAATTATGAAAGTAGGATTGCCCCTCATTATAAATTAGTAAATTATTAATTATATACTTTAATTGTTAGTTTAATTTATGAAAATAATTAATTGAGTAGATAAATTAGAAGGAGTACGGGATAGACATTTGTTGTTGACATTGCTGTTGGATTATAGTGGATCGATGTTGGGTTGGTTAGTTTTAAAAGTGGCTTGACCACTGGATTATTGTCCATATGGGGGTGAGATTTTTCAACTTTTTTTGAAAATTACTTTGTATATCGAACAATATATATATATATATATATATATATAGTATGATAATTAAATGAATCATACTTGAAATTACATATGTGCGTGTGTGTGTGTGTGTGTGTGTGTGTGTGTGTATGTGTGTGTGTGGTGGGTGGGGGTGGGGAGGTGGGTGGGATAGGGTGGGCCAAGGGGGTGGGGCAGGGGGTGTGGGGGTAGGGGGTAGGGATGGGTGGGTGGGGGGCGGGGGAGGGGTGGGGGGCTGCGTGTGTGTGAATGTGCGCGTGTGTGTGTGTGTGGGGGGGGGGGGTGTTTAACAGTAACAATTCATTTTTATTTGTAGTAATTGTACATATTTGCATGTCTTCTTTTAATTCATTTTGATATGTACTAATAACATTTTTTTACAGCAAATGTCTCCTTCAGGTATTAAGGCAAGGATGATGATGCTTGTTATGATGATGTCGTCTGGGCTCGGTGGTAGCGGAGGCGACGAGGGCTCCTCGGCCCCTAGGCTCCCTAAATATGGCAAATTGGGGATGGCCATCAAGAACAATTCGGGGCTATTAGCGAGATCCCTCGAGTTGGTAAAGACGATCATCTGCTCGGGGTACATTAGTTGGAAGGAGGTGCCATAGGAGCTCAAGTTAGCTATTTGGATGTCACTACAGGTAATGTATTTATATTTATATTTATATTTATATTTATAATTATATTTATATTTATATTTATATTTATATTCATATACATATTTCAATTTCGATTTCAATTTCGATTTCAATTTCATTTTATATTTATATTTATATTTATTTGCAACTAACATTGTATTTGTTGGACAAGAACAATTCAGCCTGGATCCAAAGCTACGCGATTCCATCTTGGAGAAGTTGAGGGAGCAACACAAGACGTGGAAGAAAAATATGCGGACCCGGGTACTTTGGGAAGACATGAGAGTCCATTATCCAAAGGGGTGAATCCGTCCCGCCGAAGGAGCCGATCTCATTGGCACAATGGAAAAAGTTCGTTGTCCATGAGATCGGGGAGCGACAATTGGCATCTCTCCAATCAGGGAGGGAAAACCGGGCAAAAAGACGGACGTGCACTACTCCGGCCGGACGTCTTACGCCGAGGTGGAGCATAGGATGATGGTAAGATTTAATTTTTCTATAACTACAGAAATATATTATTCTGCATTATTTTACTTTGCGGGGCCGATACTAATTTTACTTTATTTTATTTCAGGGGACAGAAAGTGGCCCTGGGGGTAGGCCACATAGGCTCGATACTTATGTGGCTCTTCGGAGGAAGAAGGGGAAGGACAAGGAGGTGTCCCCGAGCATCGCGGCCACGATTGTAAGTAATATGGCAATTTACGTTTTGTTAATTACGTTATAATTTTTTAATTTACTTATTTTACTAATCATGTGCTTTTTGTCACTTGAGGCAAAGCTTAAGAAAGTGCATGAGTCGCAGTCTGATGCCGACAAGGTATCTTTGTCCATAGACGCACTCAGCCAAGTGCTTGGCTCTGATCGCAAGGGGAGGACAAGGGGGATGAGCTCGCGGGTGGCCAAATCTAGGATCATCGGATTGGAAACGAGCGACACCGGGTTGGCTCGAACGATGGACTCGCATGATGCGAAGCTGTCCCGTTTGGAGGCGACGGTCCAAGATATGTTCTCATTCATGAAGCGTTCGTTAGGCCACAAAAAACTCAAGGGGAAAGGGAAGGAGAAGGTGGGGGGGGGGGGAGGAGGTGCGGGAGGACGAGGTGCAGGATGACGAGGATGTGGACCTCGTTGCTTCATCGTCGACACGTGCAGACTTTGATGATCCACTTCCCTATTTGGCTCCCTTCGACCGACCGATGTCGACACTTGGTTGACCGAGCGTGTTTATACTGGACATATTTGATGGCCATCGGATAGGGCGGTGGTTGAGGGACCCGAATATCATCCAGGGTGGAGTAGTTCATGGACATGAGCTTCAAGACATCGAGTCCAAGGTGCTCGTCACGCATATGATACCCGGAAAGGAGAACTCCCCACTGTGGTTGCGCGAACAATGCAGCACGATGTATATCAGTGGGTGTGTCAATTCGTATATCGTGTGGCCTACTCACCTCCTCGGATTTAACCTTACCCAAGACATGTAGTGACATTATTTGAATTGAATTGTATTGTTTTTAAGTTGGTATATTTGAATTGTTTTTAAGTTGGTACATTTGAATTATATTTGGATAATATCGTGATGCATATTGTTTCTATTTTGAATGTATGTTTGCATTATCTCTAGTTTATTTGGATATATGATGTTTGAACAGGTACAACGTTGCTATAACAGGTACAAATATACTACTGGGTAGTGGTAGTGGCCATACTGCCCAGTAGATTTTTTTTCAATTCTGTCCAGAATTGTCACGATCATTGACCGTGATTTTTTTTTATAAACTGCCACGGGCTTGTCACGATCATAAATCGTGATAAAACTTGTCACGGTCAAGGACCGTGATATGACCGTGAAAATTCTAACGAGCTTGTCACGGTCATTGACCGTGACATGACCATGACAAAAAAAGTTATCTCGCCCAGAATTGTCACGGTCATTGACCTTGACAAGTTTAATGACCGTGATAATTTGGCAGATTTGGTGTAGTGAATTGATTTTCTACATTGGCTTTAAATTATGGTTGATATGGTCTTTATAGGATATCATATAATGGATTGATCTAATGCTCTTCATCAATTACCATAATTAAATTTTTATTTCATATCCACATAGATGATTCGACAATCTACCATTTGATCATGGCTTCTAGTTATTCCACTGAGATATTTTCACCTGATAGACATTTTGTGTACAAGGAGTTTGTGTTATGGATATGCTTCATAGACTAACAAATCGACGAGGTGTGTTATGGATCTGCTTGCTCAGACCATTCTTTACATCTTTTCATTTTTTTCACGACATGAATTTATTTTTCCTATTTTCCATTTTTCTAGTTGTGCCTTGCGTTTCTCCATCAGCTAAATGAGTCTAAAGCCCTCTTCAATATACAAATGTAATGTATAAAGAATGAGTTTAGTAAACAATGAGTTTGTTAATGGAAAATTATGTGTAGAGGTGTATATTTCTTCACAATTATACATCATAGTTGGTTCAGTTTTATGATAACATGGAAATTTACACTCATGAATATACAAATAGGTAGATATGTATTATGTGTTATGCATTAATTTGTACTATATTTCTAATTATCTCTTTGACTTGATATTTTTACATTATTATTTTAATATGGCTCAATTTTGCATTTGGAAAAAATGAAACTGAGTCATTTTGATTTAATGTGTGTAATTTCACAATGCAATGAAGTAAGAAAATAGACCTATATAAAAGGTGAAAATGATTATTCCAACCACTTTAAAGAAACTATTTCTTCAACGGGTTTAAAGCATCTCTTTCTGGTCTTTATGTTTTTCATAATCTTCAAGAAGAATAGGTTCGAAGATGAAAGTTAGATTATAGCAAGAATGAGAAATTGATTTTGATTAATCTCGATCTCATATCATTAATGGTAAAGTGTGTTTTAAATGACTACATCTTAAAGAATTTTGTTTAAGAAGTTTGTAGTGTATTTCACATTTTAATTTGGTTGATAATTTTCTATAAATGTTTCTAAAACATGTTTATTTTTTAAAACAAAGTCTTAATACATATGTTTGATATATCAATACTTTGTCAATACATATGTTAGTCATATATAATGAAATAATGCGATTTTGGGAATATCTGGAAATAATATATTTTGTTCAACAATATTCATGATATACATTTTTATCCGCGCATTGCGCTGGGTACATGCTAGTTATTACATAAATATACAAACATTTAAACAAATATTGTACCTAAATATATAATAGATACATATATCCATAAATACCGATAATCCACATCATACACGATTATTTGTGTTAGATTTGTATGCTATATATGTTGGTACTCGTTTTCACGGACAATTTCATGTTCTTGGAACCCACTCTTTTGAATAATTATTGAGGTTTAAGGGAGTTTGATAGAGAAGGCCTAGACTTTAGATCTTTTCTCTTTGGCAAGAGGTTTCTTTCGTAACAAGAGTGTGTTGGTGAGGTTAGGGACAACAAATTGGATTGAGAGGGGATGCATATGCCTTTATTTATCGATAGAATTGTCATAATTAACCTTCATATTTCATTAGGAATCTCACTATTCATTTTCACTAGTACACTGTGCACTATTATACTCTAAAATTTTGAATTATCAAATTTAAATTTTAAATACTCTCTTTCATCCCTAATTTCATTTTTATCATTTGTTAAAAGTGTAAAATTTTCACATATTCTTTTCACGTCGATGGTGTGTTTAAAAAAAATAAACTTCTAAAAAAACCCGGGCGAGCTCACATATAGAAAAGATACCATATTGGTTTGATTTTATTTTCATGCTAAATCTCAAAAAATAAATTTACTATTGTTCTACTTCTAGCAACATGAAAATGATTTCATTAAATCAGTTGCGTATACTTGTACTATTCATTAATGTTGTATATGTATCTCTTATGGTTATAAAATAATTTTAAAAAGCCAAAATTATATTTTCAATCCACTTTAATCGTAGTATGTATAAACTCAAACATAAAATATTAATGCATATCCCAAAATAAATTTTCAAACTTATTGGATTCAATTTAATAAGCTAAGAAATACTTCAAAACTTATATTCGATAAAATTCTCTTATAAGGATAAAATATCAAGACAACTAAAAAAATGGTTATTTTAAGTGCTAATAAACCATTAAACATGAGAATGCAAATTTTATATGCTTTGCCAACTTACCTACTTCCATGAGATTTGTTTTTTGTTTTTTATTAGTAGAATTCTCAAATTATTATTTGAAAATATGTTATCCTCAATGAATGCGTGTGGATAAAGGATCCATAGTCCTTTATTTATTGGCCTAGAGTTACAATTCATATAATCCATATTGTTTCTTCAAGTTTTTGGACAAGACTACAATAGTCTCATGTAAATACTATGATCTATCTTAGAAAGAATTTGGATTTTGGAAGAGTTTCACTCAAGTGACCCACAATATGGAATCCTCCACCCCTCCAAGGTACTATGAATAGTGAACTATTTTATTTTTTTAAGATTCTTTTTCTTTGTGTCTATTATGTATATATAATTAAAAGTAAAAATGTTTGGCTCCCAAAATTTAATATACTATAGTGAAAAGGACAAGGTTAGTGAGTTGAGCATGAAATTGATGTGTTTGTCCCAAGTTAGGATTAATGTAAAATTTCACATTTTGAAAATTATCCCTTACAAAGACTAGTTTACCATTCACAACACACATATAAATAGATATAAGAGAAGATGGTGCACAATAATCAAGCATTCAAATCGAGATTTATAGTGTCTTATCAAATCTTGCCTACATCATGTGATACCTTGTGTAATTGAACTCTTAGGTTGATCAAGTCTAAATATAAAATCATACAGGATAATAAACAATCAAATATCATTCTCAGCATAAAGATATAATGAAAGATGTAACAATATAAGGAAACAATATGAAAGTCCTCAAATGTAAAACTCATAATAAAATGTTCATAATCCATAAGAGACATGCAATAATATCCCAAACAATATACATCCATACAATCTCAAAAATAAATCTCTGAATAATACATGCCAAACTAAGTCTTATAATATATACAAATGAAATGTCTCAAAGTAAACTGGACTGAAATAAAAAATACTAAACTAGATGAGATAGAGATCCCATCGTCTTTGAGTTAATATCCTGGAAGAGAGATGAATAATGAGCGCTGACTGGAAATGAAGCTAAGCGGAAGGTCTAGCCATAGCACATGAGGCTCACCCACGTAGAAGAGATGGGTAAAAACTCTAGTAAGTTGCTTAGCTAAACAACTCAAAGTAGTTATATGAGTAGATTATAAAATCACAATCTATCTAATTTAAATGAACGACCCATCCCACAAAACATAATTTCACAATATAATGGAATTATGTGTATTTACTTTAATAATTAATTATTCAAGTTAATTAATCAACACGTGACCGATATGCTCCCCTTCCTCTCGGTCGTCTCATAAATGTGAGGTATGCCAAATCAAAGCATCACATAAACCTCGATCACCTGTTTCGCAACTCTGGTAATCAGGTAGCCACCCTAATACATAGCATTGTAACCCCACATAATATGTGATGCAATGATGCATTGTACTAAATCATGCTAATCAAATATCACAACATAAGGATTTTTCGTATCGACAGTCACCCATTTTTTTTCGTTTCACATGTTCATTTATTAATGACATTTGCAAATTTAACACGTCTGTATCACTTTATGCTATAACTTCAATACCCAATTAACCCACCCTTAGGTTATTACAATTTAGATCCATTAATACGGTTTAGTCCATTTCATGACGAACTAGGGCATAGAAATCCTATAAGTAACTTCTAATAAAATAAAATACAAAGTAAAAGCATGTTGATTTTATTAAAGGTTTGAGTCGTCACTCCTAACCATCTCTAAACTCCATGCATTAAATGTCTCACCAAAATGAAATCTAAATAAGGAACTCCCCCAATACACATCTACTTAGATAAGGTGGTTGTTAACATAAATTAAATTAGGATTATTTATGAGAGGATAAGGTAAGAAATTAGAATGTTTACATGTAGAATTAACCCAACTAGCCCAACAACACCATCCAACAATCAAACCATCAACTAATAATTATCCTGTGTTCCTTCTATCATTTATATGAAAAGATAGATATCAACAATAACAATTTCTCAAGTAAGTTTCCATATTGTGTTCATACATAAAAGAAACATGTAACTAAATGGGTGTGTTTCATCATAAGGGTTTAATTTATAAATTCAAGTATTCAAATTTAACCAAAATGTCCCGATATCAAATTTCATCAATTTGGGACATAACTAATAAGAGGACGACCTATACAACATAAGTTGCAACCATACTAAGAGTGTGAAATTTCTGAATTTACCAAATCTAAATTATGTGCATATCATCCATTTTTCAAATATCAAATTATCAATTTCACAAAAGGGTTCCAAACCCCAAAATGTCATTTTCATATTTTGAGGCCAAAAATCAAATTATATATTTATTACCGCTCAAATAGTAAATTCAAATATGTGAGAATATTTGAATTTACCTAATTACAAACAATAAGTTATAAATGCAAAATTTCCTTAAGGTTACTAATTTATTTTAACACTACAGTTGGGGTGAATTTTAATAGTTACGCCTATAAAAGGAGAGGAATAGAAAACAACTTGCCTGAAAAAATTCAAACTTCGAGTTTCTTATTGGTGAACAAAACTCTTGAAAATAGTCCTGGAAAGCATTTTGCATCCCATTTTTTAAAAGCTTGAAACCATCTTTTAAATTTTGAATTGAATAATAGAGTCTAAGGTTGATTTTTAATATATAAAAAGCTTGGGTGATGCTATGAAAATAGTGGGTCAAAATATTGAGAATGGTGGGTGATTTTATAGAAGAAAAAGGAAAGGGGGAATGTTTATTGATGAGGAGTAACGGGGAAAGAAAAATAACGACCTTTACTTTTATGCCAATGATTGGAAATTAAAAGGTTATCATCTTACCGCATTAAACCCTAGATGTCGACCTCTTAAATTCCCTCCCAATTGTTTCCTTAATCCCAACGGTCATTTTTCCCTTTTAAGCATGTTATCAATTATTCTACCAGTCCCAGATTCCCAGCAACCAACACCCTATAACATGTATCATCGCCGCAATGCCCAAAAGGAAACCCTCTAACATATATTCTTTAGGTCTTAGAATGTAGATTGACAATTCAGATTTAAAATGGTTTAAATTGAATCTTGGTTAAGTGGATCTTATTCAAATCATTCATAGTTACACTATATCTGTAAATCAAGTGTAGACCTAGGTTTTTCACTCAATTTGAAAGGAACAAGTGAATTTGCCAAAAGAAAAGTAATTAAAATGCTTTCAACCTCAAAAATACTCTCTAAGGTGCAGAGAAGGAAAGAGAAACTCAAATATTTTTAAAGTGGAGGGAAAAGGACCTATTTATAGAAGATTTTCAAAAATATCCTCCGTTGGGTGTGGTTTAATCCACGGTTAAAGAACACACTTAAAACTTATAGTAGCGCGCACATGGTTAATTTGGCATTGTGAACATGATTTTAGTCGGTGTTTAAAGATAGGCTATAAGGTGCAGGGTTGTACGCATGAGTCAAAGTTGGGACCGTTCGAACGGTTTAATGAGGTTTTCTTAAAACATTAAACAAAAGAAATTTTGGAAAAAATGTAGGTCTTTCCCAAGGTATACAAAACACATCTTAGATACATCATGACTAAAGTTGAAACAAATGAATCAAAGATACAAGATCATGAAGGTAATAGCATGCACAAAGATTAACTCCCTTAGTTTTAGGAATCCTCCGAAAAATAATATGACATATATAGATGTTATAAAGCATGAAAGCATATGCAAAGTGGATAAATAAAAGTTTCCTTCACTTCTTCGGTGCAGTAGGAATATTTATCTATTAATTTTTTCTTAAAGTACCTACACAATACACACTAAAAATGAGTATAATGACAAGATAAGGGTGTCAATCCATGCTCTTAAACTAGATAGAATTCAAATGATGCTACTAAAAATCATTTCATATTTTAAAATTTGTCTTTCAAGTGTTTTTATTTATCTAAAATGGTGAACTAATATTAAGTAATAAAAGTGAAAGCTTGGGTATAAAGCGTGAAAATGTATATGAGAGAAGCCAAATAGTGGAATTGGCTATTTAATTCTTTTTCCTTAATTTTATAATTTTTCATTTAAAAAACCCCAATATAATTATTTAAGTCATTACTTAACTCTCGTTACTACTAGTGATTTTAATAATCATAGTTTAAAAATATTAAGAGTTTACTTTAATTAACTATTTTAAATGATGATTTCTAAATTTCTCTGATAATTATTTTGTTAAGAATAAATATTTAAAGTCATTTTTATCATGAAAAAATTAATTTACGATTGCATAATATCAAGGTACAAAATATTGTTTGAGAAAAGTGTATCTTTAGCATAATTTCAAACACATTTTATATTCTGAAATTTTTATTTTCTCTCAAAAATAAGTTCTTGCATTGTCAAGTCATGAACTAAAAGAATTAAAGTAATAATAATGGTATTTAAAGGGATATAATATATAAATAATTGTTTAACTTAGACTTAGAACTTAAATTCATCTTTTCACCCCTTGAATGAGGATTTTGCCAATTATTTGGAAATTAGCACAAACAGAGAGTTTTAACGACTCCATTAAGATAATGTACAAGAATATGAGAGAAATGATATTTATTATCAAGTCTCTTGAACACTAAAAATATCAGTCCCAACACAAACATGAGAAGAAAAGTACTTTTGTATTGTCAAAATGGTTCATAAAATATTGTGTCTAACAATTTGAAAACACAGTCTCAATAATGTAAAACACTCACTGTCAATCAATATTGTTTTCTCACTACAATCACTCACACCCTATAATAAGAAAATATATACCCTCACATGTGCTTTCTTCTCAAAGATAACACACTAAAAAATATTACACTATCTAAAAATTACACACTAATCATACTAAAAATCTACTCTAAAAACTACACTAAACTTGAGCTGAAATATGGCCTCCTTTATCCAGACTATCTCCTTTTACTCTGTCTCCCTATGTCCCTATGTATATGTGGAGAGTGTTGTAGTATGGACTGCCATCTTCACCCACACATAAACACACATATAAATGTATGGATGTGTGAGTAGTTGTGTAGGCATTGGGGAAATGGTTTACAGGTTGTAGTAAGTGGTTCTCGAGTTAGAGGATGGACATCTGGTGGTGTTAGTTTTGGAGAATGAGTATTGGAGCTGGTATTGGGTATAGGATATAAACGGGTTTGTGGGTTGGGGGGGTGTTATGGTAGTATATATATATATATATATATATATATATATAGAGAGAGAGAGAGAGAGAGAGAGAGAGAGAGAGAGAGAGAGAGAACAAGGTTCCTATACATCATCCATATATCACACCTAGATCTACACCCTAAAAAAATTCAATTTTTTATTTTATCCATAGATTTAACCTTCCAAACAACACATGCTCCAAAAAATAGGTCAAAATACAATTTCTAGCTATTTTTTAAAAATCCAACAAAAACTGTTGAAAATACCTTATTTATAAGGGCATGTGCTAATAGAATTTTGTGAACTTTTAAAATAGCTAAAAATGTATTTTGACCTAATTTTTTGAACATCTATTTCTTGAAAGGTTAATTTCAATAGGAAAATAAAAATTTAGAAAAAGGGTTTTTTAGTGCCAAGAAATAGGTGTGATGTATGGTGTAATGTATAAAGTGTGATGTAAAAGAGTCTTCCTCTCTCTCTCTCTCTCTCTCTCTCTATATATATATATATATATATATATATATATATATATATATATATATGAACACACACACACACACACACGTATATATTGTGTGCGTGTGTGTGCGCGCTCGCTCGTGTATGCACATATAATAAAATATTTAATAACTATTATATTCAAATGACACAAATGTTTATTTTTACATCAAATATGTCACATAAAATAACACATATATTTATATATAATAAAAATCTAACACATACATACACACATAGGATGTGTTGACTGGAAATTGTTTAGGACATTGGTAAGGAGTTGATTTTATTATTGGAAGATCGAATCACAGATCACAAGGAATTGACTTTGAAGCTTTTGACTGTATTTGTGTTGCAATTACATGAAAGTAAAGTTTTTGACATGGGAACTGCATATTGAACTACAAAATAAACTATTATACACAAAGGACAAATATTAACGAGAATTAACAATTAAAATGAATCTGTTTAGAGAATAAATATAGCACTTTTGGGTGCTTATTACACTACCCCCAAATAGAATTTAACTAGTCCTCGAGCAAAATTTAGAGACCAACCAAGATTAGTAACCAAAAGTGTGCCATTTTCGAAGGGAATTGCGATTGCACTTAGCTTGTGCAACGAGCCATTAAACCTATAGGTTATCCTATAGGACAAGTGTTGTCGTATGAGGGTTTGCAGTGAATATATCCATAAAATTTTAAGAGGTTTATTTAAAAATGATTTATTACAAAGCAATGGGTCACTTATTTGATGTAGGGAAGATCACACAGTCCATCATATAAATATTTAAGGAATAGGAACTATGAAGTGTATGAAAAGATAATCTTACTTAATTGAAAAGACAAAATCCTTTCTAGAACTCAATGTGTATCAAAATAGTTCTAAGTCTCATAAGAATAATTCTTAGATTGCCTTTAAAATTAATTATTCAACTTCAAATATCACCAGATGTCTCTCTCTCAAATGAACATTCTGAGATTTATTAAAGGTGTTGTTTGTTTTTACCTCTTAAGTCAAAATGTGAACTATTTAGACTTAAGAGGTACCAAATAGTGTTTATTTTTTAAAATGATTAAGAGGTTAGCCGCAATTTTTACCTATGAATGATTAAGAGGTAAATTTACCTCTGAAATCTGAATCTAAATTCTAAATCGGTCTAAATACATTCATTCAGAGGGCCATTCAGACATAAAAACAAACATATTTTTCAGATTCAAATTTCACACTTCAAATTAAGACTTCAGATTTCAGATTCAGATGAAAAAACAAATGAAACCTAAGTGTATCTCTCTTGTGTTTGAGGAGGTGATTAAATGTAAACAAGGTCAAATATCTCATATACATATAAGAAAGGATGTACATATGAAAGAAAATTTATTTCATAAAAGAATGCCAACCACTATTTTAAGAATGTCGAGTTTATTCACCGTATTAACCTTTCATTTGCCTGAACATCTCACCAAAGGTAAAAATGGGGTCTATGTAAAGGATAAGTGTAAATGAGATGGGGAGGATGGATGATACGGTTTTTTGGGGTTTTGAGAAGAGTGGACTATAACTTGAATAGTTAGTGTCTTCATTTCACAAATTTTTTTATCGCATTTTACTTTTATCTCTCCTTTACTTCTTCTTTTTTTATCTTTATTTTTTTTATATATGTGGGGCCAAAGTAATTAGTCCCGTTTACAAGTTACACAAATAGGCCCAACAGGAAAAAAAGGCTTGCACGACCTAACTTCTTTGTTAAACAAGATATCACATTTATCACGTGGATGAGTATATTGTGATAAGATCAAAACGTTTACTAATAATCTCGGATGAGATATTTAAAAATCACTATATAAGTCAATCACGATGGAGGGAAAGTTTCTTGAACAACTCTATCTCTATGGTTTTACACCACTATAAATACAACCCAAACCCCAGGGTTAAAGGGGTGTAAGTTTGTAATCTTGAAAGATAGAGACAAGTTACCTAACCATGTATATTTTGTGTTGTGTGTGAGATTTATTTACTTTATTTATTTACTTACTTTTTAGGGATTATTCATAATGATTATTCTTGCACTCACATTTGGTGTTGTTGTGGAAAACGATTCTCTTTTACTATGAAAGTAACCACTGAAAGAAAGTGCAATAATGTGTCACCACAGTATCAACTTACCTGAGGATGTCTATGTATAGGCTGACCCAGTTCCACCTAGGGTCAGATCTCAAATTTATCAGGAGCCAAATCTAAGGTTTTGCTAAGAGAAACTCCCTTCTGAAAAGAGACACGACCCTCCTTAGTCTTCACAGATCTCTATTTGGTCGACGCCTATGAAGCCAGGCTTCAAGAGCAAGAGGAGGCCATACACCTTTAGATAGAGGAAAATTATTTCCTTTAAATGAGACTATAAAGAATAGAGAGAGAGCTCCACGATGATAACTATAAACTTTGTGCAAGGACTCCTAGTCCTCAGGCTAGCAACACTCATAGTCAAAGGGGGAGATCCAGGCATGACTTGGACAGATTGGAACGTGGACGGAGAGAGAGACACCACAAAAATGATAAACGTCAAGACATAAGAAGTTTATTTCAAAAGAGATGGATCAACACCAAACCTATTGAGGGGCTAGGTCCACTAAAAAATGGATTGAAAAGCTCTTAACACATAGACGAGATCCCTTTTTTCAAGGGAGATTGAGGATGAAGATCCCCCAAAGAATTTTTTAGTCCACAAGTTTAAAATATATGATGATAAGACTAACCCCATTGACCACGTCAGGTAGTACAAGAAGGCCATGACCCTGTGCACCCACAACGACTCTCTTATATGTCTCATCTTCCCTTTTAACCACACGATGCAACTTAAAAGTGGTTTGAGAGGCTTCCCCACAGGTTTATCATGAGATTCAAGGTCCTCGCTAAAGCCTTTACTGCTTCCTTCATAACCAGTGACTCCCACTTGAAGGGGATAAATTCGTTACCCACGATGAAGAAGAAGCCAATGGAAATTTTTTATGAGAATGCCAAAAGATATTGGGAAGTGTTCAACAAGATAGAAGACTGCTCAGAGCAAGTTATTATAACATCCTTCAAGATCAGTCTGCCGACCACCTCCATGTTATACCAGTCCCTTACAAAGAAGGAGGCTAACACCATTGACGACCTCATGACTCACATTGAAAAATATGCTAAGGTTGAGGATGTGGTTCATATTAGAAATGCTAAAACTGGTCGCATCAAGACAAATAAGGGAGGTGATAAGGAAAACAGTCCCAAGAAGGGGACAAGAATGGGGGAAAGAATGGTTCCAAGGCAGATCCTTCAAAAGCCTTCCAAGATATCAACACAGTATTTAAGGAACCAATCTTCAACATACTGGGAAAGATCAAGGATCTGCAGTTTATGAAGTGGACAAAAAAGATGGGTTGTGACCCAACGAAGAGGAACAATGTGTTGCGATGCACATTACACAAAGAAGGTGACCACCGAACAGAGAACTGCAAAGCGCTAAAATCTCACTTGGAGGATATAGCCCAAGATGGGCATCTGGACGAGTATATAGATAAAAAAGAGAACAAGGTCACTACCAACGATAACCAAAAACTAAACAACGTCCTAGATTAAGACATGGGATAAGAATTTTCAGTGATTTATGGACCTTCTGACCTCAAACATATTTAAGGGAGCGTTGTATGAATTGAACTAAAGAAGGTCATGACCATTATGAAAGCCTTTCAAATCGACCCCGCTAAAATCCAGGTTGGCAAGCGTCGGTGACCAAAATATGTTGACTATAACAAATGCGTCGTCTTCACCGAAGAGTATTTAGTTAGGGTAAGGACCCTACACCACGATGCACTCTTAATCACCCTTATGATCTCGAACTAGGATGTTGAGATACTACTGGTGGATCAAGGCATCTCATCTGAGGTGATGTATCAGAGCTCTTATATAAATTAAAGTTTAACTTGGTCGATCTCAAAGAGACAATGGTCCCACTAGTTGGCTTCATGAGGAAGATCACGAAGCCATTAGGAAAGGTCGTCCTTTTAGTAAGGGTAAAGAATATTTCAAAATCGATTGAATTCCTAGTAGTACACATAGACTTGACCTACCGCGCCATCCAAGGAAGATGGTGGCTTCATGCGATGAGAGCCGTACCATCGACCTACCACCAGAAGCTCAAGTGTATCATAGATAAGGGAGTAGTGGAAATTCAGGGTAACCAAGCCACCTCTAGGAAATACTTCATCACCACCATTCGACCTCAGAAGGAAAATAAAAAATAAAAGGACTATCCTCTCGAGGAAGCCCAAGATGGGACTACTCCTTTAAAATAGCAACTACGGTATGACCGACTAAGGGAGGAGGAAATTAGGTCCCACACCACTGATAAGGTAGTCAAAAACTTGAAGGAGTTACATTTGATGCTAACTTGCCGTAGAAAAAGTTTTTGATTGGGACAACACTCGTCGATCATGAAAAGAAGGAGATCATTGCCTTTATAAAAAGTAACTTGGATGTGTTTGCCTAGGAATCATATGTTCTGTTAGGGATTGATCTCCAGGTGGCCTGCCACCATCTTCATGTGGATTTAACTTTTAAGACGATGACATAGAAGGCACTCTGAACATCCCAGAAAAGGATAAAGTGGTGGAAAACAAAGTTGGAAAACTTCTAGAGGCAAGGTCTATTAGAGAAGATCAATTTTTGAAGTGGCTCTCAAATCCAGTTGTGGTGTTCAAAAGTAATGGAAGCTAAAGAGTATGCATTGATTTCACTGGCCTCAATAATTCCTTCCCTAAATATGGTTTCCCCTGCCAAAGATAGACCAGTTGGTCGACCCGATGACAACACATGATCGAATGAGTTTCTTGGATGCCCATTCAAGGTATCATAATATTTCGTTGTTCGGCCCCGACCAGGACAAGACATCGTTCATCACCTCAGTTGATTTATACAGCTATAAGTTCATTACGTTTGACCTTAAGAACGTTAGGGCCACATATCAAAGGATGGTCACTAAAATGTTCAAGTAATAGATGGGGGAGACTATGGAGGTTTTACATCGACGACATGCTAGTCAAGAGCAAATATAAAGGTGACCACCTTAGCGATATGGTCAACACCTTCAAAATCCTCAAAAAATACCGAATGAAGATCAACGCGAGCAAGTGCTCATTCAGGGTACAGTCAGGAAATTTTTTAGGCTATCTGGTCAGTAAAAAAGGCATTGAGTCAAATCTAGATCATATTGACGCTATTAATAGGGTCTAGCCACCAAAGCCATTGTATGATGTCTAGAAGCTCATCGGAATTCTCATAGCACTCACATGCTTCATCTCCAAGTCTTTGGAGTGCTGCCAACCATTCTTTCAGCTCATCAAGAAGGAAGCATACCGGTGAGTGCTTTTGATCTCCAAGTCTTTCAAGATTTTTTTATTTATCTAAAATGGTTAACTAATATTAAGTACTAGAAGTGAAAGCTGGGGTAAGATATCAGTTGTGAAAATGTATGAGAGAAGTTAAATGGTTGAATTAACTATTTAATTCTTTTATCTAAATTTTATAATTTTTCATTTATAACGTCCCTATATAATTACTTAAGTCACTACTTAACTCTCATCACTATTAGTGATTTTAATAATTATAGTTTTAAAAAACTATTATGCTAAGAATAAATATTTAAAGTCATTTTTTATCATAAAAATTTGATTTAGGGTTTGGATAATATCAAGATACAAAATATTGTTTGACAAATATATCTCTATCTTAGTTTCAAACATATTTTATAATTTGAAATTACTATTTTCTCTCGAAAATAAGTTCATACTTTGTCAAGTCAAGAACTAAAAGGATTAAAGTAGAAATAATGGTATTTAAAGGGGCATAATAAATAAATAGTTATTTAACTAAGACTTAGAAATTAAATTCATCATTCCACCACTTAAATGGGGATTTTATCCAATCATTTTGAAATTAACACACAAAGAGAGTATTAACGACCCTATTAAGGCTAATACACAAGAATATGAGAAAATTGATATTTATTATCAAGTCTCTTGAACACTAAAAATATCAGTTCCTAAAAAAAATATGATAAGAAGAGTACTTTTGTATTATCAAAATTATTCACAAAATATTGTCCCCAACAATCTGAAAACACACCCTCAATAATGTAAAAAACTCACTCTCACTCGATATTTTTGGCTTATTGCAATCACTCACACCCCACAATCTGAAAATATATCCTCTTAAATGTGTTTCCTTCTCAAAGATAACACGATAAAAAATATTACACCATCTAAAAATTATACAGTGATAACACTAAAAATCAACTCGTAAACTACACTAAACTTTAAGTGAAATGTGGTCTCCTATGTCCGGACTCTCCCCCTTTTCCTCTGTTTCCCTATGTCCTTACGTATACGTGGAGAGTGTTGTAGTAGCAACTATTGGGCATGGGGAACATCTAGTATGGGCTTCCATCACCACCGACACACAGACAGACATATAGGTTCATGTAGGTTTGATTAGCTGTGTAGGCATAGGGGACAGGGGTTATGGGTTGTGTTGAGTGGTTCTCGAGTTGAAGGATGGCCATCGGGTGGTGTAAGAGTGTTAAGAATATATATATATATATATATATATATATATATATATATATATGTGTGTGTGTGTGTGTGTGTGTGTGTGTGTGATACTAATGAAAGTGAGGACGAATAAAGCAAAAAGCAAAAAAGAGAACTCGGATCTCGAGAAAAATTCGAAACTCACACGTAGCTAAAAATAGCATCGAAGTCCACGTCATTCGAAACATATAAGGGTGGGATTTAAACCATGAACCCAAAATGAGAATTTCATTATTTTGGTTTGTTAAAAATATGCACAAGTTAGGTAAGTGTAGTAAAAATATAATGAATAGGATAAGGACCTTCTATGAAGCTTGAATTTTGAATTTGATATGATGTAAGCTAATTTTAGTGGTGGTGTAATGGTGGTAAAGTGGGTAAAAAAGGTGAGATGTGTGGATGATGTAATGGAATGTAGGAGGAATTTTTTGAAATGGATGTGTAACGTGCTGCACACTAATTTTAAGGAAATGATATCATGGGATCTAAAAAAGAATGTCCTTGATAATGAGGTAACAGATTGCTTAAATAGGAAAATTTTAAGGCTGGGAAGATCTATCGATCGGTATACCCCCTGACTTGCAGGCTAATGAAAGTACCCTTATTCCGATAGGTGGAGGGCCAGGTGTGCCTATAGGCAGTCTGAAATGGACTTTTTCAGGAAAATAAGCATAAAATGAAAACTATAACTTCGATTCGTACATGGTCAGGATTGTTGGAAAGAGGATTCATATTTCTACAAAAGTTCCTTAATATACTCTCAATTATAAGAGTTGACCAAAGTTAAACGGTGCTCTAAAGAATCTAGCAACCTTTGAATTAGGGTTTTAGAGTAAAAAGGCAAATAAATGTGAATCGTAAGACCTATTTGCGCACGATTTAAACCATTGGAAATGGATTTCAAATAACTGTGAAAGTCAATTTAGATACGCTCAATTTTAGAAGATTATCGAGGTCGAATGGTGCTCAAAAGAATCCTATGGTCTTTGAATTAGGCTTTCATAGGTAGAACCGGGGTCTAAGGGTTTAAGGGATTATGCTTGGGACATATGAAGGTGGAGGAGGGGTACTAGGATGAGGTTACTAGAATTGGGAGTCTAAATTATTGATTAAAGAAAATAAACTTTGGATTCAAAAACTTAATAAAATATTTTGCCACTTAGACTTTTAGGAATTTTTACCTTTCTTTAACAAATTAGTTATGATGTTGGTGAATTAATTTTTATTTGGGTAATTACCATCGAGAGACACACTCCTGGGGTGATATTGGAAGATTGATGAAGTGATTTGACGTTCTTGTTAAGTAAAGGAGTGAGGTTAGGAAGGATTTCTCTAAACCTAGAACGTTTGCTTAAATTCCGAGGAATAAGAATAAGAATCCTTTGAGGTATACGAGATGGATGACAAGGAATGTGAGAGGCATGCCTAGATAAACTCCTAGAAGGAAGGTAGATAATGAGATTCCTTAAAATAAATTTAGTAAGAAGGAAGTTTTGGTTAATCCTCCCAAGGATCTAGGAGATGTTACACCCATCACTATTTAGGTGATAGTTTGCTTAGGATACCTAATGTTTTCTTATGGTAGGTCATATTCCTAGGTACTCATTTATTTGTTGGGGTCAAATATTTTTGGGTGAGACTTTTGAAAAGTTTCATTTGGATTGTTTTTCATGTTTAGTGAGGAATTTTCAAGCATTTGTGCCTTTTCATGCAGTTTCCTATATGCTTTGTTTCTTACATGATATGATTGTAAATGTTGAATAATTATCTATTGAAAATGCCAGAAATATTTTTCCTTTTACTTATTTTACTTATTATGTTATTAAGCTCTTTGATTTATAGATTTGATGAGATAACTTAACTTGAATGATTATTAAAACATGGATTTTTAACATTTTGATTGAAAATGTTGGTAATAGCTATGATTGGTTAGAATTAACTTGATGAATCATGAAGCTCAAATTTGTTGAAATCTTTGGTTGTTATTTCACTCTACACTTGCCCTTGCATATCATTTGATGCGCATGACTTTAGACTTTAGTTATGTATATTGATTTTTATTATTGATCTAATCATGATTAAATCTTAATTGATGTTTATGTTGAATGTGTTCTCAAACCATGGCATTAATCAATGTTTAAAGGAAATTTATTTGTCAAATCCGGTTTATCATATAGTGACTAATCACTATCACACTTTTTCATATTAGAGACTATGTTTGTATATATGTGTGATATTTTAATTCGTGCATTTTCATCTCAAAATTTTGCTTAACATGTTATACATGTATTTTCATACATTCATACCATATATTTGAGAGAATGTTTTTTTTGGATAATACACTTGTTTTGATTTTTGGAAATTTCCCCAATTGAGCGTTCTAGACAAAATTATTCGCATGGTTCCATTTTAGCTTCATACACATGGCAACTTTTTCACACAGCAGAACTAGATCCATATGGATGGATTTTGGGCTTTAAAAAGAGGAACTAGGGCTCATATGTTCACAATTCAAATCCAAAATCTCGAGAGCTTAAACCGTAGACAATTTTAGTTCATGATCATATATTTATCATTGTGTGATCATTTATTGAGGTTTTTGGAGTACATTTGGAGATTTCACACATTCAAAACCCTAGTTCTTCAGATTTGATCAATTTTCATCTAGTGTACACCCTTGTAAGTCATCATTCTTTGATTTTCTTATCTATTTGCATCTATTATAGTTTATATAGGTTGATTTTAATAATCTAGGTGTTTGATTTGTGCTTTGAGGTTAAGTTTTGTCATTTTAGGTTTTCATGCCTTAACTTTTCTTATTCACTGTATGGAATTTATTCCATTCTTTTAAAGCCATATTACTAATACTGTTGGGCATGAAAATGATCTTTCATGCAAGAGAGTGTCATCTAGACCCCCAAATGGTCCTAGCGAGAGTTATCATTCTAGAGAGTCACCGTCTTCACCTCTACGCACTATGAGTACTCATTTTCAGGCCTTGAGTGCCTTAATTATAGTCCTTTATATGACTATTGATGCCTCCAGAATATATTTTATTAGAGATACCTCTCATTTATGTGATAACTTTATGACTCCAGCAGTTAGGATCGGAGAGATGTTGATTAAGAGCATATTTAGAGGAGTAGGAATGGTAGTTGTCTTTACCCCTGATTCATACGCTTCCCATTTCATGTTTTATATGGCTACACTCATCGCCCAACGCTACACCTATTCACGAGTTATATGCGAACATTGTTATGACCACCACTAACCATTTTATTTTGACCTCTTATGTTTGAAGTTATGAAGTTTTTTTGACATATAATGTTTTAGATTATAATATTAGTGTTCCAATTGATCATCATGACTATCTACCTTTTATATGACGTTGTTCATCATAATCATATTGCTATGTTCCTAGTAGGTAGGTTGATTTCTTGAGTTAGGAACTTATTTCTTTGGACTATTTTGAGGAAGAAGTATTGTATACTTTATTTTTTTATTATTTATAACCTTATACTTCGGCGTCGTTTGTAGGACTTCCTTTTACCTATTGGTTAATGGATGTATTCTTTAGCTCATCACGAGTCCATCGATGACGCCTCCCTAATTTAAGGTGATGTGTCGTGCCTATTCGGATGCATCTCAAGAGGCTCTAACCTATGGTCACTTGATTACCAGATACTTTTATTCTTTTGGTGTTCCTAGGCTTTATTTTGAGGTGTTTACATCTATTTAGGACCAATTTCTAGCCTTGGTGCTTGACGCTCTATCTGCCAGACCTCTGTCATACCTCCTATAGACAACTCCAATATATATGAGTTCGTGGAAGATGTCGTCGAAGAACTAAACTACATGGTAGATTAATCGAAGCCACAGGAACAAGAGTTGGAGCAGTTGAATCGGACGAAAGAAGGGGAGGATCCAAGACCCATCTTCATCTCACAGGATCTCTGTGAGGAGAAATGAAAGGCCTTGGTTGAGTTGATTCAGGAGTTCATAAACATTTTTACCTGGAAGTGCACAGAGATGGAAGGGCTGGATGAGGAAGTGAGCCGCCACAAGTTGAACGTGATGCCTTCAGCCATTTCAGTGAAGTTAGCAATGAGGACTTGCAAGGCTAAGATGGACTTGAAGATCAAGGAAGAGGTCCAATATTTGTTCACAGTAGGGTTCATCAAACCGATACAACACCCACTTTGTCTGTCTAGCATTGTCCCAGTGGGAAAGAAAAATAAAAATCAAATAAGGATCTGTGTGGATTTCAAAGACTTGAATAGGGCTTGCCCTAAGGATGAGCTCCCTCTACCCTCCATTGATAGCTTGATAGATGCAACGGCTGGTCATGAGATGTACAACTTCATGGATGGATATGTAGGGTGCAACCAGATCAATATGGACCCCATAAATGCAGAGAAGACGACATTTAGAACCCCGTTGGGCAACATCATGTACAAAGTAATGTTGTTTGTACTATCAAAGAAAAATGATAGCCATTTCCACGACTTCTTTCACAAATTTGTGGAATTTTATATGGATGATTTGGTCATCAAATCGAGGAAGGAGGAGTCTCATCTGAGCGATTTGAGGAAGGTGTTTTCTCGATGCAGGAAGTATAAGTTAAAGATGAACCCAATGAAGTGCATCTTCAGAGTAATTAGTGGAAAGTTTCTAGGTTTTTTGGTTGATCGACAGGGGGTGAAGATGGACCAGGATAAACAACGAGAAATCTTGGAGATGCTAAGTCCAAGAACGGAGAAGGAGCTGAAGAGTTTCCTCGGCAAAGTTTCCTACCTTAGGAGATTTGTGCCTGAATTGGCTGAAATAATACACCGATTGATGCAGATTTTGCGAAAGAACACAAAATTCAAGTGGGAGAAGGTTCACCAGGAGTCTCTCACTAGGCTAAAGAAGGTGCTCATTTCGCCACAGACCATGGTTCCCCCAAAGGTAGAAATACCGTTGCAGCTATACCTCACATCCACCATGAGGACCGTTGGAGCTCTATTAGTATACGAGATTGACGGGCAGGAACGACCAGTCTACTACCTCAGTAGAATCATCCATGGGCCAAAGGTCAGGTATAGTAGCTTAGAAAGGCATTATTTAGCCTTGGTCTCTGTAGAACAAAAAACTTAGACATTTTATGTTGTCTTTTATAATTCATATTGTAACAAGATGTGATCCTATTAAGTTTTTAATGGAAAGAAATATATTAATTGGTAGGGCAGCTAGGTGGTTCCTCATCCTCTCATGATATGATTTGAAGTGCATGGTCCCTCGCGCAATCAAGAGCCAGGCATACGCAAATATCTTGGCAATATTCCCCTCTGGGACGTTTGAACCACCTAGAGAAGATTTTCCAGGAGACGACTTACATGCCAATCACTTAGATGCAAGCGATGAAGAATGGACCATGCAGTTTGATGGATTTTTAGCAGAAAGAAAAGGGGGAGTATGGGTTATTCTTTCAAAAGGAATGGATGAGTTTTTCCTTTCCTACAAGTTAGAGTTCCCTTATTCCAACAATGAAGCAGAGTATGAAGCGTTGGTACTAGGGTTACAAGAGCCCCTTCGAAGGGGAATTCGTTCACTTTGCATCAAGGGTGATTCGAATTTGGTGATTCAATAAGTGAATAAAGAATATGCATTGAAACACCTAAGTCTAGCACCTTACAGAATAATCATTCAGAGGCTTCTCAACCAGTTCCATCGGACTAAGATTAAAAAACATCCCCAAACGATGAGCTTCCATCCAGACGCCTATGCCACCATCGCTTAGAAGATGATCATGAGGAACGATACAACTAGAGTTATGATTCAATGAAGAACAGCTCCTTCGGTGGTACAATTAATTCTGTTGATGGAGGATGACTCTGACTGGAGGGGAGAGATTAGAAAACAACTGGAGTCTGGGGAAGGGGAGATGGAGCTGAGGGAATTTACCTAATACTTTACAAAACAGGGAAACCTTTATTTCAAAAATGCAGGAGGGTGGTTGTGAAGATGCATCGGCCCAAAAGAAGTAGAGCAGAGGTTTAAAAAATACATGAAGAGTACTGCGAAACAACTAAGATACCTCTTTATAGGAGAATTCAAAAGGAGCGATATTTTTGGCCTAGAATGAAACGGGACACAGCATAACTATAATGAAAGTGCGATAAATGCCAATTATTCTTCGATGCAGTTGAATGCCATTTCGTTGAAGCTCAATCAGACTGCAGGCATCCCTATATTGACTTCATTAAAGATGGAGTTGTCCCAATAGATAAAATTAATGCGATGGGACTCAAGCGAAGGGCCCCGAGGTTCTATATTCAGGAGGGGCAGCTTTACTAAAAGGGCTACTTCAACTGGCCGTTGTATTACATCACAAAGCAAGAAGCAAATGAAGTCCTCAAACAAGCGCACGATCCAGCTCATATAGGAGGGGCTAAGTTGTATGATCAATTGATGATGTTGGGGTATTATTGGCCAACGATGGAGAAGGACTGTACTGAGTTCATTTAAAAATGTAAGGCTTGCCAACTATATGGAAATATGATCCATGCCCCATTTATGGATCTACACTCCCTGGCAATGCCTTATCCTTTTCACACCTGGGCACTTGACCAGGTGGGGGAAATACATCCTTTTTCTAGGGGGAATATCTGGATACTAGTGGCAACAGAGTGCTTTAAAAAGTGGGCTGAAGCTATACCACTAAGAAGGGCAACAACATGGGTGGTGAGCAACTTCATCAGAGAATACATCATTTGCCATTTTGGGATTCCAAAGGTTATTCTCTCTGATAATGAAACCCCCTTCGTCAATTTATAGGTAACAATGCTCATAGACAAGCACTCCATTGTTCATCATACTTCAACGGTGACATACAAAAAAGGAAACGATCAAGCCGAAGCAACTTACTAAACATTGGTTGACATTTTGGCCAAAATTATGAAGGATTTTCCAGGATCATGGGATAACAAGATACCAGCTGTATTGTGGGCCTATCGAATGACTAAAAGGAAGCCCACAGGATATACTCAGTTTTCCCTTATTTATGGAGCTAAAGCGATTCTCTCGATAGAGTTGGAAGTTCCCTTTACTCGATATGCCTTGCCCAGTAGTATGCTCCTTCAGAACAGACATGTTCAGTTGGAAGCGTTGGACAAACACAGAGATATATATTGCGATGCAGTACTTTCAAATGTACACGAAGCAGCTCTTCATGGAATATGACAACTTGATGAGACTAAGGAAGTTCGTAGAGGGAGACCTCGTTTTGAAGGCAGCAGTGAAGCACATTAGGGGGCTTTCTCTACCTAAGTTTGCAGTGAATTGGGAGGAACCTTTCATTGTAAAAGAAGCTCATGATTCAGGTTATTTCTTAATTTCTAAGATGGAAGAAGATAAACCATTCAAGATTAACAATAAATGGATGAAATTCTATCATGCATAAGCAATTAAGTTTAGACAATCGCTGTATCTAGCTGTTATTGTTATGAATATATAAGTTACTTTTTATATATATTATTGCAACTTGAGTGGAGATGAAAGTACTATATTATATTATAATACACACAAGTAGTTACAACACAAAGAATATAAGTTGTTTTTATGTATATTATTGCAACTTGAGTGGAGATGAAAGTACTGTATTATATTGTAATACATATAAGCAGTTACAACACAAAGAAGCGGCATAGGAGCACATACATATTTTTCTTTCATTCACAAACTATGAGGCATTACAAAATTGGGAGCTATTGCCCAAGAATTACATAAGAATAAAAAGGAAAATGTGTACAAAAAAATGAAAGAGTTCATTGGCCTAAGAGGAACCATAAGTCCGGAGCAAAAAAAAAATCTCCAGGCAAGCCCGAAGAAGCTTCTAGGCAAGACTATTGGGCATTAATATAAACCTCCAACCTCATTTGAGATTGTGTACGCTCGATAAGGAGTTTCTCTCATTTTAGCTTCGCAAGGCGCATAGCTTCTTCGATGTCCTCTACCTCCTTGTTGGCATCTTCAAGAAGAGGTGCTAGCTCGGCCAACCTAGCTTCCTCAGCTCGCCGATCCTCCCTATATTTCTGTAATAGTTCCCTCTGGCTCTCCAATCGTTGGCTCTTCAAAGTCTTTAAATGCCCAATTAGCCAGTCAAAGCGAAAGCCATATCGGCCTAACTCCCTCAAATAGACCAAGAATTGGTTAAGGAGAGGCCTAGTAACGTTCGCGATAGGAGTACTGACGATATCATCAACGAAGATCGCCATGCCTTGAAGCCTATGGATCATCATGGGGATGTTAAAATGTAGAAAATCCAGAGTAAAAGTCTCAGGGTGGTGGCTTGCAAGCTGTTCAATCACCAAACAATGGCTGGTAGGCATTTGAGGAGAACATTGAAGAACTATAAGGAAAAAGTCATGAGGAGCTAGGTTGGGCAGAGGAAGCTCATAACCAGATTCGCTATCATTAGCAGCACCAGTCGTGGAACCTTGGTCTTCATGAATAGAATCTTCTGAAATAGCCCCACCGAAAAGGATTCACGAGCAACCTGAGAATAGGTAGAAGAAATAATGAGTTAAATGAAAAAAATCTTAACAAGTTTTTTCGTTGTTAAGTCACTGTTATAGGTGGAGTTTACGAAAAATCTTAACAAGTGTTTTCGGTGTTAAGTCATCGTTATAGGTGGAGTTTACAAAAAATCTTAACAAGTGTTTTGATTATTAAGTCACCGTTATAAGTGGAGTTTACAGAAAATATTAACAAGTGTTTTCGTTGTTAAGACACCGTTATAGGTGGAGTTTATGAAAAATCTTAACAAGTGTTTTCATTGTTCAGTCACCATTATAGGTGGAGTTTACGAAAAATCTTAACAAGTGTTTTCATTGTTAAGTCACCGTTATAGGTGGATTTTACGAAAAATCTTAACAAGTGTTTTCATTGTTAAGTCACTGTTATAGGTGGAGTTTACGAAAAATATTAACAAGTGTTTTTGTTGTTAAGTGACCGTTATAGGTGGAGTTTACGAAAAATCTTAACAAGTGTTTTCATTGTTAAGTCACCGTTATAGTTGGAGTTTATGAAAGATCTTAATAAATTTTTTCATTGTTAAGTGACCGTTATAGGTGGAGTTTACGAAAAATGTTAACAAGTGTTTTTATTGTTAAGTTACCGTTATAGGTGGAGTTTATGAAAAATCTTAACAACTATTTTCATTGTTAAGTCAACATTATAGGTGGAGTTTACAAAAAATCTTAACAAGTGTTTTCATTTTGAAAGTATGAGAAATAAGACTCTTCTAGATTGTACATTGTTAAGAATAAGACAAACAATGAGAAACAAAGGGAAACTAGCAAAGTACCTCAACAATGGCTGGAGGAAGAACATGAGTCACCAAGGAAGACACAACAGCGGAAACGGTTGGGGGCTGGTTTATCTCCTCAGAAGCCTCAACCTCCGGTAAAGCTCCTTCGCCAATAAAAGGTACCAAGGCCAACATAGGAGTCCCACTTAGGGAGGACGTTGGACTGACAAGTGGTACCCTAACGTTGGTAGACGCAGGTGAATCACCACACTTGGTAGAAATAGCAGCGTTGGACTCAGGTTTGGGTAGACCACTAAGCGAAGTTGGTGGGATAAGATCTGGAAAAAAACTGCAAAAAATGAAGTTAAATGTCAGAAATGGGGAATAAGTATAGAAGAAGGGAGAAATAGCTCTAAGTGTTACTTACCTCAGTTATGGTACTGAAGAGGGGAACCGCAGTTATGGGTCTCGTCAATGTAACGAGAAGAAGAATGTTATATAATAAAGACGCCATTTCGACCTAACGCATCCCAACATATCAAAGTTCAACGTGATGAGCAGGAAAAAGGGGTGGAAGAGAGAAAAGACATAAGACCTAACAGTGATTGAGAATATGTAACCTCAGAGGAACTTTCTGCAGTCAGAATGATGGGAAGAAGAACCTCGGACTGGGGTGATAATTCAGAAGAAGCTGGGGGCATTGTCTCTAGTCGAGAAGAGGTTCCCACGAATTCAACGGTATCACCCCTCGCAGCAGCATCTTTCGCCCATTGGGGGAGGATAAATGACGAGAGTAGGTAAGACCTATCATGGGAGAATGGGGAGGATATGATTCGATTATAGATCCACTAAAGCGTCCTCCCACGAAAGGATCGACTGGAGGATAAGTACTTTCTTCATCATCCTTCTGATGAAAATAAGAAAGAAAGAACAAGTGTCAGAAAAGAGAAGAAAATTCTCTAAGTTATAAACAACCAAGTGAGGAAAGACTAACCTCATGATCAAAGGAAGAGTGTGAAGTACGAAAACAGGCGAAGCTGGGGGAGATGAGTTAGGAGAATCCCTCTCGGCGAAATTTACCCCAGTCTCAGGGCTATCATCAATCGGTATAACTGCATCGGTAGAAGGAGAAGTAGAACGCCTAGGAGTAGAGGCAACTATTATAGGTTGAACTGTACAGGCTTGTCTTTTACTTTCCTTGGTTCCCAAAGTCTTCTTCCTTTTACCAGAGGCACCAGAACCTAAAGCTCCCCTTTTTCATCTCAAAGTCCCTTCAGTGGGATCCACAACAATAGTGGGAAATGACTCAACAGGAGGAACTGAGGGTGCAGTTTGGTGAAATATCTGTTGAAGCCATTGAGCCTCCTTTCTAACTGCTTCCCGAACTTTCTAAGGCACATAGGCATTGGGAGGAATGGAGGCAATGGGAAAAACATCTATAGGTCTTGGGATTTGCGTGGGGACTTGGGCTTCAAAGAGGCCCCACTTCTGGTCCTCTTTAATTTTTGTGAGAGGGGTTATGAGGGACCTTCACCGGAAGCTGTAGTGGCAGAAGTACCTCCAGCTGTAGGTTTAGGCGTTGAAATTTTTTTTAGCTTTGGGTGCAATAAAGAGGATTGCTGGGTAGTATGGAGGCAACTCGCTGGGGAGGTCCTTTGGTGTTTGGCTAAGCGGGAACTCAATTCCCAGAACGGAATTCCCCTTCAGCCCTATCTCCGAGGAGGGAAAACTCTAAACGATGGGGTAAACCAGGGGACTTTGGATGAACTTGCGAATTTTGGCTATCTGTCTTGACCAATACTTCATCGCAAAATCACTGGTTACATCCCCCTTCCTAGAAAGTGCAGGAATGGTAACACGACCACTTATGGATGAGTAGATCGTGGAAGCAGCCGACACGGTGTAAAAGGCACAGGCCTCAGGGAAAGATGTCTTGGGGTGAGAATCTTGAAACACTGGCAGAGGAACCCCTTGGTCGTACCCAAACTGACGGCTGCAACGGTTGGGGTTCTAATGCTTAGACGTATGCCCTCAATCAGTGTAAGAGGGTAGATAGTTAGGAGTCAAAGCCAAAACCACGACAAACGAAGGGTCCTCCATTATTGTTGGACCCTTTTTGTGTGTTTTACCAAAAAACTCAATTATCTCCCAAAAAGTAAACAACTTTTAATTATGCACCAAACCAAGTTGTGAAAACCCAATTCTTACTTTAAACCAATTTTATCTTGATTAATACTAAACACACATATAGTGATTAAAGCAAGTAAAGTAAAGTAAAGAATACTCACAACGCCGGATGTACGAGGAAAAACCGAAAATGGGAAAATAACCTCGGACGGCCCAAGCCAGACAATCACTATGAATATTGTTTTACAAAGTCAGATAAAGTCTCACTCAACGACTCGATGCCCACGGGTCTTGATGCTCTTCTAATATTAAACCACTCCTCTCACAGTGCCCACGCAGAAAGTCCTTCTTCCATGATACCTGTCCACAATACATGCATTCGCGTATGTCTCGGTGTCCACCGAATGGCTTTGATTCGTCTATGATGTCGAACAAGAAGTCCTTCTCTTTTCTTCACCACAAAACCCTTTGATGTTCAATGTGTAGAACAAACTTCTTTGGTGCTGCAAGATCACTTAAGCATATAATAATGATATCTCATATCTTTGCAAACTCTAAGGATGTGTTTAATCTTTTGAACCTTAGAAAATATGTGCAAACAAGTTTTTGGTTCGTAAAACTATTTTCCAGAATGCACCCTTACGAAATTATGATAAAAACACTATTTAAGTATGATTTAAACAATGCCTTAAAAAACGTGTCGTTCGAACGACTTAAGGATCTCGTTCGAGCGACTTAGACATCTCGTTCGCGCGAGATCTAATGTCGTTCGAGCGAGATGTTTGACTTTTTGACTTTAAGTTCAAAACATCTCTTCATAGAGACCCACTAAAGTGAAACTCCCTTTTCGAGCTTATCAGAATTAAAACGTAGTGTAAACAATTAAAACACTTTTAAAAATATTTTTCTTTATTAAAAATACATCCTTATCTTTTATAAAATAATTCTGAGCACCATTAATGATACGCATTCATACCTGAGTAATCTTGGAATGCAATTAACTTTGAAGACCAGTAAACTTGCACCATTGTAAACATCGGCATGATTAAATCTTTAAAGCTTTGTCGCAACGTCTTTAATTTTCTTCAATACGTCATAGACCAAGTGGGATCGTGACAAATTAAAAATCTCCCTATGAAATATTACAAACACACTTGTTTTCATGGAATTAAGTCAAAACAATAGAAGGACTCAATTGGAAATTTATGTCCTTAGAAATATCCCCCTTTGACTATTCCGGGACAAAACTAAACCAGTGAAATGCCTAACTGGGCCGTCAAGCCGTATGACGCCTAAATCCTATCCCATAGACCCAAAATAAAAAAATAGGACATATATTAGTATATGTATCACTGGAAAGCATGAACTGTCTGAATATGATGTAGTCTTGAAATCTCGAATTACTGAAGCATACTTACACACATGATACAAACAAACAAATACCCAGTGAAGTATGGAGGAACAAATGATACCAATTTATATTTCTAATAAAAAAAAGTCATTTGAAACACGTGAGAAATTTTTTATACCAATTAGGAAATATAATCAAACAATATGTAAATCTAGATATCAATAAATAAAAACGCTCAAGAAATCTCCCCCTACATCACATACATCTCTCCACCTTTTTGTCTCGAATAGACAATCCAGTGAAAAGATAAACCAAACCAAGTATCTAGCATGAGAATATACCAATTTAAATCAATTGGATGCCAATTTGAGAATTGAAACCGCTAGATAATCATGAAACAACTAGCTAAATATGATCATGTAATGACAAATTAGTAGCTAGTAAACCAAGGAATCACACAAAGAATATAGCAATCTAATCATGTGTGATAAACGGACTTATATGCAAACTACCAATTTGAGATAAAAGAACCCGCATATAAACCCGCCAGTCTAAAAAAAATTCCAGCAGTACCAAAAATATACCAAATTAACCCAATGGATTGCAAACAATCAGAAGGAAAATTTTAGCCTGTCATTCGAACGAGACAGGATTTTGCTCAAACAAGATGCGAAGTCGCTTGAACGAGGTACTGGGGTCGTTCGCGCGACATGGGATGCCGTTTGAACGACTTCTTGTGACTTGCCAAATTTTCACATTTTCCCAGAAATATGTTATATTTTTGCCCAGTGAAACAATTTCCACAAAAAAAATTCCAGGAAGGTCCTGATAGAAGAAAAACGGTGTTAAAACAGTAGGCTTTTAATACAAAACGCAAAAACTCATAAAAACTAAAAATACGAGTTACATGAAAACATAGTACCGATGTGCTCAAACATGGATATGGAATGAGTGGGCATGAAACTATAACAAATGAGTCACAATTCTAACACATCGAAATGATCAAGAAGCTATAATTGATAGCGATAAATCATCAAACTTTATCATAGCCATGTGACAATAAAAGTGTGATCTTAATGAACTAAACATATTACATGCACACAAATCCAGAATTTTGACGATTCTACAAACAATAGCGTCAAATTGCAATGTTTCAACATTAGGATTAGTTGTTCAAACCCGTTTAAATGTTTAATCCATCCAAACTTCCTCAATAATAACATGTTTTCTTTGGAATGAACTAAACAAATTTGGCCCTTTTCATAACATATTGCATTTTCTTTTGGGAACTTTTAAATGGTGGCTTTCACGACGAGTTAATTTTGAACTCTTGCAGCCCTTTCCCATGAATCACTCATTATTTTTTACCAATTTAAATCCTCACGATAAACGGTTATTACATGCACACTTCTCCTTAAGTCTACTTACGCTTAGATGACAAGAACGCCTCACCAAATTCAAATATGCAAGAGAAGTCAAACATCCATATAAACTCGTGCATATGTGCAATGTTGGCATATATACAAAGTCGAATCAAAATGCATATCAACTTTGAAACAACCCCATATAAACAATGGTTAAGATCATTCTAAGCATCGATAATAATGACCAAATGTCCTAGCCACATGGATAAAGAAACGATTGGGGGGGCGGGGGGTCCAAGCACACCAATATGCCACATCAAACATGTAAACTCAAAAACAAAAATCGAAAATCTTTTTGGCTTTTTTTATTTTGACTCAAATAAAAGAAAAATCTTTTTGGGTTTTCAAAAGTTTTCTCAAAAAACAAAATCTTTTTGGATTTTTTCAATAGGACTCAAACAAATGAAAACTAAAATACAAAATGATACACATGAAATAATACTAGAAATGAATAAATCATGAAGCAAACTAGCATATGACAAACATGGCAACACTATCATCCTTTAGATTTAGCATGGAAAGAATCAAGTGCAACTAAATGAGAATCATGAAGTTAAATTTCTAAACCTACTAAATCCGATTTCCTAACCCAAGTAGGTGTAAAATGACGAATGGGGGTTTGGGAAACCGGGGCAACTTTATTCCTAAACTTCCTAGGAGCTAGTCTAAGGTCGTAACAATAACGCCTAAGGTGACCTTTCCTACCACAAAATGTGAAAGTGTAGCGGTGGTGAGAATGATTACCTATATGTGGAACTTTTCTAACATTCCTAGTGTTTCTCACACGTGCGGGGGGAATGGGTACAACTCTCTCATCAAAACCTATACCTACCCTATCTCCCTTAATTTGGACGGTGCCTTAGATCTTATCTAGCTTCTCCGACCTAGCCTCCAAATCAAACTTGACTCTAGACGAGTCTCTCGATTTATCCTCCAACTCATGAATCCTAGACTCAAGCAAATGCCTAGACTCCTCAAACTCTAAAATCTCATTTTTCAAGGACTCCATCAAACCTCGAAGATTGTCTCTCTCTTTCTCCACAAACTTTAGTTTCTCCCTAAACTTCTTCTCTCGTGCCCTAAGATCCTTAATCAAACTATCATTATTTTCTATGTCACGCTCATTCAACTTAGATTGCAATTTTGAGTTAGCCTTTTTCACCTTCACCGTTTTAGCATATAACTCATTAAAAGCATTTTGCAATTCTTTCACATCTACCTCCTCCTCTTCACTCTCTCACCCTCACTAACATGGGATACACTCAAAACCTCCTCGTAAGTGTCATGCACATGAGAATGGTCGTCCCTCACATGACATGCCATAAACGCAACAAAGTTACGATCAATGGGGGAACTCTCTCCCTCTTCCGGATCACTATCACTTAAGGTGGCATTATAGACAATAGGTTGCTTGCCCTCTTTCTTAAGTCTAGTGGGACACTCCTTAACTTTGTGACCGTACCCCTCACACCCAAAACACTTATCCGACTCATCTCTCTTAGGCTTCTCAAACTTATCCTTAGAGGTGGGATCTACTTTTTTGTTCTTGAATTTTTCAAATTTCTTGGCATCTTTCGATTGCTTTTGAAACTTAATAAATTTTTTAAATTTCTTTTCCAATAAAGCAACATCCTCAAAATCAGAATCAGAATCGGAATTCGAAACTTTGATTTCCTCCTTCCGGGTTTTCAAAGCAATACCCTTTTCTTTCTTACGCACTTGCTTGGAGGTAATCATGTCGATTTCATAGGTTTGTAAGTCACTTACAATCTCTTCTATATTCTTAGACTCTAACCTACCCAAGGAGTTTAAAATGGTCACTTTCGCATCAAACCTACTAGGCAACGACCTAAGGATTTTCTTAATGGCACGGTTGTAGGGAATTTTCTCACCTAGGTTAAAAGATGAGTTGACGATATTGGACAACCTAGCATAAAACTCATCAAAAGTCTCACTTTCTAACATCCTAATGGTCTCAAACTCTGTAGTGAGATTTTGAAGCTTTGATGCCCTAACCGTGCTAGTGCCCTCGTGAGTGAGTGCCAAAATATCCCAAGCCTCTTTTGATGTTTCACAAGTCATAATTATATTATATTCTTCCTATGTGACATGTGAAGTAATAACGTGCAGACCCTTAGAATTATATTGTGCAAGTCTTTGTTCATTTTTGGTCCATGACTCAACAGGCTTTAAACTAGTGACCTCACCTAAATTAGTGACAGAGGGTGTCCAACCTTTCTCAACTGCTAGCAATACAGGCTCATCAATAGATTTTAATGCACATCTCATTCTCATCTTCCAATAAGTGTTATTAGTGCTATAAAAAATAGGAGTTCGAGAAAATTCATTATATCCATAATTCATCTTTGAAAAACACACTGGATCACGAAACAAATAAAATATGTTTTCTAGCTCTGATACGAATTTGTTGGACCCTTTTTGTGTGTCTTACCAAAAAACTCAATTATCTCCCAAAAAGTAAACAACTTTTAATTATGCACCAAACCAAGTTGTGAAAACCCAATTCTTACTTTAAACCAATATTACTTGATTAATCCAAAACATGCATCTAGTGATTAAAGCAAGTAAAGTAAAGTAAAGTAAAGAATACTCACAATGCCGGATGTATGAGAAACAAACCCAAAATAGGAAAACAACCTCGGACGGCCCAAGCCAGACAATCACTATGAATAGTGTTTTACAAAGACAGAAAAAGTCTCACTCAACGACTCGATGCCCACGGGTCTTGATACTCTTCTGATCTTCAACCACTCCTCTCACAGTTCCCACGCAGAAAGTCCTTCTTCCACGATACCTGTCCATAACACACGCGTCCACGTATGTATCGGTGTCAACCGAATGGCTTTGATTCGTCTATGATGTCGAACAAGAAGTCCTTCTCTTTTCTTCACCGCAAAACCCTTTGATGTTCAATGTGTAGAACAAACTTCTTTGGTGCCGCAAGATCACTTAAGAATATAAGAACGATATCTCGGATCTTTGCAAACTCTAAGGATGTGTTTAATCTTTTACACCTTAGAAAACATGTGCAAACAATCTTTTGGTTCGTAAAAATGTTTTCCAGAATGCACCCTTATGAAATTCTGATGAAAACACTGTTTAAATAGGATTTAAACACCGCCTCAAAAAACGTGTTGTTCGAACGACTTAAGGATTTAGTTCGAGAGACTTAGACATCTCGTTCGCGCGAGATCTAACGTCGTTCGAGCGAGATGTTTGACTTTTTGACTTTAAGTTCAAAATGTCTCTTCAAAGAGACCCAGTAAAGTCAAACTCCTTTTTCGAGCTTATCAGAATTAAAACGTACTGTAAATTATTAAAACACTTTTAAAAACATTTTAAAATATTTTTCTTTATTAAAAATACATCCTTATCTTTTATCAAACAATTCCGAGCACCATTAATTATACGCATTCATACCTGAGTGATTTCGGAATGCAATTAACTTTGAAGGCGAGTAAACTTGCTCCAATTTAAACATCAGCATAATTAAATCTTTGAAGCTTTGCCGCAATGTCATCAATTTTGTTCAATACTTCATAGACCAAGTGGGATCATGACAAATTAAAAATCTCCCTATGACATATTACAAACACAGTTTTGTTCACGAAATTAAGTCAAAATAATAAAGGGACTCAATTGGAAATTTATGTCCTTACAGTTATAAGATCCTTAGAGGTAGGCCCCACCACCCTAGATACGACACAAAAAAAATACCAAGTATGGGCAAAAGAATCCTCACTGTAAGGCCTCATCATGAAGCAACTTGTTTCGTAAAAAATGCCTAGAAGCTCCTTCCTACTCTGTTTCTTATGGAAGCAAAAAAGGCAATGCGGCTTGATGATTTTCCCAGCAAGAAGGGGAGTACGTTTAGAAGATATCTCGAGAAAATGGAAGTAAAGAAAACCAATCAAAATGATGGAATTGGCAAAATTGACCAAGTTATATCGACCCAAGGACCGTTCCATGTTTATATGGATCCTGTCCAACCATGTATAAAGTGAGCCTAGGGCCATGGATTCTAGGGGGAACTTATATCCCCTGTCCAAACGGATAGAAAGATTAATAAAGTTCCTGCATGGTTAATCATAGGGCTGGCCAAGCAAGATAAAACGAGACAGAATCACAAGTATGTAGGCTAACAACTCAAGATATGTACCTTTGCCTACGCCAAATTCAAAAGTAGGGTTGGTACGATAGAAATAGTTTATGAGGGGAGTAAAGGTTGCCTTGTTGGAAGTACCAATACATCTCCTACAGATTTGATCCAAGTCTCCTCGGGCCTTTGTCTCTTCGGCATCCAAAGCCTCATCGTGATAAGCCAAAGTTCCTACGGGCTCAAGCCCAAGTAGCTCGCAAACATCCTCAAGTGTAACGGTGAACTCTCCCCACGAAGCAATGAACGTATGCGTTGTAATTATCCAACAGGAGACCAAGATTTGAAAGGTAACATTGTGTTTAGAGAGAGAAAATTACCCAAACCAAGCAGCTCGATGGAGACCAACCTTGGAAAGAACATCAAAGTAAGTGGACTGCATAAACGAGTTTCAATAAGCAAAGTGGGAAGGGAAACCACCAGGTCCTTCGAAGTCAATATGGGACCAAGAGAAGCCACCTTTGTCTAGACGGAACCGCATTGTCCCCTCGAGAGGAAAATAACCCCAAGAAAAGGAATCTTGGTCTTCATCACCTAGCAACAAAGCGTCATACTTGGTTGAAAAATGACATGTCCCTCACCCCTTAGAGAACTCATCATCTTTACCAAAGATAGGAGATTGATGGTAGAAACACAGTTGTTCCTGGCGTGCTGCCGCTAAGGTGGCGGCATCCAGTATGGTTATAAGTGGAGCACTGGTGGTGGGTGCTCTGGGAATGCTGGAAGAGGCCATGGCAGTGAATGGTGGTTGAAGAAAAGCTTAAAAAAGTAGAGAGGGTGAAGGAAATAGGGGAATACAACCGCAAGTGGTGATGAAAGAAGTGATAAAATGCAAAGAACTAGAGAAAAGCTATTTAACAATGGCGGGTTGAGTCTTTCTCTCTCTAAAAAAGGCTCTGGGATTTTAAAGAAGACGCAGAAGAAATGGCTAAGTGTTTTTGAAAAATAGACGTTTGCAATCCCTTAAAACCGTCTTTTGAGTTTTCCCACTAACACACGTGCAAAGCCGCCTATATTCATTTCAAGTAGGCACGTGGCACTTCGAGAAGTGTCTTGACAGTTAAAAACACAGCACCATATCATTAATGAAGTGACGCATGGGGAATAGAAAGGGTTTTCTTGATAGGCAAGTTTGAGTTTTGCCACCAGAATTTTTGTCAGACATATCCAATAACTCCTAACGAGGAAGCTATCCCAACGGTTCAAAAAAACTACGATGTACCCTTGCCATAAGTCCAAACGTTATTTAAAAATGACTCAGCTACATCGGGGAGAATTTTTCTGCTTTCGAACATGACAAAATGATGGTGCAACATAGCCCAAACGAAGTACTTCCTTCAAATAGGGAGAATTTCACAAGTCTCAACGATAGGGGCAGTCCTAATGAAAAAACTCACTGCCTGCAACTATACTCCACAAGAGCACATACAAGATAATTTCACATCCCAAGAGTTAAAATGGGTGTTTGGGAAAGTCAGCAGGTCTATCGGGAGAATTTTAAATAGTCATGGTAGAACGGTTGAAGCTCAGTAACAGGGAAAAGTTGTAATTTCCCTTCGCTAAAGTGCCAATAAGCTGCAGTGCTTCGACCCAGGTACATGGACAAGAATTTTACTTTTCCCTGAAAGCATTAATCGTAGTGGTTGTAGTGAAGGAAAAGATGTGATAAGCACCCAAAACTGTACATTTTATACCCAAAACTGTACATTTTATACCCTCTCTCTCTCTCTCTCTCTCTCTCTCTCTCTCTCTCTCTCTCTCTCTCTTCGCGATCCCCTCTACCGGCGACATACCTCCTTCACCCCCTATTTCCCGGCGACGCCATCTCACTTCCCATCCGACCTCAACCCCCCTGAACCCGATCGCGACCCATCTCTGGCGTCATCTCAGGCCGGAGCCACCTCTGTCCCTCCTGCCGTTCTCCCCTAGTTGTCCAGTGCCGACGATTCCATCACACCCTGTCCCATGCCATTCAACCCATTTACCAAACCCATTTCACCAAAGACCCAAGCCAAAACCCATACCCACACCCATTTGGAAACCCATTTCTCCTTTTCAAGTCACGATTTGTTTCCACCTGCCATTTCCCAAAACAACAAAACCAACCTAAAACCCATGTAGCATAAAACCATTTAACCAACTTGTCCCCATTTTACCAAAATACCCCCCAACTACCTTTCTAACTCCAATACCCATTATACCCCCATTTAACAAATCAGATTTTATCCTCCCCAACCTCACCCACATGACCTCACACCCCTCATGTGCACACCCTAACCAATTTCCAATTGTACCCCTTTGCTCCATTGCATATAAAATGAAGAAGAAGACCCATTTGTTGGCAATTCTAGATTAGAGAGAGGAAATTGTAGAGAGAAATTTTAGGGTTAGAAATAAATAGTAGATTAGAATTAGTTTTTTTATTTTTTTCTTTTCAATTTAAATTGAGTGAAAGTAATTCTAGTGAGAATCAATTTGTGTGTTAGTGCTTCATGTGTATTTGTTGATCATTCAAATTGAGAGGTGTATGCTAATTGGAAGACTAGAGTTCAACTTTCTCAAAGAGATTTGGTTTGCTTGTTCTATTCTCTTCTCTTTTATTTTAATAGCCTTGATTATTAATTTGTCATATTTCATATCATGTTAGGCTAAATCCCCATTCAAGGGGTGGGGAGATCCATTATTTTGATGTTAATCATAATTTAAATAGTTTAATTAAATTAAAAGTCCCTTTGATGATTAATTTTACAATCTTACTTTTAATTTACGCCTCGAGAGAGGGTAAATGATTTTCGAGAGAAAATCGAGATTCTAGTCTTAATTTCCATCTTAGAATCGAACTAGAGATAGGTTTTTCTAAAATGTGAAATTATTTCTTTGAATTTCAACTCTAATCATATTTTTATAATCTAAACTAATTTAGTAACTCGATCCTAGCGGGTGATTTGTTAGATGATGTTTAGATCTATGTTTTGTGAGTTGTAGGATTGTAAATTTAATTCTCTAAAAGATTATTATTGAAATTACATTTGCAATGAGAGTTGATTTGTAATTTCAATATTAATTTGGGAAGTTTAGTTTGAATAAATTAATTAAATAGATTAAATAGAAATTATGGCATAACCCCACTCCTTGATTGTTCTCACTATTATTTTCCTCACTTTATCTTTTATTTTAGTGTTAGACTTTATTTTTCATTTTAGTTACTTTCTAGTTAGTTATTTTCATTTAGTTTAGTTTAGTTTAGATCTCACCTCACCCTATTGTTTTAATATTGAAAAAGCTAAAAAAAATTAGAAAAGTGAAAAAGCACAAAAAGAAAATAAATAGTGAATTACATTTGAATTTGTTCCATTTGCTTTACTCCCTAGAAAGTGGATTGATACCATTACCTACCTCTACACTTGAGTTTATTATTATTTGTTGGTACATAAGGTTTTGATTAACTTGGCTTTCAACAACGATATATACCCAAAAAGTCTCGTTATCAAGATGCCAGATTTTTTTTTCAACATAGAGAAGGTTCATCGGATTGAGAAGTTTTTGTGCATACATTTCTTGCTTCCACAACAAATCTCTACACGAAGGGGAAAATGTAGGGGGGCTCGAAGGTAATCTGGAGATTAGAGATAATCCCCCAATGAACAACAGTGTTTGGGATCAAGGCAGCGATGAGTCTCAATAAGGCAATGATGTAGCCCAAAGAGACGCAGCTCAATAAGGCAATGATGTAGTCCAGAGCGATATAGCTCAGCAAGGCTGCTCAAGCGAGGTAGTTCAACGTGGCAGCCTAGAGGGATCTCCCAGCGAAGAAGCTGACCAAGAGAGCTCACCCTTTAGTCCTATTTCTTTATTTAGTCTTTTTGCATCTCTTTATTTTGACCATGAGTTGTAATGATTATAATGTTTTTTAGTGTGGGGTCGAATGGTACTTGCGAGAGACCAGGCTTGGCAGGGCCTGGGAGAGCTTTCATGCTCTATCGAACGATGTCGCCGTTTGAACTCTAGAGGGACTTGATTTGGAGGATTAAGAAGTGAGGCACCGTTGGGGCTTGTCCTAACCATCTTAGATACATTTGATAAAATATCAAAGAACCTTGACCGTGGAACCTCGGGCGGAGTAGCTTTGAGTTCCATCAGGCATTGTGTTGTGAACCAAACAACCCTCTACAGAATGTCACATCTACTTTATATGATGCCACTAACCATCTAAGCAATGTCAAATATGCACTTGAGTAAACCACTATGGTATTTGGGGATATCAAATGATTGGTAAGCCACCCCTATGACGACTGCCCCCGAACACACAGTGGTCAGGCAAAAGGCATGTCTTGGCATTTAATGTTTATGACGTGATGATAACTAGTGCATCAGGCATTTAATGTTTATGACATAAATTTTGACGGATGTCTTTCACAGTTATTAATAACCGAGTTACCTCGGGAGTGGTGTGGGGGTTATTTAAGAGCCCCAACCATCTCTGAGGAAGGGATGTTCTTTTGAGAATTCAGAAGTTATTACTAGAGAGAAGATACATATGAAAGGGATTTATTACAAACCAGAGAGTTTACTCACCCACCATTATCATTTATTATGAAACTTTAATACTTGATAGAGATCTTAGAGGCTGGTTGGGGAGTTTGGCTTCCTGTTAAGGTGTATATAGGGTGCTTATTTCTCTCTCCCTCTATGTGAGTTTCTTCTGAGTTCATTATTATCTCCTGAGTTATACAGGAGAGATTTGTGAGTTCAAACTGAGTTTATCGTCACTAAGTTGTGTTTGCGTGTCTTGTAGTTAATCAATAGCATGATTAGATAACTTATCATTACTATACTCAAATGGGGTTACGCCTCCATCTAATCTAAACTACCCTCTTAAACCACCTAAAAAAACTCATTCAAGGCCTCATCGATAAGGGGGTTATTGCTCCTCTATCCCATATTAAACCGAACACTACTCAAAACCCTTTTCTAGCAGACAAGACTAGTGTAAATTCCATCCTCAATAATAAAGACCCTGTTTTCAATCCTTCTACTAGAATCCAACCCATTAACACACCTCCTCCACATGCCAGTTCTTCCAAGCCCCTTAAAAATTCCCCTTTTTCCTCATCCACCCTAAAAATGCTCTAGAACAAGGCCTATCCCTCATGAAAAGGTCATGTATCATTGTCCAAACACGCTGAGAAATGTGGAGCATGGAGATGCCATCTATTTTGGATTAACTCAGAGATTTTAGGCCGAAGTTATCGCCTGGAATGACCCTTATAGATAATAGTTGTAAAAGAATCAACAATGTATACATGGAATCTCAAGAGTGGGCTCAATATTTAGATAATTATTTGGTGTCAGTAGAGGAATTCACCTTAGACAGTATTGTGTGAGTTCGTTAAGGAGAAAGACATATGTACAGTGTCTAGACTGCTCACTATCTCGAAACTTAGGGTATACCTGGTCCGTTCTTTCTAACATTTCTCTATTAAATGGGAAGATTTGTATGACAAAGAAATTGAAGTCATGGAATGCATCGATTTTATGTGGGGAAATAATATTATTGCCCTGGGTGGGGTGATGACTCAGATAAAAGTTCCTCTGATACACACACTGGAGATGGATCTCTGCATGATACACACTAAGGTTGATCCCTATGAACCATATACAAATATCATCCATGCCAATAAACCACTTCTTAACTAGAATAGTGTCCATATCTTCCCAACTCTAGCAATCCAGAACCCTGTTGTTTACCTCCTAAAAAATGAACCTGAAATTGTCACTCCTTTTTTTGTTACTGATATGAATGTAAATGAGACCTCCTTTGATAAGATTCTCACAGTAGTATTTCCAAAAAACATTTCTCATGAAATGAATGAAGATTTTTAAGTATTTTGCTATGCCTTATATTAATTGCATTTATTCTAATCAAACAATTGACGAAGATCATCTAACTAATGAACCATTCTTAAGAAATATCAATAAGGAAAAGATAAAATAACTAATCGTGTTCAAACTAATGATGGTGAGATTGTTATTATTAATGTTGGTTCTAGTAGCTCTCCGCGCAAGATTAGGATGGGGTCAACACTCGACGAGCATAAGAGATCGCAGTTTGAGGAAATCCTGAAAGAATTCAAAGACGTATTTGAATGGTTTGACAACGACTTGTTTAGAATTGACTCAGAGATTGTATAGTATGAGATCCATACCTACCCAAAGTATAAGCCTATCAAGATGAAATTAAGAAATCTCCTCCCTAAGTGGTCTCTCAAGTTCATAGATGACGTCATCAAACATCTCAACGTGGGTTTTATTTCCATAGTCAAATATCCAACATGGCTCACATACATCGTTCATGTACTAAAGTCAGTTGGGAAAGTCCTCATATACATCGACTATCGAGATTTTAACGAAGCTTATCTAGAGGACTATTATCCTTTGCTCAATATTTACATGATCATTGATAACACTTCCAATCATGCCCTCAAAACATTTGTGGACGGCCTTATCCGGTACAACCAGATTAAGATACTTCCCAATCACCAAAAGAAGATTGCTTGCACTACCCCCTGGGGTACATTTTGCTACACCGACAAGTCATCCAGTCTTAAAAATATCGGGACTACCTACCAGAGAGAAGCTACAACCATTTTTCATGATCTTATCCATAAAGAGATCGAATGATATGAAAAAATAGCCCATAAGTAACACTCTGATTTCATAAGAGTTTTTCTGAACATATATATATATATATAAAGAGAGAGAGAGAGAGAGAGAGAGAGAGAGTCGAGCTCTCTTCAACATACCTCCTATCAACATACCTATAAACATCTCTATTTTTCTAAAAGAGTAAAAAAAATAATTTTGAGTTGATATTTTTTATATGGATTCATGATATTTCAGTGTGCCCCTATTAAAATAGTCATCTCAAAATAATATGTTTTGTTATTTTTAAAAAATTGGTAAAAAACTACTTGTTTTAAAGGCTAAAAAGTGTAAGTTTTTTTACATATTTTTTGAAAATAACAAAAAATATTATTTTCAGTTGATTTTTTTACACGGGCACATTGAAATGTCATGAACCCTTATAAAAATATCATCTTAAATTATTTTTTTTACTATTTTAAAAAATGGGTATGTTCATAGGTACGTTGTTAAGAGGTATGTTGGAGAGACTGACTGTACACATACACATGCACACACACACAAATACATATAACTAAACATTGAAATCTTTAATATTCAACTTAATCAAATTTTAATACATGCAAAAGTGAAATTAATTAGAGCTGATTTATTCTACTGTTAAATTAACAACAATTTTATTTAAATTACATTTAACTCAATATATCCTACAAGTTGAATTTTTTATAATCAAACAAATAAATTATATAATAAGTCTAATCAGACTTAGAAGAGGATGAATCAATGTAGATTAACGTGCATGATTTTTTATCATAGTAAAATCCCAATTCGATAGGGAAAACATCCACGACTCCCTTTACGGAGTAAAATAAAACTTCTCACAAAAAAACGAGAATCAAATGAACAAGTTACAAACACAATGAATAAAGCACGAACTGATTACCTAAGATGCAATCCCAAAGCCAATAGAAACTTAGAACTGTGAATCCTTCGTTGTAGTAGATTTTCCTCTTAATTTGTCCACACTCCTTGGTCTCAGCATTAACCCACGCAACTAAGAGTACCATTAGTCTTAGTGTGAAACATGTGTAGTGTAGTGAAAATATGCTAAAATGAACAATATGTAAGAACTTACTTCATCACAAGAATTTACAAAACATAATATATTTACAAAACAAAAGTCACATCTAATACAATAGATGAACAAAATCATAATGAAGATATCAAGCAACTAGTTTTCTGCACACTTAGAAAATAAATTTTCAAATATAATTTAACAATATCGCTCACATATATTTCAAGATTTATTAACATTCAAGCACAAATCTAAAAAAATCGATTTCAACATTTCCCTTTTATAAAACTACATATTCAACAAATTTCACAAAACAAATATAAACATTCATTTGTCTAAACAAATGACTCTCCTAAAACATATTACATAAATTATCATTATATACATAAAACGATAATGCGCGATAAATAAGAAAAAAATCAAATAATATCTTCATTTTAATTATGAATTTTTATTTTTAAGTAATATGTATAACACTAATCATGGAGCCACATAAAAACATTTATGATATGCCCCAAGTGTAACCTCGGCCCAGAGACACCAACCTCGGCTGAGATCAGGCCGAGACATTGATCGACCCTAGATGAGTCATAGGCCCACGATATCATCCCTCGGCCAGACCAGGGTCGGCCCAGGCCGACACTACCACCTACATTTCCAATGGACACTACGCGCATCGCAGGCATCAATAGCATTCTCATATACCTGGGTATGGCAACCTCAGCCAAGAATAGGCCGAGGTGACAATGAACTTTGGTAAGCTTCAACATGGAACAAGTCCAACCTCGGCTTGGGCCGAGGTGACAAGAAGCCTTAGTAATCGTCAGGATGGAATCAGTCCAACCTCGGCTGGGGCCGACCCCAGCATAATGTCTCGACTGAGATCAGGTCGAGACTCCCTATGACACATCTCGGATTGAACGAACATCAAGCCTTTACAGCTCGGCCTCTCCCAGGCCGAGGTCATCCACCAATATGGCGGCCGAGCATCTGTTGACATTTGGATAAGGACACCTGGGCACAAATCAGTTGTAACAAGATTATTCTCCACACGTGGGGAGAATATTTCATCATCATTACTTACATGTGACAGTGACAGATGGCACTCCCATATTGGTGAGGTTACCACACACATGCTCATTGCATGCATGGGGGTACATTACACCCCCTAGATACTATATATAGGGATCATCCCCCACCTTGCAAAAGGATCCAAGATATTAAACCCTAGCTGAAGCTTTGTCTAGATACACAGTAGAGAGAGAAAGCTTGAGAGGTTGTATCCATGGACATTAGTGCCTTCATTCAGTGATATTACTCACACACACTCACAGTGGACGTAAGCCAAATTGGCTGAACTACTTATATTCCGGTGTTGATTCCACTTATCCTCATCTCATTCTCTTCTCTTTATATAATTGTGCTACCATTGTTATCCTTGTATTGAGCTTGAAAACACCTTACCTGGTGGTACTGATCCTAGCATCATCATTTTGGCGCCGTCTGTGGGAATCGAGAAGCTATCTCTTCCTCTTTTTCTGCTTAACCTCACCGGAGACTCTGGTGGTGAACCGGGAACCACCCCTTGTGTGGAGCTGTTTCACCATTGAAAGAGGTCCTTTAAGGTATCAAGCTCACTTGCTACGCAAGATCTTTATTGTTAACACATGGCACCAGACTTACCACCGCCTCTTCCGCCGCCCGGGGGTGGTGGACCTAGCTCCAGTCAGGCGCCCCCCAGTCCGAAATGGCGGAGGTAGCAGCGGCCTTGAAATCTTTGGCTGCAACATAACAAGCCATGAAGGAGAAATTTGCTCAGCTTAGTCAAACTATGATGAGGCCACCTGGAGTCTCACCGGACATGATCACTCCGGCGGCAGTTCAGCCTCATCCTGACACCAGGGGACCACCCCAGGAGCCAATGAAGGACCAGCATGCACCCCAGCGGAGGAGGGACGTTGCTGACTCTAGGCTCTTGCGCCTGGGGAGGCAGGGAAACCCTTGCCCAGATGACAGGTATGATGATCTAGAAGCTGAAGAAGCCCCAGAAGACTGTTGGGAGCCGTATGAGGTGTCAAATGACACTATACGACCTCTTAGGCAGAGTCAAGGATGTGTCAGCCAAAGAAGAGAAGAGGCCCAATAAAGAGGGCCGACCTTTGACAGGTTGAGCATAGGGTCGACCTTTGAGAGGCTGGGCCCGGTGAATGACCTAAGACACAGGATATCAAGGTCGAGGAGCGCAGCAGACTCTCGGAGAGGGGGTAGGCAAGGCCGGCCAGACCAAGGCCGACCCTGTGGAGGAAGAGCCAGGGAACAGGAAGAGGTCAACAGTCAACGTGTTGTGGCTGGGGAACCCTCTGTCCATCGCAGGGAGGTGGCAGGGGATAACCTCGGCCAAGTTGATGACAGAAGACCCTGGAATGATTCTATCCAACGCCTTGAGGAGAAGATAGGAGACCTCATTAAAAGTAGGGACCCATTACAAAGGGGTTACTCAGAGGGCTCCCCATTTGTGGCTAAGATAGTGGGGTTCCCAACCCCATCCAAGTTCAAGCCTCCTACAGTAACTCCTAAGTATGATGGCAGTACTAACCCTGTACACCATATCGAGATGTATCAGTCTGCAGCAGACATTTACTCGATACCCGATCAGATGAAGTGTAGTGCCTTCTCAGGGACCTTGACAGGGGCAGCTCATAGTTGGTTCACCTCCCTTCCAAAGAACTCAATTGAGAACTTCAAAGGCTTGGCTGAGCGGTTCATCCACAACTTTTGCTTTAGGGTAAGACCTCAAAAGAAGACTACCCACCTGCTCTACGTCAAACAGGCCAAGGGTGAGAGCCTAAGAGACTACATAGCAAGATTCAACAAAGAGAAATTGGAGGTGAAAGATTATGAAGAGAGCATAGCTATGACCGCCCTTATAGGAGGCCTCCAGAAGGGGAAGCTATTGTGGAAACTGGCGGAAGACCCCCTTAGGTCCATGGCGGAGCTGCTGTCAACCGTAGGGAAAGTGATGAATACGGAGGAGGCAATGGCTGCCAAGTATGAGGAGGAGAACCGCAGTAGCATGGGAAAGTCCAAGGTAAGAAAGAGGGGGAATAAGAGGTCATGAGATGACAAGTTCGCTCATTACACTCCTCTGACTGTGAGCTGTGAGCACATACTCAATGAGATTAAGACTGACCGGACTCTAGGTGGCTTGAGAAACTGAAGGCCCCGCCATATAAGAGGAACAAAAACCTATGGTGTGAGTTCCATCAGGATCACGACCATGTCACAGATAGATGCTTCGCCTTAAAGGATGAGATTAAGAAGATGCTGAAATCTGGAAAGCAGAGGAAGTATGTGGATGGCAAGGCTCCAAAGGGTGGAAGAGAAGACCCTAAGAAAAGAAGAGATGACAGATGCCGCGGCAATATCCCGGCCAGAAGGGGCGATGATTCAGAGGGAGATGATGAAGATGACCCGGATCTCCCGCTAAAGGATGACAACACCCCGGTGAAGAGGGTCGGTATGATCTCCTTTGGTGTTAGCACCATATGTGGGGGATTTACAGGAGGTGGCTCTGAGGTAGCCGACAGGAAGGCTCATGTGGCAGAGGCCAGGTCGTTGGCCAAGATCGAAGTTATGAATCTAACGTCTTCCGATGCCGTGCAGAAGAGGAAGAAGGTAGACATGGACACCCTCGTAGTGGGGTTCTCCAGACTCGACTTCAAGGGTATCTTAGCCTCCCATGATGACCCTTTGGTCATAACAACCAGGGTGCATGGGTGCGAGGTAGGGAGGATCCTCATAGACGGGGGAAGCTCAGCAGACGTGATGTTCTGGCCTTGTTTCAAGAGCCTGGGTCTTAGCAGGGCAAGGCTGGTGCCCTACCATCACCCATTGATAGGCTTCAGTGGTGAAATGGTGCACCCCTTGGGCATGTATGAAATGGATGTACGGATGGGGGATGAGTGGCCTAAGAGGCTGACCAAGAAGATAAACTTTTTTGTCATGGACGAAAACATTTTCTCGGCCTACAACCTCATCGTAGGAAGGGTGGCCCTCAAAGAGTTTGAAGCCGTGCCATTGACGGTCCATCAGATGCTAAAATTCCCGACTCCTTATAGAGTAGGGGAAGTGCAAGGGGACCAGACCACGGTGCGGGAGTGTTACTTCAACTCGGCCGAAGAGAGAGAAGCCCATAAGAGAGCAACCGCCACTTATAGCATTGACACTCTTGACCCAAGAGACGAAACAAATTTGAAGAAGGGCGAGGCCGTGGAAGAGGTAGAATCCATCGTCCTCAATGAGGACGAGTCGAAAAAAACCGTCCAGGTCGGTAAGGCCCTAGAACAAGGAATCAAGGAAGAGCTGATAAACTTCCTCAGGAGGAGACAGAGTATCTTCGCATGGAGTCACACAGACATGCCTGGCATCGACCCTGAGGTCATGAGCCACAAGCTCAACGTGGACAGAGATGCCAAGCCAATTAAGCAGAGACAAAGAGTCTACTCCAGGGAGAAGTACGACGTCATTCGGGAAGAGGTCAAAAAGTTGGAAGAGGCGGAGTTCATAAGAGAGGTTACCTACCCGGAGTGGCTCTCAAATGCAGTCATCGTGCCTAAGGCCAATGGGAAGTGGCAAATGTGTGTAGATTTCACTGACCTGAACAGGTCTTGCCCGAAAGACAACTATCCCTTACCTAGAATAGACCAGATGGTGGATGCAACGGCAGGGCACGAGCTCATGAGCTTCATGGACGCTTACTCAGGCTATAACCAAATCTTCATGGATGCTGAAGACTCTGAGAAGACAACCTTCATTACTGACAAAGGGACGTACTGCTACAAAGTGATGCCCTTCGGTCTGAAGAATACGGGGGTAACGTATCAACATCTTGTCAATAAGATGTTCGAAGAGAAAATATGTAAGACCATGGAGGTATATGTAGACGATATGCTAATGAAGATCCTGAAAGCATGTACTCACGTAGCGGACCTTGAGAAGACCTTCGATGTCATGGACTCGTACAGAATGAAACTCAACCCGGCAAAATGTGTCTTTGGGGTAGGAGCTGGGAAGTTCTTGGGATTCATCATTAATCAGAGGGGGATTGAAGCGAACCCTGAGAAAATTAAGGCATTGCTCGACATGAAGACTCCTAGGAGTATCAAGGATGTCTAGAGACTCACGGGAAGAGTGGCTGCCCTAAACAGGTTTGTTTCTAGGGCAACGGATAAGTGACTTCCATTCTTTAAAGTTCTAAGAAATCTGTGCAAGATGGAAAGGAGAAAGTTGAGATATAGGGCTGCCAAGTTCTCAATAGTAGGAGACGTCTTGTACAAAAAGGGGTTTCTATTGCCTCTCCTCAGATGTGTGCATCCCATGGAAGTACCCCAGGTCTTACAGGAGGTTCATGAGGGTTCTTTCTCTAGCCACATAGGGGGAAGGCCCTTAGCCAAGAGGATCATCACTCAGGGATACTGGTGGCCCACCTTGTCTAAGGACGCTGCAGACTATGTGAAGAGGTGCGACAAATGTCAAAGGTTCGCCACTATCCGCATCAACCCCATCAGCCTATGACTTCAATCACTTCTCCATGGCTATTTTCGGTGTGGGGAATTAACTTAGTAGGACCTTTGCCAAGAGCTGTCAACAACTATAGATTCTTGATAGTTTCCATTGACTACTTTTCAAAGTGGGTGGAGGTAGAACCGATGATAATAATTACAAAGCAGAAGACCTTCCAGTTCATTTGGAAGAACATCATATGCAGATATGGCCTCCCAAACACTCTCATCTCAGATAATGGAACCCAGTTCAAGAACTCCTCCTTAGAAAAGTATTGCCTAAGAGTGGGGATTAAACAGTTCTTCTCATCTCCTGGCCGACCTCAGGCAAATGGACAGACCGAGGTCACTAACAGAACTATCTTGGACGGAATTAAGAAGAGGTTAGAAGATGCGAAGGGGAGATGGACAGAAGAGGTCTACACAATGTTATGGGCCTACAAAACCACGACAAGGACACCAACAGGAGAAACCCCATTCATGCTGACACATGGCTCAGAGGCCGTCATACCAACTGAAGTAGGACTACCAACTCATCGGATTCAGACCTATGACCCTGACAGCAATGGGGAAAAGAGGAGGATAGACCTGCATCTTATCGAAGAAAGAAGGGAAGACACAGAGGTCAGAAAATCAGCCTACTAGCAGAGGGCAGCAAAATTCTACAACTAGAGGGTGAAGTCAAGACCCATTGCAGTGGGAGACCTAGTACTAAAGAAGACCCTACAGAAGGCAAACAAGCGACACCCAAACTGACATGGCCCCTACAAAGTAACGGAAGAGGTTGTGCCTGGCACTTACAGGATAGAAAACCTAGAAGGAGAACCTTTCACTAACCCATGGAATGCTGACCATCTCAAGAAATATTACATATGATGTTGCATAGAATTTTATGTAAATGTACCATCTTATTGAGTTGAGGTTATTAATAAAGATCAGTTTCCATGACAGTTCTTGCTTCATTCTTAGATCAGAAATTTATTATGGGGATAACATCTTAGTTGATGACCTCAGACCCTCATAACATCACTCGGTGGTGACGAGGTCTGAGCCCAGACACCTTAGCAGATGACCTCAGACTCTTAACATCATTAATTTGGTGAGATTTATTATGGGGATAACATCTTAGGTGATGACCTCAGACCCTCATAACATCACTCGGTGGTGACGAGGTCTGAGCTCAGACACCTTAGCAGATGACCTCAGACTCTTAACATCATTAATTTGGTTATGAGGATAACATCTTAGGTGATGACCTCACACCTTCATAACATCACTCGGTGGTGACGAGGTTTGAGCTCAGACACCATAATGAGATGACCTCAGACCCTTAACATCATTAATTTGGTGAGATTTATTATGGGGATAACATCTTAGGTGATGACCTCAGACCCTCATAACATCACTTGGTGGTGACTAGGTCTGAGCTCAGACACCTTAGCAGATGACCTCAGACTCTTAACATCATTAATTTTGTGAGATTTATTATGGGGATAACATCTTAGGTGATGACCTCAGACACTCAAAACATCACTCGGTGGTGACGAGGTCTGAGCTCAGACACCTTAGCAGATGACCTCAGACTCTTAACATCATTAATTTAGTGGGATTAATTATGAGGCTAACATCTTAGGTGATGACCTCAGACCTTCATAACATCACTCGGTGGTGATGAGGTCTGAGCTCAAACACCTTGGCAGATAACCTCAGACCCTTAACATCATTAATTTGGTGAAATTTATTATGAGGATAACATCTTAGGTGATGACCTCAGACCCTCATAACATCACTCGGTGGTGACGAGGTCTGAGCTCAGACACCATAATAAGATGACCTCAGACCCTTAACATCATTAATTTTGTGAGATTTATTATGGGGATAACATCTTAGGTGATGACCTCAGACCCTCATAACATCACTCAGTAGTGACTAGGCCAGAGCTCAGACATCTTAGCAAATGACCTCACACTCTTAACAACATTAATTTGGTGAGATTTATTATGGGGATAACATCTTAGGTGATGACCTCAGACACTCATAACATCACTCGGTGGTGACGAGGTCTGAGATCAGACACCTTAGCAGATGACCTCAGACTCTTAACATCATTAATTTGGTGGGATTAATTATGAGGCTAACATCTTAGGTGATGACCTCACACCTTCATAGCATCACTCGGTGGTGATGAGGTCTGAGCTCAGACACCTTAGCAGATGACTTCAGACTCTTAACATCATTAATTTGGTGAAGTTGGTTACGAGAGTAGCATCTTAGGTAATGATCTCAGAGCCTAATAACAATTTAGTGGTTAAGAAGTCTGAGGTCAGAATTATTAACTAAGTATAAACAAGACCACTATAACAAAATAATAGAAGAGATCATGTGGCATTCAATAAAGAGAAGAAATCACATGACATTCAATAAAGGGAAGAGATCATGTAGCATTCAGAGACATTGTTACAAATATTCTTTACAAAATACCATGGTACTACAAGTTAATAATTATAAATTACAAATTGTTTGTTACAAGTTACAAATCAATCCTGGTTTGGGGAGGGGGGGGGGGAGGGGGGGAATTGACAGTCTCGGCCTGATTGGCTTGCTCAGCATTAGTAACCTCGGCCACATCTTCAGTATGGTTTGCCCCTCCGACCCCAGTTCCTCCAAGAGTTACAGTTTCAGCAGGTGCAGCAGCCTCATCCTCTACCTCTTGAATCGCCTGAGCAAACTGAGGGTCTGCAAATCCGAGACCCACAAAGTCAGAGGCCTTTAGAGTACCGACCTCCCTTTCTCTGACTTCATCCCATTTGGTAGTGGCCTTGATACCTCTTTCAAGATATTCAAAGCTAAAACCCATGAAATCGTCTGAGCCTTTGTAGTCAGAAATTATTTTGTCCGAGGCATCTTCAAGGGAAGCCTTCACAGCCGAGCTGACCTTCTGCTGCAGGAGGTCATCTTTGGCCTTCAGGGCTTTGGCGTGATCTTTAACGAGTAGAGAGATGTCTTTTTCCAACCCCTTGACCTTATTTTCAGAGTTCTGCAGCTCTGACTTCAGACGGTCGACCTCAGCATTCAGGGCACTCTCAAGCTTCTTGGCCTCTTGCCCCTTCTGGATAAGGGGAAATTTCCTTATATCCCAGTTTGATAGTTGATACATAGCAGTCACTCCCTGCACATTTAATGAAGAGGTTAAGCGGGAGAAAAGTCAGATGTTGCACTTATTAAATTTTGACAAAGGAACAAATCATACCTGGGCGGCTCTGTGAAGGCCGAACTCAACCAGAAGGAAGGTTTCCATAGCTCTGTAGAAATGCTTGTCAGCCTCGGTCATTACAGAGGCGAGTGCATCCATGGCCTGCCTGCTGTTGCCGACCACACTATCAATTAACTTCAGCTGATCTAGACGAGCCGTCAGGATGTCGACCGAAGAGATTATAATTGCAGCATCTGAGGCCTTCTTTTGCCTCAAGGTCGGCCTCTTGGGCCCTCTTCTTCGAGGCCTGAGATTTGGATGTAAAGGGAGCTGGGGGAGGAGCGTTCAGACCAGCCTTTTTGGCAAGCCTCGCCAAGCTCGGAGCAGCCATCTCCCACAGTTCGTTTGGGATGTCTTGTGGTCGCTTTGCAAAAGTTAAAAGATATGGGTCAGAGATCAGATATAAATAAGTTCAGAGGTTAAACTTGAAAAGAAAAATCCTTACTAAAGTCAACAAGGGGACTTCCACCCAGGTTCATCCCCGAGAGATACCGGGGGGTCAGTAAATGCTCGAACTTAACAAAAAGACCATGTGCCCCTTGGGCTTGCAGGGCCTTCACCTTCTGGATATTTTGAAGACTTAGACCAGGGTCGGCCCTGGCAGACATGGAGACCTTACCCCATTTGAGGGGTATCCTCGGCTCAAGTGTGGATGAGGGAACGCATGGGCCAAATTCCCATGGTCCAGAGGCGAAAAAATAGCAGGGCTTCCAACTGTTGTTTGAGGTCTGAGTCACCTGGAGCATTTTCTTCTCAGGCCTCCGAACCACAAAATGATAGTAGCTCGGATGGTTTTTGGCCAAGGTTGGGACATAACAACCAACGAAGACCTTAATTGGGAGGTCAGATTAGTGGACTGCCCTCCACATGATAATGGCCCCTATAATGACTCTCCAGGCATTGGGAGATAGCTGTGAGGGGGCCAAGTTGATATAAGAGAGAATGGACTTGATGATGGGATGAATGGGTAGGCGAAACCCTAACTTAAACATCTGCTCGTACAAGCAGATTTCTCCATCTCGGCCGTGATAGGCCCTCTCTTCCCTCAGAGGTCTCCTTAATTTTTTAGAGGGACTAATGGAGTATAAATATCTGAAGCACATAAGATCCACCTCAGTTACCGTGCTCTCGAACTCGGCCACCTCAGAGATGTCAATATCTCTTTCAGCATCTTCATCATCATCAAGCTCAACGTCGGCCGGAGCAGATGTAGATGGGTTATTAGGGAATCTCTGAGCGAACTCTGCCCCTGTGACGGCCGGCAGAGGGATGACGTCAAGAATGGGTGGCACAGCCACACTCGGCTCAACAAATTCAACCTCTGAAGAAGAGGCTGAGGTGCTTGAGCCATTATGGGATGAAGCTTGACTGGAGACCTCGGCCTGATCAGGGGCCTAACCAGGTCGAGGTGTGAAATCCATGGCTTCCTGAAAGGAGTCCACAGACATGGGGTCTGAGGTAGAAGACTCAAACTCAGACATCGGTATTGGGTTGGCAGAGACCTCTGTCTGATAGAAGTTCTCAGGGGGATCAAGATATACCACCTTGAGAGGTGGGGGAAAGATAGGTCTAATAGGAAACTCTTGTGACCTACGAGCTTCCTCCTGAGCTCTCTCTATTTGCCTAATCTTTTCTAGGGTCTTCTCTCTAAGAGAGGGGAAATCCTCAAGAAGCTGGTATAAAGGTCTGAGCATCAGAGGACGACCCTAAACTTGGGAAAAACTCCTAAAACTACAAATAAGATTGGCTTATAAGGTAAAGAAATCTAAAGATCAAACTTAGAAGTTTAAAGGTTTTCCTGTTCGCTTGAAACTATGTTATTCGCCGAAAAAGGATGAAACTCACCGGAAAATGCAAACCAAATATGAGAAACAGAGGAAATGAAAGGGAGAAAGTACCTAGAAATGAAACGATGAGGGGAAATGAAGAAAACTCGTAAGAAAACCAATAAATTCCTCTGCAGAAGAGCGCTGATTGAAGAAGGTGTAGAGAGAGAAAATCGCAGGAAGAAATCGCGCACAAGATTAAAATGGAGAAGAAAGAGAAAAAGAAGGGTTTAAACCCTTAAATACATGGGCACGCTTCCCAAGGCCCATCATTGCCTTGGGAACCCCAAAGGACGGCTGACAGCACATGCCAGCCAAGTAAGTATGTTCTAGTGTGGACAGGTGTCATGCAGGTATTAGTTTGGGACGGACAGGCCTCAGAGGTGTATTAATCCCCTAGCCACTTGCTCTCGCATATGACTAAGGGCTGGGGGTGATTGATATGCCCCAAGTGTAACCTCGGCCTAGAGACACCAACCTCGGTTGAGATCAGGCCGAGATATTGATCGACCCTAGATGAGTCATAGGCCCACGATATCATCCCTCGGCCAGACCAGGGTCGGCCCAGGCCGACACTACCACCTACATTTCTAATGGACACTACGCGCATCGCAGGCATCAACAACATTCTCATATACCTGGGTATGGCAACCTCAGCCGAGAATAGGCCGAGGTGACAAGGAACCTTGGTAAGCTTCAACATGGAACAAGTCCAACCTCGGCTTAGGCCGAGGTGACAAGAAGCTTTAGTAATCGTCAGCATGGAATCAGTACAACCTCGGCTGGGGCCGACCCCAGCATAATGTCTCAACTGAGATCAGGCCAAGACTCCGTATGACACATCTCAAATTGAACTAACATCAAGCCTTTACAGCTCGGCCTCTTCCAGGCCGAGGTCATCCACCAATATGGCGGCCGAGCATCTGTTGACATTTGGATAAGGACACCTGGGCACAAATCAGTTGTAAAAAGATTGTTCTCCACACGTGGGGAGAATATTTCATCATCATTCCTTACATGTGACAGTGACAGATGGCACTCCCACATTGGTGAGGTTACCACACACATGCTCATTGCATGCATGGGGGGTACATTACACCCCCTAGATACTATAAATAGGGATCATCCCCTACCTTGCAAAAGGATCCAAGATATTAAACCCTAGCTGAAGCTTTGTCTAGATACACAGTAGAGAGAGAAAGCTTGAGAGGTTGTATCCATGGCCATTAGTGCCTTCATTCAGTGATATTACTCACACACACTCACAGTGGACGTAGGCCAAATTGTCTGAACCACTTATATTCCGGTGTTAATTCCACTTATCCTCATCTCATTCTCTTCTCTTTATATAATTGTACTGCCATTGTTATCCTTGTATTGAGCTTGAAAACACCTTACCTGGTGGTGCTGATCCTAGCATCATCAATTTATTCACCCAAAACTGTGCTCTTTCTCTCTGTAAAAATTTTACATTCAGCTTTATTGAGAATGGTGTTAGAAATATAGCACAAACATAAAATAAAATAGATCTACACAATATATATAATACAAACTCTAGATCCACAGAGAAATCTGATTTTAACAAATATGTATAACATTGCACAAAAATCAGAAAAATTTAGATCATAAAGAATAAAAATAAAAGTTTGGATCTAAACACAACTAAGGGAGATTAGTTTTTGAAAAAAAATAGATTTGAACATTAAATCACAAAACTCTCTACAACAATACTAAAAATAATTAACTTCTTTATGAAAGTATGTGTCATGTAAGATCACTGAGAGTTTTCAAAATAAAAACTAAACAAGAAAAGTAATAAATCAAACAATTACTCTCTCTCTTTTCCTCTCATTATGTCACTCTCAATTTCTCTACATTTTCTTCTAAGGTAATCTGTCCCTATTTGTCTCTCACTCTAAAAAAAAATCGGATCAACAAATGATATAAAATAAAAGGGAACTGACAAGTAAAATTTGTAATAAGAAAACAAAATGAAAGGTCTACTCGATCAAATCCCATGGCTAAAAATGATATAACTAAAATCTCATAGCGGATATAGCTAATAGAAAACAAAATCTACAGCTTTAAACAATAAAAGACAAATATCAAACCCTAAGTCTACTAACAAAGGTCTTTATAGTGAAGATCAAACTTTATGATCCAACGGTTCAAAATGAAATTTATAAAGAAACTAATGCTTTATTTCAAAAAATTAATAAGTCTATATTCGATAAAACATTTAGCTGTAAACTCTAACTGAAAAGAAACAAATTGTTTCTTAACTAAAAAAATTGATGGCTTATATCATTCCTCTTTCAAAACCAATAGTCATATATGATATATTGGGTTGTAATGGAATCCTACTAGGGGTCAACTGTCATAAGGATAAAGGCCTAAAAGCATGGGACCAAATGATATTTCATGATACCAGGAATGGTATCACCGAATCAATGTAGTGTGTAAGCTTAAACTAGCAAAAAAATGGAGTATGACAGATATATGTAATACAAAAAGAGGTGAGGCAACGAGGAAGATAAAACCAGATGTAACTGGTTCAGCCTTTGAAGGGTCTACGTCCACTGTGTGAGTGTGTGGAATCCATTAAATATGGGCTCTAATGGCCTTTGAATACAAGCACTCAATCTTTATTTTCCTACTGTGTTGTTAACAGAGTTTCAGCTACGGTTTACAATATGCGATCATTTAGAAAGATATAGAAGACAAGTATTTATAGTGCATGTGAGGTGTACTGTACCCGCCAAGCATGTAACAAGCTTGTGTGGAATGTTCCTAGCCAAAGAGGAGGAGCTATATGTCTCTGTCACATTTAGGTCAAGATGATCAAATATTCCCTCACGTGTGAGGGAGATGTTATTATAAAAGTTTGGCACAAGTGGAATCTACAGCCCACACGCACACTTTCATGCATTCCCCAATGCACGCGCCTTGCCAAGTGTCTGCCCTCGACCAAATGTCCTGGCCAAGGCCGAGTTGTTGGTCTATGGTCCACTGATTGGAGTACACCTTTTATGTGGGAGGGTCGTCTTGCCCTGTCGTGGTCTCCCGGAGGTAGGTCGAGGATGTGGGTTATGGAGCATAGGATTGGTGAAGAAATACATGTTAGCTAGTCTTCCATGCTGAGGCCAATATTCTCTCTGACTACCTATCGGCTGAGACACTCCCGGGCGAGTCAAAATTTGTTAGTTATGGACGGATGGCGATGGTCAATCCAGGATGAGGCATTATGATCCCTGACGAGGCGCCTGTTTATATGTCAGATCAGAAGGGTTAGATGAAACTAGATTGACACTTGGGAGTCATCTTGTGGAATGGCGTAAGGCCCAATGATAGAGGTTGTAAGGTGTGCTTAGAAAATTATTCCCTAATTATAGGGTGTGTTGAGAACTGTGCGCCACTTTGTGAGAAATACAAAATCATTATTGGTATTTAAATGTTATTTTTAAAACCATTTTTCTCTTTCATCCTTCACAAACCTCGCTCTTTCTCTCTTTCTAAAACTAGGGACTCTCTTTCTTGTACAAGCATTTACAGGCAAGCTTTAAGGCTCTATTTGCTTCCCTATTCTTCTAACCCTTCCAGGTAACCTCCTTTTTCCATTCTTTTCAAGCTTTTTTTCTTTCTAAGTTGGTTTTAAGATTTGTTTTAGTTTTTCGATGAGCTTATTGGTTTTTTAGGCCATTAAATTAGCGGTTTAAGGTGATTTTAAGGCTACCATTCGTGGTTTCTAGGTAGTAGTAGGTTCTTCGAGTTTACTGACAGTTGGTTTTACACCCAAAGGTCCCCTTATTTGTAACTCCGATGAAAATATTATCATTTTCTCCGGTGAGATTCACTTCTGCTCTTGAATTGTTCTTAGCAAGAATTGTTTATCTCCCAAGCTTGTGATTCTTTAGTCAAACCCAAGTCAATGCTTTAAGTTATTTGTGTGTTTTTAGTCCCCCATTTATTCAAGTGTAGGGTCGTACTCTTTGATGCTAAGGAAGTTGAATGCATTAGCAGAAGAGTTTTCCACTCTAAGGGAAGGGTATTTTTAGGAGATCCGTAGAGTAGAGGAAGAGGAAGAGGAAGAGGAAGAGGAAGAGGCTAGGCGTAGGCCCCCCATTGAGTACAACTCATATTCCTAATCCCATTAAAAATTATTTCCCATCGTCCGCTGATGTTCCCATCTCTTCCTCCACTCTAGCCGAGGATAAGGACTACGAAGAGATGATGAGAGAATCATAATCTTAGACTTTATCCTCCACTGAGGCCGAATCATCTGTCCAAGATAACTCTTCTATTCATGTCTTCTATAATAGAGACGAGTTAACTGTTAATCCAATTATCGTTCGTATCTCAGCCATGGTCTCTCACGAATATAATGAGATGTTCCCAGATGGGACCCCTACCTCTGTGGAGGCCGATGATGAGGCCAATTCTGAGGTCGAGGATCTAGTTGACACTTTTTATACTTAATCTTTCATCTCTACTGTCAAAGAGACTGATCTACTTTTATGGAGACACTTGTACGACATTAAGCCTGATGTTTTTGTGAGGATCCTGGAAAAGGATGAGAAAGTATTCCAAGGTCGGGATGGAAAAATCGCCGTCTGCTATCAGATGTTCAGGGTCGGCGTCAGATTACCTTTCCACCTTACCACACGAGCCATATTATATATCCTTGGTGTTGCACCTACCCATCTAGCCCCCAATTCTTGGAGAATCATCCTAGGGTATGTCTCTTTATGGACGAATACCTTTATAGACGAGCCTTCAGTTGAGATTTTTAGAGCCAGCTATAACATCTCATCTTCAACAAATCAAGTCGACTACTTTCACTTAGGGACTAGGAAACCAAACAAAAAATTTATTCAAGTAGCCCAAACATCAAATAATTACTGGAAAGAAATATTTTTTTCATCTCTTGGGCCTAGGAGTTTCTAGCCGAGGTCGATCTAAGTGAGGACAAGCTGAGAGTCCCCCATATATGAGCTAACCCCTCTATGATAGAGAAATTGGACCCTGCCCTCAGCCTTGAGGAATGGGACATGATCGAGTATCTTAGGGAATAAGGAAACGAGGGGGCCCTTCCAAAATTTGAGGATCTCATGGTCTTTGATCATCTTAAAGAATTCAATATGAAGGCCAGCCCCATGGAATAGTTGTGTGAGTTACTAACACTCAAAAGTTTTATCTCGTCTTCGGACATTATTTCTAATTATTTTTCTTTTTTTTGTAGATCGTCAACCAAACATTTCAGACAAGGTTTGGAATATGATGGGTCCCAATCATCTATCTGGCCTGGGTAAGAAAATCAATAAATAGCCATCCAAAAATTACACTTTTGGAGGGCTGACCGGACCTGAGGTCACCCATAAGAGGAAAGAACCCCTGGCCCCCAAAGACACTCAGACTGACCCCAGACGAGGTAGATGGTCGGCTCTACAGAGGCTGCTCCCAGCTCTTCTTCGTCCTTCAAGTCTTTTAGGGAAACCAACCTATCCCAGCTGAAGGCTGACCCTAGTTCATTGATCGCCAATATCTTAGTAGCAAACGATCCCATGTTAGCAGCCCCCTCTGAGTCCGACTATAAATTTTTGGGGAAATGCCCCGTACCAAGGTTTATGAAATTGGCCTCCACCATATGGAACATATATCTTCCCCGTACTTTCCTGAGTCACCTCATCTCGTAATGTTGCCTTATGTTATTCCGACTTCTTTATTTTTACAGTCTGTATGCGCCCTTACCTGGGCCACCAGGTGGATGGTGAAAAATAAAAAAAAACTTTAAAATCCAAAGGGGTCAATTCAAGATGAAGCCGATCTTAAACAAAAGCTGAAAGAGCGCAAGGATGAGAACTAAAAGGCCATAGATGATTTGAAGATGGAGCATAACAACTAGATCAAGGAGAAAGACAATGCCTTGAAAGAAAAGGATAAAGCTCTACAGGCCCAGTCCACCAAGTTCTAAGCTGATCTTGCCATCGCCGTACAAAGGGACAAGGCCGAGGCCATTGATGCCTATATGGCTTCAGATGAATTTTAAGGTTTTAGCCTGGAATATCTTGACAGGGGAATTAAGACGGCCTGCAGATGGGTCATCCTAAAGTTTGATGATGCCGACTCCTCCATACGTTCATTGTTGGAGACGTGTGACATTGGGAAGCCCCTCTTTACTGAGGCCTTATCATATGGTGAGTCCTCAGCCACTGCTGAGGGAGAGGGGATGTTCGTTGACCCTCATGCTAAGGTGGACAATGTCAATGCTGAGACGATGGCTGTAGTCAGGGATGATGCAGAGACGAATGCCAACACTGAGCCGACTCAGTAGGGTGGCCATTTATGGTTAATACCTTTAATTTTGTAATTGTTCTCCTTTTGTTTTGTGAACACTCTGATTTACTTTTCAACTTTATCTTGCACCAAGTGTGTCCTCATATATAAACATGAATGAATTATATTTCCTCTCCTTATTTATAAGTTGTTTTGCTTGTTTGTATGTATGCCACCATCTCACGTTTTAATCAAGTAACCACAAATGGTTGATAACTTTGAACCACCAAGTATAAATGAATAATGACACATCGCCTCGTCCTTAAATGAGACAAGCTAATTTTTAAATTTGAATTAACCAAATTATTGTGTTTGCATCACAAGTCCCCTCTCATCATTTTGAAAGTGTACGGATGAGAGTCGCCACGCCCATACACTGTCCTCTCGAACGAGAGAGTTTCTTCCACCAAATAAAAGGTGTTTAATACGAACCACAACTAAGTGATTTTTGAATTTAAATTCACCAAATTATGGTGTTTGTATCACAAGTCCCCTCTCATCATTTTGAAAGTGTATGGATGAGATTCGTCTCATCCAGACACTGTCGTCTAGGTCGAGAGAGTTTCTTCCACCAAATAAAAGATGTTTAATATGAACCACATGAAAAGTGCTACTGTGTGATAATTGATTAAATTAACAAGTTTCCAATCAACCTTTATATAATTTAGCCCCTAAACATGCATCTAAGGTGCGTGTGTCAATCCATAAATAAATAAATCATGTGACACAAAAATATGCTGAGACACAGATTTCAGGAAAAAAAACCTTTCAGGTAAAACCTTTATTTCACTATGAATATATAAATCGCAACTTATAATTACATAGAGAAATCTGCAATGGATCAACGCGCATCTAACCCATAAAGACACACAGTCTTGAACTCAGTAAGAGAAGACACGCAGCACCCTCCAAGGACTCGCAGCCCAAACAATAAAGGAAGAACCGCAACTCTCCTTAATGACACGCAGCCATAAAACTTTGTAGAGACTCCCTCAGCAATGACATGCAACCCTCGATTGCAAAGATCTCCCCACAAAGGTTGAACAGTAGAAAAGCTTGTGTTCTATGGTTCCAAAAGATTCACAAAAGTAATTGGGATTTTTGTGTGTGAATCAAAAAGATGTTTGGCACATCAAAAATCGAAGTCTTGTTGTCTTTTAACTCTTAGAAATTTTTTCTCAAAGACTTAAAAAATACACCACCGAAATAGGTATATATATAGGAATTTTGAGTTGGTGGGTAAAACACTCACGGAACTGTTCGATTTTATCTCAGGTGGACCGGTCCGGCTTGGAGGCGGATCGGTCCGACCTCAGATCGGTTCATTTTTTAACAGTGCCTTTTCGGTTTGCAATCGATCCGGGGTTTACTGGTGCAAAGAGAATCGGTCCGGTATGGAGGCGGACCAGTCCGGAGGCGGATCGATTCATTTCTAAAAGGGGCGGACCGGTCCGGTACGGTTTACAAGAAAATAAAAAATCTTATAAAAGCCTCATTTTGTTTGAAAAAACTTACTTCTTATTTTTATAAAAAACATTTCATAAAAATTTCCCAATACTAAGTATGAGACTTAAAAACAAAAATTTACCAAGTTCATTCTCGTAGAGGTTATGATGTTGAAGACGCTTTGATATTCGGATCTATTGATGTAGATGCGATCTTGAGTTTCTTCAACGGTGTAACGGCGTACGACATACATATTGACAATGGAAAAAATTTCCTTACAAATCTCCCCCTATGTCTATGCCGGTATAGACATAAAAAATATGAATTATCAACTAATGACCTATAAAAATCTACCCTCCCATGAACCCTAAATATGGAAAGATACAAATGTTTTAATCTTCATCGTTTGTTCTTCAATCTTCAATAATAATCAAATCTGAAAGCTTCTCTGATCAGGGTGTGCAACATATTGATCTTCAATATTCATACCTACACACATGAGACAAAGAAAATACCACGTGACATATCGAATTTGAAATGAGATAAACATAGATACCAATTTATGATAAAAGCATAAGCTAAATCTCAAAAATTCCCCCAAAATTTAAACTCCCCCATAAAATGATAATTCTTTCTCCCCCTTTTTATGATGTTGCCAAATAGACAAATGAGAAGAATGAATCAAATAAGCAAAATCGGGGTGTCACGGTACACAATACAGAGCATCAAAAAATATGGTAAACGTGCTCTTACAAGGATATGCTCAGAAACAAATGCACAAACTATTTTTGATTTTTCAATTTTTCATACAAAGATAAGATACATTTGAAAAAAATATGCTACAAAAATCACACCATGGATTTAGACTCAAATAAACAAGTCATGGAAATGGAATGAATGGGTGTGAACACATTCGATAGGTAAATCAACTTAATCAATCATATGTGCACGATGCATATGTGTACTCCTAATGAATGAACATCAAAAGTATCCTTAGGTGTAAAGATTGTTGAAATTAGATGACATCGTCTTATGCAATTCAACAAATCAAAGTCAAAATGATTTCCACCCCAATAACGTCCAAAACTATGTAGCGGATTTCGAGCATTTCTAGGACATGCAAATCCTTTTTAAATTCTCCAACCAAACTCCCTCGTATATATTTTCTTTTAGAGGTAATCTAAATTCTCAAACTTTGGAGAATTGGTGCAAAAACCTAAATGGCCCATAATTTGGCATGAATTTCTTTTTATTGCCTTTAAATTTTTCGAGCTCTTTTAAACCTCTTTGGACCTCGGATAATAAATATTCCTCCATTTTTCAGGTCCAATTAACGGTGGCTTAGTATTCGCAAAGGAAAAATGAACCTTTCCCCCTTCCCAATTTTTTTTCAAACAAAGCACAGAAACTCACAAAACGGTTCTTATATGCACAATTTCCTTAGCAAAATTTATCACGCTTGGTTTGTTTTAAGGACAGGATTGAAGTGAAAACACCCAACCATCATGTGATAATACAAGCACAATAATCAAACAAATCCGTGCATGTGTGCAATAAAGGCAACATGAGTCTAACATATAGGAAGTAACATTTAATTACATCTTAATGACTCCAAACATTATAAAGCACAAGGATGAATTGACCTATTGTCTCAAAACACTATCAAACAGTCACATGGATAAATGGAATGATGTTGTGACTTGGTCATCCTAAGTGCTCATCCATAAAAGATGAAAAAAAAACACAAAAATCTTTTTAGATTTTCTCAAAATTTTATCAAAATAAAATCTTTTTGTATTTTTCAAAATTTTTCCTAAAAAAATAAAACATATAAAAATGATACATACTAGCAATAGGCAAACTATGTCATCATGAAAAACATCCTATGCTAGTAAACAAGTCAAACCTCAATCATTAGGTGCGAAGGAGTTTTCCAAAGGTGGTGACAATTTATGAAAAACCTCCATAAATTCTTGTGAGGTTTTGACTAAAAACTTAACTTGCTCACCTAAATGTGCAAACTCTCTCATGTAGTCTCCGGGAGCATGTAAAGTATCATGTGTGGGTGCATGTGTATCAGAAACACGTGTAGAAGAAAAACGTGACACATAACCCAACTTAAAGCAAAATTCCCTAAGGTGCCCTTTCCTCTTGCAATGTGAGAAAACATAAATAGGCCTAGTAACACCTCTCTCAAAAACTCTAGGACGCACTTTCCTAGTAGGAATGGGACGCCTAGGTGGGTTAGGGTGAGAGTCACGTGAATCAAACATTAAAGTGGGAACTGGTTCGAGTGCTAATTGGGAAGTAGAAGCACCGTCATGACTTATTCCTAACTTCTCACATTTACCCTTATGAACCACCTTTTCAACCTTCTTAGGTGCGTTCACAAATTTGACTTTGACCTCCCTGGCACGTTCGAGATCACTCTCAAGTTGGGATACACGTGTCGTCAGACTAGACAACGTGTTGGTCAAATCACTCTTATCCTTTCTCAAAACCTCCTTCTCCCTCTCCAAATCTAAAACCCGACGATCTAAATATCGATTATACTTCTTTGTTTTCATGGTCTCGGTGTACAAACCTCTAAAAGGTTTTTGGAGCTCACTTTAATCTCCACTCTCAAACTCGCTCTCATCTCCACTAGAAACACTCGAGTCATCACTGGTGCTCTCATGACCTTTATCAACTTGAGACAAAGTGGGTGTGCTCACACGACTCGAAAAAGCTATAAACTCTCTCACCACTAGTCTCATTACCCTCACCTTCACTACTATCACTAAGTGTGGCGGGCATGGATACTTTTTTTTCTTTCTTTCTAAGCCACGTAGGACACTCAAACGACTTATACCCATTACCCCCACATTCAAAACAAGTCACATTCTCAAAAACTTCCTCACACTCCTCATCAGAGTCATTCTCTTTTTGTCTCTCACCACTTTCCTTGGCCTTTCCTTTATTTTTATTTTTCTCAAAAAAATTCTTTTCATTGGAAGAATTATTTTTGTTCATGTTGAGAAATTTTTTAAAATTTTTCGCAAACAAGTCCATATCATTAAAATCAAAGTCTCCCTCAGAATCGGACTCACAAACTTTTTCATTCTTTTTCTTACACTGAGACTTTAAAGCAATGCCATTATCCTTAGCCTTAATGGTTTTCAAAAACATGTCAATCTCATAGGTTTGAAGATCTCCCACAAGTTCTTCCAACTTAAGGTATTTCAAATTTCCCAAAGAGTTCAAAATAGTGACTTTAGGAATAAAGCGCTTTGGGAGAGATCTCAAAATCTTTTTAAAGACACGCGTGTTATGAATCACCTCAACCAAATTAAAACATGTGTTAACAATGTCCGACAAATGTGCATAAAAATCATCAAAGCATTCAGACTCAGACATGGTGATAGTCTCAAATTGGGTGGCCAAATTTTGTAATTTTATTCTTTAACCACGTTCGTACCCTCATGTGTCAATTTCAAAACATCCCAAGCCTCTTTAGACGTGGTGCATTTCATAATTTGATGAAACTCATCAGGAGTGACAGCTCCAGAAATAGCACTCAGACCATAGGAATTCAAATTGGACAATTTATAATCATCTTCAGTCCATGCTGACACGGGTTTTAAAGAGGTGATATTATCAACGGTGACTGTGGGAGGAGTCCAACCATATTCGCAAAGAAACCAAACAAACTCATCAATAGATTTTAAAATCAATTTCATACGAGCTTTCCAGTAGGCATAATTAGACCCGTCAAAAATAGGCATCTGATTATATAAGTGCTCCATAGGAAAAAATGCGAATTTTGACAAAACTGATTTTTAAAAAAATCAATATCATACGATTTTGCGGAAAATAGGAATACGCGATAAATTAGCGTAACCTGCTCTAATACCAATTTGAAAAGTGCTACTGTGTGATAATTGATTAAATTAACAAGTTTCCAATCAACCTTTATATAATTTAGCCCCTAAACATGCATCTAAGGTGCGTGTGTCAATCCATAAATAAATAAATCATGTGACACAAAAATATGCTGAGACACAGATTTCAGGAAAAAAAACCTTTCAGGTAAAACCTTTATTTCACTATGAATATATAAATCGCAACTTATAATTACATAGAGAAATCTGCAATGGATCAACGCGCATCTAACCCATAAAGACACACAGTCTTGAACTCAGTAAGAGAAGACACGCAGCACCCTCCAAGGACTCGCAGCCCAAACAACAAAGGAAGAACCGCAACTCTCCTTAATGACACGCAGCCATAAAACTTTGTAGAGACTCCCTCAGCAATGACATGCAACCCTCGATTGCAAAGATCTCCCCACAAAGGTTGAACAGTAGAAAAGCTTGTGTTCTATGGTTCCAAAAGATTCACAAAAGTAATTGGGATTTTTGTGTGTGAATCAAAAAGATGTTTGGCACATCAAAAATCGAAGTCTTGTTGTTTTTTAACTCTTAGAAATTTTTTCTCAAAGACTTAAAAAATACACCACCGAAATAGGTATATATATAGGAATTTTGAGTTGGTGGGTAAAACACTCACGGAACTGTTCGATTTTATCTCAGGTGGACCGGTCCGGCTTGGAGGCGGATCGGTCCGACCTCAGATCGGTTCATTTTTTAACAGTGCCTCTTCGGTTTGCAATCGATCCGGGGTTTACTGGTGCAAAGAGAATCGGTCCGGTATGGAGGCGGACCAGTCCGGAGGCGGATCGATTCATTTCTAAAAGGGGAGGACCGGTCCGGTACGGTTTACCAGAAAATAAAAAATCTTATAAAAGCCTCATTTTTCTTGAAAAAACTTACTTCTTATTTTTATAAAAAACATTTCATAAAAATTTCCCAATACTAAGTATGAAACTTTAAGGGACTTGAAAACAAAACTTTACCAAGTTCATTCTCGTAGAGGTTATGATGTTGAAGACGCTTTGATATTCGGATCTATTGATGTAGATGCGATCTTGAGTTTCTTCAACGGTGTAACGACGTACGACATACATATTGACAATGGACAAAATGTCCTTACACCACAACTAAGTGATTTTTAAATTTGAATTCACAAAATTATGGTGTTTACATCACAAGTCCCCTCTCGTCGTTTTGAGAGTGTATGGATGAGAGTCATCTCATCCATACACTCTTATCTCGTCCGAGAGAGTTTTATCCACCAAATAAATGATGTTTAACTTGTTACCCCCTCTCGGTGTTATTGAGAGTTTATGGATGAGGTTGACTTTGTCTGAACTGTCATGTCACTGAGAGTAAGTTAGAGCTACTTCACCATGAATGATGTTATGTAGCTTAGGATGGACATACACTCAATTTAAAATCATCCAAACAACAAAATAGGAGAGAAAACTTGGGAAATTTTTCATTCATAATCGAATTCTCATGTACATAAATAAATGAAACTAATACAACACTCTTACTGATAGTATTTTTTGAGATGGTCAGCATTCCATGGATTGGATAACGGCTCTCCATCTGAGTTCTTCAGCCGACACATTTTTGGAACCACCTCTTCAATCACCTAGTAGGGACTATGCTAGTTAGGATGAATCTTATTGAGCTTTTACCAAGTCTTATTTATAACTAGTTCTCCCATTGCTAATGGTCGGGCCTTCACTCTCTTATTATAAAAGTTTACTATTTTTTATTGATAGGCAGCTTACCTAACCTCGGCATCTTCTCTTCATTATTCTATAAGATCCAAATCTAGTCTTCTTTCTTCCATATTCTCCATTGGGTCATATGTTTGGGCCTTGTGAGTTGGGAGACCAATCTCCTTCGGCACCACAACCTCTGAGACATAGGCTAGTATGAATGGAGTTTCCCCCGTTGGTGTCCTCTCTGTCGTCCTATATGCCCATAAGACGACATTCACCTTATCGGTCCATCTCCTTTTGGCATCTTCTAAATTTTTCTTGATTCCATCAAGAATTGTTTTGTTCGTCACCTCTTTCTGCCCATTGATCTGGGGTAGGCCTGGTGTTGAAAAGAACTATTTGATGTCAACCCGCTCATAATACTTCTCGAGGGAGATGATTTTAAACTTCTTCATGTTATCAGAAATCAAAGTGTTTGGTAGGCCGTATCTACATATAATGTTTTTCCTAATGAATTGGAAAGCTTTCTTCTCCGTGATCGTGATCATTGCCTCGGCCTCCACCCACTTCGAAAAATAATCAATACCTACAATCAGGTAATGATAATTATTTACAGCCCTCATTAATGGTCCTACAAAATTGATCCCCCAGACTGAAAATGTTCAGGGGTAAGTGATAGAAGAAAGGGGTTGATAAGGTTAATGGGTTATAGTGGCAAACCTTTGGCACTTATCACATTTCTTCACATATGCAGCTGCATCCTTAGATAGTGTCGACTAGCAGTATCCTTGAGTGATGATCCTCTTTGCTAATGACCTTCCTCCTATATGACGGGAGAAAGATCCCTCATGTACATTGAAGGCCTTATATTTTTGACTCACTTGAGTCTATATTGTATAAGTGCTCATTTAGTTTGAAAATTGTGACAAAATTGTGTCCTCCCTAGAATCCAAAGAACCTCAGAAGTTGGTTTGCTACTTCATCTCTCTTTCTTGCTTTGATCAAGAACCTATTGCCGACACTCACACACAGTAGAATTCATTTTTGCATATCATATTGCATAATTATGTGTGCACATGTGTTGAGTGTGTTTAAATCCCTAAATTGGAATTTTAATAATTTTTTGGGATTTTTTAAACATTTTTAAAATAAGGTTTTCTTAATTAAAACTTGTTTTAGAAAGTTTTGTGGTATTTTTGTAAATATCATTTGTTGATTATATTAGCCATATGTTACATTGGGTAGAATCCGAAAGCGGAGTAAACTTGAGGGTGCGGTTTTAATTAACTTTGGACGCGCGTTTGTTATCCTGTTATTGACCAACACCTGCCCTCGTCTGATTGACTGAAGTTGTGTTTCTTTACTGAGTTAAAACTGCGTTCGTTCCTAGCCCTTGGATCATTAGCTATCAACGCTCTGCATGTTGTCTTGGTGAATCCCAGTACAATTCTTTAGACCAATCAGAATTCGTTTAATCACCGCCTTATTAGAACCCTTAGATCTAAGTTAACCTGGCTTGACTTAATCCAGGCCCTTGGTTTTGAGCCAGCCTCTCGAACCTTCTCCTCACCCTATAAAAGGGACCCTTCTCTCAGACTTCGAAGACTTCTGCCATTTTCATTTCCTCTAAGAAATTGAGAGAGTAGAGAGAGAGAGAGAAAAGAAAGAAAACAGAGAGAAGATAGAGAGTTAGAAACCCTAACCCTGTTCGTCAAACCTCTTCCATCCAAACTCAAACACTTATTCAAAATACCTCCATATCCAAAACACTTCTCTGAGTGTTCTTGAGAGTTTGAGTTGAGTTTATTTTTGTTGCTGTAACCTCATGTTCTCTTGATCTTGTTTTCAACTTAAACGTTTTACTCAGATCTACTTTCTGATTTCATAGAAATTTCAGATCTGAGTTATTCATGTTACATTACACTTAGTTTCATTCTTTATTACTCATCTTGAGAAATATATTGTTGATTATTTTTTATAAAAAGTATTCTTACTTTGAAATCAACAATAAATGCTTTCTATTTCTAGTTCTTGTAAAACTAAACCTTTGACCTAGTTTGGAATCTCACTTGGAGGTTTTCAATCTCGAAAAGTTTGTCTAAATTCTGAGATTGATTAAGACCTTGTCTGTCTTCCTAGCAAGGTATCCGTGGATTCTGGGAATGATTTAAGGGTCAAATAAGGTGAAAATATTTGTAAGAAGAAAGAAAAAGAAAAGATCACAGCATATAGTGTTATTGTAATTTGTTAGGACTGTTTGTACTTAATAAGTGTGTGTGTGTGCATGCATATGTTAGAAAGCGCTTCCACAAACACTTTCACCCTACAACATGAAAAGTGTTGGTAATAAGATCTTGAGAACAAAGAGTCGACGTAAAGTGCTGGAACAAATCAGAAGTTAACAAACTGGGAGAACTACATCTACAATCAGAACTGCAGAGAAGTTTAAGGACACCAGAGGGTACATTCCTAAACTTATATAGGACTGAGTTGTTTGCATGTTAGTTATATAGTTTGTAACTCATATATTTGTTTTAGTGGATTTTTCATTTTACTCCGTAGAGGGAGTCGTGGATGTTTCCTCAATTGGTGAGGTTTTACCACGTAAAAAATATTGTGAACATAATCTTTCTACATCTCCTCATCTCATTCTTGGTTGTGCTGAGTTTAAGATTTTTAAACTACTTTATAAACGTGTTATTCAATTCCTGAATAGATCTCGTACATACTGATTTGTTAAACACATCTTATGTTCAAATAGTTTGGTTTTTACGAAAAGAGTTTCTTAAAAAAACAGACCGGAGTTACTTAATTAGTTTATTTTTGATAAATGGCTTTAGTAACATTTTTCAATTGGTATCAGAGCTTTGTAAACTACTTTCAAAAGAGATACTGTGTTTCTGAAATTGTTTTCTGAAAATCAATTATGGACGAGAAAAATGAAAGATTTGGTAACTTGACCAGACCTCCAATCTTTGATGGAACCAATTTTGCTTACTGGAAAGTAAGGATGATTGCTTTCATTCAAGGAACTTTGGGAGATGATGTCTGGGACATTGTTAAAAATGGTTATATTTTTCCTACTAAACCAGCCAACGAAGGAAGTAATGAGAGGGTTAAGAAAGCTCTAAGTGAGTTCACTCAAGAAGAGAAAAAAGTTTCTCGAAATAATAATAAAGGAAAGAATGCCATATTTATGTCTATAAATGAACATGAGTTCAAAAGAATCTCATCCTGTACCACTTCTAAGGAAGCTTGGGACACCTTAGTCACTTCTCATGAAGGAGACATTAGAGTTAAGGCTGCTAAAACCCAAATGCTTATTCAACAATATAACTCCTTTATTATGTCTGAGACTGAGTCATTTGATGACTTCTATATGAACTTGACTGATATTGTGACCAAACTGCATGCTAATGGGGTGACTTATGACAGACATGAAATTGTATCTAAAATTCTAAGATCATTACCACAGAAATTTGATAACAAGAGATATGCTATTGAGGAAATGTGTGATCAAAATCTCACTCCCGAATTACTTAGTAGTAAACTAAGAACTATGGAAATGGAACTAGAATTTAAGAAATAATTGACTCAAACCAATACGAAATAGACTAATTCCAATCTTAGCTTCTCTTCTAAGATAACTAAGCCTGAACTTATATTCCCCACTTATGATTCCGATGAGGAATGCAATATAGAGAGTTTGGATAATCAAATTGCCTTAATTACTAAACAGTTTAAGAAAATTATTATGTTTAGAAACAAAGTGGAAAATAAACAAGGCAATTCAAATTATCCAACTTCCTCTGATCACAGGCCTCATGAGAAAAACCATGACAAAAATCATAAGGACTCTCACACTAGACCTAATAGAGACCTTAAGAAGACTGAATGATATAGATGTTGTAAACTGGGGCACATTGCACAAGACTGTAGAGTTAACTTGAACACTCAAAACAAAAACACTAGAGCCAACATTTGCAAAACATGGGATGATTCAAGTGACTCTGAAAAGGAGGAACTTGAGTCACCTGATGTTTTTGATCCTTGTATGTCCTTCTTTGCTAAGATCATATATAATAATGATGTGCTTATGCCTGTGTATGAGAATGCTTCTAGTAACTCTACTCCTGCTATTGAGAATCATGTTTATACTGGTTTAGATGCTTTGATTACTGAGAATGTTGCATGTTCTACCTCGGGGTGTGTGAGTCAAAGGGATAGCGATAATGACGATGTCAATGGGTGTGTGAGTTTAACAAATGAATCTTTAGGGGTCACTCCACACACCACACTTAGTGACTCGGACAACGAAGACCTCCCTGACATTCACACACTTTATGCTAAAACTCTCAAGAAAAGCACTAGACTAGAAAAGATTGTGAAAGATCTCACTAAGAAGTTAGAAGATCTAAGCCTTATGGTTAAACTGAATGCTGAAGAGTATACTACCCAATGTTTGACTCATAAAAGTGAAATCAAAATATTTGATGAAAAACTCAGAGATTTAAAAAAAACAAATGAAACTCTGGAGATAAAATACAAAGGTACATTGTTAGAATTGGAGCAAACTAAAGAAAAGACAACAACTGTTTTCAAAAAAATTATTAAATTTGAAAATAATTCAAAATGTTTTGATGAATTTGTTGCTGAATCAAAAACCAATTCTGATGATCGAACTAGAATAGGGTTTTCCCCCATTTCGAAAACACAAACAAAATCTTTTGAAAATATCAAGTTTGTGTCAGGAGGCAAACGACCTATTGAAACATGCCCAGACTTTCATTCTCTAAAACTGAGTTTGATTCAAAAAATCAAAGTTTTAACATTGGGCAATCAAGTTTTTCTAAACATGAAAGTTCACCTAAGGCTAAATACGTCTGCCCTTCTATTAGGAAGAGTGAGTCTGCATTCAAGACTGTCACACCTAGGAATAGAGTTCAGCCTCAAAACTCTATAAAACCTTTGTTTAGAGACTTTCCTAAGGAGACCCCAATTCTGAGCAATCTTTATTGCTCCTACTGCGATATATATGGTCACTCTTTTGATGATTGTTATGCTAGGAGACTCGTTAAACCTACCTATAATCCTTATATCTATCAAAACTTTAACTATTCTAGGAGGAGCCGTAACAATTATGTACTTCCTAGACAACCAGATATAAATTCTAATTATAGAAAAAGAAATACCAAACCTAAAAGAACATTTACTAGAAGGAATCCTAAGCACTTTCCTAAACCAAATGCCCAAGTCTTTCACAAATTTCAAAATCATGCGCAAAATGTTTTTCAACAAAAATTCAAAGCTCGCAAATTCTATCAATTAAGAGCTAATAAGCGCAAGATGAAAACTAAGGCAATTTGGTTTAGAAAATATGATCTATTACCTCAGATGAAGTGTAATGTTGTTGTTACTGCTTTAAAAGCTGGACACACATCATCTGGTTGGTATTTAGACTCTAGATGCTCTAAGCATATGACTGGTAATGAAACTAAACTCTTAAACAAAACCAGTTTTGCTGGTGGTAAAGTCATTTTTGGTGATGGAGTTTCATCTCAAATCATAGGCAAAGGAACTCTCCAAGAAGATGGGCTTCCTATTCTTCAAGATGTTCTTTTAGTCAAAGGTCTTAAGGAAAATCTACTTAGCATATCGCAATTTTGTGACTCAGATCATACTGTTACCTTTTCAAAGAAAAATTGCAAAATTTTAAATGAAAAAGGTGAATGCATAATTACTAGATTCAGAACTCCTGGCAATTTCTACACCGTCATGAACAATTCTGAAATCTGTAATGTTGCCAGAATGGATGACAATGAGATATGGCATAACATAATGGGTCATATAAATTACGATAATCTTAGTAGACTGACCTCTCAGGAAATAATTAGAGGAGTTCCTAAAATCAAATTTATACCCAATCTTATCTGTGGTTCCTGTCAAGTAGGTAAAATTGTTAAGGCACCTCATAAGAAAGTCAAAGATATTCTTACCTCTAATCCCTTAGAACTCATCCATATGGACCTAATTGGTCCTTCCCAAACTGTTAGTCTTTGTGGACACAGTTACGTCCTAGTTATGGTTGATGACTTCACTAGATTTACCTGGGTAGCCTTCTTAAAACAAAAGTCTGAAACATTTCAAACCTTCCTAAAAATTCTACTTAGGATAAAAAATGAGAAGGATACTCAAGTGAATAGAATTCGTAGTGATAGAGGTGGTGAATTCAAAGACACTGGTATTGTAGAATACTGTAACTATAATGATTATAAACACGAGTTCAGTGCTCCTAAGACCCCTCAACAGAATGGTATTGCGGAGAGAAAGAATCGTACCCTTCAGGAGATGGCACGTGTTATGTTACATGCCAAGAATTTACCTAACTATTTTTGGGTAGAGTCCATTCGTACTTCTTGTCATATTATAAATAGGATCTATCATAGAAAGAATTCCAAACAAACCCCTTACGAACTTTGGTACAATAAAAAGCCTAATCTCAAATACCTTAGAACCTTTGGCAGTACTTGTTATGTATGTAAAGATAGGGAACACTTGTCCAAATTCGAGAGCCGAGGAGATAAAGCCATATTTTTAGGATATTCGCCTAACAGTAGAGCTTATCGGGTGTACAATCTTCGAACTAAAACCTTGATGGAATCCATAAATGTAATTGTAAGTGACACTACTGTAGAAAGCAAGACTGGTGAATTTTCTATTGAGGAAGAGTCTACAAATAATTTAGAAAATGTCTCCTCTACAGTGGATAATTCATTACCTATTGAGACACCTGAGGTAACTAACTGGGTTTCTAAAGATCATCCCATAAATAACGTAGTTGGTAACCCTAGTGAGCCAGTGCGTACAAGATCCCAACTCAGAAACTATGCACATTGTACATGTTTTGTTTCCCTTATGGAACCAAATAATGTTAATGAGGCATTGAATGACTCTCACTGGATTTCTGCTATGTAGGAAGAACTTTTACAATTTGTCATTCATGATGTTTGGTATCTTGTTCCACGTCCTGATCACAAAAAGGTTGTTGGCACACGTTGGATTTTCAAAATTAAGACTGATGAAAATGGGATAATAATTAGAAATAAAGCTAGATTAGTTGCTCAAGGATACTCTCAAATAGAAGGAATAGATTTTAACGAGACTTTTGCTCCTGTTACTCATTTAGAATCTGTTCGTCTGCTTTTTGCTATAGCTTGCCACATGCACTATACACTGTACCAAATGGATGTCAAATCTGTGTTCCTTAATGGAATACTGGCTAAAGAAACCTATGTAGAACAACCTAAAGGGTTCATTGACCCTAAGCATCCAAATCATGTATTTCGTCTGAAAAAGGCTTTGTATGGCCTTAAACAGGCTCCTAGAGCTTGGTATGAGCGTCTTTCCAATTTTCTTTTAGATAAAGGTTTTAAAAGAGGCGGAAATGACCAAACTCTTTTTGTCAAAAATTTTGACAAACATATCACTATTGCTCAAGTTTATGTGGACGATATTATATTTGGATCAACTTCTCCCTCAGAAGTCAAATCCTTCTTTGAAACTATGCATAAGGAATTTCAAATGTCCCTTATGGGGGAGCTACAATTCTTCTTAGGCCTTCAAGTCAAATAAAATTCAGATGGATTATTTTTATCGCAATCCAAGTACACTTTAGAGATAGTAAAGAAATTTGGCCTTGAGAGTGCTAAAAATGCTAAAACGCCGATGAGTACTATGCTAAAACTCTTTAAAGATGAAAATGGAACATCTGTAGATCCTACTCTGTATCGTAGTATGATAGGCACTTTACTATACCTTACTGCCTCGCATCCTGATATTATGTATGCTGTGTGTGTATGTGCTCGATATCAAAGTAACCCTAAAGAGAGCCACTTGAATGCTGTTAAACGTATCATTAAATATGTAAAAGGCACTCTAAATCTAGGACTTTGGTACACTAATGACACACCAAGAACTATAATTGGGTACACTGATGCTAATTGGGTTGGGTGTACTGATGACAGTAAAAGCACATCAGGAGCATGTTATTATATAGGTAATAACTTGGTAGGATAGAGTAGTAAAAAACAAAACTGCACATCACTCTCAACAGCTGAATCTGAATACATAGCCGCTGGCAGCTGTTGTGCTCAATTAATGCGGCTTAAACAAATGCTAAGTGATTATGGTATTCAAGAAAACCAATTGCATCTCTATTGTGATAATCAAAGTGAGATTAATATTTCTAAAAATCCTGTTCAACACTCGCGAACAAAGCATATTAAAATAAGACATCATTTTATACGTGAATTGGTTGAATCTAAGGAATTAGAAATCAATTATCTTCCTACTGATCTACAACTCGCAGATATATTTACCAAACCTCTCGATTATAATAGATTCATTTCATTACGAAAATCTATTGGTATGGTTATGCTGACTAATCTTTTTGTTGTTTATCCAAGTTTTTCCCTTTGTCCATTTGAGACAAAATGGGGGAGAAATTTGAGTCTATTCAATTCTTACATATTCTAAACAGCTTGATCTTAGTGAATTATTACAGGTTCTTATTGTACAGTTACTCTCAACAGTTGTAATAGGGTATTCAAATGTACTTAGTTGAGTTATGTACTTTTTGATTTCTAGGAATTGGGTAGATAGAATTTTGATAGGAATAAGTTTTTCTTACTTTCTTGTTGCCCTACGAGTCCAAGATGACTCAAAGGATATTTTGTCTCATATTTCCAAAGGGGGAGATTGAAGCCCTTTTACTTTTGACTCACTCGAGTCTATATTGTATAAGTGCTCATCAAGTTTGGAAATTGTGACAAAATTGTGTCCTCCCTAGAATCCAAAGAACCTCAGAAGTTGGTTTGCTACTTCATCTCTCTTTCTTGATTTGATCAAGAACCTATTGCCAACACTCACACACAGTAGAATTCATTTTTGCATATCAGATTGCATAATTATGTGTGTACATGTGTTGAGTGTGTTTAAATCCCTAAATTGGAATTTTAATAATTTTATGGGATTTTTTAAAACATTTTTAAAATATGGTTTTCTTAATTAAAACTTGTTTTAGAAAGTTTTGTGGTCTTTTTGTAAATATCATTTGTTGATTATATTAGCCATATGTTACCTTGGGTAGAATCCGAAAGCGGAGTAAACTTGAGGGTGCGGTTTTAATTAACTTTGGACGCGCGTTTGTTATCCTGTTATTGACCAACACCTGCCCCCGTTTGATTGGCTGAAGTTGTGTTTCTTTACTGAGTTAAAACTGCGTTCGTTCCTAGCCCTTGGATCATTAGCTATCAACGCTCTGCATGTTGTCTTGGTGAATCCCAGTACAATTCTTTAGACCAATCAGAATTCGTTTAATCACCGCCTTATTAGAACCCTTATATCTAAGTCAACTTGGCTTGACTTAATCCAGGCCCTTGGTTTTGAGCCAGCCTCTCGAACCTTCTCCTCACCCTATAAAAAGGACCCTTCTCTCAGACTTCGAAGACTTCTGCCATTTTCATTTCCTCTGAGAAATTGAGAGAGTAGAGAGAGAGAAAAGAAAGAAAATAGAGAGAAGAGAGAGAGTTAGAAACCCTAACCCTGTTCGTCAAACCTCTTCCATCCAAACTCAAACACTTATTCAAAATACCTCCATATCCAAAACACTTCTCTGAGTGTTCTTGATAGTTTGAGAGTTTGAGTTGAGTTTATTTTTGTTGTTGTAACCTCGTGTTCTCTTGATCTTGTTTTCAACTTAAACGTTTTACTCAGATCTACTTTCTGATTTCATAGAAATTTCAGAACTAAGTTATTCATGTTACATTACACTTAGTTTCATTCTTTATTTCTCATCTTGAGAAATATATTGTTGATTATTTTTTATAAAAAGTTTGCTTACTTTGAAATCAATAATAAATGCTTTCTATTTCTAGTTCTTGTAAAACTAAACCTTTGACCTAGTTTGGAATCTCACTTGGAGGCTTTCAATCTCGAAAAGTTTGTCTAAATTCTGAGATTGATTAAGACCTTGTCTGTCTTCCTAGCAAGGTATCCGCGGATTCTGGGAATGATTTAAAGGTCAAATAAGGTGAAAATATTTGTAAGAAGAAAGAAAAAGAAAAGATCACAGCATATAGTGTTATTGTAATTTGTTAGGACTGTTTGTACTTAATAAGTGTGTGTGTGTGCATGCATGTGTTCGAAAGCTCTTCCACAAACACTTTCACCCTACAACACGAAAAGTGTTGGTAATAAGATCTTGAGAACAAAGTGTCGATGTAAAGTGCTGGAACAAATCAGAAGTTAACAAACTGGGAGAACTACATCTACAATTAGAACTGCAGAGAAGTTTAAGGACACCAGAGGGTACATTCCTAAACTTATATAGGACTGAGTTGTTTGCATGTTAGTTATATAGTTTGTAACTCATATATTTGTTTTAGTGGATTTTTCATTTTACTCCGTAGAGGGAGTCGTGGATGTTTCCTCAATTTGTGAGGTTTTACCACGTAAAAAATATTCTGAACATAATCTTTCTACATCTCCTCATCTCATTCTTGGTTGTGCTGAGTTTAAGATTTTTAAACTACTTTATAAACGTGTTATTAAATTCTTGAATAGATCTCATACATACTAATTTGTTAAACACATCTTGTGTTCAAATAGTTTGGTTTTTACGAAAAGAGTTTCTTAAAAAAAAGATCCGAGTTACTTAAATAGTTTATTTTTAATAAACGACTTTAGTAACATTTTTCATACATATTTTATAATATACTCTACCTTGACCGAATGGACACATCTGAGTAAAGGGAGTAACAACCCTTTCTTGTACCGAATGTCTCCTATGATGGAGAACTTTGTCGCCTTGTACTTCAGTTTTTTCTTCTTAGCTTTTAAATCGGGAAATTCTCTATGCCTGATCTACTGGATGATATAATCCATCCAAAAATCTCCCATATTCAAGTGCAAGTAAAATTACACAATGTTGTCTTCCTCTTCAATGGTTGGCCGATGAAGGATCTCTACCAACACCGCCCTTACGATTTTTGTTCTTGTGGTGGAAGATAACCTCGCCAATGCATTAGATCAACTATTATCCAACCGAGGAATTCTATTCAACTTCACCCTCTCTAAAATTCTTCAGTGCTTCTTTTAACCTTCCTAAGTATTTGGCCATTCTATCGTCCTTGGCCTAATATACTCCTTAAATTTTATTCACAACTAACCTGGAGTGGTTATGAACCAGAGTTGGCTAACATTTAGTTCTCAAGAAAGGGAAAGTCCTTTCAGTAGGACTTCATACTCTGACTTATTGTTGGAGGTTTTGAAATTGAACCTTAGAGCATATTCAATGTCAGTCCCAGTTGGGGCTGATACAATCAAACCTGCTCCACTTTCAGCCTCACACGAAGTTCCATTGATGAATAAATTCCACACAGTACCATTTCATGACAAATTACCCTCTTTCAGGGTCCCATTCTTGAAGATTTATCTCTCTTCCTATTTCTCAGAGATCTTGATCCTTATTGTACTCGTCTCAACCTCGGTCGGGGAGGATACATACTCTTTTCTAGACCACAAACTAAAGTTTTAATCTTTTTTGCATCAGCCTCATCCCATGTGAACTCGACTACGAAATCAGCTAGGGCCTACCCCTTAATGGTCGTTCTTGGCTAGTAGATGATATCAAATTCTCCTAACTCTATTGTTCATGCCGAAGAGACACTTGTCAGGGTTGAGTTTCATTCTGAACTCGTAGATAGTATCAAAAGTTATCTCAAGGTCAACCATATGCGTGTCAGCCTTAAGACTCTTTATCAACATGTCATTGATATAAAATTCTATCATCTTCCCGATCTTCTCTTTGAATATCTTGTTGACTAACCCTTCATATATTTCCCCATAATTGTTTAGGTCAAATGGCATGACCTTGTAACAATAGGTCCCCTTGTCAGTTATAAAACATGTCTTTTCAGTATCGGTCGAATCCATAAATATCTGATTATAGCCTGAGTAGGCATCCATAAAAATCATTAACTCATGGATGACAGTAGTGTCAACCATCTCATCTATCCTTGGCAGAGGAAAGTTATCTTTGGGATATTCTTTATTCATATCTAAAAAATTAACACACATTCTCCACTTTCTATTGGCCTTGGGAACAATGACTGCATTTTCTATCAACTTAGGTTATATTACTTCTGTGATGAAGTCTTCCTTTTCCAACTTTTAACTTTTTCTCTGATGACATCATATTTCTCTCGGGAGTAGACTCTCTTTCTTTATCGAATCAACTTTTCATCCTCGGCCACATTAATCTTATGAAAGAGGACCTTAGGATTAATACTAGGCAAATCCTTATACCTCTAAGCAAAGATGTTTTGCCTCTTCCTCAGAAATTTGATAAACTTCACTTTAATCTCTTTCTTCAGGGGCGTATCGATTTGGATAATTTTTTCTAGCTCGTCCTTGTAATACCCCGTATTATTATGCTATATTAATTTGGGGATTTATTAAATTTAATGTGAGTGAACTATTTAATAAAAGTCTGGAAATTAATTATGTTATAATTATTAACGTGACAAGAGTTAGTAATTATGGGAAATTGGTTGAATATTACTAATGAGCAAAGTAATATATTATATTGGTTATATTGAATGTCATGAGTGAATTAAATGACAATTTCAGAAATTTAAGTCGGGACGTGCCCGTGTCACGCCGTGACTAATTTTGTTAAATAAAAAGTGAATATTTTATAAGTTGTTCGTATGGTCGTTTTGAGTATGCCAACACGTCCGGAAGGGTGTAGATAGTCAGAAAAGTGTACCCGGGGGTTTAGTTTGGGTCTCGGGACGTTTTTAGGCCTAATTGGTACCCCGGGAGGGCAATTTAGTCATTTCACCTTTTTGGGTAATTAAACCCACGAAATTCAGCAACCTATATCAGCCATTTAGGTTAGTCAGCTAGGGTTAGAGAACAAAAACACAAGTGACGGCCATAGGAGAGGGACGGAGAAAGCTCCAAGGCAATCCAAGGCCCCAAAAGTCATCCGTTTGAACCACAACCACCACCACCGCGTAGATCGCGCAACGGGCTACGCAACCACACCAAAATCATATGTGAATCAGAATGTCAAAATCCCAAGAAAGTATTTATCTTGCGTATTTTCGTTAGTGCAATCTTCATATTAGTTTAGGAATGATTAGAGATGAAAAATATGGAAGAAAACCCAATTTGTGTTAGGAAAATGCATGTAGTATTGATTTATATGAAAATTCTGGAATCCTTGCCATGTAGAGGAATATAACCCACGAAATTTTGATGATATATTAGAAGGAAATTCTGGTAAAAACATATTAGAACCATGATTAAAAAAAACTCTAGGGTTCTTGATGATTAGATGAGATTTTGGGTTAATTATCCATGTTTAATGTTAGATATACACATGCTTTACGTTGAAAACATCTGGTATATTGATATAATGTTAGTAGTAGGATTTTTGGGACGTTTAGAATGGAAAAACATGGTTTTGGATGAAGAAAATGGGTAGAACCCGTAACTGCAATTCTGCAGAAATCGAAATACCTACTTGATCGATCGATCCAGCCTAGAGCTTCGATCGATCGAGCCCCAGACCTAGATCGATCGACCCCTCCTGGCAGACTCCTATTTCCCTTGTTTAATTAGTTAAATTAAATTTATCGTGAAATAATTCTTGGGTGTTCTTCATAAAATGTTTTGGGAGATAGGAAAGACCAGTGGGACATATGAATAAGTGTTGGGAACTTTATTATGAGACGAGAATTTTACTTTTGGGATAATTATATAATAAATGATGAAACTACGTATTTCAAGTGAGAGATTACAGCGAATAGTTACGATAGTGAATAGAGGTATACCTACTGAATTTTTTACTTGGAAGGATAAAGTCCACGAGTGTCATGTAATAAGTGAGAAAACCCTTCGGGTTAAGGTTAGAGATGAAATCTTATACGTAATACTAATAATGTGAAATTAAGGATAAATGTTGTGATAATGGGTGACGAGAGGAACCTATATTAATATGATAAAGTGGTGTATTTATATGATTGTGTGAACATATATTATATACATGTGAAAATCATGCCCACGCTACTTGCTATCCCTGAGGTTTCCGCGCTGGGACAGTCTTATCTCGATGGGACCTTTATGGGGGATATTGACTTGTACCCTAGAAGATAGATATCCATGGTACAGGCTATCGATGTGATAGTTCAGACGGTCCTAAGAGACGCAGGCATGTGCCACCCTCTTAGAGACTTGGAATCTACACTTCGCCTCAATATTGTTTGTGTATGTCTGTTAATACAATTCGAGAGTGATTCCGAATGTATTCCCCTTAATATGAGTGATATGGGGCTTTGGATAGTAGAGTATGCACGCACCATAGTTTTATGTGGGGTGCTGTTATTTATATATATTATACGAGTAGTTAATATATATATGAGATTTGAAAATTTGAAACTGTCTACTGTGATTTGGTAAGTAGGACATGGTTGTTGACTCAAATTATAACTACTTGTTTTGAGAAAGTATAATATGTCACAGGAAAACTCTATTGATTTTATAAAGTTAAAATGGAGAACTTTGGGTACTAATTGGAATATCCTTTTCAAAAATGGAATCGTTGAATTGTAAATCTTACGAGTAATCTAAGATAAGTTAAATCATTGGGAAGATTAGTGTGATAAATGATAAGACAAACCGTTGGGAAGGTTAGTGCGATAGGTGTGCACATTAGAAGAGAGGTGAGATTTTCTCAAGAGAGTGTCGCCCTAATATGTTGTTGCATTGGCCTCTATCAATTTAAATACTTGCTAAACGTATTTTAAATCAAACACACTTTCGGGCTCTGACCCGTTTCTTTTTCTCTCTCTCTCTCTCTCTTGGATATATCTGTATATATTTTAGGTGCCCAGCCACAGGGGCGTCTTGCTTAGGATCCCTTGAAAGGAACATGCTGCAGCTTACGTGGGAGTTGCAGGTCACTTGCGTAGACGACTTCCTTTATTGACTTCACTTCTAGCATTCTCATTTATTGGGCATGTGTCGCCCTTTCCATTATTTCATTGTTATTGGGACATTTGTACTTCATTTATTTCTAGTTTTGTTACTATGGGATTTATTCAGTTTGTATTGTGTTACTTTACATTTCGCATGTTGACATTCGATTTACGAATGTTTTAAATTAATTGGATTGTGTTCCAGGTTTATTGTGGTGTGATTCTTATTTGTAGAAATGTTGTTTTTAAATAAATAAATCTTTTCTTTAAATAAAATTTGGAAAGTTATGTATGAAAATGGTTTTGACACTTAGCTTAATTATTTAGGGTGTTAAATTGGAAAATTTATTTTTATCGACAGTGATGCTGAGAATGAACCAACTGTTTACCTTGATTTAATTTAATAAAGGAGTGATTGCCCGGTATTTAATTAGGCGGGGTGTCACAGGTGGTATCAGAGCATCAGGTTCTAGTGTCCTTTAGGATCTATGCGGCTTATTATGCTTTCAGCGTTGCTTTCTTTGATATAGAGCCCTAATACTAGGAATGTTGTGTTTATCTCTATACATTGGAAATACGTACTTCTGCGATTTGTTTATTTGAATGATGAACTCATCCAAATTTACTTAAATTTTCAGATGGGTCGTCAAGAAGAACTAGCTAAGACGTTTAAGGAAGTCAACGAGCAAGATCGACTCGCACCTCAGGTATCCCCAGGGAGAATATTAACAGCCGAGTTAGCAGGTATCGTGGCACAAGCAGTTACCACTGCAGTCCTACAATACCAAGAACGCAGCTTACAACTTAAAGGAGGAAAAAGACCTAGAGAGGTTAACCAAATGCATGTGGCTAACGTTGATAAATGTGCGAAGGCACCAAATCTGCAACAACAAAACAATCAAGATCGAGTCAGTTTCAGAGGTAACGAGATTTATGTATAGGGACAAGAGTGTCAGGGCCAAAGAAGTCAGGTTCAGGATGAAATCACCAAGAGGTGTTTCGGTTGTAGAATGGACGATCACAAACGTAAATCTTGTCCAAATCAGACTGGGGATAAACTACAATCTGACCAGCGAAGAATTTCGAAACTCTGCTATAAATGTGTACAATCGGGTCACAAGTGGATGGATTGTCCTCGCCCTGACATAGCTTTTTCGCAGATTTCCCTTCAAGGCCAGCAAAACTAGGGAAAAAGTGAGACTAGTCAACACCGTAATAAAGTGAAGCAGTTTCAAGGGAGGTGCTTCCAATGTGGCAGTAATGGCCATAGGCGTCAGGATTGCCCAGAGAAGAATAGGGCCCCCCGACAAGAATGTGCTAACAATAAACCCCAGAAGCCAGCTCCGCCACCCTTTCCAACAGCCTCAGTTCAGCAGAGAAAGCTACAGGGCGGACGTGTCTATAACTTCCCACAGGCAGTATCTCCGCAGGCATCACCCGCGATTGAGGGTATGTTTTTCTATCCATGTTACTATGAGTAGAGTTTTATTTAATACTGGGGCAACACACTATTTTTATAGCTACCTATTTTGCGAAAGCCTTAGGGTTATTAGCCACAGCAGAGAGCACTGTGACATGTGTAGACTCACCACTGGGGAGGTGGTCGCTTATTTTCTTTATATACCGGGGAGTGGGGGTAGAGATGGGTAGCTTGGTATTACCTGCAGACATTTTAGTCTTAGACATGCACGAGCATGATGTAATTTTTGGTATGGATTGACTCGCAGCTTATAGAGCCATGATTGATTGCTTCGGTGGGAGCATTGTTTTTGCCATTTCGGGGCAAGTGATGTTTGTAGTGGTGATGCCTCGCTCAGAGGGAGGTTCGACCGCTCATTTGTATTACATAGAGGAGGATACCTCTAAGGAGGTTGTGATTCCCTTGGATTCGATCCTAGTTGTTAGGGAGTATTCCGATGTGTTTCAGGAGATACTAGGCCTACCCCCCAGTCGTGAGATAGACTTTGTCATAGATTTATTACCAGATACGAGACCTATAGCACGTACACCGTACCGTATGGCTCCAGAAGAGATGCGAGAGCTATGAGATCAGATAGAGCAGCTGTTAGGTCAGGGCTTCATTTGTAGGAGTACCTCACCTTAGGGCGCTCCAGTTTTATTTGTGAAGAAGAGAGATGGTTCACTAAGATTGTGTGTGGACTACAGGGAACTGAACAAGGTCACGATATGGAATAAGTATCCGTTGCCTCGAATCGATGATCTGTTCGACCAGCTGAAAGGAGCAACTTTCTTTTCGAAGATAGATCTGAGGTCGGGGTACCATCAGCTACGTATTAGGGAGCAGGATGTTTCGAAGACTGCTTTCTTGATGAGATATGGGTCCTATGAGTTTAGGGTGATGCCGTTCGGACTCAGAAATGATCCAGCTGTTTTCATGGACTTAATGAATCGAGTATTCAGAGAGTTCTTGGATTAGTTTTTCATCGTTTTCATAGATGACATCTTGATATATTCTCACTCCGAGGAGGAGCATGCTGAGCACTTGAGGCAGGTTCTTTAGACTTTACGAGAGCATCAATTATATGCTAAGTACGAGAAGTGTGGATTCTGGTTGCGAGAAGTACAGTTCTTGGGCCATGTTGTTTCTGAGCAGGGGACAACAGTTGACCCGAGTAAAGTATCGGCGGTGAGGGAGTGGGGACAGCCCACGACACCGACGGAAGTACATAGTTTCTTGGGATTAGCCGGATACTACAGGATATTCATTCGGGAATTCTCCAAAATAGCGGGTCCATTGACCAATCTGACTCGTAAAAGGGTACCATATGTTTGGGATGACGCTTGTCAATTGTCTTTCGACGAGCTGAAAGACAAGCTTACTTCAGCGCCAGTCCTTGCTTTACCGAAATCGGGTGTGGAGTACCTGGTTTACACTGATGCATCTTTACGGGGACTTGGAGGAGTACTCCAGCAGGAGGAGAAGGCTATAGCTTTTGCTTCCCGCAAGCTTAAGCCGCATGAGAAGAATTACCCCACCCACGACCTGAAGTTAGCAGGTGCCGTCTTTTCATTAAGGATACGGAGGCACTACTTATTGGGTGAGAAATTCCGTTTGTTCACAGACCACAAGTCATTGCAGTACTTGTTCACTCAGCGAGAGATGAATATGCGTCAGCGCAGATGGCTAGAGGTTCGATATACAGTATCATCTGGGAAAGGCCAACGTAGTTCCTGATGCGTTGAGTCGTCGACCGGTAGACGAGGTAGCGGATGTCTGGAAAGCAAAGTGGAAGGAGTTGGGTCACCAGGACACAGTAGCACATTCTTTCATATCCGTGATGTCAGTCACACTCGAGATTGTTACGAGGGTGAGACAGGCACAGACCACAGACCCATTTTTCCAGGAGCAGATTGTATGACTTTTAGTCGAGGGTGCTGAGTCTTATTCTATTAGTTCTGATGGGGGTTTGAGGTTTAATGGGAGATTGGTGGTTCCAGAAGGAGCAGAATTACGTCATGCAGTGATGACTCATTCTCATGGGTCCCGATTTGCAGTACATCCGGGAGGCGATAAGATGTACCAGGATGTGAGGAGATAATACTGGTGGAGTGGGATGAAGAAGGACATCGCCGAGTTCGTGTACAAGTGTTCTACCTGCCAACTGGTGAAGATGGACCACCAGAAACCGTCAGGATTGCTTCAGCCATTGGAAGTACCCGCGTGGAAGTGGGAGAGTATTTCCATGGATTTTATTACAGGGTTGCCTACATCACAGCGGGGCCACGATTCTATCTGGGTGATTGTAGACCGTACGACCAAGGTGGCTCATTTTCTGCCGGTGCGAACATATTATACCACGGGTCAGTATGCTCAATTGTTCATCGCGGAGATTGTCAGATTACACGGGGTGCCCCTAGATATTGTGTTAGATAGGGACAAGATTTTTGTGTCACATTTTTGGGAAAGCTTTCAGGAGGCTATGGGTACTGAGTTGAGGTTGAGTTCAGCTTACCACCCACAGAAAGATGGACAGACAGAGCGTACTAATCAGATGTTAGAGGATATGCTACGCATGGGTGTTCTCGATTTTGGAGGTGGTTGGGAGCCACATCTTCCACTGGTAGAGTTTGCTTATAATAACTCTTATCAGTTTACGATTGGTATGGCTCCATTTGAGGCTTTGTACGGCGGGCCATGTCGTTCCCCATCTTGTTGGCTCGAAGTGGGGGATAATAAGTTGCTAGGACCAGAGGTGATTCAGGAGACCTCCGCGAGGATTGGGATGATCAGGAGTCGCATTCGGGAAACCCGGGACAAGCAAAAGAGCTACGCCGATGCGAAATGGTTCTTCCGAAAGTTTAGTGTGGGGGACCAAGTGTTATTGCGTGTATCTCCTATGAAGGGAGTGATGAGGTTCAGGAAGAAGGGGAAGTTGGCTCCGAGGTATGTGGGACCATTTCCCATCATCGAGAGGATTGGGCCGGTTGCATACAGGTTGGGACTGCCAGAACATCTCGCATCCACGATGTATTACATATCTCGTCGTTGAGACGATATCTTCGGGATGATATGGCCCATACTCACATTGCGATAGAGGAGATCGACTTGCAGCCTGATAGGTCTTACGAGGAGAAATAGGTGGCTATCCTAGACTATAGTGAGAGGAGATTGAGGTCGAAGATAGTCCCACTTGTGCGGGTCCAGTGGGAGCATCATAATGTGGAGGAATCCACTTGGGAGCGCGAGGCAGATATGCGCGAAAGTTATCCAGAGTTGTTTTTTACCAGGTATGCCTTATTTTCCGAATTTCAGGACAAAATTCCGTTATTAGGGGGGAAGTATGTAATACCCCGTATTTTTATGCTATATTAATTTGAGGATTTATTAAATTTAATGTGAGTGAACTATTTAATAAAAATCCGGAAATTAATTATGTTATAATTATTAACGTGAAAAGAGTTAGTAATTATGGGAAATTGGTTGAATATTACTAATGAGCAAAGTAATATATTATATTGGTTATATTGAATGTCATGAGTACATTAAATGACAATTTCGGAAATTTAAGTCGGGACGTGCCCGTGTCACATCGTGACTAATTTTGTTAAATAAAAAGTGAATATTTTATAAGTTGTTCGTATGGTCATTTTGAGTGCGCCAACGCGTCCGGAAGGGTCGAGATAGTCAGAAAAGTGTACCCGGGGGTTTAGTTTGGATGTCGGGACGTTTTTAGGCCTAATTGGTACCCCGGGAGGGCAATTTAGTCATTTCACCTTTTTGGGTAATTAAACCCACGAAATTCAGCAACCTATATCAGCCATTTAGGTTAGTCAGCTAGGGTTAGAAAACAAAAACACAAGTGACGGCCATAGGAGAGGGAAGGAGAAAGCTCCAAGGCAATCCAAGGCCCCAAAAGTCATCCGTTTGCACCACAACAACCACCACCGCGTAGATCGCGCAACGGGCTACGCAACCACACCAAAATCATTTGCGAATCAGAATGTCGAAAATCCTAGGCAAGTATTTATCTTGGGTATTTTCGTTAGTGCAATCTTCATATTAGTTTAGGAATGATTAGAGATGAAAAATATGGAAGAAAACCTAATTTGTGTTAGGAAAATGCATGTAGTATTGATTTATATGAAAATTTTGGAATCCTTGCCATGTAGAGGAATATAACCCACGAAATTTTGATGATACATTAGAAGGAAATTCTGGTAAAAACATATTAGAACCATGATTAAGTAAAACACTAGGGTTCTTGATGATTATATGAGATTTTGGGTTAATTATCCATGTTTAATGTTAGATATACACATGCTTTACGTTGAAAACATCTGGTATATTGATATAATGTTAGTAGTAGGATTTTTGGGACGTTTAGAATGGAAAAACATGGTTTTGGATGAAGAAAATGGGTAGAACCCGTAACTGCAATTCTGCAGAAATCGAAATACCTGCTTGATCGATCGATCCAGCCTAGAGCTTCGATCGATCGAGCACCAGACCTCTATCGATCGACCCCTCCTGGAAGACTCCTATTTCCATTGTTTAATTAGTTAAATTAAATTTATCGTGAAATAATTCTTGGGTGTTCTTCATAAAATGTTTTGGGAGATAGGAAAGACCAGTGGGACATATGAATAAGTGTTGGGAACTTTATTATGAGACGAGAATTTTACTTTTGGGATAATTATATAATAAACGATGAAACTACGTATTTCAAGTGAGAGATTACGGCGAATAGTTACGATAGTGAATAGAGGTATACCTACTGAATTTTCTACTTGGAAGGATAAAGTCCACGAGTGTCACGTAATAAGTGAGAAAACCCTTCGGGTTAAGGTTAGAGATGAAACCTTATACGTAATACTAATAATGTGAAATTAAGGATAAATGTTGTGATAATGGGTGACGAGAGGAACCTATATTAATATGATAAAGTGGTGTATTTATATGATTGTGTGCACATATATTATATACATGTGAAAATCATGCCCACGCTACTTGCTATCCCTGAGGTTTCCGCGCTGGGACAGTCTTATCTTGATGGGACCTTTATGGGGGATATTGACTTGTACCGTAGAAGATAGATATCCTTGGTACAGGCTATCGATGTGATAGTTCAGATGGTCCTAAGAGACGCAGGCATGTGCCACCCTCTTAGAGACTTGGAATCTATACTTCGCCTCAATATTGTTTGTGTATGTCTGTTAATACAATTCGAGAGTGATTCCGAATGTATTCCCCTTAATATGAGTGATATGGGGCTTTGGATAGTAGAGTATGCACGCGCCATAGTTTTATGTGAGGTGCTGTTATTTATATATATTATACGAGTAGTTAATATATATATGAGATTTGAAAATTTGAAACTGCCTACTGTGATTTGGTAAGTAGGACATGGTTGTTGACTCAAATTATAACTACTTGTTTTGAGAAAGTATAATATGTCACTGGAAAACTCTATTGATTTTATAAAGTTAAAATGGAGAACTTTGGGTACTAATTGGAATATGCTTTTCAAAAGTGGAATCGTTGAATTGTAAATCTTACGAGTAATCAAAGATAAGTTAAATCATTGGGAAGATTAGTGTGATAAATGATAAGAAAAACCGTTGGGAAGGTTAGTGCGATAGGTGTGCACATTAGAAGAGAGGTGAGATTTTCTCAAGAGAGTGTCGCCCTAATATGTTGTTGCATTGGCCTGTATCAATTTAAATACTTGCTAAACGTATTTTAAATCAAACACACTTTCGGGCTATGACCCGTTTCTTTTTCTCTCTCTCTCTCTCTTGTATATATATGTATATATTTCAGGTGCCCAGCCACAAAGGCGTCTTGCTTAGGATCCCTTGAACGGAACGTGCTGCAGCTTACGTGGGAGTTGCAGGTCACTTGCGTAGACGGCTTCCTTTATTGACTCCACTTCTAGCATTCTCATTTATTGGGCATGTGTCGCCCTTTCCATTATTTCATTGTTATTGGGACATTTGTACTTCAGTTATTTCTAGTGTTGTTACTATGGGATTTATTCAGTTTGTATTGTGTTACTTTACATTTCGCATGTTGACATTCGATTTACGAATGTTTTAAATTAATTGGATTGTGTTCCAGGTTTATTGTGGTGTGATTCTTAATTGTAGAAATGTTGTTTTTAAATAAATAAATCTTTTCTTTAAATAAAATTTGGAAAGTTATGTATGAAAATTGTTCTGACACTTAGCTTAATTATTTAGGGTGTTAAATTGGAAAATTTATTTTTATCGACAGTGATGCTGAGAATGAACCAACTGTTTACCTTGATTTAATTTAATAAAGGAGTGATCGCCCGGTATTTAATTAGGTGGGGTGTTACAGTCCTTATTTAGGATTATGGATTCTACCTACTCAGAGGATTCGCCTTTATTGAGCTTAGTCTCATCTCTGCGGTCAAGAGTGTCAATTTTATAAGTTATATTGGCCCTCTTATATGCCTCCCTCTCCTTAGCCGAGTTGAAGTAGCATTCACGTGCCTCAAATTAGTCACCCTAAACTTCCCCCTACCCTATACGGAGTCAAAAATTTAATCATCTGGTGAACTGTTGAGGGCACGACCTCAAAATCCTTGGGGGCTACCCTTCCCAGGATCATGTTGTAGGCCGAGGAGACGTTCCCATCCATAACAAAGAAATTGGTCTTCTTTATGAGTCATTTTGGCCAATTGTTCCCCATTCTAACTTCCATCTTGTAGATTCCCAAAGGCTGCACTTTCTCCCCACTAAAACTAATGAGACATTGGTGATATAGGATCCGTCTTTTCTTGCTCAACCCCAGAACCTTGTAGTAATCCAAAAACATTACATCGATCAAGCTACCACTGTTGACAAATATTCTAGGAACCTCATACCTATGCACTAGGTTGGTAATCTCCAATGGGTCATCATGTGGGGATAAGATCCCTTTAAAATCCAGCCTAGAAAAACCAATAATTAAAGTATTCATATCAACTTTAGTTTTTTACCTTCCTCGGCTCAGTCGTTATTGAATGCACTTCTTTGGGTTTTGGAGGAAAAGATTTAGCCTCTACTACGTTTGCCTTTCTGTCAACAATCACTTTTCCCCCTCGATCAAGTCCTCCGTAGATCATCTTCACCCCTAGAGATATCATATTTAACCAACCTTTAGGATCATCTATCTTTAGTGGGACATCTGGGTATGCTTTATCATTATCATCTGAAGCATCATCGTCTCAGTTTTATTTAGTGTTAGGCCTACACTGGTCATTCCTCCTCTTTCGGGTGTTGTCTCAGCCACCCTTTAAACTGTTTTTGTCAACACAGTTTCTTAACTTACCAGCTTTCTGCATTTTCTCAATCTTGTCCTTAAAAGAGAAACATATGTTTCTCGTATGGCCATGATCCTGGTGAAACTCACACCACAGATTCTTTTTCCTCTTGTGAGGAGAATCCTTTAACTTCTCGGGCCATCTCAGAGAACAATCATTCTTTATCTCGTTCAAGATGTTCCCATAACTAGCTGTCAGAGGGGTGTAGTCAGAGAACTTGTCGTCCGGTATCCTCTTCTTTCCATCCTTATTCTTTTTATGGAACCTACATCCGCTTCTTATTCCCTTCTAGTCTTAGCCTTTGATAGCTATTGCCTCCTCTGCATTCATGTCCTTCCCAGATGTAGCCAAAAGTTCATCCATCTTCGGCAAGCTTCCAAAGCATCTTTCCTTTCTGTAAACCTCCCATCAGGGTAGTCATGGTGATACTCTCTTCGTAATCTTCAACCTCTAATTTTTCCTTGTTGAACCTTCCTATGTAATCTTCTTCTGGGGTCTTACTTCAAAGAAAAATTTATGTATAAACCTCTCTACTAGCTACTTGAAATTCTCTATTGAGTTCTTAAGGAGAGAGGTGAACCACACGTGGGTAGCACCAATAAGTGTTCTAAAGAATTCCCGACGCATCATCTCGTCTGAGACTGAGTAAATATCATCAGTTGATTGATACATCTCCACATGGTGTAGTAGATTAGTGCTCCCATCATACTTGGGTGTAACGATCGGCGGTTTGAATTTAGTCGGGGTTGGATAACTCACGATATTGGCCACAAAGGGGGAGCCTTCACTATATCCCCTCTACAAAGGGTCTCAGCTGTTTAGTATGTCCCCTATTTTTTCCTCTAGTCTCTAAATGGAATCATTCCAAGGTCTCTCGATTGCAGCTATAACCTCGGCCTGGGCCACGTTCTCTTCAACTCCCTCTCTATTAGCTAGCTAACCTGAGGGCTCCCTAGCAACTGTCCTCTGTCGTCTATTCATCTCTTGATGTTCCTCATCTCAACCTCTAGAAGATCGATGATCATCACTTATGTCATTCCTTTTAGAACTAGCAATACTTCGAGATCTGGAGAGGCAGTTTCTCAAGTCATCTGTCATTGGGCCTCGCCTATTAAAGGTCAACCCCCTACTTAGTCAATCCAGAGCTAATGCCCTTAGCCTATATTCTCAACTCGACTTGTCGCTGCATCCTCGACTGGGATGAATTGGTGGAACAGTGCCTCTAAAAATCTGATAAGGCTCCTAACATTCTTTATCATCCTCATCATCATATTTTTCATCCTCATCATCTGGGTGCTCCTAACTCGGCATCCCCGGGACTAAATGCCTAGGGATAACCATGTCTTTATGCCTTTACTAAGGAGGAAGATCTTTGAGTGGGGCCTGGGGTGGTCCCATGGACACTGGATCTTGAACACCTTCCCTATCGATCAGAGTTATCATCTCATATCTGGCACCGACGGGTCTAGCCAACATGTTCGGACTAAACACAGCAAGAGTGTCCTTCATTTGGCATTGGCTATCTACTAAGGAACGCAATACCACAACCACCTCAGCTATTTCTGACTAAAGTGGGGATTGTCTAGTACTGAGTCCACTTATAGTAGGAGGATCTGATGCCATTGAAGATTTTTGGTCATCGTAAAAACCAAGGGATGTACTCGAAGTGAGCTTGAACTCAAACCAGAGCTCTTTTAATGGTGGTTCAAGCTCAACCAAGTGTGAGGTTGAATCACCATTAGAGAATCTGGTGGAGTAGCTAAAATAAAAGGAAGAAGATGACTAGCTAGTTCCTACAGACGACGCCATATTGATGATACCGAGAATGGTATCGTCAAATCATTGTAGTGTGTAAGCTCTAACCAACATAATAATGGAGTATGACAGATATATGTAATACACAAAGAGGTGAGGCAACGAGGAAGATAACACAAGAGGTAAGTGGTTCAGCCTTTGAAGAGCCTACGTCCACTGTGTGAGTGTGTGAAATCCACTAAATATGGGCTCTAATGGCTTTTGAATACAAGCACTCAATATTTCTTTCCGTATTGTATGGTTGACAGATTTTTTGTTAGGGTTTAAAATAAGTGATCCTTTACAAAGATGTAGAAGACAAGTATTTATAATGCATGGTGGGGTGTAGTGTATCCCCAAAGCATGTAATAAGTTTGTGTGGAATGTTCCTAGCCAATGAGTAGGAGTCAGCTGTCTCTGTCACATGTAGGATATGATGATTAAATATTCCCTCACGTGTAAGGGAGATATTATTATAATGGTTTTGGTACACGTGGGATCTGCAACCCACGTGCACATTCTCATGCGTTCTCCAATGAACGCGCCTTGCCAGATGTCTACCCTTGGCCAACTATCCTAGCCAAGGCCAAGTTGTTGGTCAATGGTACACTTATTGGAGGACACATGTCCTGTGGGGGGATCGTCTCATCCAATCTTGGTCAGTCGGAGGTAGGCCAAGGATGTGAGCTGTGGAGCATATGATTGGTGAAGGAATACATGTTAACTGGTCTTCCATGTCTGAGAGTGTGATATAGCGGAATAATGCGACTTGTCAAATAAATCCAATTTTAATTAACCTAAATTTTAGTTAAACCCTAACACGTGCCTCTAGGTGATTTGATAACATAAAATCAATAAGCATGCAAAGGAAACCAATTTCAAGAAAAAATCCCCAAAGGGAAAAATCTTTATTTCATTATAATTATAAATAGCAACTTACACGGTTACAATGAATGAGATTTTGACACACAAATAGCCGCAAGTGTCGGTCAGCGTCGTCCGCAATGGTTCATACGCAGCTATACCATAAGAACCGTAGTCATATCTTCAGCCCAGGAACACCGCAGCACTCCTATGAACCTCAATCCAAATCAGTAAAGAATCTTCACGAAGCAAGATCCTCAATGACGCCCAGTTATATGATGTAGATTTACCCTCTCTATAAGAGCAATATCAGAAAGATCGTATTTTGGGTTCCAAAACAATTCACTAAAGGATTGGGATGTTTTGTGAATTGTAAAAACAAAGGATTAAACCTCTAAAGTGAGAAGACAAATTCGTACTGCTGTTTGTAGAAAACGTAGGCTGTTTTTCCACAGGTCCTCTTCTGAAAAAATGGAGTTGGATAGTCCTATTTATAAAAGACTTAAGGCGATGGATCATTCAAATGAGATTGGATGTCATTTGAACGACATCCAATGCCGTTTGATACTCCGTGCGACATCCCATGTCGTTTGAACGACACTAATATTAAATATTTTTCTTTTTCTTTTACTCGGTAAATGCACCTCCTCAAAAACTTTTAAAATTTATTTTTGGGGTAAAAACTCCGTTCCAACACTTAGAAAATATTTTATGAAAAATGATCCCAATACTCTAAGTGAAATGCTAAGGTACTTAAACACAACCTTACCAAAATTAATCTCGTGGAGATTTCTTTGATGAAGAACTTAGATATTCGGATCCGTCTTGATGCTTGAATGATCTTGAACAATTTTTCGATGGCTGTAGCGGTATACGACATACTCTACTGTAAACAGGACTTATAAAATATACCCTTACAAATCTCCCTCCATGTCTATGCCGGTACAAAATAAAAACAATTTGAATTATCAACTCAAAATGTCTATACAAATCTAATACCCTCCCATGAACCCAAAAGTGAAAAGGTACTTCAAATGTAAGTATTCAATCTTTTCTTCAAAAATCTCCATCAATCTTCCTTGTCATCATCACGATGTGCAACATAATCTTCAATTGTTCCTACACACGAGGCAATAAACAAATATCTTCGTGACACATCGAGTTTGTAATGATATAATAATAAATCAATCAATATAATCAAATCTCCCCCATAATGAAAAACTCCCACATAATTCGTTCTCCCCCTTTTAATTTGTTCGAAATAGACAAGGAAAAGAATAAACAAACAAAATACACGTGCTAAAACAAATAGGGATCAAACTACGCCCATGTAGAGGAAATACTCAAAAGATACACAAATTATTTTTTAATTTTTCAATTTTTTACACAAAATGCAAAAATATTTTACAAAAATCACACACCATGAATTTACACTAAGATAACCAAATCATGGAAACAGAATGATTGGGTGTGAACAAAATAGATAGGAATATAAATGAAATAAAACATAACATATGTGCACGATGTATACGTGTACTCCTATCGAATGAATATCAACATCGTCCTTAGGTGTTTAAAGTGTTAAATTTCAATGATATGGACTCAATCCATCTACACATCAATGTCAGGAATGATTCCCATACCAATAATGTCTAAAACTACGAATGCTTTTTCAAGAAACTGTCAGGACGTGCAAACCCGTTTTTCATTCTTTCCATCCAAACTCCTTCATAAATAATAATCATTATATGTTCTTTTGAGGTGGCCCCTTTTTGGCATATTTATCTTTTTATTGCCTTTAAATTTTTTTGTGCTCTTCTCAAACGGTGGCTTTCACGACGAGTTAATTTTACACTCTCGCATCCCTTTCTCGTGAATCACTCATCATATTTTGTTGCATTTAAATCCTCACTGTAAATGGTTATTATATGCACTACTTCCATTGTTAAGTTTTATCGCATTTGGTTCATTTTAAAGACATGATTGAGATGACAACACTCCGACCAATATGTGATAAACAAGTATGATAGTCAAACAAATTCATACAAGTGTGCATTAAAGGAAAATATGAGTCAAACACGTAGGTAATCACAAATTACATCTTAATGACTCCACACATTATGAAGCACAAAATGATATGATGACACATATCAAAACACTATCAAACTGTGACATGGATATGGAATGAAGTTGTGACTTGGTCATCCTAAATGTGCATTCATATAAGGTGTAAACATAATACAATTTTTTTTGTCTTTTTCAATTTTTCTTAAAAAAATGAAAATCTTTTTGTATTTTTCCAAAAAATTTCAAAAATAAAAACCATTAATACAAACATGGTACACACTAGCAATAGGGATAATATCGGCATGAGCATCATCCTATGCTAGTAAACAGTAAATCACGCAAAGAATAGTCACTCTAAGCATGTGTGATTAAACAAGCAAGGAAATATAAGCAATTAGGCATGAATACCAAGAACAACTACATATGAACTGCCAGAGGCAACCCAACAGTACCGAAACATAAGCATATGAACCCAGAGTATGAAAAAAGATAAATGCTAAAAACCAAACAAGTCGTTAAAAAGAAACTTAGTGTTGCTTGAATGAAAACGCTTGTTGTTAGAATGACAACTTCGCGCGACATGATACCTCGCTCGAACGAGAAAATAGAAATTCCTGCTCCCATCCAGAATGTTAAACACTGTTGTCCAATGAAACAAAAGATACTTGCAAGGAGCTGACTGTAGCTGAAACTAATAAAATAATGTAAACTACAACAAAGTGAGTCATAACACTAGTAAGAGTATACCATGGAGTAGAACTAGCGCATGGCAAATATCAAACATGATCAACCAAATGATCTCACACGGGGTGAATCATGTCCAAGCAAATGAGAGTTGTGAATAATTATACCATAAGCCTCTAAATCCGATTTCCTAACCCAAACCGATTTGTAACGACAAGTGGGGGTTTGAGGAATCGAATTTAATTTTCTATTAAACTTCCTAGATCCATTTAAAACTTTTTAGCAGAAACGCCTAAGATGACCTTGCCTAACGCAGTGAGTGCACGTGTGAATCGGGTGGTGAATGTTACCTACGGGCGGTCCTCTCCTCAAATTCTTAGGTGGTACTTTCCTAAAAATTCTAGGTGGATCTCTCCTAACATACCTTGGAGGCTCTCTCACACGTGTGGGGATGGCTTTGGTAATGGGTGCAACCTGTTTTTCAAAATCAACTCCATCCCTATTATTTTTTTATTTCGATAGTAACTAAAATCTTATCAAGCTTTTCAGACCTAGACTCCAAATCAAATTTCACTTTGCTCGAATCTCTCAAACTTTTCTCAAGTTCACCTATCCTAGATCAAGTACGCGCCTAAAATCCTCAAACTCAAGAAGATCCTTTTCATATCCACCATCACCCCTCAAAGAATATGTCCCTCTCCCTCAACGTACTCAAGCTTCTCTCTCAAAATTTTCTCACGTACCCTAAGATCTTCAACTAAAACATCATTATTTTTTAAGGCACGCTCTTTCATTTGAGCTTTTAATTTTAAATTTTCTTTCTTTATTTTCAATGCTTCATCATAAAGTTCATTTAAAGCCATTTGCAAGTCATGCTTATCTACACTTCCATCCTCACTCCCATCACCCACACTATAATCACTAATCATATGGGTGGGAAGCTCTCTCCTAGAAGCATAAAATACTTCTTCTTTCGAATCACTAAGGGTAGAAACATGAGATGTTGGTTTATTTAATTTCTTCCTTAAAGTTGTGGGACACTCATCTATCGTATGAACAACACCCTCACAACTCGAACACCTCTTAGAATCGTTTTCAACAGAAGATTTAAAACAAGAGTTCATGTGAATTTTTCAATTAGACTTTTCAAAAAGTTGACTTTGAAACTATCAAAACCATCAAAAGCCATTTTTTTAAAAAAAAAACAGGATCAAACATAATAACTTAGTGCAATAGGCTCTGATACCAATTTGACGACGTGAGTAGTCAACTTGTATCAGCAAAAATACGTGAAAAATCACGATCGCGCGATAAATTAGCGTAACCCGCTCTGATACCAATTTGAGAGTGTGCTACAGCGGAATAATACGACTTTTCAAATAAATCCAATTTTAATTAACCCAAATTTTAGTTAAACCCTAACACATGTATCTAGGTGATTTGATAACCTAAAACAATAAGCATGCAAAGGAAACCATTTTTAGGAGAAAATCTCCAAAGGGCAAAACCTTTATTTTATTATAATTGTAAATCGTAACTCACACAGTTACAATGAACTGGATTTTGACACACGAATACCCACAGGTGTCGGTTGGTGTCATCAGCAATGGTTCACGTGCAACTATACCATAAGAACTATAGTCCTATATTCAGCCCAGGAACACCGCAGCACTCCCTATGAACCTCAGTTTAATCAGCAAAGAATCTTCACGCGACAAGATCCTCAATGACGCGCAATCGTATGATGTAGATTTACCCTCTCTACAAGAGAAATATCGCCAAGATAATATTTTGGGTTTCAAAATAATTCATTAAAGGATTGGGATGTTTTGTGAATTGTAAAAACAAAGGATTAAACCTCTAAAGTGAGAAGACAAATTCGTACTGCTGTTTGCAGAAAATGTAGATAGTTTTTTCATAGGTCTTCTTCTGAAAAAATGGAGTTGGAGAGTCCTATTTATAAAAGACTTAAGGCGGCGACTCGTTCAAACGAGATTGGATGTCATTTGAACGAGATTCATTGTCGTTTGATACATCGCGCAACATCCCATGTCGTTTGAACGACAATAATATTAAATATTTTTCTTTTTCTTTTGTTCGGTAGATGCACCACCCCAAAAACTTCAAAAATATATTTTTGACGTAAAAACTCTGATCCAAAACATAGAAAATATTTTATGAAAAATAATCCCAATACTCTAAGTGAAATGCTAAGGTACTTAAATACAACCTTACCAAAATTAATCTCGCGGAGACTTCTTTGATAAAGAACTTTGATATTCGGATCCATCTTGTTGCTTAAATGATCTTAAATAATTTTTCGACGGTTGTAGCGGTATAGGACATACTCTAATGTAAACAGGACTTATAAAATATGTCCTTACAATGCCGAGGACGAGATACCCTGTGACTACCCATCGGACGAGTCACTCCCGTCGAGTTATAATTCGTCAGTTCTGGACGGATGGCGACGGTCAGCCCAGGTCGAGGGATTGTGATCCTAGATGAGGCTATACTTGGCATATCAATATTCAAGGGCTAGAACCAACTCCTTTTATGTGAGAGGATAAAACACAAATTGTGTTACTTTGAGAGAGAGAGTGTGCACACAAATGACTATTTTCTTTAAACAATTTTTATAGTTTTTTTTTAAATTTAGAAAAATTCTAAAAATTATTATAAAATCAAAAAAATAATTTTTAATAAAAAATAATTTAATTTTCAATTTCAAAATTATTTTAAACACATAATCAATATATTCAAATAATATGCATGAGTGTATAATAGGTGGCAATGTGCAATTTGTGCATCCACACTGTGTTTTACCTTTATACCTTTACTCGAATATGATTGTTGATTTAAGTCTCAGGTCTTGAGAAGTCTTGGACAATTGAGTAGTGTTACATGATGTACCAAAAATAATTTACTCAAGCAAAAATAATATTTTGGTAAAATATCCAATTAGTTTGAAATACTAATAGTGTAGACTCAAGTAAATCAACTATTTAGGTTATTTCAATCTTCCCCGTGGATATTTAAAATTAAAATACAAGACTTAAATATACATCCATTACCCTAACACCTTCTTATAATTTTTGGTAAAAAAATTGAAAATTCGAACTCAGAAGAACAAGTGTAACATCTCACCAAAAATGATAAATCATATAAAACAAAATATCATTAGTAGGATTAAAGTATCAAGACAAAAAGGAATGATGTATTCTCTCCCCCTTTTTGTCTCAAATAGACAACATATAATAAAATAATAACATGGAAAAGAATAAAAATACAACTGCGACAAAATACATAAAGAGGTCTAATAAAATGTCACTCCTACATTGACTAATTTTAGAAGGTACCTTTTGCATTTTTAAATACCCATTCCCTAAAATCTCAGAGGACATACAATTACCATGATTAAGACATGAAAATATATATATATGGAAGAATAAATGAATAAAGCACAATCCAATAATCATATATGGAAACTCAAATCAAACAATATTAAGGGTAATTCCGTAACAGACATTAAATTAAAAATATCAACAAATATTAGAGAAGATAACAAATAATATTTTTCATTCCCCCTCAACTAGTTCTATTCATGAATAAAAATATTAATAAACATAGGGATCCTAAGTTCAAAATATATAGAGAAATAATTTAGAGGAGATACTGAAATATGTTGTCATCAATGAGGTCATACATATAAAAATAAAACACCATATCTTGGACATAAAAAATAATCAGATTTATAACATAAAATTGTGTGATAAAACTAATATATGGATTAACACTAAAAAATAGTTAAATCTTATTTGGAGTGACCGTCTCCGATACTAAATGAAAACAATTCTCCCATAATAATACTATGACTTCATGCAAATTTTTCTAAACACACACACACACACACACACACACACACACACACACACATATATATATATATATATATATAGAAGAGGAAGGGAAAAACAAATATGATGAATTATTCATAATGAAGCAAATAAATCACATAACAAGTTTATTCACACGTAGAAGAGGAAGGGAAAAACTATATTAACACGCGTGATTTTTTTAACATGGTAAAATTCTAACTCGATAGGGAAAACATCCACGACTCCCTCTACGGAGTAAAACAAAAAAATTCACTAAGAAGAAACAATCAAACATAAAAGTTAAATAGACAAATAATTAAGCATATATTGATTACCAAAGATGAAATCCCAAATCCCATAGAAACTTAGAATTGTGAATCATTTGCTCTAATAGACTTCCATCATGTTTCTACACTCCTCGTTCTCATAATTAACCCACATAACTCCGAGTACTAGTGGTCATAGTGTGCAACATGTTTAGTGTAGTGAAAATATTCTAAAATACACAACATGCAAGAACTCACTTCAACAAAAATATTTACAAAATCGAATATATTTATAGAACAATATTCATATATAATATAATAGATAAACATAATCAGAACAAAAATATCAAGCAACTAAGTTTTCTGAAAAAAATTACAAAACAGATTTTCAAATATTAATTCACAATATCAGTTCACATATATTTCAAGATGTATAAACATTCGAGCACAAATACGAAAAAAATAATTTTAACATTTTTCCTTAAAAAATATTCAACAAATTTCAGAAAAGACAAATAAAATATGCATATGTCTAAAAAAATATATCTCCTAAAACATATTAGAGAAATTATCATTATACACATAAAATGACAATATGAAATAATCAAGAAAGAAGGCTAATAATATCATCATTTTAATTCTAAAAATTTCTTTCTGAGTAATATGTAACACTAATCATAGAGACACACAAAAATATTTATTCACTCAAAAAAGTTCTCTTTCTCTCCATCTCTAAAAATTTTACAATCAGATTTAGTGAGAATAGTTTTAAAAATATATCACACTCATAAAAAAATTGATCTACATAAGTGATATAGTACAAATTCTAGATCCAATCAGAATATGATTTTAACAAATACATACAACATGGCACAAAAATTAGAATATTTAGATAATAAAGAATAAACAATAAAAGTTCGAATCTAATCGTAACTAAGAGAATTTAGTTTTTGAAAAAAAAAATTTGGACATTAGATCACAAAAGTCTTGTAATACGCCATAATTTTAAAGGAAATTAAATTAATTAAATTATATTAATATGTGGATGTACTTATTTGTAGTGACTCGAAGACTAGTTAGATTTGGTTGTGGACTAAATAAGTCAAGACCTATATTGGGGTAACACCAATTTTGTAGTTAGGCATATAAAAAGAGAGTTTAGAATGCCCCATAATAATTTCATTGATTAATCGGTCACTGGGTTGAATTGGGATCAATTTATCTATTAGGTTTCCTGAGAAAATAAGTGGGATTGATACCTAAAATATGTGTAAGAATAAGTTAAAGACATTAGCTATAGGTTAAGATTGATATCAGTAATTGGGTTGAATTGGGATCAATTTAACTATTAGGATTCTTAAGATGATAATTGGGGTCTTATACCTAAAATATGTGTAAGACTAAGTTAAAGACCTTAGTTATAGGTTAGGATTGATATTTCATATGACTATTATTTAGTTTGGTGGTAAATTGGGAGCTTATACGATCGTTTATGAAGGTTTAGATTATGCATATTTTTCTAGAGAAAATCAGTTACTTTCAAGACATTTTTGGTATAGATTATCTGATAATATGACTTTCTTGTAAACGTGAAGTCCTAATTATATTTATCAAAGAATGTGTGGGCGTTGATTTCATAATTTTTGGAGTTGTGATGAATATCTTATTAATTTTTTCTTGACACAGTACTAAAACTATTTGGAGTGAATATGGTATTTTGAGGCTATTTTTGGCATGGTAAATTTATAAATTTGTTTTTTGGGAAAAAATAAGGTGCAAGTTTGATTGAGTTAAGAACTCGTGTACTTCTTTTCGTAATTTTTAGAGCTTCGGTGAATATCTTATGATTTTTTGCTGAAAATAACGTAGAGCTAAATTTTTTACTAATTTGATAAAAATCGACCGACTTCTCCGTTTTCCATTAGGTTTGAATTGTGGTTTGGTGGATTGTGTCAACGAACCTAGTTTGTGATAATTCTCTCATTTGGTTGTGTAACTCAGTGGGGAGAGTTCTAGTTCGATTAATTAGATTAATTAAGAGACGCCAATTAAGTAAATGTTATTGTAGTTAAATCCAAAATCATACGCGCATGAATTAATTAATTATGTCAGATTTTAGAGATAAAATCTAACCTAGGGTTCTAAGATTTTGGACCTGGTAATATAACTCATAAATGATATTGTAGCTAGATAAAAATGATAAGATTGATAAATAATGGATTGTGTGAAGTTAAGATGACCATATATAGTAAAATTAGAGGTATTGCGACTTAGACTATTGTAAGATACTAATCTAAGACCTTTAATTATGTGAATTTAATTACTTAACTAGGAGGTAAGTAAGTTCGGATTTGGACTTTAGACTTTTAACCCTTAACTGTATAGCATTACATTTATTATGTATTATGCGTAGGATAGAAGGACTTCGTTCGAACGAGGAGATCGAACGACATTAAGGTAAAATGATATTTTCTTAATTAAAAGAAGTTAATTAATGTAATTAAACTGGTGTTTATACTTGTAACCCTTATCTATGTAGAATTTACTTATTTTATTTATTAGATGCAATCATACCAATTCCCGTTCATAATGATGATGGGAAGGGCCTGATTTTTATATTGGTGCTCGTAGACAATGATAACTACAAGGGCCAGATCATTTTATGCAGTATGCGTTTAGGACCTTACCGGTTTATAATGTTATTGATGTAGATTCTTTTTTATATTATACAATGGTGAAGTTCAAAGAAATAAATATGGAGTTGTACGTAAAAGTCAGCAATGATGTAAAAGACATAAATCACGGGGAACACATGGGATGGGATTAGACGCGTGAGGTATTAAGGTTATTTTGGGTTGTGATAACTTAAAATCAACTAAAATAATAGATTAAGATGTGTAGTTATATTATAGCACTCGGTCAGTTATATCTTTATTCTACTTAAACTTATTGTTAACATCTCCCATTAACATTTTTATGGTCATAGGCCGCATTGTCATTTTTTTCCCGATCCGGTCTTGAGCTACTCTTCTTTGCTAATCCGATAAGATGTAGGTGTCGATCCTGCATGCTAGTGATTCATATTTCTTTTATTAATATGTCGGGTTTACAATTGTATAGTGATAGTATGCTAGGGTTATATTACTTATATTGGATTTGGTGCCATTGATTGTATGGTTCTTCACTTTATGTTGAGTTATTTATTTTATGCATTTAATTTTTATTCCAGTCATGGTTATAATGATATTCAGTTATTTGATTTCCCGAGTCTGTATTAGAACTGATCAATCTAATATTAAATTTTACGATTTACAGTTGCTATCAGAGCATTCCAGATTCTAGTGTCTTAGGGATCTTGAGTGTGTTCATGGAATTTTTGCATTGAGTTTCTTGACCACTTTAGAGATTTATCGCTTAGGATTTGTATTCTCAACAATGATAACTTCTTAAAGAGTTTTGCACCAACTTGGAGCGACCAAAGTATATTGGGAGGGTTTCTTATTTGGATTTTTTTATTGAGACATCCCACGCATGAGATTGACTTCAGTCGGGTGTTAGGGACTTTAGGCTTGAGACCTTTAGTAAGTTATTAATGTTTGGTTCAAGGGTAAATGTTTCAACTGACCATTCGTAATGGCATTAGAAGTAACTTTTTGAAGACCTCATCTATGCAGCCGTGTGGAAACCAGTATGAGGTGGATTTCAAATATATTTCTCTCGCTATATTGGGAGAGATTGGTATGAAAGAAAAGAAATAGTGATGCATTTTTAACTATAAGATGAAAATACTTTCTATGATGGCAGAAGCCTTACGTGAAGGGTGTAACAAGTGGTATTGGTTATCCATTCTTCATCATTTACTCCCTAGTAATGGAAATTACCTTTCTGCATCGGTATGATCGTCATAACTATCTGAGGGATAAAGATTATAGTGATTATGAAAATTGAGGCCAGAGTAGGCCCCATGGAATATATATTGGGTAATATAGACTCCAATAAGAAAGACCTCACCATTAAAAGGAATATCATTGAGGGGACAAGCATAACCAGAGGGATGTCCAAGAATGGACAATATGTTATGTTATGTCCAGTAGAGCCAAGGAACTATAACTAGTGGAGTCAAGGCCAATGGGAGTAGACCCAATGATATAAGTTTGAGTGTAAATGACCGTAGACTTAAGGTTAGAAGAGATGTCATAGGGATGCCATTTTTATAGTTTTGAGTCGATGGTGTGCATATGTGGCCAGTAAGACCACTTTATGAGTAATTGACGTAGGATAACATGTAGTAGTGAGATTACCACCATATAGTGGATTACGATTATATTGTGGTTGTGAATCAAGAGTTGTAGACATTAAGCAGTTTAAATTCTTTTATTTTATAGTGAGATAATATGGTTATGGGTGACATAGATGTTGTCATCTAACTTTAGTTAGATGGGGATATCCAAGCGGATGGGGTATTTTTTAAGGCGTGATTGTAGAGGCGGGACATTTTTCATGGTCAACTTGGAGTTCAACTGCCTTATTGATTTAAACATATAGTCTTATGGTTCGTATATATTTTATTTGAGTAGTAGCTATATGTAGTATGCTTATATCAACTACCGTGGGGATAGGTTTGTTTTTATAGTACCATTTAGGGCGAGGGTGTTTCGTGTAGTCGTCCATAGGCTTGAGTGAGAGTCTAGCATACACTCATACTACTTGGATACAAATTCGAATGAGGAATTTACCATATCGTTAGACTCAATAAATCATCCAGGAGTTTATGGACGTATTTAATGAGGTGCCATGGTCACCTCCATCTATACATATAGACTTTCCTTTATATTTGGCGTCGAGCATCGGTGCAGGGGTGACACAAGAGCAACATCAACTAGATAGGAATCAAGTTTAATAGGTAAATTAGTTGGGGTAGAGTATTGATCGAATGCGAATTATGACAAGAGAGACTTAGCTGTATTAGGTCATTGAAGATTAGATTTCTTATAGTAGTGTGAGGATGCTACGAGAAAAATGTTTTTAAACTTTCGAGTAAGTGTATAAGAAAATTTGAATTTCGAGGATAAAACTCCTTGTTCTAGGAAAAAAGAATGTAATACCCATAGTTTTAAAGGAAAATAAATTAACAAAATTAATATATGGGTGCATTTATCTGTAGTGACTCGAGGACATCAGTAAATTATTTTATTTTATTCTGGATATTTATGTAGGTAATTTATTTGAAATTAAATTAGAATTAAGAAGAAGGTAAATTTAAGTATAAATTAAGTTAAATTGGGTTTAACACTTTAAAAGGTTGGGTTTTAAGTCCCTTACTCTAGTATACGATTTAGGCTAGACTTTAGCCTAGTAAGAGTTGGTCTTGGACTAAATGGGTCAAGGCCTATATGAGGGTCAACACCAATTTCATGGTTAGACATATAAAATGAGAGTTTAGGGTGAAGAGGAATCATTTCTATACTTTAGAAATAAAAGACTAGAGAAAGAAGGAGGCTACTTGGGGATGAAGAAAATTGGGACTTCATCTCTTAATTCAAGGCAAGTTTCTTTAGTATAATTATATAATTGAGGTGGCATTATAGTATGATTATCCATGTGATTCTTAAACTCATGCTAAAATAATATGACTTTGAAAACCTTTATAACAACTGTTACAATCATGTTAATTTTATAATTAGATTAATATCATGTTCTTAATATATTATGGAATTGGAATGGTTTATCATGATTCAAAGTATAGTTTAATAAATTGATGAGATGGCCATGATATTTCATGTTAGAGGATAGAAAAACCTTTAATAATTTCATTGATTAGTTGGTAATTGGATTGAATTAGGATCAATTTATCTATAAGGTTTCTTGAGATGATAATTAGTGTTTATACCTAAAATGTGTGCTATACTAAGTTAAAGACCTTAGTTATAGGTTAGAATTGATATTGGTAATTGGGTTTAATTGGGATCAATTTATCTATTTGGGTTATTGAGATGATAGTAAGGGTTTATACCTAAAATATGTGTAAAACTAAGTTATAGACCTTGGTTATAGGTTAGGATTGATATGGGAACACTTTGATATGACTATTATTGAGCTTGGTGGTGAACAGGGAGCTTAATTGGTTGTTAATGGAGGTTTAGATTATTTATATTTTTGGGACAAAATCAAATAATTTCAAGACATTTTTGGTATACTGTACCTATGAATATGACTTTCTTGAACAAATGAAGTCCTAATTAAATCGAGTTAAATATGCGCGGGCATTAGTTTCGTAATATTGGGAGTTATAATGAATATCTTATGATTATTTTCTGAACAAGAAGAAATGGTGAAATTTTTTGGGAAAAAATAAGATCCTAGTTAAATTGAGCTAATAATTCCTCGACTTTGGTTTTGTAATATTTGGAGCTTTGATGAATATCGTATGATTATTTTCTAAACAACACGTAGGGTTGAAATGTCTACCAATATGTTGAAAATAGATCGACTTCCCTGTTTTCCCTTAGGTTTGGACTTTATTTTAGTGGATTGTGGTAACGAACCTAGTTTGTGAAAATTCTCTCGTTGAGTATTGTAACTCTAATTAATAAACTTTAATTAAGTAAATATTTTTAGAATTAGATTTGAAATCATATGCCCGTGAATTAATTATATTAAACTAATATAATTAATTATATTAAACTAATATGATTGGACCTTGAAAAATAACTCATAAATTATATTGGAACCAACTAAAAATGATAATATTGCTAGGTAATGGATTGTGTGAAGTTAAGATGACCCTATAGGGCAATATTATAGGTGTTGGGAACTTATCATATTCAATTAATAAAGTCCTTTATGTTAGGACTTACACTAGCAAGATACTAATATAAGACCATTAATTTTGTGAGTCTAATGACTTAACTACGCGGTCAGTAAGTTAGTATTTGGACATTAGACTTGTAACCCTTAAGTGTGTAGGATTACATGTATTTTGTATTATGTGTATGACATCAGGACTTCTTTCAAACGAATGTCATATTCTTGTTCGAACGCGGAGATTAAATGAAATTATGGCATAATGATATTTTCTTAATTAAAAGAAATTAATTAAGGTGATTAAACTGTTATTTTAACTTGCATCCCTAATTTGTGTAGAATTTATTTATTTGGTGTATTATGTGAAAACATACCGGTGCCCATCTATAATGATAACAGGAAGGGGCCTCATTTTATCTCGGCACCCATCCATAATGATGACATAAAGGGCCCTGCTTTTTTACCAGCTCTCCTCCATAATGATGACGGTAAGAAACTTGATTTTTATATTGGCACCCATCCATAATGATAATGGGATTAGCCTTGATAGTTATACCAGTGCCCATCCATAATGATTATGGAAGGGACCTGACTTTTATACCAAAGCCCGTACATAATGATGGTGGGAGAGGACTAATTTTGATACCGGGGCATGTACACAATGATGACGGGAAGGGGCTGGTGCTTTTATCCAATACGCATTTCAGACTTTACTGGGTTATGTTTACATTGGTGTAGCTAGTTTCCTATGATATTATAAAGTGGTGAAGTGCAAAGGAATAAATGTTGAATTATACCTAAAATTCGTTAATGATGTGAAAGACTTAATCATAGTGAACACATGGGCTTGGGATTATACGCACGTGATACTAAGGTTATTTTCGGTTGGGATAAATTGAAAGCAACTAAAATAATAGATGAATATATGCAGTTATATTGTGTCGCTAGGTCAATTATATTGTTATGGTATCGTTGTAGTATTTAAACTTGATGTTAACATCTCCTATTAATATTTTTCAAGTAATCGGCTACAGTGTCATTTTGTTCCTGATCCGATATTGAGCTACATTTCGTTGTTGATCCTATTGGAAGTAGGTGTCTAGCATGTGTTCTCACGATTCATATTTCTTTTATTATAATGAATGGTTTACAATTGTATAGTGATAGTATGTGAGGGTTCAGTTACTTATACTAAATTTGGTGTGAAAAGCGTATGCTTCTTCCATTTTATGTTGAGTTTTTATTTTCATCTTTTGCATTTAATTTTTATTTAAGTCATGCTTAGAATGATATTCAATTATTTGATTCCTGTGAGTTTGTATTAGTCCTGATTAATCAAGTATTAAATATTAAGGGGTGCCACAACTCTCTACTACAAGACTAAAAATAATCAATCTCTTCATATGAGTATGTGTTGTGTATGATCTTTGAGAGTTTTCAAAACAAAAACTAAAAATAAAAGTAAAAGATAAATTAAATAATCTCTCTCTCTCTCTCTCACACACACACACACACACACAAACACAAACACACATACACACACACACATACACAGAGAGAGATAGAGAGAGAGAGAATATCACTCTATAATTCTCTTCATTTTTCTCAAAGGAAATTTGTCCCTATTTGTTTCTCACTCTCAAAACATGGTTAACCAACAACTAATATAAAATAAAAGGGAACTGATAGGTACAATCGGTAATAAGAAAATGACAAGTAATGTCTACTCGGTCAAATCCCACGGCTAGAAATTATAGACCCGAAAACTCCCAACAAGTATAGGTAATAGAAAACAAACCCACAACTATATGTAATAAATGACAAATATAAAAATTCAAGTTACAAACCAAGGTCATTATCTAGCGGATGAAACTTTATGATCCAACGGTTCAAAATGAAATTTATATAGAAACTAATGTTTTATTTCAACTGATCAATAATGTTATATTAAATAAAACATGTAGTTGTTGACTCTAAAGGGACCAAAAAGAAACAAATTTCTTTTTAAAATAAAAAAAATGACTTCTTAGATCATTTTATTTAAAAAACAACGGTCACAGATGCGATATTCGGTTGTAATGGAATCCTATTGGTAGGTTAATTGGCAAAGGGATTAAGTCCTAAAAGCGTAAGACCAAGTGATAATTAAGGGACAAAATAAAATCATGTTTATGTGGGAAGGAGAATTCACAGATTGTGTTAATCTAAGAGAGAGTGCACACAAAAGACTATTTTCATTAAACAAAAATTTGTTTAAAAATTTGCTCTTTATATTTAAAAAAATTCCAAAAATAATTATAATATCAACAAAATGATTTTTAATAAAAAATAATTCAATTTTCACTTTAAAAAATAATTTAGGCACATAATTAATAATACACAAATAATATCTATGAATATAGGAAAGGTGTCAATATGCAATATGTGCATGGCATGGTGTTTTACTTTTATACCTTTACTCAGATATGATTGTTAAGTTGAGTCTTGGGTCTTAAGGAGTCTTGGACACTAGAGTAGTGTTACGTGATGTACCAAAAAAATTGAAGTTAAACTAAAAAAAATGTTTTGACAAAATATCCAATTAGTTTGAAACATTAAATAGTGTAGACTCACATAAGTCAACTATTTAGGGTGTTTTAAATATCCCTTGGATATTTGTGACAAAATCCTTCGTGTACATGAAGGGTACTCTTAGGAAAAACTAAAACTCCCATGTCCTATTAAAAACATTACTAATCTATCCAATCCCAAAATCCAAAAAAAAAAAAAAAATATAAGACTCAATTTACTCTCTCCTTTTTTTGTCTCAAATAGACACTGGAGAATAACATGATAACGTGGAGAAAAATAAAAATATAACTACTACAAAACACATAATGGATCTAATCAATTATCACTCCTGCTTTGACTAATTCTATGAAGTGTCTTTTGCATTTTTAACACTTGTCCCCTAAAATCTCATAACACATATAATTACTATGATTAAGACATGAAAACATTATATATGACAAAATAAATGGATAAAGAACATTCCAATAGTCATATAAGGAAACTCGAACCAACAATATCAGGAGTAATTTCGTAATTGACATTGATTAAAAGGATCAGTATAAACTAGAGAAAATAATAAATAAGTATTTTCACTCCCCTTCAACTAATGTTATTGGTGAAAAAAAATATTAATACACACTAAAATCATAATAGGGGTCCTAGGTTCAAATTATTTGGAGAAAAAATTTAGAGGAGATAATAAAATAAGTTGTCATGCATGAGTTCATACATATAAATATTTAACACCATATCTTGGACATAACAAATAAAAAATTTGTAACTTACAATTATGAGATAAAAAATAATACATGTATCAAAACTATAAGATGGTTAAATCTTATTCGGAGCGACTCCCTCAGATACCAAATTGAAGAATTTTTATCCATAAGCAACACTCTAATTTTATGAAAGTTTTTCTAAACATGCATACATACATACATACAAACAAACATACATACATAGATACATACACACACACACAAGCGCACACACACATACACACACACACACACACATATATATATATATATATATATATATATATATATATATATATATATATATATATATATATATATATATATATATATATATATATATATATATATATATATATAATTGTGGTACCAAAAAATATCACAATAAAAGGATTTACGAAGAACAATCATAATCAAAGAAGAAAATATATAATCGCATGCACAACACAACTACGTATGTGGTTCGGCAACTTGTCTACATCCACAAAGAGGTATACTATTTTATTAAGTATCTCTCAATATGCTTGGTTACATACCCATGTGCCCCATGCCTCGGGTTACAATTTATAGATGTAGAATTTCAGTTGTTGAACTAACTCCCCGGCGTCCATGATAATCCATGAATATCTCTATAAGATTATAGGGGATTGATTTAGTTTTGGGGCAGTTTGGACTACACATACTCATATCTCCTTCCCATGATTTGGGTCGGGCAACCTTCTAGATTTATTGGGCGAGGTCGGCTACTCTTGTGGGTTGAGAATAAAATTAGTCCCCACAATTATAAAACATGAAAAACTTTATTATTCGACTTAACCAAATTTTAATACATACGAAAGTTAGATCAATTATAACTGATTTCTTCTATTGTCAAATTAATGACATTTCAATTTATATTACATTTAGCTCAATATATCCTATATGATAAATTATTCATAAGAAAATAAACAAATCATATAACAAGTCTAATCACACTTAAAAGAGGATGAGGCAAAGTAGATTAACATATGTGATTTTTTAACGTTGAAAAATCCCAAACCGATAGGAAAAATATCCATGACTCCTTCTCACTAAGAAAGAAGAATGAAACGTAGAAATTACATACTCAAAGAATAAATCATACACCGATTAACCAAGACACAATCCCAACTTCCATGAAAACTTATAGTTGTAAATCCTCTATTTTATTAGACTTCCCTCTTGATTTCTCCACACTTCTCGTTCTCAGTGTTAACCCAAGAAACTCACAGTAATAGTGGTTTTAATGTGCAACATGTGTCGTATAGTGAAAACATTCTAAAATGTACAACATGCAAGAACTCACTTCAACACAAATAGTTACAGGACAAAATATATTTTCAAAACAAGATTCATATATAATATAATAAATAAGCACATTCATAATGCAAACATTAATCAACAAAGTTTTCTTAAAAACTTACAAATCAAATTTTTAAATATTAATTCACAATATCTTTTAACATAGATTCTAAGATGTATAAACATTCAAGCGCAAATCTAAAAAAATGATTTTAATAGTTTTTTTAAAAAACATATGCAATAAATTTAAAAAAATAAAAATAACATGCATTTTTCCTAATAAATATATCTCCTAAAACATATAAGAGAAATTATCATTATACACATAAAGCGATAGTATGCAATAATGAAGAAAGAATTCAAATAATATCATCATTTTAATTATGAAAATTTCTTTCTAAATAATATGTATAACACTAATCATTAAGAGAAATAAAAATATTTATTCACTCAAGAATGTTCTTTCTCTCTCTCTAAAATTTTTATAATCAGATTTACTGAGAATCATGTTATAAAATATATCACTATATTAGAGAAAATATATCTACACAAGATATACATTACAAATTCTAGATCCGAATAAAAATATGATTTTAATAAACATATACATCAAAGCACAAAAATCAAAATATTTAGATCACAAAGAATAAATATTAAAAGTTCGTATTTAATCATAACTAAGAGAGTTTAGTTTAAAAATGTATATTTTAATAGTAAATCACAAAATTGTCTACTACAACACTAAAAATAATTAATCTCTTTATAAGAGTATGTGTTGTGTAAGATCATGGAGAGTTTCCATAACAAAAACTAAATAAAAAGAGTACAAGATAAATCAAATAATTACTCTTACTATGAGAATATCATTCTCTAATCCTCTACATTTTTCTTTAAGTTAATATGTCCCTATTTGTTTCTCACTCTAAAAACATGGTTGACTAACAATTGATATAAAACAAAAGGGAATTGACATGTGCAATCAGGAATAAGAAAATGATATGTAAGGTTCATTTTTCTCTAAGGTAATATGTCTTTATTTGTTTCTCACTCTAAAAACATGGCTGACCAACAACTGATATAAAGCAGAAGGGAACTGACATGTGCAATCAGTAATAAGCAAATCATAGGTAAGGTCTACTCGGTCAAATCCCATGACTAGAAAGGATATAAGAAAAATCTCACAACAAGTATAGGTAATAAAATAAACCTTACAACTCTAAGCAATAAAGGTTAAATATCAAACCCAAATATACAAACCAAGGTCATTATCTAGCGGATGAAATTTAATGATCCAACGGTTCAGAATAAAATTTACAAAGAAACTAATATTTATTTCAACGATCACTAAGGCTATATTAGATGAAACCTGCAGCTATAAACTCTAACAAAACTGAAAAGAAATAAATTATTTTTTAAATACAAGATGGATGGCTTGCATATTTCCAATTTCAAAAATCAACAATCACATATGAGATATTCGGTTATAAAGGAATCCTATTGGAGAGTTAACTGACACAAAGATTTAGGCCTAAAAGTGTAGGATAAAATAGTAATCAAGGGCCAGAATAAACTCACATTTATGTGAGAAGGAGAAAGCATGAGCCTTGTTAACTTGAAGAGAGGGACACGAATGAGTATTTTCTTTAAACAAAAATTTGTTTTAAAGAACTTCTTTTTAAATTTAAAAAAATAATAAATTATCATAAAATTATGAATAACTTTTTAATAAAAAAATTAATTCAATTTTCATTTTAAAAATTATTTTATACAAATGATCAATAATATTCAAATAATATGCATGAATGCCTAAAAGGTGACAATGTGCAATATGTGCATCCACATAGTCTTTTCTTTATACCTTTACTTGGATATTATTATTGAGATGTCTCCGGATCTTGAGGAGTCTTGGACAATTGAGTAGCATTACAAGATGTACCAAAAATAATTGACTCAAACTTAAAAAAATATTTTGTCAAAATATCCAATTAGTTTGGAACAGTTAATAGTGTAGAATAAAGTAAGTTGGATATTTAGGGTGTTTCATCACCATCTAGAAAAAAAGAGATAGGGTCACATCCCTGCCTTGAGGAAAATATTTGAACGACTATAGTAGTACTAGATGTATCTCAACCCACATAAGTGCATCTTAAGCATCACAAAGGGCAAACTTCTTGGTTTCATGGTCAGTGAAAGAGGAATCAAGGTAGACCCTACTAATTCCAAAGCAACCCTTGAAATGCCACCACCATGGACAAAGAAACAAGTTTGTGGTTTCCTAGAAAAGCTTCAGTACATTAGCATATTCATCATCCAATTCACTTCTATTTGCAAACTATCTTCATGATCCTCCAAAAGGACTCATTGAAGGTCTTGAATGAGTTGTTTTATTAGTCCTTTGACAAGATCTAACAGTATCTCACCCGACCTCCAGTACTCATGCCATAGCATCGCGATCTTCCCCTCTTTTGACACCTCACTATGACGGTCACCGCAACACGGGCTATACTATCCCAATACCCTAAGGAATAACGTAAAAAAGATCCATCTACTATGCCAGTAAAAAATTAGAAGGGTATTAAATAAAATACATCTTGTTGGAGAAGGCTTATTTTGCGTTAGTTTGGGTTACTTAGAAGCTCCAACATCACATATTTCACTCCCTATTAAGTTAGTCTCTCTAATGGATCCCATGAAGTACCTGTTAGAAAAGCCCTCCTTATCCAAACACATGAATTGCTAGTTGTTATTACTAGACGAGTTCGACACCGCATCTCTCACAAAGAAAGTCATACAAGGGAGATCCATCTCTTACTACATTATCAATAATCCTATAGGAGAAGTTGATGTGTGTAATTTGAGATCTCGAATAACAAAATTCTCTATAGTTCTAACGAAGATCTTCGATGGAAGATGTTTTTTTAATGGAACTGCTAACAAGAAAGGACATTGCATTGGGATACTCTGGGTTGCCCCCGATGATTCTCATACTCCTATTGCCATCAAGTTGAACTTCCATTAAACAAACAACATGATAGAGTATGGATCATGCACTATGGGTCTCAAGGATGCCCTCAAGAAAGGAATTTGATACCTCGATATCTATGGATACTCAACCCTCATCATAGGACAAGTTCTTCAAAAATAAAAATTCAAAGATGAGAAGCTCCCCCATTTCCACACTCATTTTGAAGATCTCTCTTCTCAGTTCAAGGATATCACTTTCCACTACATTTATAATCATGAAATATCCTTGTCGATGCATTGGAAACCTTATTCTGTATAATTGACATGCATAAGGGAATAACAATGGATCCCTTTCAAGTTTGGAAATAATATCTGCCCAATCATTGTTATCACATCGAGCTCGTAATAGAGGAGGACTCAGACAAAGTCAAGTTGTGGTATTATGATATTTGGTGCCTTATCAAGCATGGTCGATACCCTCAAGGGGTTGCAAACAAGTATTATGTAACTCTTCACAAGCTTATAACTTAGTAAATCAATGACAAGGAACTTTTCAAAAGGAACATAGATGGAACATATTTATAATGCATAGAAGGGAATGACATTAAAAAAATGATGGAGAAAATCCACAATAGGGACGACATCACCCACATGAACAGTCCTGTTCTTTCTAAGAAGGTCATCCGTTGGGATAATACAGACTACCATAATTCGACATTGCTTATGTCAGAAGGTGCCAAAAGTGTCAACAATTCGTTAACCTTACACACTTGCCTCCCCGTGACTTGTACAAGAAGATATCACCTTGGAACTTATTTACATGGGGCATTGACATCATTAGGAAAGTCACTCCGAAGGCATCCAATGGGAATGAACTCATTCTCACTGCCATTAATTATTTTATCAAATAGGTTAAAGTTAAGTTATATGATGCGCTGAACATGAAGAAAGTATCCAAGTTCATTAAAAAGAATTTCACTTGTCACTATGGAGTCTTTCACGAGCTTATATTAGATAATGAGCTCCATTTCAAAATAAAAGTTACAGAAGTAGTCGACGAGTTTGGAATTTAGACATACAAGTCTTCTCCTCTCCAACCGCAAACCAGTGGGGTCGTCTAAGGTTCTAATAAACACTCAAATTCATAATCAGTAAGATGACTGAAACTTGAAAAGATTGGGCCTATCAAATCCTTTATGCCCTCTGGAGAAACCGCACATCTATTAGAACACCACAGTGGCCACATCCTATTCATTACTGTATGACATGGAAGCAGTCTTTCTTGTTGAATTTAAAATATCCTCTCTGCGAGTTATGCTTAAAAGTCAAGTCATAGAATTTGATTGTCAACAAAGCGGTTACGATGAGCTCTCACTCTTGAATGAAAAGAGATTGAAGGATTTGTACACATACTAGTGTACCACCACTTCATTGCACAACATTTAATAAAAAGGTTAAAAACTATGATGTGCGAGAAGTTGACCTCGCTCTTAAGGAAATAATAGAGCCAATATGGGATACAAGAGGGATTTTCAAACCGAACTGAAGTGGGACATACCTTGTGAAGAAAATATTGTTAAGTGTGTAGTAGGGGCTTGATGATAAGCATTTCATATAGTTATAAAATGAGATTAAAGATAATTATTATTGACAAAAATCCTTGTGTTTTTATGACTGAGGTATTATTATGCGCGTCCAGCATATCACGCGTATTTGTGTATTATTTATACATTAACTATACGATATTCTAGTATTGAGGGTGAAACATATGTTATGGGGCACATGCCATCCAAACGAGGACATGTGTCACCATGGGTTGTTTAACATGTGGCTCCACAATATATTCGACACGTAGCATCCCACTTGGGGTTATTTTTGCTATAAATATAGTTCAATTACTTACATTTAAAAAGGAGAGCTTCTTAGGAGAAGAAGAGTTATTTCTTGTCTTATGAGTTTTTAGAGAGTTTGAGAAAAGAGTTTTGGAGATGAGTTTTGAGATGAGTTTCACTAACTATCTCCTCTTCGAGAGCCACCACAATGAGTTTTTTGGAGAATAGTACGAACCCACAAACTACGTTGACTTTGATTCCGACTATGACGGATATGTAGGCGCAACCAAAGTTGTTCAAGTCAAACATGTACAAAAATCGAGTATTTCCCCATATTAAACTGCCTTCTTACATTTGGCGTCTCTAATGGGGAGGTATTCACAATTTTATCATGTAATGCCTCATTTATGATCGAAAAGCTGGACGGAGACAGAGGAAAGCGATTGACAAAGCAACATTCTACTCTAATATTCACTAGAGAATTGTTGAACTCCATTTCAGATAAGGAATCCAATATTTCTATTTTATGATCTCTCATGTTTTATATTAAAACTATGATATATTTATATGTAAATATTAGTTGAGATTTATAGTTTGAAAGTATTCTCTAGACATTAATATTTACATAAGAGGTCGACTAAATATATATTTTCATAAATTTTTATTGATGAAACTATTCAGACTCATGTATATTTTCGCACATGAGGGAGGCTTAAAAAAGAGTTATCATTTGAAGTATTAATGCTAACATGGTGTAATTGTTATGCTGATGATGAACCTCAGATTATCTCTATAGGCATTAAAAAAAACTAATTGGATGATCATTTGACCTTAAACTATTTACAATGAGGTGACTCAATGAAAAAAAGGATGTTATAAAGAGACATTCTTGAAAAGACAATTATGTACCTCAACTAATTATTGATAGACTGAAATAATTTAATTGTGATTTTTTAGCTGAACAACCGAAAGGTAGATGGTACTGACCAAAAGTAAATAAGTCATGTGCCTTGTTATGAGTAAATAATAAAATAGTGCAAGTTGATAATATTTTATGTATTGATATATTGGGATATTTTCAAAATCAAATGCTCATACAGTACATTAGCAGGCCAGGCCACATGAGTAGGCCTATGCGTAGATATCGCAGATTGATTAGAAAAATGTGTAGATAACCCTTTATAACTTGAGTACAACAACATAAAATTTATGACATAATAGATTTTTTTAGATTTCCCATAGCGTGTGAGACTTCAGAAATAATACACTATCAATGGATAAATATAGATCTTTTAATATTCTTACTAGTGATTTATACATTTTGGAGTCAGAAATCGAGGAACCTTTGAGATTTCCCATATCCTTGCCCCGAAGAACCTTACCTCCGGTAGAAATCGACGGAGCTTTACTCCGATGAAGCTCCAACTGAATCGTATCACCTGTCCGAAGAAACTCATTCGAAGAAACTCAAAACCCAATCACCATAAGAGTGATTGTCTCCATGCCTATATGTACATCTAGCATGTAATTCAGCTGAATCACCTGAGATTTTCTAAAAAAACAAAAGACGACATTTAAGCTTCCTCACGGTTTGCATTTTGCATTTTTCATTTTGATAGGTTCTCCCTTGAATTATGATATATGCCACTTCGCGAAAATAAACTCTAAGTCGATTCAACTGAGTACCAGAACCGATTGATCATATATGGGGTCCAAGTTAATTATCCATAAGTTACAGCTGGATTAAAGTAGAATCACCTCAAATGGGTACAAATAAAATCACCATCCAAAACAGCTGGAACAAACAAAGTCAACCCATAACCTACAGACTTTGCTCCGATACAACACAAACGAAAAACCACGGAGTTAAACCCGAGTCCACATTAAACCGAAGCACCTGTTTGAAGAAACTCAAAATCGAATCACCATTTGAGTGACCTTCTTTATGATTCGAAAATAAAATTTTGAGGTCCATCATTTTACGATTTTGCATTGGATGAATCTAAATTTTTTGCATTTTAAGTCCATCAGAAATCCCTTGCTCGAACTTGACCATAAGTGTGGTCAATAGCCAACTCAATATGTTCTCTAATCTCTGATCCCTCTTTTATAGTCCCTCGAACCTAAAAAGAAAAAAAAGGTATATATATGTTGAATAATGCCCACAAAATAAATGTAATGGTTAAAGTAAATTGGTATGAATTGAGCATAACGCCTTGGATACTTTCATATTACATGTCCGCGACTATTATTTGAGCTTACATATTCGAATCTCAGTTGACAAATGTTAAAATTACAAGTCTATGTGGTTCCTCGGACATGGAACTTATTGGAATAATTTTTTTGTAATCACACCTACCACCAAATTAAAATTACAGTATTGTGAATATTTATGAATGTTGAATGTGGTTGAACAATGAGTTTATTTTATTTTTATGGAGATAAAATAAAAATAAAATAAAGGGATAATAGCGTGGAGCTTCTAGAAATTTTGATAATTTAATTTTAAATTTGTTGAAGCATCATTCATTTAAAGATTCTTTTGATAACGCTACTAGTATTTTCTCATAAAAGACATTTTTAATGTCTTTAAAAAGTTTTTGAATAAGTAAGATTTCTTTTTTAAAATATTTCATATGAGAAAATATAGATGAGATGAGGCTGAATTCTAAATGTAGATGTATTTTTATGAAGCAAGGTATAAAAGTTTGTTGATTATTGATATACATGAATGTTTATCTAACGATTTTGGAAAAGATAATGTACGGACAACCTGAAAGTATACGACACACCTGGATTATGAAAATCAGAATTATGTTGCCCATAATTAATTGAATACGCTTGTGAGACGAATCGGATATATATATGTCCTTGGAATAGTATTTTATTTTTGTTTCAAATATCCCAAACGCGAAAGAACACGTGAATACTGGATTTTCTTTCACTAGAAGAAAGTATTTATTTTGATGTGTACCATTGCCATATAGTACTATCCAAATTGATATGCTAAATTCATGAGTTATGCTGATGATTTCAGAAGCTTTAAAATCCTTAAATATGGTAAATAATTTTTTTTATTTTTTTTAGATAGAGGAAGCATAATAAATCTTCATTTGGGTATTTTATGACACCTGCAAATGTTATCCTATGTTTGTACACCATATTCATACATTATGATTCATTTACGAAATGTTTTAGTATGTTTAACAACTGAAGATTTACCTTGAGATTATATATACCCTCAAATTTAATATGGAGTGTATTAAAATAATATTAAGAGTTTGTGCACGAAACACCTACGAGTATGGGTGGTTATGATTCATTACACAAATATCCCAATTTTTTTGTAATATTTATTATATTACGTAAAATAAAATAATTAAAGGGGGCATGATGAGAATTGTACTGGGATATTTCCTGAGTTTACTAATCATTTGCAATATTATGTTATTATGTCAGAAAGATATTATTTTCCAAAGGCTTCTGAATGAGAAGACATTGGACGATGGTAACATCAAGCCATTGTATAGAGATCTAATAGTTTGCCATGTACCCCATGAATTGTAATGATTAGGTTGCTTTCATTTTTTTCAGGTGGGCATTGTAAATGGTATATGTAATTTATTTTATTTTATCTTAAGATAAGATAAATAAAGGGGGCAAATGTATATTATGTTGTAACGTAGCTTGTAGTGTAAAGCTTCTTCAACATCATCCGCTACAAGGTTGGATTGATGAACCTTCAAGGTATAGTAACGTCCAGGAAGGACATTACAAAAGATTCTTCAGTTTCTTTCGCAAAGAGTTCAGACGGATTAATTAGTTATCATTCAGAAATCGACAAAGTCGTAGTCTTCCTTCAGATATGACATCATATTACGAGAACTTTGCAAGCATTGTCGTAAGTATTCCTAAGATGTGTATTATATTCCCAAAACCCCGATTAAATTGGTAAGTGGTTGAACCGCAATCGTTATGACTTGACTCGTCCGGAGAAACTGCTCATTAATGCATGGAGACAATAGGCGAAGGATCATGCTCAGTTTATCCTTCGGCAGGTGCGGGATCCCTCGCGACCTGAAAAGTGATATAGAAGAATGATTTTGCAAAAAATAATAACAAGTGGTTTTCATTATTAAGTCACCGTTATAGGTGGAGTTTACAAAAAATCTTAACAAGTGGTTTTCATCGTTAATTCACCGTCATAGGTGGAGTTTGCAAAAAATCTTGACAAGTTGTTTTCATTGTGAAGTCTCCTCATAGGTGGAGCTTGCGAAAAATCTTAACAAGTGGTTTTCATTGTTAAGTCACCATTATAGGTGTAGTTTACGAAAAATCTTAACAAGTGGTTTTCATTGTTAAGTCACCTTTATAGGTGGAATTTTCGAATAATCTTAACAAGTGTTTTTGTATTATTAAGTCACCGTAATAGGTGGAGTTTACAAGAAATCTTGACAAGTAGTTTTCATTGTTAAGTCACTTCATATATGGAGTTTGTGAAAAATCTTAACAAGCAGTTTTCATTATTAAGTCACCGTTATAGGTGGAGTTTACGAAAAATCTTAACAAGTGTTGTCATTATTAAGTCACCATTATAGGTGGAGTTTACGAATAACCTTAACAAGTGGTTTTCATGTTAAGTCACCTCATAGGAGTGAGTTTTCAAAAAATCTTAACAAGTGTGTTTTCATTTTTATGGAGCCATATTTTACTCTCTAATCTTCGTTCTAACAGGCATAAAGACAAGACATATGCAAAAAAAAAAGAATGAGAAGGAAGAAGTTACCTCAATAGTAGGCAAAGGAGTGGTAACTTTAACAACCCTATAGGTGAGCCAATATTATGTGCATGCACAAGAAACCTCATTGTGACTTGGGCGAGTCAATAATATGTTCATGTATAAGAAACCTCGTCGTGATTTGGATGAATCAAATAATAGGCTCATGCCCTAAAATTCCTCATCGTGATTTGGACGAGTCAAAAACATGTGTATACACTAAAATATTAAAAGATAACAATGAATTAGTTATTATGTAAACCATAATAATACTTCCACGAAGCTTGGTTGAGAATGACAAAAGGGAACGATGAAGTAGTTACTATGTAAACCATAATAATACTTTCACCCAGCTTGGTTGAGAATGATAAAAGAGAACGAGGAAGTAGTTCCTATGTAAACAATAATAATACTTCTACCAAACTTGGTTGAGAATGATAAAAGAGAACGAGGAAGTAGTTCATATGTAAACAATAATAATACTTCAACCAAACTTGGTTGAGAATGATAAAAGAGAATGAGGAAGTAGTTCCTATGTAAACAATAATAATACTTCTACCAAACTTGGTTTAGAAAGATAAAAGAGAATGAGGAAGTAGTTACTATGTAAACAATAATACTACTTCCACCAATCTTGGTTGAGAATGATAAAAGAGAACCACGAAGTAGTTACTATGTAAACCATAATAATACTTCCACCAAACTTGAGTAAGAATGATAAAAGAGAACGAGGAAGTAGTTCTTATGTAAACCATAATAATACTTCCACCAAGCTTGGTTGAGAATGATGAAAATGAATAATAAAGTAGTTATTATAGGACCATAATATACTTCCAAATATCTTTGTTGAGAATAATGAAAGAGAATGATGAAGTAGTTATTGTGTGACCATGATAAATACTTTTTACCAAAGCAGAGTTACGAACAACCACAATAAAACCATGGATGCATGTTCATTTAAATAGTAATGGGGGTAACACTCATAGTATATCATTTGTATGAAAAGAATGATAATGGAGTCCTTCGAAATAACCCATGAAACTAAATCCTAAGAAAAAGATATGAGGCTGATGTATATCTTGTAAATGAGATATGAGATATGAGATTTAAGATATGAGATATTAGACTTATGATATGAGATATAAGATTGAAGTATATCCTCAATTAAAATGAGATATGATGTTATTACCCACGATTCACAGTTTGATCGAACATATAAAAATTGGCTAAAAGTATTTCATACATACAGTTGATATGTTTTAGCGAGGCATCAACACATCAACTAAATGTATGAGGGGGCAAATGTAGTAGATTCCTAATGATAAACCTTTCATTTAATTATAAAATGGGATTAAAGATTATTATTATTGACAAAAATCCATGTGTTTATGCGACCGAGGTATTATTATGCACGTCCAACATATCACGCGTATTTTTGTATTATTTATAAATTAACTAGACTATATTCTAGTATTGAGGGAGCAACTTATGTTATGGGGCACATGTCATCCAAAAGAGGACATGTGGACGACATGTGTGACAATGGGTTGTTTGACATGTGGCTCCACAATATATTTGACACGTGGCATCCCACTTGGGATAGTTTTTCTATAAATATAGTTCACTTCCTTGTCGAGTTTTTAGAGAGTTTGAGAAAGTGTTTTGGAGATGAGTTTTGATATGAGTTTCAGCACCTATCTCCTCTTCGAGAGCCACCACAATTAGTTTTTTGGCGAATAGTACGAACCCACAAACTATGTTGACTTTGATTTCGACTATGGCATATACGTAGGTGCAACCAAATTTTCTCCTGTCAAACACGTAGAAAAATCGGTTATTCCCCCATATTAAACTACCCTCTTACAAAGTGGCATCACTATGCTCACAGACCTTGATTGAGAGCAAATGGTGCGTCTAATCATATTAGATCGTCTTAAGAAATCGTGCAATAATTAAATGAAGAATAGGGGACAAGAAAAGTCCCTAAAACCTACATCAACTGCCCATCCACCTACAACAACATAAGACTAACTTAACCATACCTAACCACAAGCATTTACTACAAAACATACCCCATACCAAAAAATCCTCACAAGATCTCCTTAACTTATAGAAGGCCCTACCTTATCATCACCATCTCTATTTCCCAAAGGTCCCCCAAAATCCCTATCTTTATAGCATCTCCTAATACGCTCCATGTGGCGATACGCCTTGATCAACTTGGAGACAATAACAATACCCCCCTCCTTAGTTTTGAATCTCCAATACATCCTATGCAGCTATTCCAGTGACTATACCTAAAATGTTAGTCAATGGAATGCGCCATAGTCCACTGCATGAATAACAACTATTCCTCCCAATTATGGTACGTGAATATAGACATAAGCATTATACCAGATAAATTTACACTAGAGTATTTTAAATTAGGCGAAATAAGAACATGGGAGAAAAATAAAATAATACTAAATACCCGCATAGCTAAGCCACCCCATTGTTCAATTCCAATTATGTGATTATAATATTGAATTAGCTCTAAACCTTTATCTTACTCAATATAATTATTCAATTAATGTTATTAGTGCAATGCAACTGTAGCCAATCAATCTTTCTATTGGTCCTACACATACTCCTAGAATGCTTAAGTTTTAACACATCACATCCATTCCACTCACTATATCCTGTCAGCCAAATTTTGTTAGCTCTTCACGTACTCGTGATGAAAATTCATTTCAATACCCGTTTATTATCCTAGGCATTGATTATTAAATATTAATTCTCTTATTCTCAATTAGCCCCACCCTTAATTTGGGTATCACAATCAAAACCATCCTTAGTCCCATACCTAGAGATCACCAATCCATAAGTAACATAGTACCTACAAAAAATCACCACCTATACTTGCACCTAGGCTAATGGAAATAACGTAACGACTCACTACCTAGCCCCACCCAAGAAATCCCCAACCGTACAAGCATACACTCACTACTCCCATACCTACAAAGTGCCAACAACGACAAATTCTACCTACTAGTACCTTAACAATTAGGCAACCTACAAAACAAGGGTGATATTATAACTACTCCTAAAATTCTAACATTCCCACGGTGTTGAAATATTAACATGAATGATCTCCACATAAATCATATTTTAATTTATCACTACAATTCTCCAATTAATCCTACGATTTCAATTCCATTTAATTTCACCCATCTAATTATGTAATACTAAAATTCTTCCAAATACTCACACAAGTTGTCAAATTCTATAATTTCAATAGAAGTGATATTTTACCAACTAAAATAAATTCCATTTTAACATGCGTATTAACAGTGTCTCACAAGAATAATTCCGTTCTACCACCTACACATCAATATCTTAATTTTATGAGTCAAAATATTATCCCAAGTTCTATTTTAATTCAAACATGTTAATCGTCTCATAAGTCTACTGTAACCCAAAGTACTAATCTAAACATGCGATTGTTTTAAGTCCTAAATCATATTTTTATATTTAACAAAAACGGCCTTGTATTTACTCACTTTCCCCAATTATCTTCCTAATTAATTTTGAAATAACATGATAATTAAGGTTTAGACAATATTTAAATCATACAACACTTAAAGGGAACAACAAAAGTATTCATGCCTAATAAGAAGCCTCTTCAAAATTCTAATTATACAGTTGCGATCCTCTCGCGAATATAGAAAATACTCGTTCTTGGTTGATCTTGAGAAAACTTGATTTGAATCTTCAAAAATTGAGTTAAAAGTCATTTTTAATGGCGTTTAGGCTTTGTAAAAGAGAGAAGGAAATAATTTGAGATCCTACTACTTTTTGAGATAAGTTAAAAGGGTTTGAAAAAGTCTAAACCCGAGCCATTTTAAAATAGGAAAATAAAATAGTTTAAAACTAACACAAAAACTTACAAAAAACTCAACCCGCCACTCTGCCTCGGTGTGAATCGATTTGCTCCTAGGGACGAATCGATTTGGCACCTGAGTAGAGCCCAGGTCTCCCAATTTTGAAAGAAAACTTTTTTTTTTATTTTTCCTGATTTCAAATCTCATTAAAACCTTATTTCTTATATATCGAAAACAACATTTTTAAGTACAAAAAATAATTAATTCTAGTAAAAAAATATTTTTTCGATATTCAATTAAAAAAAATATTTACAATCCAAAATCATGGGATGTTACATTATCCCCCACTAATACAAGAGTTATGTTCTTGAGAATTCGATGAAGTGTAAACATCATACACAAACTCGAGCAAATAAAATAAGTCTCACATATGCCTACCCATAGAATGCCATGATTAGACGCCCATACACCCAATCCCACAGGCACACAAAAGTACAATATGTATCTTAACTACATATATAAGCATAACTATTAAAATAAGGGTGAATCATAGCTCTCCCAAAAATCACCACTCGATTCTCTCACCAAAAGCCATCGCAACGCTTATGTCCTCAAAACAAATCACATCACGCATCGATACTAGAGGTACCTAACATTGGTAATAACGATCTCAAAAGTAAATAAATCTCATCTCCAAAATACTTTCCAAGGATACTTACATCAAGATTACTAATTCTAACCTCAATGCCTACAACGGCCTTAACATAAAACTACATATCTCCAAGAAACACAACTAACACGTATGCTAGCCCCAATATGTTAGAGAGTACGAATCAATAAAGGGAATCAAGCATTGGTTACACGGAGGATATAACAGACTCAAAACCTACGTGGCTTAAGAACCATGCTCTGATACCAACTGTGACACCCCACGTATTTTGACATTAGGGGTGGCCAATCCACATTGTCAACCTACACCTAGCGTCATAATTAAAATACCATTGCATGTGACAAAAATATGAGATATTAAAATATTTTTCCAAAATATATAATCTGAAATTTAATCCAACGAATATAAAAATCCACATACGAAATTCCATCACCATGCTAACTCCAAAATAAAACTCAACTCCAAAAGATAGATTAATGCTTAAATAAAATAATCCAACTGTAACTCCAATTGAAAAGAAACAATAAACAACTATGAAATCGAATGGCCCACCAAATCTATAAACAATTGTCTCATAAATAAAATGATGGAATGGAAAAATCGTAAATAATTAAAGCAATAAAATAGAGCTCCGCGAATCTCTAATCCATTCTATGCACCTGTTTCAACAATATACTTTAAATGTTAATCTACGGAATGGATCCATGACCACCGCATGAATACCATCTGCCCCTCTCAATTATGATCCTTGGATCCAGACATAAGCACCATATGAGATAATATTATAATAAAATATTTTAAATTACGCAAAATAAAAACATGCGAGTAAAATAAAACAATACTAAATATCCACATAACTAAGCCACCCCATTAGTCAAGTCCAAATTGATTAGATATAAACCTTTATCTTATTCAATTTAATTATTCAATTATTCTTATTAGTGTGATGCCACTATAACCACTCAACCTTTCTATTGGTCCAGCAGATACTCCAGGTGCACTTAAGTTTCAATACGTAAAACCCATTCCCCTCACTATATCCAGTCAGTACAATTTCATTAGCGTCGTACATAATCATAAGGTTCAACGCACGACACGTCACTATATCCTGTCATCCCAATTATCGCTAGCCCTGCACATACTCGTGACACCAACACACACCCATATTGCGATGCAAATTCAATTTAATACCCGTTTATTATCTTAGACATTAATTATCCATTCTTAATTCGCTTATTCTCAATTATCCCCACCTTAATTCGTGTATTACAATCAAAATCATACCCAGTCCCATACCTAGAGATCACCAAATCATAAGTATTACCTAGTCCATCACTAAGGAAGAATATCTACCAAAAATCACCACCTAGTCCAACACCTAGGCTAATGGAAATAACATAATGGTGTCCTACCTAGCCCCACCTAGGAAATACCAAATCGTACAAGAATACACTCATTAGTCCCATAATTAAAAAGTGTCAACGACAAAAAAATCTACCTACTAGTCTCATACCTAGAAAGAAACCTATAAAACAAGGGTGAAAGTATAACTACTCCCAAAATCCCAACGTTCCCACGATGTTGAAATATCAACACAAATAATCTCCACATAAATTATATTTTAATTTATCACTAAAATTCTCTATTTAATCCTACGATTTCAATCTCAATCAATTTCATTCATCTAATCATGTAATAACCAAGTTCTACCAAATAGTCACACAAGATGTCAATTTCTACAATTTCAATACCATGAATATTTTACCAATAAACATATAATTTCATTTTAACCTGCCTATTAACAATTATACAAAACAATAATTCTATGTTATATCCTACACATCAATATCGTAGTTTTACGAGTTGAAATATTATTCCAAATTCATATATTAATGCTAACATGTGAATCGTCTTACAATTCTACCGTAACCCAGAGCACTAATCTAAACCTGCGATTATTTCAAGTCTTAAATCGTATTTTTAGATTTAATAAAAACAGCCCCGTATTTACTTTCACTTTCCCTAATTAATCTCACTATTTTTTTAATTGATTAATTAAGGGTTAGGTAATATTTAAAACATACAACACTTAAGGAGGGAGAAATATAAGTTTGCATGCTTGATAAGAAGCCTCTTCGAAATTTTGATTATACGGTTGTGATCCTCTTGAGAAAATAACAAATACTCGTTCTTATTTGATCTTCAGAAAACCTTATTTGAGTCTTCAAAAATTGAGTTAAAGTTGTTTTTAATAGGGTTTTGGTTTTGTAGAAGAGAGGAGAGAACAATTTGTAAGGCTACTGCTTTTTGAGATGAATTAAAAGTGTTTGAAAAATTCTAAACCTGAGCCTTTTTATTATAGGAAAATAAAAGACTTTAAAACCAACACAAACACTAATAATTAACTTAACTCGTTACTATGCCCTAGTGCGAATCGATTCTCCCCAGGCCCGAATCGATTCGTCACCTAAGTAGAGCCCATGTTTACAAATTTTAAAAGTAAACTTAGAAAATTTATTTTTTTCGCCGATCTCAAATCCGATTAAAACCTTATTACTTATGTATCAAAACCAACACTTTTAGGTACCAAAAATAATTAATTATAATAAAAAATATATTCATGATTCTTGATTTATAGAAAGATATTTACGACCCAAAATCACGGGGGATGATAGGTTGATACTTCCCCTACGCACCAGTGGTCGGACGAAAGAAGGAGAGATATCCATTAATACAACCGACGACATCCGAGGAGAGTGAAACAAGTCAGTTATAGTTGGAGATCCATTGGGGTCAATACCCAACATGACATAATTTTTTTTGTAAATGAGACACACCCCATCCAAGACAAAGCGAAACATATGGTCTTTAGGGCACCAGAACTGCAAAGCCGCCTACAAAAGATTCTAATAATTTGTATGGTGATGTCAGAAAGTAGCCGAATGCAAGTTGAACACCTCTTAGTTGACATTGTATAGGCACATGGCCTCCCACCCATCAAGGTAAGAGACAAAAGATTCAGTGATGGGGATTTCCATTTTAGAGAGAAAGAAAGCTTGGTAAAACAAAGAAAGAAGGAAATATAGGGAAGTATGGTTTGAAACTCCACCCAAAAGGACCCTTTTATCCTTGAAATAGTCCACAAAAGACAAAGTAATTAATCTAGTACTACAATAAGAGTTCCTAACTACCTAGAAGTGCAAAAGAAAGACAGTTATGGAGGAAAATCAACCATAACTGCAAGTGTATATCGGTCACCATACCCCCATTTTAGGAAGATTCCTTGTTACTTTTTTACCTCCTTCATTTACAAATAATCAATTCTTTAAATTAACCTCTTACAACAAGGGTTTACCGGACATTTATTTCTAAAAACGTTTCAAAGGTACACATTTTTAATTATAGTTTCTTAATTTTCATTACTAATTAAAATCCCTAGTGAAAATAGTAAAAGAGTGCATGTAGGATAGGTCATTAATTTAAGATAAACTAAAAATAAAAGAAATGCATCATTTTTATATATAAGTAATTTGGTTTACATTTTTTAGGAACAAAAGAAAAAAAAAATTACCAAAATTTACCGGGATGGAGCCCGAACTTTTGAATCTAAACTAAATTAGGATCCACCATCTCGAGGATCCCAGGCCACACGCTTCCCACGACAGTGAGCAGTGGACCCTCCGCTTTTAGAACCAGAGCCCCTCTCCTGATCCTCATTAGTCGCCAATGGCGCCACACAAGATCGAGTTGTCTACCTCACATGATCAGCAATGGAAGCTATCCAATTGCATATGGCATGAAGCTAAGATGCTGACATTCGTGAAGTCTGAAAAAGAGAAATCAAGCAAAAATAAGGAAGTCAGTAGGAGAGGAAATGATCAAAATTCAAGTACGAGCATCGAAAGACAAAGTCATACCTCCCTCTAAAGAACCCCCATCTAGTATGGAGGGTATGTATTTATTATCGCCTGAAAATGGTGAGGCACTAAATATAATAAGAAGGAATGGAGAAGTGTTGGGAGTGAATTGCCTCCACCATTGTTGCACTGCACCTTAACACCTGTGCTAAAATCCTGGCAGTGTGGTAGCACCCATAGTCCCTACTGATGGCGGGAGCTCACCCTTTGTGTCGTATATGGATGATGTCATCATCCATCTGATTGTGAAGTCCATATAATCATATCCCTCCACCGTGTTAATGTATAGAGTATAAGGCTCACCCTCCATTGACATCACCCTCTACTAATTCGATAATTCCCCCACTTTCCTCATATAAGTAAGAGGTGCCAATGGTAGGGTCTCCACCTCACCCTCCATCACATTCCATGCCACCCTCTTTCCTAGGTACCAGACGTACCCAAACTCACGGATCAGTAAAGTTCGTATTTGGGAATGAATGCTCATAGTGCCTGCTGCCCCCAATGCCAGATGCTAAGGATAGAACGTCACTAGTTCCTAAAATAAAAATCAATCATTACATAGTCCACAATAACATAAGTAAGATACACAAAAATCCAAAATAAATAAATAAATAAATTATGCACCTAATCACTGGTAAGGGCATTCAGAATCACCCTCACATCCTTCAAGGCTCACTATTTCAACACTTTGATTGATTTACTCACCGATGCATCCTCGATAACTCCCATGATTCACTTGCATGCACAGATATCAAACCCATGTTGTGACAAATTGCCTCGTACAACCACTTTTGTAAACGACAACATAACTATCTCAATGAAAATTTCAGAGAATTAAAAAATAAGAAGAAAATACAAAAAAAACTACCTCCAAAAGGTACGTGGGCCCCATAAAAGTTTGTTAGAGACGTCGGGTAAAAGAATCTAGAGAAGTACAGAGGGACACCATCATGAAGATCCTCCATTCGTATATGTGAATCCTAAAAATGACCCCAGGGAAGGGCAAGAACCACATGTGAAGAACTTCACCACTCAAAGCCACCATTAAGCCTCCTAACATAAGTATAATGAACATGAAAGTTTCCTATAACACATGTCATATGTCCATAACATATATATGACGTGCCAAAAAGGTGTCCTTTAACACCGATATCCTCACAGATTCCTTGAAAATAATCTGACAAAAGTCCCCTAGGCAGCCTAAATTGCAGTCTCAGAAATGTGAAATGTTCGATGTACCACAATCTATTGTACTGCACACTCCAGCCCCATTAGTTGATTCACGTCTAGAGGAGTGGCTGCCATCTCAGCCAGGCCCAATTTGAACGTGTAGGTAATGTCCCACCAATGCTCTCCTAAATTGCACAGAACCACCCGTGATCTTTTTGTGTCATCCAAAGGCCCCGCAATAGGTCCAAACCCGGTAATCTATACCATTAGCTTTACTTCCCTAGGGAGATTCTCCCATACCTTACTAATCATCGTTAATATCCAAGAGCGTAAGCACAATGAAGCAATGTCCAACTACAAAAGAAAAATTATCATTGATCCCCAATAGACAATAAATCAAATGGAAAAATTCAAAAATTAAAATAGATAAAGAACACACACATAGCCATTTGGGTTCTTCACCCTTGCCGAGTAGTAATTCTAGAGCTCCCTCAACAAAATACTTTCGTCATCCACGTCTTCGATATCGTGGTATGCATTCCCATTACCAAATGCCACAACACCAAACCCGTGCCACTCGATGCCAATCCAATCATCGTTGCAAAAAAAGAGTTGTTGGCCATGTCTACGATGAATCTATTGGGAGAAAATGGCCTAAAATTGTTTTCTGGAGAGATAAAGAGAGAGAATGATTTCATTATTATGAAGAAAATGAGGACATAATCCTTATTATATAATGAATCAAAGGGTATGCCAATATTCAGTCCCCTAGCTATGCCCATCGACATATCCCCTTAGTATACTCAAAAACCCTCCCAATTCCATGTCACTATCAGTAAGCACACCCTGCCTATGCATATCAGCAGCCCCCTCTAAATTTTGTTTCAAAAACACCCAAAAAAATTGAAACCCACTTGAATTTTTTTTAAATCTCTAAAAATCTCCAAAAAGTCAAAAACCTCAAACACATTTTTTTCCATAAAAACCATCCATTTCCAAAGATATAAAATAAATTGAAATGTTCCCAAAAATATCCAATAATTACTAAAAATTCTAAAAATAAAAAATAAAAATGCATAAGCATTAACAAATCAATGGAATTCTCAAATACATCATGCACTCATGCTACCACTCCTTAGATCTGTAGAATTGACCTCGACCCTATGAATTAGTCGTTTCCACTCCTTAGGGCCACAGAGTTGTCCTTGACCTCTAAATCAGTCGCTCACACTCTTTAGGTCTATCGAATTGGCTTTGGCCCTCTAAATCGGTTGTTTATATTATTTAAGTTCCCAAAATTGGCCTCAATCCTATGAATCAGTCACTTCCACTTTTTAAGTTTCTGAAATTGGCCCTGAACCTCAAAATCGGTCGTTCACACTCTTTAGGTCTTCAGAGTTAGGCTCGATCCTCTGAATCGCTCACTTTCACTCTTTAGGTTCGTAAAATTGGCCTCAACCCTTTGAATCGGTCGCTTACACTCATAAGGTTAGTATAATTAACCTCCGCCTTCTAAATCCGTCGCTCACACTTTTAGGTTCAAAGAATTGGCCTCAACCCTCTGAATCGATCACTTTTAATCTTTAGAGTTGTCATCCCGGATGAGTTCCACTGCATCATAACGTGCACCACGTCTAAGGAAGCGCGGGATACCATCTAGCTAACTCATGATAGTACAAATGATGTTAAAGCTTCTAAGTTTCAAAACCTCATCACCGGTTTGAGATAATTACTATGCTAGAGACTGAGACATTTGATTAATTTTATGCATGACTATCTGATATCGTTAACCCAAGTTTTAATTTGGGTGAGAGAATTTCAGAGACGTTCATTGTGAAAAAGATTTTGAGATCTTTTTCATCCTGATTTATCCATATTGATACAGTCCTTAATTCGTTAGGAATTTTAGACATGCTTAGATTAGAAGAACACGTAGGATACCTTCAAACTATGAGATCAACACGTTCCCCCAATCTATAAAGCCAAATGAAAAATGTGTAGGCACCCCATCCTAGGCCCCCCCAAAGAACCTCCTTACAACTCTAGCACTCACTCAGTCATCGTAAACTCTAGGTCATGCTTCGAGTACTAATTTAGAGTTCATCGGGATCTCTTGGGCCCCGTTTGATTCTGATCAACTCTCCATATTGAGTGAAGCTCAATAAATTTTTGAAGGGATCTACATATCTTTTCCAATGGTGAACCCCATGCATGAATCGTCCTTATGGTTTGGACGAACGATTTGTTTCATAATCAAAATCTGATCGAGAGGACACCGAGAGCTCTTGGGGCCCCATTTGACTTCGGTAAACTTTCTCGTGTGAGAAAAAGATCAATGAATCATTGAAGGGCTCTGAATTCCCTTTCCAATCGTCTATTCCATGCACAAATCGATCTTACAATTCGGACGAACAATCCGTTTTAACTTGAAAACTGATCTAAAGGTCATCGGGCACTCCCAGACCCGTTTTACTCAATTTAACTCTCTAGCTTGAGAGAATATTAATGACTATTTAAAGGTCTCTAAATTCTCTTTCCAACAATATGTTCTATTCATGAATCATCCTTGCGATACGGACGAATGACTTATTTTACTCTAAAGGGTCACCGGTGTTATCGGGACCCATTTGACCTTTTGCAACTCTCTGAACCAATGAATCTAAAAGAAAACTCAAAGGTCACTAAAAACCCTTTCCAACAGTCTGTCCCATGCGCAAATCGACCTTACGGTTCAAACGAAAGATCATTTTTCCTCCGAAAACTTTTGGTCCAGCAACCAACGGCCACATTTGAGCCCTGTTTGACCTCAGTCAACTCTTGTACCCGGGAATGGCTCAATGTATTCTTAAAGGGCTATGAATACCATTTTCAGTGGTCTGCCCCGTGTGTGATTTGGACTTATGGATTACATTTCACCACTGTTTTTCCAAAAAATCTATCCCAGACTGTCAAATGGAACCCTCAGGACCTTACTTATCGACAGTGTGTCCGGGGTTCTATGCCGATCATCACCACCATTGGCCCTGTAAATACATTCCATGACCTCACTTTAAAAATTCACCTGAACATCCCTCTCAGCAATTCAAAGAATGTTCTCTCAAATTCGGAGTTGTTCCCTTCTTAAAAAGCCCATTTCCCACATTCCCTTCCATCCTTTTCTCACTTCATTTAGTAAATTTCTCCCGTCTCTTCATACCACCCTCATCCCATTACAAGATAAGCATATCTACACTCAAGATCAATATCAATCATTCATAAGGAGGTCCAATTTTCCATCATTTTCTCTAAATTATCTTATTTTAGTATTATTTTCTTTATTTCTACTTTAGTATTTTATTTCATTACATCACATACACTAATATAAAACCATTATTAGTAGTAATTGCCTATTCTCCATTTTCATAAAACAGAAAAAGAAAAGTGGGTTTTCTATAAAATTCCAAAAGAGGGATTCTCATCTCACAACCTCACTTTTAAGACACATTTCTCTCTACACGCACACATATGAGAAATTCCCTATTTGAATTTATGGAGTGAACCCCATCCCATGTTATCTTCGAATTATGTGGGCTTTGATGGCCCTTGGGCTATGTAGGCGTCCTGGGTAGATCCCGAGATTCGATTCCTCCCTTATAAGAATTTGTAATGTTTTTTCTCATAATATATATATATATATATATTCTTAATAAATGTCATATTCTAGCATGCTTGTGTTTTGTCTGACATATACATTCGTTCTTCCATAGAGACTTGTGATTCGGCTAACACTCATATTATATTTTTGAATTATTATCTTCAGGAACACTCCTAAGGATGAATTCACTCCATCCTTGTCCATGACGCGAGTTGAACGATTCCATTCTCGTCTATATTATGCACATAAGCACACACTTCATGGAGTCTAATAAGAGAAGATTAACACATGCCCATTAGAGATCGAAAGGGAATGATGAATGCCTAATGCCTTTCCAGTCTGTTACATAGTCCCTGAACCTTTAAAATATTTATTTTTGCAAGCATCAGTCTTGTCCTTGATGCCGTTCTCTCGAGGCAACAATATTTCGTTTGCCTATTTTCTGCAAAATAGGCTGGCGACTTTATCTCTACACATTATCCCTCATTGACGATGGTTGCGCACCCCAATAAAGGGTGTAATACCTTGCTCATGACGATGGGAACCCGTCTCTCTCCCCCCCCCCCCCTCCCCCCCCCCCCCCCCCCCGCAAAAAAAAAAAGAATAGGTTAGGGGGAAGCTCCCCATGGATGGCCGCATTGGCAACTCTACTAGGGATTGTATATTTTAAAAGGACTAGACTTTACTTTCTACGTGGATGTTATTCTTGTCTGGATGTGTGCATATGCACCTATCCGTATGCTCTTTTTTCTCCTCTATTTACTTTTTGTGTATATATACCTCATGTATATATCACTTTTCACCAATTTATAAACTTCACACACCTGCTTATACTCTCCCTGTTGACTTCACACACCTACACTTAACTTAACTTCTAATCACATGTTCCACACACCACTTAGATTATCCATGCTTAGGCTTCACTATCACACATCACACTTCTCACACTTGTATATATCTCCATGCTCACTTACACATATCACACACCATTTGTAGTTGATCCAGGTATAGGGTCACTATCACACACACTCACTTATAAATATTTACATCTCACTCACTCATATGTATATGCCCCCATCACCATTTGTAGTACAGTCTCCATGCTTTATGCTAGATTTACTATCATAATAATTGTATATGCTCCCTAATTAATTTATTACTCCCTTTACTCATCATGAAAAAAAATATACTCTCTCACCATAATATACTAATTAAGACTCATGCATTTTTACACACTGCATCACCAAGACCGTGGAAATATTGATAAGAAAATTTGTCCCATACTGGGGGGTAACTTTGTGATGGACGTTGGTCCTGCGAGGTGTAGTTAGCCTAAGAGATATGACTCCCACCTTCCATTGGCCTCGTACCTTTGACGTATATCGAACGACTTCCGCTTCATCATACCGCTTTATTGAACTCATGGCAGAAGGTATATAGAAGGGAACTCATTTATGTACGTCGAGTATATCGAATTTGGTCTCACACATATCGTCCCCATGAGTTATATCATGAGGCAATACAAATACTTTAGGGTATATCAAATGGCTTGTCCACATGTACCGATGAATGATTGCCCTTATAGGCAAGAGGTATATCGTGTTATGCCAAAGGAGGGTGATAACTTTCTTTTTGTGTGTCGTTGTTGAAAGCCAAGTTAGTCAAAACCCCAAATACCTACAAAATATAACAAACTCAAGTGTAGATGTAAGTAAGGGTATCAATCCACTTCCAAGGGGGTAAGCTAGGGACAAATTCAATTGTAATTCACTTTTTATTTTCTTTTTGTGCTTTTTCACTTTTCTACTTTTTTTTAAGCTTTTAAAATATTAAAACAATTAGGTGAGGTGATGATTTAAACTAAACTAAACTAAATGTGAGATGATAACAACTAACTAAAAAGTTACTAAGATGAAAACAAAGTCTAACACTAAAATAAGATATAAATGAAGTAAATAAATTTTGAGAACAATTAAGGAGTCAGATTACACCACAAATTTTAGCTATTCTAATTAATTAATTTAATTCTCCCAAATTAATATCAAATTTACAAATCAACTCTCGTTGCAAATGTAATTTTATTAGTAACGTTTTAGAAAATCAAGTTTAACCCCCCACAACTCTCGAAAATAGATTTACACCCCTTTTAATTAAACACCCGCTAGGATCGATGAATTAAAATTTATGTAAATTATAAAAATTAAAAATAAAGTTGAAATTCAAGTAATAATACCCCACTTAAGAAACCCCTATCTATAGTTCGAATCTAAAATGGGTATTATAACTTAGAATTTTGATGTTCTCTCGAAAATCATTTACCCTCTCTCGAGGCGTAAATTTAAGGGTGAGGGATCAAAATTAATATTCAAAGGGAATTTTCAAGTAATCAAACTAATTAAACTAAAATAACATCGAATAAGGGTTCCCCCCACCCCTTGAAAAGGGATTTAGCGTAACATGGTATAAGATTTGACAAATTAATAATCAAAGGCATAAAATAAATGAGAAGAGAAGAGAACAATCAAACCCAATCTCTTGATGCTTAATTGAACTTCAATCCATGAGTTGAAATCAACATCCCTCAATTTGAATGATCCAAACAAAATTACATCAAATATTTCACTCAAATTAATCCTCACAAAAATTTATTTTTCCATCGCTATCTTTAAAAAAAAAATCTAATCTAAAAACCTATACTAAAATGGTATTTCTCTATCTACTTGATGATATGATCTCCTCCTTCTTAAAATGGGGTCTTGAGTCTTCTTTTATTGTAGGCACATGGAGCATGGGGGTATTTTTGGGAATTGTCTTGAGTGTGTATGGAAATGGTGAGAGGAGCTTGGGGTGAGCACATGTGCATGGAAAAGGTGTGTGGTAATAAAAATCTGAATTGTGTGCACATGAGGGTAGTTTGGGAAAAAGGGGATAAGTAGTTAGTTGGGGGTAAAATGGGTAAAGGGTTTTAAATGGGAATAAGTTGGTTGATAAGACGCATGGGGGTTTTGACTTATTGGTCTTTTGTTTGCTTGCTTTGGTATTTTTGGCATGTAAGAAAATCGTGGTTTGGATTTGGTGAAAATGGGTCTATGGGTTGAAATGGGATATGGGTCAAGGTAAATGGGTAATAGGTAAGGGGTGGTGAGGTGATGATGTTGGTGTTTGGGTTGTGGGTTAGGAGTGCAGGCCGGGGGTTGCGGGTTTTCGGTTTGTAGACCCGACAGGTGCGGGTTGGACAGCTGTGGTGGTGGGTCGCAAGAGGTAGAAAGGTGGTTACGAGTCAAGTTGCCGGAGGAGGCGGGTTGCAACCGGAGCTTGGTCATGGATGCACGAAGGGAGAGGGAGAGAGTCCGAAGTCCGTTCTTGGGTGGAGTGTATGAGGATGGGACGACGCCGGGGCAGGAGGCAGTCGCCGTCGGATGGAAATGGATAAGGTTAGGGCACCGGAGGGTTTATCTCGGGTTGGCTGGAGTAGTTGAACGGCGCCGGGTTTAATGCCGGCGAGTTATAGATCGGGTTATAGGTGTTGGTGATATTTTTGTTAATGGAGGTGGTGAGTTATGGTGGAGTTGGTTATGGGGGAAAAGTGGATAGAGAACGTGGGGGGTTTGAGGTTGAAGAAGAAGGGGATGGGATATGGTGTAGTGAGGTGTAGGGGGGAAAAGGTGTGGGTAATGGTTTAGTTTAGGTGTGTGTGGTGTAGGATGTTTGTGTGTGTGATAATTTGTACCCAATTAAAAATAATAATAAAGACACAACTAAAATTAATAAAAATAAAAATAAAAATAAAATCTAACTAAAAATAAAACAAACTAAAAACAATAAAAATAAAAATATTAAAAATAAAATCCTAAACTATATAAAAACTAAAATAAAATAAAAGAAATAAAAACTTAAAATCTAAATGAAAACTAAAGTCCTAAAAAATATATAATCTAATAAACTAAAAAAAAACTGCTAAAACCAATCCTAATAAAACTAAAAACTAATCAAAATAAAATTATAAAAATAAAATATAAAAATAGAAAATAAAAACTAGAAATCCTAAATAAATCAGAAATAAATTCTAAAAATAAAACGCCTCAAACTAAAAATCTAAACAATATAAAAAGGCACAAACTAAACACACAAGAGCTTCGGGGTAGGTTTAGGCTAGGTTTGGGCAGGCTAGGATACGTGACAAGGGTATTTGGCTCCATAAAATGCGCATTTGCCTCGATCTATAGCTTTTGACACTGCAAACGGACGTTTGACCTACAAGACAAATATTTAAGCGCATAAGACCCATATTGCCGAGAATTAGCAACTAAATTATGTCTATTCGGGGTATAAAATATACAGTTTTGGCTGCTTATCAGAGGGAACCCTTCCACTAACCCAACAAGTTCATAAACCTCATATAGACTTCAAACCTAGGGCAGTCATATTTAATTTTTCAATTACCATGCGAAACTGTGCCAAAATTCTGAGTCGGCATACCGCCAATTTTTTTGCACTATTTTGCCTTTTTCAAAACAGGACCTCGCCCATGAGCCTGGAAATAATTCAAACCATGTATTACATATTATCAAACCCTATTTTCCAAGGCTCGAGTCATATCGAGTATTTGTTTGCATTTAGGTAAATCTAATAATAATAATAATCATGTCGAGATTCTTCTACTTTTCGAGCAATGAAGGAAGGCTATTGGTGGCCATATATGCAAAGGGACTCTACGATGTATGTTCGCAAGTGCCTGAAATGCCAACTTCACGCTCCCATGGTCCACCAACCTGCTAGCGACCTAAAATCACTGTCTGGCCCATGGCCATTTGCCCAATGGGGAATGGACATCGTAGGACCACTTCCTACCGCCACCGACAATTGCAAATATCTGTTGGTTTGCAACTGACTACTTCACCAAATGGATCGAGACGGAACCCCTAGCGAACATCCGAGATGCAGATATGATAAGGTTCATATACAGAAATATAATCACCCGTTTTGGCATCCCCAGAACCATCATCACTGATAATGGAACGTAGTTCGAGAGAGGTTCCTTTCAAAGTTTCTGCGACGAGCATGGAATCAGACACCATTTTAGCTCGGTGGCCTATCCTTAGAGCAATGGCCAAGTCGAGGCTTCCAACAAGACACTGATCGACGAATTAAAGAAACGATTAGAGTGAGCCAAAGGCGCATGGGTAAATGAATTACCACATATTCTATGGGCCTACCGAACCACTCCACGAAAATAAATTCAAACCATTTTTCCTCTCAGGTCGATCGCATACCCAATTTTGTCTTGGTTGCTTATTGTATTCGATCTTCCTTCAAACCTCCCCAAAGCTCCACCACTTCTTCTGATACTTCATTCGAGTTTGGGATCTACCTCCATGAGCTCTTCATGGAGAACATTGACCAAGCATCGAATGTTCAGCCAAATATGATGTTTGTATTTGCCCAAGTCAGTGCCAAGATCCAAAACCTTGAAACCGTGATCTATGAAAGGCAACGACATCAGGCTCAGATTCTCAAAACACTCGAGGTTCTCTTTCCTCATGCTATGGATCCACCCGCTCTCGAGCCTGTTTGGATCCCAGAAGAGTATCCACATGTTCTACATGCCCCACCTGCTAATGGGCCACCACTTGTTCAACTCTCGAGTCTGAACCTTGCTCAACTAGGGGCTAATCTAATAGTTCCCATGGATCCTAAAGAGGAAGACATGAACAAGATCAAGAAAGACCTCAAATGCTACCAAAGAAGTTTTACCAAGTCAAGATATTCGGGAACTACATGGACTATACCCATATGTCTCCTTATCCTAAAGCTAGATTGCTAGATATGTTCAAAATACCGGATATCAAAAAGTTCAAAGGAAGCATACCTCTAATTGTTCACCTTCGAAGCTATCATCGAGCCATAATTCATATTGGTGCCTTCAAAGAGATAATGAACCAGATGTTTTGGTAGACTTTGAAAGAAAGTTCCCTCCAATGGTTTTTATCGCTTGAAGAATCTAAGATTCGTAGCTGGGAGGATGTTTCCTGAGAATTCATTTATTAGTACAAGTACAATAAGGAGCTAGAGGGTACGTGATGGGATCTAAAGCTTCTTAAACAAAACTTTGGGGAAATAGTCTGTAACATCATAAGAGTGTGGAGAGAGAAAGCTACCACCATAACCAATAGGCCTTCTAAGGAGGAAGAAGTCAGTATTATGAAGATGAACTTCTTGCCTCATATCCGAGCATCTATGGGAGGACAATATTACCCACACTTTCGAAGCCTTCAAGAGGCTGGTGTAAAAATTGAGGATGGCATTACCAAATTGTTATTTGAACTAAAAAAAGTAACCAGATAGTTCACTCCCTGAATGTATGAGAAGCCTTCTAGTGGTACCATCATATCCATCAACAATATTTCATAACCTACTACCTCTTGGGCATTAAAAAGTCACCCTAATCGTACTAAGAGAGAATACACCGAGCTATATGCTCCCCTGTTCAAAGTCTATCGGTCCCTTTTAAGATAAAACCTCATCAAACCCGTAGACCTCCATCCATTACCAAATCCACTCCCTGAAAACTTCAAACTCGATGCCCGTTGTGATTTCCACCAATCTGTAGGTCGTAACATTGACCAATGCTTCCAGCGTATAAATGTGAACCAAGGCCTAATTGACTGGGGTATAAATGGCCCACCAACTAATCCTGAACCCAATACCACTTATATCCCACTTCCAGCCCATAAAAATGCCATATTTTTAGAAAGTGACCCCGAATTTGACCCATCTACTCAAAGTGTGTCCAGCAAAGTACCCATCATCCCTAGAGTCTCACCCAAACTGCACAAGGCTTGCCCATATTTTCACCTATATGTTTCTTCGATCAAGCTTTGTCACTCCATACAAGGGTCAGCATCGTCGTCCGCACCTGAATTGAGGGGAGGCACGGAGTTATCGACTACTTTAAACCAACTTTTAGAGTTTAGGCTAAAATTACCCATTGTGATGATCGTTAATTGTAAGAAGTTCAGCGACTTTTTCATGGAAGCCCGAAAGTGGGCTTGGGAATCAGATGAATGGGTAATTATTGTTTAAGAAGTCATTCTAGATGATATGGTACAAACCATTGATGATATGTTTCGATATACAAATGAAATTTATAGAATATCTGAGTTGCTCACTATTTTAAAGCTCCATGTATTGCTACCCCTTCACCCCTTCATTTCCCCATTGAGTGGGAAGATTTATTCAATGAAGTTATTGAGGTAGTCGAGTGTATTGATCACTCTTGGCAAGAAGAAATAATTACCACTGAATGGGAGGATAATTTTGACAGATCAGATGATGAACCAAGTAAGTAAGAATCCAGTCTAGTAGCCAGCTTGTGTGGAATGATATCCTTCGAATTGTTGTTAGGGGAAATAAATAAGGTGTCCATTCTGCCTGATGTAGATGAAGCCACAAGATTCTTATTCTATCTCACTTTTGTGAACCACGTTACTAGGTACGAAAGACCCTAGAAAGATTCGATTCCTCATGCAATCGAAACAGATAAAGGAAAGGGAGTTGTCAGGGAACTTCCCATGCCTAAAATGATGATTAAGGAAAGAAAAGTCCTTAATCAACTCAAGAAGACCGAAATAAATATCACCTTGTAGGGGATTTTTATGTCCTCTTAGTTTCACCCAAATACCTTGATAAAGCTCCTCGAAAGACCCACAATCTATCCTTCCATTACTCCCAAAGAAGTTGTAGATATGGTTGAATCCCTGACCTCTTCTAGAATCCCCTCCTTTTTCGAGAATAGATACCGAAGTTCATCCCTAACCACAATTATTCTCTCAACATCTCCGTTGAAGTCTTAGGAGAGACAATACTACCATTATTTATCAATAATGAATCTTTTCTCAATGTTTGTACACTCAAAAACTTTCAATTATCTGGTACTAAAAGTTAGTGATATCACTCTTAATTCGGTAGCCGTGCGTACTTATGACAATACACGTTGAGAAGTAATGGGGTTCACAAAACTCCATAAGGGTAGGCCCAATAAATCCTATCACTGAGTTCCAGGTCATTGACATTCATGCATTCTTCAATCTACTCATTATCCGTCTATGGCTCCCCAACATCCGAGGGGTATCTTTTTTTCTTTATCAGAAACTGAAGTTCTACACCAAAGGTTAAATTATCAACTTTGTAGGGGATGACGACAGTACAAACAATGCCAGAACTAGCAATCCAATATTGAAAATCCAGTATAGGACCAATTACATGCTCCTCTCTAGTTTTAGAATTGATCCACTACCCCTCCCATCAGTGGACAATTTTAAAGACCGAGTCTGTCTAGGACACAACCCTCATGGCAATGTCAATGTGATTTAGATGCTCAAGAACATACACTTCATTCCTGGAATAGGTCTAAGGTGGGGCAACAAGTTATTTTTGAGCCCATAGTCCTAAAGGAGGCAAATCCCCCATGTGGCCTGGGTTACCAACCTTCACCGAATGAACTCAAAGAACTATGTCAACCGATATAAAAAAGAAGCTTAAGATATGAAAAAACTACTTCATTGGACTCTTTGAACGGAAGATTTTTCAATAAGGAGGAAGATTTCCCCTTCTATGGATTCCATGAACCATAGTACGACCACATTGATAAGAAGATGAAGTTGGGGTTGGACATATTCTTTCAAGACACTAACTCTTTGGCCAAAGACTGCAAACATGAAGTGTAACCTCTCACTAAGAAAGCCATGAAAATTACCGAGGACTTTGAGGGAAGTGATTTCAAAGATTCCTTCAACTTGCAGACACTAGGGATAAGTCTCTGCATGATTCTCTTAGAAGAAGCGCCATTGGACTTGTCTGCTTAAATCAAAGCTACTGACATGCCTATCCTTAATTGGAATGTCATACCAGTCCAACCTACTCAGATTCAACCTAACCCTGTTGTTTACCCTCTCCAAGTCTCTTCACCTATTATTATATTTCCTCTTCCTGATACCAATGTAACTGAGACCTCTTTTGATGACGTTCTCAATGTTGTTTTTCCTGAAAATGAAATAAATGAGGATTTTGAGTATCTTGTTGTCTTACATTAATTGTCTTGATTTGATAGAACCTTTGATGAAGATGATTTTGCAAATTAAAAATTCTTTATTAATCTTAATAGGGAGAATAACAAAAAATATAATCACGTTCAAGCTAATGATGATGACATTGTTGTTATTAGTCTCAGATATAGTAGCCATCACCACAAGATTAGGATTGGGTTCACCCTTAACAATAATGAGCATGAATAATTTGAAGAACTACTTAAAGAATTCATGGACATCTTCGAATGGTTCTACGATACATTCCCGACACAAACCTAAAAATAGCTCAGCATGAGATCCCGATATTTTTAGAATGCAAGTCGATCAAACAGAAGCAAAGGAAACTTTGTACCAAATATTCACTTAAAGCCAAAGTTAAATTACTCAAATAGTTGAATGTGGGTTTCATTCGCGTAGTCGAATACCCAACATGGATCGATAATATCGTCCCCATAGCGAAGTCAGGAGGAAAAGTACGTATGCGTATCAACTAACAGGATGTGAATAAAGCATCTCCTAAAGATGATTACCCATTCCCCAACATCAACATGATTGCGAACAACGCAACCAACCATGCCATCAAGTCATTTGTCGTTGCATTCATCGAATATAACCAAATCAATATGTACCCTGATCATCAGGAGAAAACCACATTCATCACCCTGTGAGGAACCTTTTGTTATACTGTCATGCCATTCAGAATCAAGAACACTGGGACTAACTACCAAAGGGCTTCCACAACCATCTTATATTACTTTATTCACAAAGAGGTCGAAGTCTATATAAACGGCATGATCATTAAGTCTAAGACTCAGGAATGACACACTCCTGGCCTCCAAAAGTTCTTCGAGCGACTATGATAATATTAGATGTGATTAAATCCACATAATGTGTTTTTGACATCACGAAAGGAAAACTCTTGGGATTCATGGTCAGTGAGAAGAGAATTGAAGAGGCCCTACGAAGATAAAAGTCATACTTAAGATCCCACCACCACTTATGGAGAAGGTAGTTCGAGGATTCCTGGGTAAACTATAGTACATCAGAAGGTTCATCAGCTAATTGACTTCTATCTGAGAACCCATTTTCAATCTCCTCCGAAAAGACTCAATCAAAGTCTAGAATGAGGCTTGCCAAGATGCCTTTTACCAAATCAAGTGATACCTCACTAGACCTCCAGTGCTCATGCCTTCATAGCCAGGTCTCTACCTCCTCTTATACTTAACCATAATAGATATTGTCATCGGGGCTTTGCTAGCCCAATGAAATGAAGGATCCTAAAAGGAAAGAGCCAATTATTATGCCAGTCAAAAATTGGTCAGGTACAGAGAAGTTAAATTTGGAGAAAGTGTGCATCTCCCTCGTCTGGGTCACGCAGAAGTTACAACACTACATGATTTCCTTCCCCATCATACTAGTGTCTCGAATGGATCCCGTCAAGTACCTACTAGATAAAATCATTATGTACATCCAAATGGTCTATTAATTAATGTTATTAGCCGAATTCAATATTGTGTACATCACGCAGAAAAGCTATGAAAGGGAGAGCCATCTACGACCACTTTGTTGATTACCCCATGGAAGGAACTGATGTTTGGAACTTTGAATTTTTGGATGAAAACATTGTATGCACCTCTCAAGAGGACCTTATATGGAAAATTCTCTTTAATGGAGTTGCCAACAAGAAAGGATACGACATTGAAATACTCCTGATAGCCCGTGATTAATCTCACATCCACATTGCCATCAAGACAGAATTCCCTTGCACCAACAACGCGACTGAATATGAAGCATACACCGTAGGCCTCAAAATATCCCTTAAGAAAGGAATCCGGCACCTAGACTTCTCTGAAAACTTCGCCTTTATCATCGACTAAATCCTCCGGAAATGGAAACATAAAGATGTTAAGTTCCTACCCTTCCATGCCCATCTAGAAGAGATGGACTCCAAGTTCAAAGATGTCACCTTCCACTACCTGCCTTTTACAAATAATAGCCTAGCTGATGCCCTTGCTACCCTAATCTCCATGGTCAACATGCGTGAGGGAATAACAATGGTCCCTTTCCTGGTTCAGAAATAAGCCATGCCCACTCACTGCTACCACATTGAGATCGTCAGTGAGGAAGATTCTGACATGGCTGGGTTATGGTACTATGACATTTGGCACCTTCTCAAACATAGTAGGTATCACTAAGATGAAGATAAGAAAGATCGTGTGACCCTTCCCAAGTTGGCTACATAGGACATTATTTGCGACAAAGAATTTTTCAAGAGAAACTTTGATGGAATCCATTTGCACTATATAGCAGTAGATGATCTTAAAGAAATGATGCAGAAAATCCATAGTGGGGAATGCGTGCCCCACATGGACATTCATATGATTGCTAAGAAGATCATCCGTCACGAATAAAATTTGACCACCAAGGTTCAAGATTGCACTTCCTATGTTTGAATATGCCTCAAATGTTAGCACTTTTCCAATCTCCAACACTTGCCTCCTCGATAACTATACAACATGACCTTTCCGTGGACTTTCTCTACCTAGGGCATTAACATCATATAGAAGGTTATTCCCAAAGATTCAAACGGTCACAAATTCATCTTGTTCGACATTGATTACTTCACTAAATGGGTCCAAGCCAAGTCATACGCAGTGTTGATTGCCGAGAAAATGGCTAAGTTTATTTGAAAGAACATCATCTGCCAATACGGAGTAACCTATGAGTTAGTATCAGATAATATAATCCACTTCAAAGTCGGGGTCAAAGAACTAGTCTATGAATATGGGATTCAGAGACACAAATCTTCTCCCTACCGACCCTAAACCATTGGTGCTATTGAAGTCACTAACAAAAGCCTCAAAACCATAATCAATAAGATGACCAATAATTGTAGAGATTGGGCCGACCATATCCCTTATGCCCTCTAGGGCTACAACACTTTAATCAGAACATATACTGGGGCTACCCCTTATTCTCTGGTGTACGACATGGAAAGAGTCCTACTCGTTGAGCTAGAAATACCTTCCTTGTGCGTCATGCTTGAAACCAAAGTTAGAGAAGAATATTGGCACTAGTGACGCTTTGACGAACTATCACTCTTGAATAAAAAGAGTCTTAAGGCTCTATATCATATATAGGGGTATCATTGTCAAATACCGTAATCATTCAATCAAAAATTCAATGACCATGGTGTTTAAGAAGGAGACCTTATCCTCAAGGAGATCATAGAACTAGTCTGGGACACTAGAGGGAAAGTTAAACCGAATTAGAGTGGCCCCCTTGTAAATAAAAATCATTAAGACAACGCCGATATACTCACAGACCTCGATGGAGAAGAGATCGCATGTCCAGTCAACTTGAACCGCCTCAAGAAATTTTACCCTTAGTCTAAAATCTCGACACACTAAGATTTTTCTCATCCCCCTTATATTCTCAAAAAATCTTCATTTTCCCTTACCCAGAACTACATGGGACCTGATCCTCTCAAAAACCTTTATTTTTAAAATAAGACTAGTGGAAATTTTCAAAATCCCCAGAGGTATGTTGGCAGCCCATACGCTATACATGGGTATGATCCCCTTCTTTTTTATAAAATGATATTCTTTTCTAACCTTCGAGAACGGCGGTCCATTTTATCATTTACAGGAATAAAAGTATTATGTATGCCATAGTGATTGGTATAGATAATTCAAAATGTAAACTCTTTAAGAGGTACAACAAAATATGATCAAAATCATTTTTATTTCTAATAAAGGAATACATCACCATTACATGAAGTATCAATAAAGGGAGTTAAATAAGACCACCACTTTTCCACTAAAAACACCATCTTAAAACAATCTTGACTCTACCCATATTCATAAAAATTATCCTTAAAACACCAAAATCACCTAAAACACAAATTACCCTACCTTTACAAAATGTTATCCTACCTTTACAAACATTATCCTCAACTGCCAAATGACCCCTCTTCATTACCGTTCCCAACCCCCAGAGGTCCCTAAGTCTCCCATTCCTAGTTAACACTTCATATGCGCTCCATTGTACGATATGCCCTAACAAGCTTGGACGAAACCATAATACCTTCCTCTATTGTGCCGACGGCGATAAGCCACCTTTGTTCAGTCTCTTCCCCTATAATCCTCTCAACTACCCACTTCCACATCCACTTCAGGTAGTTCCTAAACACATGACATGTCCCTCTTACAGATGGTGATGAATGGGTAGACGACTCAAGGAGCCCAAAATCATCCTCAATGATTCAGTCAAGTTCTCCATCGAGAAGAAGTTTGTAATACGAGGAGGAATAATTTGTTACCATATGATTTGGCATAGAAGTCGCTAAGGGAAATAAAAGGAAGTCTGTGAAAGTTAACCAACCACACATATCGGTACTCTCCCAGCTCCAAAATAGGTTGTAAAGCTCCCCACCATGGCACTGGCCAACGATGGGATAAAAATAAAGAAAGGACACAAAAAGATATTAGGCACAACAACCAAGGGGTAATCTGGACAGGTCGGTAGATGAAACCTCTCTGTGAGCCACATGAACAACATTATCGGGATCCCCCTCAGAATATCAGAACGACCCTCTTTCCAAGCATCGTGGTCGTTCAAGGTCTTAGCCAATACCACTACCACGTGATTATGGTTTTAAAACATCCATGTCGTTATCTCTTCCACTTGGGGATCAACAATCATGTCTCCTACCATCGATGAAAGCCTCACAATAAGGACCAAAGAATTAGATCCTACAAAGATATCATCATCAAATTCCCTCAGGCACACTAAATACATAACCGCCTGAAGATAAATAATCCATCCATTGACCAATGGTCAAGTCGCCGAAGGAGAAATATGGAGAAAGTCTGCCACTAATGTTCGAGAAGAATTAGAAAAATCAGGCATGGACACCGTGACACTGGGTCTAACCCCCAACATTACTGAGAATTCCTCTTAGGTAAAAAAGACCTCATCCAAGACAATGATCCTTGGGGAACCAGAATTGTACCGACACTGCTAGTAAGTTCTAGCCTATGGCTCAATTACGCCACAGAGAAAATCGACACAAGGTGAAAGTATCGTAATCAACATTGTGAAGGAACATGGCCTCTAAACCCTCAAGATAAGAGGGTAATTCTAAATACATGGGAAGATCCATTTGGTGAATAGGAAATGAGAAGCAAGAAAAGAAATGTGGGTGTTGATGAAGAAAACACACCCCATACCCCTCCTTTTATACCCAAAATCCTTGGCCAAAAATTAAATTTCTGGAAACCCGTTTAATTCTACAGAAGTACATAGGTATGCACGAAAGTGTAATCAAATCCAAGAAGTGATTTGACTTGACCCCAATGCTAATAGGCAGGTCAAGGGATATGATGATCGGAAACCCATCTTTTTTTAAAAAAAAACTTTTTCTCCTTTTTCCTAAAAATCAATTTCCAATAACACGTTTATCTACTTTTTCTCGAAATAAACCCCTTCAAAGGGAAAACTCTTTGACCAAGCCTTCAAGGCTTTCCTCTGTTTAAATATTCCAAAAAATATATATTTTAAAAAATTCTAAAAAACACTTTTACCACTTCTTCTCAAGCCAAAATCTCAGTAGCAAATTAAAGCGCATATAGATTAAGGCATTAAATTAAGATAATCAAACAAAAAAATGCATCATTGCCTTCTTGAATCTTTATTTTCAGGTGCAAATCCATTACATCAAGCATATAACATGGTCAATGCCAATCTCCCCTAGTTGATGAAAGATTTGCGAGAAAATCTCGAATGGAAAGAACTAGAAATTGACGTCACCTCATCCGCTGCACCACCTCATGTGCCAGTGGCCTCCATATCAACATCTGCATACCAGAAGCCATCGCGGCCCTCGAAGGAAGACTCAAAGGGTAAAAGGTCGCCTAAAATACCTAAAAAAGAGTCAGTAACTACCAAAGGATTCCACCTCACCAAGCTTGCCTATCAGTAGTCCCCAAAGATTTTGTACACAAAAATACCATAAATGCTAGAAAAATCTAGAAATAGCCCAACAATTCCCAAAAATCCTTTAAAAATATGGAACATTATTTTTGGCACTAAGCCCCTTACAAACTCTCAAAATCCTCAGCGGGATTAATTTTACAGTCTTATCCCCACCATACTCCACAGCGGAACCAACGATGCGCTTATATCCAAGTATACTACAATTCTCCAGTCGTACCCTAAAACTAAATATCTCTTAGTGGAGTTTCAAGACAACACAATCCCCAGCGGAACCACAAGTGCATCTGCACCCCCAAAATAATTTAAATTTCTCAAGGAGAGTTATTCCCCATGTTACAACTTAAGGTCCTCATAATTGACCTCGGCCCTCAGAATTGGTCTTCACAATTTGAGGTCCTCATAATTGACCTCGGTCATGAGAATTGGTCATCACAACTCTAGGTCCTTAGAATTTGGGCCTAAGAATTGGTCGACACAACTTAAAGCCTTCAGAATTAACGTTGAGCCTCAGAATTGGTCGTTACAACTTAAGGCCCTCATAATTGAACTCGGACTGCGTAATTGGTTGCCTGCAACCTTAGGTCCTCAAAATTGACCGCGGCCTGAAGAATTGGTTGTCACAACTCTAGATCCACAGAATTGACCTTGGCCCATAGAATATGTCATCACAACTCTAGGTTATCATAATTGATCTCGGGCTGCAGAATTCGTTGTCCCAACTTTAGGTCCTCAAAATTGACCTCGACTTGCCGAATCAGTTACCCTAACTTTATGTCCTCAAAATTGACCTAGTCTCTCAGAATTGGTCATTTTAACATTAGGTCCTCAAAATGGACATCATCCCTCAGAATTCGTTGTCATAACCTAAAGCCCTCGGAATTGATCTGGCCCCTTATAATTGGTCATCACAACTTTAGGTCCTCGAAATTAACTCCAGCCCTTAAAATCAGTCATCCCCATCATAACTTTAGAATTGACCTCGACCCGCTAAATCGATCATGATCCTCTCCTTATGTCCTCAGAATTGACCTTGACCCACTGAATAGGTCAACCTATCCCCTTTGAACTAATTTTAAAACACATCTTTAACCCATTGAATCGGCCATCCTCATCTTTTTAGGTCCTTAAAATTGACCTAGACCCACTGAATCACTCATCCTCGTCTCCTTAGGCCTTCAGAACTGGCCTCTACCCTCTGAATTGGTCAACCTCATCCTTTAGGTCCACATAATTGACTTGAAATCCTCTTCTCCAACGTCGATATGGTGTCTATCATTCGATGGTCTTAACTTGTTCCGAGCTCATAGCCAGAGGGGAAATTTATAAACACACCATCCTAGGACCTCTCCCCTAATCACCAACTTAAGTCCCTAGCACTCACTCATTCATCGTAAACCCAAGATCACGCGTTGAGTACGAATCTAACGGCCATTTGGAGCTCCTACGCCCCGTTTAACTCCAATAAACTCTCCAACTTGAGTGAATCTTAATGAATCTTTAAAAGGATCTAAATACCCTTTCCAACCATCCACCACATGCATGAATCGTCCTTACAGTTCGAATAAGTGGTCCATTTCACAATTAAAAACAGATCTGGAGGCCACCGGGCCCTCCCGGGCTCAGTTTGATTTCGGTCAAATTTGTCGTCTGAGTGTAAGCATAATGAGTCCTCTAAAGGCTCTGAATAACCTTTCCAATAGTCACCCTCGTTCACAAATCAACCTTATGGTTCGAACAAATGATTTATTTTACCTCATAAACTGATCTAGAGGCCATCAAGCACTCCTAGCCCCATTTGACTCCGGTCAAGTATCCATATTGAGAAACTCTCAATGAATATTTAAAGGAATCTGAATTCCATTTCCAATGGTCTCCCTCATGCATAAATTGGGTTATGATAAGGCCAAGCAACTTATTTTACTTCAAAGGGTCAGTAAGCATTTTTTAGCACCGTTTGACCTCAATCAACTCCCCGAATCGAAAGAAGCTAATTGAAATATCTAAGGGCTCTAAATAGAAATTTAAATGATCCATCCCGTGTGTGAATTGGCCTTATGGTTCGGATGAATGATCTATTTTCCTCTGAAAACTTCCTGTCCAGCGACCAACGGGCGCTTCTGGGCCCTGTTTGACCTTGGTCAACTCTTAGACCCGAGAGTGGCTTAATGAATTCTTAAATTTCCTTGAATAATCTTTCAAACGATCTTCCCCCTTGCATAATTCTGACTTACATTTTACATTTTATGACTGTTTTCCAGAGTACCGAATGGCACACTCAGGACACTGCCTATCGGCTCTGTGTCTGGGGTTCTATACCAATAGCCATGATTTGCGGAGAATAATTCCATTCTTAATATATGTTATGCAGATAAGCATACACTTTATGGAGTCTAACAAGAGAATATTAACACATGCCCATAAGAGATCGAAACGATGGGATGGGTGCCTAACACCTTCGCATTCCGTAACTTAGTCCCCGGACCTTTGCACTATTTTATTTCACAATCAACAATATTATTCATTAATGGTGTTCTCTCGAGGTAGTAACATTTCTTTTGCCTATTTTGTGAAAAATATCTAGGCGACTCTATCTCTATACATTTTCCCACATTGACAACGACACGACGACCCAATAAAGGGCAAAATCCCGAGCTCACGTCATAGAGACCCTGAAAAAGAAATAATGGAAAAAGGGGAAGCCCCCAAGGGATGGACACAAATGTAATTGATTTATAATCCCAATATAGATAAAAAGAGGCCTCTTTTGACTCCGAATGTGATTTTGACTTAGATGATCTTTTCCTTTTTGCAAAACAATTATCAAGCTAAGAAAATAAAATATTTCCAAATAAAATAAATATTTTCAGAAAGATAAAAAGTTTAAGTTGGGTAGGAAAAGTTTTAAAAAAATGAGAGTAGAGTAACACTAAGAAATATAAGGAGAGATACTAGAAGTGCGAGTGTAAGGGTCATAAAAAGAGACGAAGCAAAGGCAAAATTTCCTTCAATGCCATGCTTACTGATAGTGATGTTGAGTTTGTGGATTTCATGGATGAATCACTGCTTGGATGTAACTTCACCGCCTTCGTGGATAGTCATGTTAGTGAATCGAGTAGACCTCATACCGATGAGGAAGTTGATAAGCATGATGACCTCGACAGTGAGTCTACTCATTTCGGAGAGAGTGAGGGTGAAACTGACCTACAACGTGCTTACACCGAGCTTTA